>CM060608.1:35563796-36763796 GCA_030578255.1 Tiaroga cobitis | reverse complement strand
CAGTGAGGCTATCGATTGTTTTTAAATTTAAACAAACTTTTTTTGTGAATGCATTATAATCACTGACTGTGTACACTGAATATGGTTTGCCGCTACCTGTTCAATTTCTGACATACTCCACACACTTGAGCTACTCCCGACAACAGGACAATTGGAAGAGTAAAGGAACGTAAAATTTTATGTATCCGGTTTAAACCGCATGCTTGTGTCTGTACAGACTTAAGTAAGAAACCCATGTCAGAAACAATGGATGGTTTATTTTTAATGGTGCCCCAAATCATGTCGGAGGATTATATGTTTGTTTGGAGCATTTGACTGCAGATTGTTTTGTGAACAATGCTCAGTGTAATGAACAGTTCGCAAATAAACTTTTGTAGAAAGATGAAGCAGCCAACAGTGTTGGATCTGACTGCAGCTACATCGCAAACTGTAAGTAAACAATTTCATAATGCTTTGTCTGTAAAATGCAGTTTTATATGGATAATGTTTTCAAACAATTACTCATGTTCAAGAGCGAGATGGGCGTTGATACTTGTTCTATGCAATGACGTTAGACAATCATAACAGTGGCTTTTTAATGACAAGCCTTAAAAGAGCCAAAGGGTCAGAATAGAGCATTGCAGTGATTATTTATTTTTAAGGCCAACCCGGAAGTTAGCATCACCCTGGTTCCCTCGACAAAACCCAATAGGATCTTTCCATTTCCATTCCTTTTGGATTATTGCAGAAAATAAGCTTTGTGACCAACAAACGTTTATGATTCTTGCATGTTTTGTTGATTTGTCAATTGTTATGAACTTTTCAAGCATAAATTCAATTGGCAGAAATAAACACAGGCTGAAAATGAACTACACCATGGTGACAAGACTTAAACGTCACCACTATTAAGCTTCCGACAACTCTTTAAGTCTCTATTTAAAAAAAGTTTCCCTGAACATTAGAGTTGGAAGAGTTTGCAAGAGCGGGATCATAAACACAATAAGGCTGTGAAAGCGAACTAGTGAGTAGATGAGTTTACCTGTTCAGCGTGATGTCACCGGCAACCTCTGTAGTCCCATTCAGCCACTTGCTAGCAACGGCCTTTTTCAAGACAAATAAAAGCTTTTAAAAAAATCACAAGAGGATATAATACTGATGTATTTTTTATCATAGGATAAAATGTGAAATATATTGAGCTTGGGTTAACTGCAGACCATATTTCAGGCATTTAACCAAAGATCCGTTAAAAAAAAAACATTGATTTTGAGACAATGGAACTGGAAGGGCTACAATGCCAGCTCGTTCCCGGGTTTTAGCCAATACAAATACGTCATACCTGCAGCTCTCTATAAGGGTTAAAAATAAATATTTTTTGTCAAAATATGGCTTCAAAAATTTTAGCAACATTATAAGTGAACCTCACGGAACATGTTAAAATAATAATAATAATAATTTGATGTGTTTAAAGAAATCTCTGTCAAAATAAATATGAAAATTGTTTTGAATCTTTCGTGGATATTTTATTAAAAACAAGTTTTCATGACAGCTAACATTTATATAAGTATATCTCCACAACGGTTTGGAATAGAAAAATAATAATAATATCATTAGAAAGAATTGTTTGCATAGCATAATCAGTGTTTATTCAGTGCTTTGAAGAACAACTACACATTTACAGTCTCAATGAGAAACCCTCATTAAGTCTTCAATTTATAATTGCATGAAGTGTTTGCAAGCCTTCAGATTTCCAAACAGCTTGGCATGAGTCGTTTGAGCTGCACAGTTGCCTGGGAGCAAGCTTGACTTCATTAGCAGGCCAAAGCAAATTGAACATGAAGGACAAGAAACGGCGAGAGGGAGGAAAGCTAAACCGAGTGCAATGAATTCTGGGAGAGGAGGAGGGTGCCGCCACAGAGGAAATCACAGAAGCAGTGAAGTGAATCCATAGTCTGGCGCTGTGCTGCTTGAAATATCAAATGGGTGACATGGCTCGTAGGATGGGATCTGTAAACTCACTCGACCCAGGCATTACTTCCTGTATGAAACATGATTTGTTTTCTTGATAGCAAAAGGAAAATGGGTGACACACTTCCCACGTCCCCGCTTTGTTCCTCATGATCAGTTTTACATAGTTGTGTAAATATAATTATCACCTGATAATTGTCACATGTCAGTGCATATTTGGACTTTCAGTTTGTGTTTTAATTGGTTCCTGGTTTCCTTTGTTCTTTTCCTGCTACTCCTATGTTTCTATGGTTACTATCATTGAGTTAATTTTTCCCAGCTATGTATGATTAATTATCTCGTTTCTGTTTGCTATATAAGATGCACCATTTCTTTCAGTCTTTGTCTGATCTCTGTTGTGTTACCAGCTCCCTTGAAAATGACACCCTGAGGACCCTGTTCCAGATCGGGGCAACTTTCCACCAATACGTTGACCTCCCAGACACCACAGGGCTGGACTGGAGGGAAACCTTATTCCGGTGTCTGGAGAGCGTTGGGTCCCGGTCTGGAACCAAGCCCATCGTAGAGACCATTCCAAAGTCTCTTCCCGTCATGGCCGCCGTTCCAGAGTTTCGTCCCAAGATTGCTGCCGTTCCCGAGTCTTGTCCCAAAATTGGTGCCGTTCTAGAGTCTCTGCCGTTCCAGAGTCTCGTCCTTGGCCCTCTGCCAAGATGGCCGCCTCTGCGCCTGAGTCTCCTGTCCCAGTTCTTGTCCAGAGGAAGTGGATTTAATAGACTTAGACACCGAAATACCCTGTCTCCCTCCATATGTTTTATCTGTCTGCCCGGAAGTATCTGTCAATCCAAAATTCCCACCCAGCCTCTCTCTCCCACCTCTCATCATCATAATTACCTCATCCCCACCTCCGCTGCTTCCTGTCAGCCCCTCAGCTCACCCTCATTCCACCATCAGTGATGTGGTGTCGCCGCAGGTCTGCCAGTCTCCAGCTCCATCAAGGTTGGTGGATCCCCGGTCTCCGCCTCCGGCCACCGTGACCAGTACTCCACTTTGGCCCGTCGGTCCATTAGCTCCACCGTGGCTCCCCCCTCCCTCATCTCCGCCGTGGCTCCCCCTCCCTCATCTCTGCCAGGCTCCCCCCCTCCCTCATCTCCGCCGTGGCTCCCCCCTCCCTCATCTCCGCCGTGGCTCCCCCCCCTCCTTCATCTCCGCCAGACTCCCCCCCCCCCATCCTTCATCTCCGCCGTGGCTCCCCCCCTCCCTCATCTCCGCCATGGCTCCCCCCCTTCCTCATCTCCGCCGTGGCTCCCCCCCTCCCTCATCTCCGCCGTGCCCCCCCCCCCCCCTCCCCTCATCTCCGCCGTGGCTCCCCCCCCTCCCTCATCTCCGCCGTGGCTCTCCCCTCCCTCATCTCCGGCGTGGCTCTCCCCTCCCTCATCTCCGCCGTGGCTCTCCCCTCCCTCATCTCCGCCGTGGCTCTCCCCTCCCTCATCTCTGGCATGGCTCTCCCCTCCCTCATCTCCGCCGTGGCTCTCCCCTCCCTCATCTCCGCCGTGGCTCTCCCCTCCCTCATCTCCGCCGTGGCTCTCCCCTCCCTCATCTCCGCCGTGGCTCTCCCCTCCCTCATCTCCGCCGTGGCTCTCCCCTCCCTCATCTCCGCCGTGGCTCTCCCCTCCCTAATCTCCGCCGTGGCTCTCCCCTCCCTCATCTCCGCCGTGGCTCCCCCCTCCATCATCTCCGCCGTGGCTCCCCCCTCCCTCATCTCCGCCAAGCTCCCTCGTCCCGGTCTACACCTTGGTCGATTGTCGTTCTGCCCTCGCCTTGGTCGATCATCGTTCTGCCCTCACCTCAGGAATACACCACTCCGGCTCTCGCCTCGCCCTTTCGTGCATGTTTGGACTTTCAGTTTGTGTTTTGATTGGTTCCTGTTTTTCTTTGTTCTTTTCCTGCTACTCCTTTGTTTCTATGGTTACTATCATTGAGTGAATTTTGTCCCAGCTGTGTATCATTAATTATCTCATTTCTGTTTGCTATATAAGATGCACACTTTCTTTCAGTCTTTGTCCGATCTCCCTTGCGTTTGTGTTTCCCCTGCCTGTCAGCTTGTTCCAGAGTACTGTTATTAAAGTTTATGTAAAGTTTGAGTTCGATAATATGAGTCTTCAGTCTGTTCCTGAGGAAACCATGGTGTGACAATGAACAATTAAATAACTTTTACACATATTTCTGCTCTTCATCTTAACATCTTAAATTCCTGGATTTAGAATTGAAGTTGCATATAGATATAGATATAGGAAGAGTTCAGATGCAAAAGCCTCTAAGTGCCATCTGAAATTTTCTTCTAGAATGATCATTTTTATCAAGCTAGTATATTTAAGTTCAGTAATTTCACTTAAATGTCAATTCATAGGTAATTTTAATTGCCATTTAAGTGAAATTACTGAACTTAAACAAGCTTGATAAAAATTACCATTCTAGAAGAAAATTTCAGATGGCACTTAGAGGCTTTTGCATCTGAACTATTCATATAGATAGATAGATAGATATAATCCCTCTCATGAATAGTTATGACTTTACTGTCTCAGTGTTTTAATTTACCCCAGATTTAGATGGTAACATTTATTTTTAAAGTTATTGTTAGGAGTATGCTTTGGTTCTGTTTAGTTTCAGTTTGTTTTAGTTTTGTTCTCCCTATGCCCGTTTTCCTTTGTTCTTGATCCTTGTTTGTTTCTATTGTAACTGATCACCTTCACCTGCTGCTCATTGAGTTACCTCACTACTTCCTGTATATTTAAGACTGTAGTTTCCTCAGTTCTTCATTTTTATTATGATGTCATTGCGTTGCTGTCTTGCCACCAGACAATTGCTGATTTCGAGTATCAATATATCTGCCTTGTCCACTGAACACAAGAATGCACAGTAACCTCAGACAACTTCTTCCAGATATTTTAATCAAATTCGTTGAGGAACCAAATCATGTATAGATCAGTAATCACGATCTGCCATCTCTGTCAAATCATCTCAGATATATTAATGTACAAAGAATGGACCCCATGTCACATATTGTCACAAGTCTTAGAATCCAAAGAGGCTTGAAACAGGAAATCTCACAAAATAGTCCTTTAATAAGAAACTCAAATACTTAAGAAGGTAGCAGGTAACATAAACACAACTAACATGGACAATGACTGACATTGAACTTAACCAAACAGGAAGTATTTTTACACCAGGGAAATTAGCTAATTAAATAACAAGTAAATGAAATGACTAATCAAACAAACTGAGAAACTAGGTCAAGACTGACACACTAAAAACAAAGAAAACAGATGACAACCAACTGAAAGTCCATAAACATGACACACACACACACACACATGTATGTAGGAATGAATCAATGATGAAATTAAAGTTGTGTTTGACTAATTAAACTCTTCTATTATGTGATTGTGCTGAATTTCTTTTAAATGCAATAAGGGGTGGTGATGGCGCAGTGGATAAGACACATGCCTTTGGTGTGAGAGACCCGGGTTCAAATCCACTGTGAGACACCAATGTGTCCCTGAGCAAGACACTTAACCCCTAGTTGCTCCAGAGGCGTGCGACCTCTGACATATATATAGCAATTCTAAGTTGCTTTGGATAAAAGCATCAGCTAAATGTAAATACAATGTAGCAAATTCCTGTCATTCTGATTCAAATCCCGAGTTTTGTACAACCATGATAATCAGGTAAAATTATTATTGGTCAGTTTATATAGTTTGTATGAGTGACATAATACATAACTCATGTAGGCATACAATTTACAATATTGTAATTTTTTTCTCCATATGATATAGCAATTTTAAGATTGTGAATTTGTTTTCAGCTTATTTCAGGCACTTTTATTGCCACAGGACACTATCAGATGTAATTAGCTCTGAAAATAACAGTGATGGGACTGGTATTGCACCTGCCCTTTTGAAGAGGATGCGATTCCTGCTGCATCTCTGTCTACCGAGAGGTAAATCATATCTGCTTGCAACGTTGGAATGAAATTCAGTTCAATTCTCATTTGGACTGTGTTTGTCTGACAATCAATATCACAAAATGTTTTATACCAACCTGGTTTAAACAGAATTACCAATCAAACTAAATAAGAGTAAAATCACAGAAGTTACATGAAAATGACCAAATGCCATTTGTTTCCATATGAACTGATTTCTTCCAGCTTTAATCAATAAACACTCTGGATTGAACTACTTGACTTTTTTTTTTTTTTCAAAAATGGCTGCCCAGCAAAGCAACAAGGAAATGACAGGTAGTATGTCACAACCATCAATGTGAGCAAAACAATTGGATATTGATTGAAACACTTGCTTCTGCACATTTTTCTCCAGATTTTAATGCTTGTTCAATTGATAAAGATTTTTGTCAAGGTCAACGTGACATTGTAAAGGGTCATGAAACTCAAACGGTAGAGATGGATCAAAGGAATAGTTCAAATAATTAAATCCTGTCATTATTTACTAGTTGGTGCACTAATGGAGAGAACTAGAAATCAGTAAGCAGCCCTATTTCATTCAACGGTTCATAGTGACACTGTTGTCAGGCTCCAAAAGAACAAAAAACACTACATTCCAAATCTCCTAAAGTCAAAGTATAGCTTTGTGTGATGAACAAGCTGAACTTTAAGTCATAATTTGCTAAAAAATATTTACTTGGGGGGAAAAGTTATAGGAAAAATACTTCCGGAACCAAGACTGCAGAAAAGTGGATGGGCATTATTGCACTCCATACAATGGAAATTATATGGTGATATTAACAGTAAGGACATGTGTTTGATTTCCAGGAATGCATGAAAGACATGTACCTTGAATCCAATGTACCTTAAGTCGCTTTGAATAAAAGTATCTGTCAAATGCATAAATGTAATATTAATGAAACTGTCAAATGGAAAAGAGCTGCGTGAATATTCTTCTCCTTTTTCCTTCCTTTTTTTACATACATGGAAAGCATGGATTTAGCAACGACATGATTGTGAGTACATGATAACAGAATTTTCATTTTTAGGTGAACCAGTCCTTTAACGTCTCTGACATTCTCATGTCCCAAAATCTATTGTTAGCATCCGAAGGGTCTGATGTCAGTAAGGTAAAAAAAAAACGTACAGAGGAATATTTAATGAGATGAAAAAAACCTGTTCATGTGAGGAAAGAGACCTAGTTATCTCCCAACCCACGATGGCACAGAGGCAGACATAGATGGCAAGAATGAGTCTCGGTCACGGCGCTAAATTGAGGCTGATTCCATGCTTTGATGAGACCACAGTGAGGTCAGCTTCCTCATGTGTGAGAATGTCCACCGGTGTTTGAGAAAATGGAGGCAGGAGAGTGCGGTTACATTGCTGCAGGGTCATATCCAGGGAGAGTGTGGCACGCTCGTAATGTGCATTTGAAAATGCTGACAAGCTATGTGTGGTACTTCGGTGGACACACAGGGAGAAAGAGAAATGGAGGGATGGTTCAATCACAGGGGCCCCAGAGCAGAGATGTAATGAATCCACAGTACTGGAGGAGAGAATGACCATCGATGCCTCAGCTGCAGAAGATGTGTTCGTTGGCATCTCATTTTGGCACTGTCTCTCAGGGTACACCATTTACACAGTGTCCCACTCATTATTTGTTTAGTTCCCTAAGGGGTAGATGGAGGCAAAGATAATAACACATTTTAGTGTGTTCTGTGGTGTTGTGGCTGAAATAATTTCTTGTGATGTCCTTGATCTGGTAGTCGGGGTGGTAAATTTGACCCAAAGCACCTGACAGTAACACTAAAATCGTCAGATTTATTTGTCTACTATGCTGTTTTTCTCTGAGATGATGGCCTTTAAACCATTTCAATCAGGCCTGTTTATCTTGTAATGTTGTGTAAAAGGGAATGATGCCCCTTTTACCTGAAATGAACCTTCACAGTTGATGGAAGCACCAAAGAACAGATGGATGCTTTATAACTAAGTTCATATAAAGGTGATGCATGTCATTTGACATTAAAATATCTATTTCTATCTATTCTATTCCAGATAATGTGCAGAGACAACTATAAGTAGACTTCTCTGTGGCACTTTCAAAACAGTACTTTGTTTGAGCGCCACAATATAGCAACTTCTGTCCCAATGGCATGAGTTTGGGGCAGAACTACCTTTAATAAGCTGTCTAGCTGGGAATACAGTGCAGCAGCAGTGTTTTGACACTAAAAATCCCATTAACTCCTTCCATAGAAAAAGGGATGTTTTGCCATAACTTACAAAGAGCCCCAAGATTGTTGAAGTGTTATATTGTGTATGCTTCACAGTAAAACCTAACCATCAAATTTACTAAATGAAACAAGTTCATTTTACTCATTTTACAAGTATGGTATTCGCATTGTGATGAAGAGTATAGCCTGTGGTTAAATTGAGGATTGGCCAAACATTAAAGGTGCTCTAAGCGATATCAAGCGTTTTTTAGGCCAAAACATTTTTTGTCACATACAGCAAACATCTCCTTACTATCCGCTAGCTGCCTGTCCCCTGAACACACTGTAAAAAAAAACACGGTCTCTGCAGACACCCCAGGCTCCACAGACGGCAACAAAAACAAACTCTGGCAACCCGCTCCACGAAACATAAACTGTTCCAGCCAATAACCGACAAGAAGGACTTGGGGATGGGGTTTGGGGGGTTAGTGCGCGGATGAGGAGGAGGGAGGGTCTAGCTAGCCTCCGTTTTGTTTGACAATACTTTAAGCGTCAACAAGAAGTGACGTCACCCGACATCGCTTAGAGCACCTTTAAGATTAAATGCTACATTACTTTAAAAGCAATGGCTGTGCACACTTTAGTACAGTAATAGTCTCTGCTAATTACGTTCGTACATGCAGCTGTGTTTGTGCTATTGCTAGCAAGCGGTTAAATGTAAGAGATTTGTGTTTATTTAAAGATTCAGGTTTTAGAGGTTTTATGCAATTTAATTTTGTGTGCAGTTTATATGGTGGCCCAGTACTGCACAACACAACGGAATTTAAACAGCAAACATAAGTTAACAACACAACAGAATCAAGCGACAACACAAACGAAATCACAACAACAGAACTGGAACAAGCTACAATATTCTGTAATGAAATGTCCTGGTTGCGTATGCAACCCACCGTTCCCTGAAGGAGGGAACGTAGGACGTGGTCGACGTCGACTGAATGGGGGATCACGCTTAGGGAGCCTGTCTTCTTCGTACTACTATTTAATCAAGCCAATTCAACAAAAGCACCAGTTGCTTTTCGCTGAGGAGCCGAGCAGCCCCCGGAGTCAGCGGTGGTCCAGGAGTAGTGGGAGGGGACTACGCCCTCCGTTCCCTCCTTCAGGGAACGGTGGGTTGCATACGCAACCAGGACATTCCCTTTCAGTCGAGCAACACTTCCTCTTAGGGGGTGCTCTCGCAGAAGTGATGGTGACAACCACATAGTCCTGCGGTAGCCACCTGAACCTCTGCGTCCATTTTTTGGACCGGCCTGGAATCTCTCCAGGGGTCTGAACGCGGGTGCCATCATGCCCCGTCCCTGAGAATGTATTCGGGGGAAGTCAGGAAGGGCTGTCGAAGGGAATTAGGTCTGGTTGGGCCAATAAGGGGCAACTATCAAGACCTGCTCCACTCCTGACCTAGCACAGTAGGTGCAAGCGACATGCGCGCACAAGACAGGAGCACTGCTCAACACTAGGTGTGAAGAAATCACTGAGCTTCAGGAGCATCTCTGCTCACCACCTGAGTGTGATGAAAATCACTGAACTTGAGTGGGCCCCAAGCGACAATGAATCGCATAGCCGCTTTTTAAGAAGACTCACTGGGGAACACATTTCTGCGGGGCCCCGGGGCCAGCTGAGAGCCAGTGTCTGTCCAAGGGTTGACCGCTCAGACAGAAATAACACAACTGGCAGAGGAACGAATCCTGAGAGGCAAACAGATGTAACTGTGCGGCCCCGAAGTGGTCCCTGCCCAGCTGGACCGCCTGGGGATGGAGTCTCCACTCACCCTGGCCATAGGCTCTCCTGAGGATCATCGGCGGCACGATTGAGCAGGCCGGAATAAATAGTGGAATGAAGCGACCTCAGAAACTTCTGACTCCAAGGAGGAGGTGACGGGCGAGTTGTGACATGCGAGGGAAGCTTAGCGCAACGGTCGCGATGCTGTTTTTTCAGACCAGTACCAGCTCGCTGAGCAGCGGTGGCTCAAAGCAAGGTGAACTGCATCAACTCTAGGCAATGAATGCCAATACAGTCGGAGGTCGCCCAGGCCTCCGAGAAAGCATGCCCTTTGTACATGGCCCCTCAGTCGGTGTTAGTGGACCTCATTCTAGGAGTGGTTGCTCCGGAGAAACGAAAGGTCTGATCGCGGGCTGAGGGTTTGGCGGCAGGCCGGGGTAATCTGTTGTCACACAGGGCATGCCACTCTGCCACAGTCACCTCGGGACTCGACCTTAAGCCAGTGCTGAAGTAGTCTTCATATGGAGGAAGCCATGCGGCTGCGTCTGCCATATGCGGCGTAGAGCTGTTGGGCCCAGTTCTCCACCGCGTCGCCCAACAACCCAACCTGGGAAATTGGGGAGTCCAGGAACCGAACCTTGTCCGCCATCTCAAGCAGGCTGAGCCAACGATGGCGCTCCTGAACCACTAGGATGGACATCGCTAGACTGACCGCGCACGCTGTGACTCTCGTGTCCGTGAAGGCGAGGTCATCAGCAGTGTGAAGCTCACTCATGAGCGCACGGTCAAGACTACCCTCGTGCATGTCCATGAGTGTCTTGGCCTGAGAGACCTGCAACAACGCCACGGCATTCAAAGAGGAGGCGGCTTGCCCGCAAGCTTTGTAAGCCCTGCAGTGGCGCCTCCAGAAATTTTTCATAGGGGTGGCCAGATGGGGCCACTTAAAATCTTGGGGTGGCACACCAAAACTATAAACCATAATTTCAGAATTGTATTCTACTGTTGTAGTAAACCGGCCTGTAGAAAACTATCAGAAAGACTTAAGGAAACTCCTACTGATATACTTTGGTTTATTGTGTTATATTTAATGTTACTAATGATATTAGTAGGGCCCTACTAATATATATTATATTATATATAATGATATATATTATATAGATATGATATATATAAGGGCCCTCGCCCCGCGGCAAATTTTCAGATACTTACATAATTGTGATGAATTTAATCCTTTTTAAGTTATTATTTTGCAGTGTAAGATTACAGTTAACACCTTTAAATATTACATAAATGTATTATGAATTTTTAATAAACTTAATGAGTGTATAAATCAGCAGCAAAAAGCAATTCTTGAAAAAATCTGCACAGTAATTTTATGAAATCTAAATATGTTAATAAAAACAAATTACTATTAGTTCTCTTATAAAATTTAATCAGGCAAGCATACATTTCACAATTTTATATTTATATATTAATGTCAAGAATTCATAAGTGCATATATAGCCTACACTACAAAGAAATAATATGCAATTAAATTATGCTTATTTTAAATGTATTGAGCAGGCTAGGTATAACAAAATATATTGGCTTTTAATAATATTTCAGTGCGCAAACCCATGATAACATGAAAAACAGAGCGCACACAGCGTGTATGCGCATCGCGGGATTCGCGGGTGTAGAATGATGTGCTCAAAGCAACATGGAGTCACAGTGTGCAGCGCTGCGCTGCATAAGTGCGCATTTAAAAGTTCACGTCACAAAGCGAAGAAATGTCGAGCGCACAAATCGATGTGCGATTTGTTCCTTTGTTTCACAGTTTTGAATTCCATTTATTGTGCGTTTGATGCCGATTCATTGTCCTTGTGATGTGTGTGATCTAGCACACGGTAGTGAGTCGTTTAAAAACAGCAACAAACTACAAAACAAACAAAATAAAGTAATTTTATGCAAATCTACAGCCTTTTATCTACAGATAATGCATTATAATGTGAATATATCATATTGGAGAGAGTTTTACCGTGCATCCAAGAGGTGCGCGCGCTGTTTGAATATGAATGGAGAATGATTGACAGCTGCAGAGGAGGGAAAACGAGTTTCCGTATACTTTAATGGTGTAAATAGACCTCTGTCCCTCACATTAAGCTATGGAATGACTTCAGATGACTTTGTCACCCAAACTGAAGTGAAAAAATCGGGAGGCGCCGAAAAGCGCCTAAGTATGTATATATATATATATATATATATATATATATATATATATATATATATATATATATAAGAGACTTTCAACCTGCATAACAGAAAAAAAAAATCTGGAACAAATCACCTATCCTGCCTTTAATGTTTCTTGCAAAACATGTTTATGCTTGCAATGCCATACAATTGTAACACTGAGTGGCTGTAATGAAGTGGATGCATGGCTTTATCTTTAATAAAAAAACACGCAGGAGATAATCTAGGGAAAAAAACTCACAACCTATATACTGTAACATAAACAAGACTGAACAAAGAACTGAGAAAAACTAATGGGTTAAACACACAGAGTGAGCTACTAATTGAGAAACTAATTAGTGGCAGGTAAATGGGAACAAAGGAAACAGGTAGAAGAACTAGAACTAAACCAAAACAGAGCAAACAAGTGACAGCAATGAAATCTTATGTCGTAAAAATTACTATACACATTAAGAATACATTTGCGCTCTATATACATTAAGAATAAGATGTGCAGCTGAAAGACTGCACATCTTATGGTGTAACGCTTCAATCACAGCAAAAATTAGGTAGTTCTCGTATGCAATGAGCAGACCTGCACTGTTGAGAAATGTTCATGATGTTGGAGTTAAAGGTACAATATGTAGGATTTTTCGCCACCAGGGGTCGCTAACCTCTTACAATAACAAAGGCATATATCGATGACGCAAAGCATTAAGCGGAATTATGGATCTTGTCGTCAAGCTAATGGATCTTTTATGGATGAGTGAATACGTTGATGTTTTTAACATGACTGTGGTATGAAGCAGGGAGCGATTGATAATGAGAGACGTATACCAGCACCATGCAACGCGAGTCCCGCGGATATAAAGGAATAAGGACATTTCATTCTACCAAACTACATGCAAGTGCTGAATTAACACAGGTCAGTTTATTAGACGAATTAAACTTGAGGTAACGCAGCGCTGTTTCACTTGCTCTAACAGTTACACTATCACACTAAACTGCATTTGAGTGTTGAATGTTGTTAGTTAGGTTGTTTGTTGGCTATATGAGACTAGGAGTAAGCTATCAACATTAGAATAAAATACAGATCATGTTCTAACATGTCATCATGTTGAACTAAATAACAACATTGATTAGTTGTATGTACATTTGCTCAACAATCTAATAAAGTAAATGCAACACTCGCGTCTCTGTCGAGTCGAAGTTAGTCGCGGACGTGGAGCTCTCGGCATCTCGAAAGATGTTGACCTTCGTTTTAGTCCTCTTTTTGTCTCAAAGTCTGCTTGCCATGGTCCATAATGTTTGAACAAAACAACAACAGCGTGAGCGTCCTGCTAAGCATAACCCAGTTGTCCACGTCTGTCGCCATGGTTACTATGGCAGTACGAGCGGAAACCGGGGGTAACGCGGATATGACGCCATTGACTGGCGACTCCTCACCCCTGCTGACACGTCCCGTTTCCTTGGTTAAAATTGCAATTTTCTCACGATTTACAAATAGTTGGAAACATTGGGGATATTGTAAGTAATCAAATAAACAAAATATATACCATTGGCCTAGTGGTTTCTGGATATTGTACTGCAAATGTCCTACATATTGTACCTTTAAGGCTTATTTGCAATGCAATTAATAAAAAGGTGTCTGTTTGTCAAGATGAAACAGTTGTAGGATGGTGCATTCAAAGTTGAAACAAAGGCAGTTGCATGTCAGTTCAGAGTCATGCTCTCCTCTTCATTCATTCATTGCTCCAATGTCACATGCCATTACCGCTAATGCCGTAAATGATAAGCCTTCTGCATTCTGAGCCACCGTGTTCATGATAACATTAATGAATGTTAATATAGAATGTCACATTGTGAGCTTGCAATATCAATCAGCAAAATGGAGTGTTTTTTACCGCCTAAATGATTGGAAGTGTACACTCTGGTATACACTCAGACAACTGTGAATTTCAACATCCAAGATAAGTGAATGTTCTTAATTGACAGAAGTAGCCCCCGAACTGACCCATAAGTACCTCTCAAACCAGGAGAGGTGGACCAAGAATGCGGAGAAGGCCTTCACTGACCTGAAGCATGCCGTCTTTTACGAACCCATCCTGCAAGCTCCAAACTTCCGCAGACCTTTTGTTGCAGGGTAGAATGGAGCACCCGGCCAGGTATGTTAGGTTTTACCATACCAATGTTTTGTTTTTGTTTTTTGACGCTACATTATTACTGTTTAATCAAACCGATCACACTAAATGCGTCTCTATAGCACGCAGTGTGTTTATCGTGCAATTTATACACGAAAATTAGTTTTTACGTGCATACGCATGGGGTGGTTTGGGTAGGTTTAGTAGTGGTGTGGGGTGCGTGTGTATTATATGTTTGGGTAGAATAAGTGGTGTGGGGTGCGTGTGTATTACACACAAATTAACCGAGTATCAAATGCACGCGAAAACTGCGTATCATATGCATGTAAAAACTCATTTTCGCGTATAAATTGCACGATAAAACACAATGCGTGCTACAGAGACGCATTTAAGTGAGAACAGGCTGGTTGAATTGATTTCACAGAGCCATTTCTCGCCATGTAAAGGATGCTTTAAAGCTAGAATTTGGGCTTCGTATTAGAGGTAATGGTTTAACAAAATCCAAATTTTAAATAGCTTTTACTGTACCAGGCTTTTAAAATGACACTTTAAATTTGCATAGCTATACATTACTTGGCTAATTTCAAAAACAATAGTTGAATGGTCAATAAAAAATGGGTACTACTGTAAAAAAATAATTCCAAATTTTGGATTTCATTAGACCATTACTTAAAGTCCTTAGCTTTAATGCACCCTCTATGGTGGCGAGAAAGGAGCAGGAGTATTTCCATTTTCCATTGAGTTGTGGTTTGTTTCCATTGTTTTGTGGCTTTTCCGTTTGGTTCTGACAATTAGGTTGTGTTTTGACAGCCCAGTCTCATCCCAAGGCGTCATCTAACTGACGCTTTTGACCATGTTTGACCATGCGTCAACATGCCGACGCACATGGCACCCTTTAAGCGTCAATATGAGACGCGCCTCCTAGTGGTCTACCCCAGACCTAAACCTACCCATAACGGAAGCGTCATCTAACTGACGCTAAAGGGTGCCATGTGCGTCGGATTTAGACGCATGGTCAAAAGCTTCAGATGACGCCCGAGGATGAGCGTCTCATATTGACGCTTAAAGGGTGCCATGTGCGTCGGCATGTTGACGCATGGTCAAAAGCGTCAGTTAGATGACGCCCGAGGATGAGCGTCTCATATTGACGCTTAAAGGGTTCCATGTGCGTCGGCATGTTGACGCATGGTCAAAAGCGTCAGTTAGATGACGCCTTGGGATGAGACTGTGTTGGTTGTGACTTGTTTACGTTGTGTTGTGGCTTTTGAGTCCAAAGTGTTGTTAACTTATATTTGCTTTTTTTATTTTCGTTTTGTTGTGCACTGGGGCACCTTAAAGGTGCATTGCGCAACTTTTCATGTTAAAAATACCTGTTTTTCTTCCTATACATGCTTAAAGAACTGCCTGATGGGCTGATTGAGCCCTTCTCTGCTCACTGAGATTGCCTCTATAATTATGTACAGTAAAATATATAGGAGGGATTCGGGCTCGAATTTGAGACAGGGCGTGACGTCATGCGCGTTCACGCTCACCAGGCTGTCTCGCAAGTTTGTGTATTCGCCGGCGCCGCCATTCTCCGCATCAGCGGACAACTCGTGCGTCAAAAATAGAAGATGGATTCAAAGAGACCGGCTTGTAGTCCATTCCAAACCCCAACGCAAACTCCACGTAAAGAAAAATGTGTCTAGTGCCACCAAAAGGGCCACATTGGAGTCAGACAAGCGAGTAAGACGAGAGTCAACCTCGGGAAGGCATTCAACAAATGGAGAGATCTCCGGTCTGCTCTTGGTCTCAAACGGGATCCTCAGTTGGCTTTTTTCCTGATAAAACGGTAAGATATAGCCCAGTCTCTAATGTTTGATACGGCCAATCTATAACGTTATATGACAACAAATGATGATGCGTAAAATGTGTAACTTAATGCTTTAGCGTAAGCTAGATACATGTACAATCAGAATTGATTTTACTACCATTGTTAGTGAACAGTTTCATAAACTAGGAATTGTGTTCGGAAGAATAGTACAACATGAAACATAAAACATATCCAATAAAAGATGCTAACGCATTACAATTCTGAGACAGTAAAATTGCAAGGTAATTAATTACTTTTAAATAACAGTAACAAGTAATATATAATGTATTACAGTTTGGAAGTAACTTGCACAACACTGATTGTTATTGGAATATTCTACTTAGCAGATCAATACAACAGGCTGAACCCCGCAAGTCTTCGGCGGATTAGCCTGTTTGGCTTTTATGAAAACGTCATGTGACATTTGATTGTTTATTACCTTGAGACATTTGAGTGAAGGTTGTTGACCAACCGTGTACGGTATGATTATTATTTTGAACTATTGCGAAGTAATCAATTATATTGTTCATGAACGTGTTTTCATAACAATACAATCATAGGTGGATACAGTAAACACAAACAAAGTTTTCTACTACCCCCGTTTTCCCCTCACACATAAGAGTAATTTACTCAAATGTCTTTCCTTCCATATATTTGAAATGAGTCAATGACTTGCAGATTTATAACTGTATTACCTCTGAAGACATTTTGGCTGTACACCAAAGATCTGTGCGGCAGATGCTCCTTTAGTTATGAACAGCTCATGCTCGTGCATGCGTGCGTGTGCGTGTGGTCTATGAGCGTGCACAACTCTGGTTGATGTTTCGCTTGTCGCCAGAGGGGGCGTAGTTCTGCAAAAACTCAGAAACCTGCGTTTTGCACCTTTAAGTTTCAGCTACACAAAGTATTTAAATGGATTTATAGTTTAATTTTATATTAAGAAATAAGTTCACAGCTAATGTTGTATTTTATACTGAAAATGTAAGTCAATGACACACAGTAGGCCTACACACTGCAAAAAAAACTGTTTTCTTTTTTTACAAGAAAATACCAATATTTATTCTTTCTACTTCAAAATGTCACTGTTAATTAAATGTGTTACTTGCATTTCTTTAATTATTTGTGAACCAATTTCGGAGTGAAGATTGTTCCATAATAAATTCTACACCATTTTTTTTTCAGCGTATTTCTTTGCTTCATATTGTACCATGTATTGTATGTTTTTAGTTGATAACATCATTCACAATGTGTTAAGGGATGAGTTCCCTTATAAAAATATGTAAATAACCGTTCCTTTTTTAATTACCTGACTTTTTTTTAAGTTTCAAAACTTTTTTGGAGCTTTTTTTTAAATCACAGCTAAAAATAGAAGCAATGACTTTGAGATATTTAAGTTTCTTTGAGAGAAAAAGAAACTCTCTTTCAAAGTTCTACAGTTACAGACATGTTGAATCCAAGCTAAAGCTGCCATCTGTTTAGACAAAACCTTAAAGCAAGTCAAAAGACGAAGGCACCACGACCAACACCTGCTTACTGTGAAACCACAGTTTATTCAAAAATAACCTGTCAATTTCTGTTTCCTGCCTACCTGCTGTGCCATCTCACCATTTCACCCCACTCCACCTCCTGCAATTCTCAATCTGTCCGGTATGTGTATTCATCTGCATCAGCACCAGCATCAGCCAGTCCTGGAAATCAGCATTAGCTATAGCGCATCAACAAGACACAAATTGTTTTTCATAAAATCCCTGCTGCAGTAACACTGCAATAAAGTTGTACAGCCCTTTGAAGGAGGTCATTAAAATTTGACAGAATGACAAATTCCTTCACAAAAATGCCACTGCAAACATAAAATACAACCATTCAAATTATTAATACCATTTGCCACAGGGATGCTAGGTGCTAATCAGTGTGACAGTCATTAACCAAGACATGATCAATCATCTTATCACCTTAAGCAAGAAGGACTTAGTTTTTGTCTTACAAGACAAGTGATGTAGGCTATAATTTCAAGGGCTTATAGACAGAGAAGTAAATCAAAGAATGTAACCATAAAAGGAAAAATGTGACGTGCAAATGCGAACGGTGACCCCAACAGTCTAGCCTTCATCAGTTCTACTAACAAGACTTAATACTTCAGTCATTAACACATGACTATGAAAGATGCAACAACGCTAATGAAAATAAATTAACAAGCAAATAAAATTAGTGGCCGATAATGACAAGAGGACTCTTGAGTGAATGTAGTCTATGAGCCATGGCCTGGGTAATGACTCTGAGCAGATCGTACATGTAGTTGCGGTCCCTAGAATGTCGTCTTTGATTGTTTCAAACAGCTTTTTTTTTTTTTTTCTGAGGGGATTGTTTGCACATATACATGTTGTACATGTTGCACATTGGCCACAAAAGGTATTTAGACAATACCAAATCCTAAAATCATTTATTTATTTAATTATTTATGTATTTTTAGTTATTTGTCATTCACCCATATCAATAATTATTTTGCTATTGTGCCATCTTTCTTTAAAATAAATGCTACTAGGTTGAATTTTTTTGCATTTAACTCTTTCCCTGGGTTGAGTTTTCTTTTTTCTTTTTTTTTAGTTGCCAGCCACCACTAGCATTTTTTGCTAGTTAAAATTAATATTTGAACATGCAATATACTGTATCAAAAGAAAGAACAGAGCCTCTGCTTAAAAAATAAAAACCTTTTATTCTATAGTCTAATCTAATGCATTCTTTTTTTTTATCAACACTTGAATGTTGGTAAGTTTCATAAAAATCTGAGAAAATTGCGTTTTTGTCAAAGACTACGTTCAGATTGGATTCAGAATGATGATCAAAACATAGATGGAGTAGATTGAGTCTATCAACTAAGCTTCACAGTCCTATTGCTCGTCCTGGGTCAACATTTCATTCTGTAACATTAGGCAGTTTTGATTTAAATGCTGTGTAATGTTGATGATCGCGCTTTACATATGCATCTGCTTACATATGCTCTCGCTTGTTTCAGCTTCTTTTTTGCCTGTGTTTTTTGATCTAGAGATTCTGTACTCTTTCAGATGTGTCATAGCGCCCCCTATTGAATAACATTGAAAACACAGAAAGACATAAAATTCAGTCAGTGGCTGGGAACCGTTGTCTCATAAATGACAGAGATTTCATTTCCGTCAATGGAAGGGAAATAATTAATTCAATGATACGTGGCTACATACCGTTTGGGGCCACTGATGGTATTTGCATGCGTTAGTTCTTGTAGAGTTGTATTTGTTGTGGTTATGTGTGGACTTCCAGCCATTGTGAATTGGCTCAGTGCACATGGACACAGTGATGAATGAGAGATATGCATTGTAGGAGGTTATAAATCAATATCTCCTCCTCTCCCTTTCTTTTTCTCTGTCTTGTTCGAGGAATGCAATGAGATGAAAATCTCACGGCTAAACAGACACCATCACCCAAGACAACCTACACTTCCTGTTTCCACTCTTTTTTAGTCTAACATACTCCTCTACAGCACCATATTTTCCAGTGGCATGTGGTGAACCTCTCTGCTTTAGTTTTTTTTTTTTTTTTTTTTTATGTAAAATTAAATAAGTTCATGTGCCATTAGATTTTTGCAAGGTTTCAACAATCAATATTAATTACAGAAATATTATGTAGGCTACGTCTACTCAAAGTGATCCCTAAAAAGCTCCTCACTCATGTGAAAACTGGCAAAAGGAATTTCAGCCATGACAACCGTCTCAGGTTACGTATGTAACCCTGGTTCCCTGAGAGGGAACGAGACGCTGCGTTTGAGACGCGGTGGGAACGCTCTGCGTGATTGCGTCATGAAGCACGTGTAAAATCAGTCCAATGGAAGCCCGATACGTCATGGGTGACGTCATAGACCAGGAAACTATAAAGCACCCTTGAAAACAAACCGCGACAGCTTCTGAAAAAGTCTGAAGCAAGTCGATCAGGGCATGCAGGAAGTATGGCAGGCAAACGCAGCGTCTCGTTCCCTCTCAGGGAACCAGGGTTACATACGTAACCTGAGACGTTCCCTTTCAAGGGAACTTCGAGCTGCGTTTGAGACGCGGTGGGAACCCCATACCCACTACGCCATAGTGACAAATGCCCGTTCTGTGTGAAGTCCTTGCGCACACTAGAAGCAAGCAACCTCGCCCCAGGAGTGGAGAGGTCAAGGTCATAAAACCTGACAAATGTATGTGGAGAGGACCAACCTGCCGCATTACAAATGTCAAGAAGGGAAACACCCGAAATTAAGGCCGTAGAGGCCGCCATACTCCTTGTAGAAAGGGCCCGTACAGCCATAGGTGAAGGCTGACCGGCCGCTTCATAAGCTAGTGAAATAGCCTCGACTATCCACTTGCTCATAACCTGTTTAGATGCAGGGCACCCTCTTCTGAGTGACCCAAAACATACAAATAATTGCTCTGACTTACGCCACAGGGCAGCTCTGTGAACGTAGGCATCCAATGCCCGAACTGGACATAACAGGTTCAATTGTTCCTGATCTGGGGTATTAAAAGGTGGAGGAAAAAGGCCTGCAGCACTATTGGGCCCCCAACATTGAATGGGACCTTAGGAATATAACCTGGTCTAGGGTATAGAAATGCTTTCACCATACCAGGTGCAAATTCCAAACATGACGGAGCAACCGACAGGGCGTGTAAATCTCCAATTCTCTTGATAGATGAAATAGCAAGGAGAAATAAAGCTTTCAAAGTGAGGAATTTTTCTGAAACCTCTTCAATGGGCTCGAACGGAGCCAGAGCCAGACCCTCAAGTACAATGGCTAAATCCCAAGCCGGTGCTCTGGAGTGCAGTGCAGGTCTCAACCTCAATGTACCACGGAGAAAACGAGTAATCAGAGGATCTCTCCCAATAGAAGTACCCCCCAGAGGGGTAGGAGATAATCCAGCAGAGAAACGGTCTTGCAGAAAATCGAGAACTGAACCAACAGGGCAGTTAACAGGATCTAACTGACGCTCACCACACCAGGTGGAGAATAATTTCCATTTCAGCGCATACAGTTTTCTCGTGGAAGGGGCTCTGGAATGGAGAATGGTCTCAACGACCTCAGTCGAGAGACCGGATTCTATGAGCCTGGCCCCCTCAGAGGCCAGGCCCACAGTTTCCACAACTCCGGTCGAGGGTGAAATATCGTGCCCTCTACCTGGGACAGCAGGTCCCTCCTGATTGGAATCTCCATAGGAGAGCCGCTCAGAAGAGACACCAAGTCCGAGAACCAAACTCTAGTCGGCCAGAAAGGGGCTACTAGTAACAGACGGGCCCCTTCCCGGCGAACCCTTTCCAGAACCTCCGGGAGCATAGATATCGGGGGAAATGCGTACAGGTGCAGCCTCGGCCACACCTGCATCATCGCATCCAGTCCGCGAAGAGCTGGCTGCGTGAGGGGGAACCATATAGAGCAATGCGTTGTACAAACGATGTGAAAGGTCGACTTGACTTTAGTTAGACCAAAGTTCTCCCTAAGAAGCTCCACCACCTCGAGGTGAAGTCTCCAATCCCCTGGGCCTCAGCCCCTGCCTCAACAGGATATCTGCTCTGATATACGAGACCATCAGTGTGTTGTCCGCCATTCGCCGAGCAACCACTCATGATCGCCCCCACTTGTGAGGGAAGCATCCGTCGATAGCAATATGCGTCGACAAGAAGCCCCCAACACTGGGCCTGGGCGAGGAACCAAGGTTCTTCCACATGACCGAAGCACGAAGGCATAGCCGCGTGACCTTGATCATGCGAAAACGTATTTCCCCTCGGAGAAAACCCCTTGGTCCTGAGCCACCACTGCAGGGGTCTCATGAACAGAAGGCCAAAAGTAAAACGTTGGACGCAACTGCCATGAGACCCACCCGTCTGAAACTGTTTCACAGTGAGTGACTGGCCTAGATATACCCCATTACGTTTGCTGTAGAATTGCTACACCTAGAAAAGTGGTCCTCAGAGCACACTCTTCTTGGCGTTGAGAGGCAACCCCAACATCCTTAAAGAGACAGAACGACATCTCGATGCCGAACTGCCATAAACTCAGATTGAGCTAGGAACAACCAATCATTGATGTAGTATAATACGCGGATGCCCTGGAGTCTCAGAAGAGCCAGAGCTGCATCCACGCATACTGTAAAGGTGTGGGGTAATAAACCTAGGCCGAATGGAAGAACCCAATAATGGTATGCTTCGCCCCTGAAAACAAACCTCGGGAACCACCTCATCCTCTTTCGGAAACAATGAAGTAATGGCTGTCTGCTGGGAGGAGGAACCCCTTCTACAGCTCCTTTTGCAGAAGTGATAGTACTTCCTGCTCCATAACCAAAGCCTGCTCGGGGTCCACCAATGAAAGGAGGACCCCTAGAAATCTGGGCGAACGAGAACCGAACTGAATTCTGAAACCCTTTTCTATAGTGTGCAGGACCCACTGAGAAATATGTGGCAGTAGTTTCCACGCTGCCAGAAATTTACTAGGGGAACCAGTCTCTCAAGACTGGCCTCTGGATTTATTTGAACAGTCACTACGGCGCCCTGAAGCGGCGAACCGGCAGGGAACAACCGAACTGACCATTCTACGACCCTCCTCGGAGGGTCGTATGGGGATGCTGACACCTCGGTGCCCTGAACGGCGAACCGGCAGGGAACAACCGAACTGGCAGCGCTGCAACCCTCCTCAGAGAGTTGCACCCCAGAGGAAAAACGATTTCTCAAAACCGTCCCTTGGTTGAACAGTCACTACGGTGCCCTGAAGCGGCGAACCGGCAGGGAACAACCGAACTGACCGCTCTACGATCCTCCTCGGAGGATCGTATGGGGACGCTGACACCTCGGTGCCCTGAACGGCGAACCGGCAGGGAACAACCGAACTGGCAGCGCTGCGACCCTCCTCAGAGAGTCGCACCCCAGAGGTCGCCGAGGAGAAACGATTTCTCAAAACCGTCCCTGCCCCGGAGGAGCCCTCAGAAGCCTGATAGCCTCGTTTTCATGCGACAGGACTTCTTGTCTAAGCTTTATTAGAGATGATGACAGTCTTCAGATCTTGCCTACCTCTAACTAGCTTAGTTCCTACGACCCTCCTCGGAGGATCGTTGAAAAAAGCAGGCACTTCGGCGCCCTGAAACGGCGAACCGGCAGGGAAACCGAACTGACTGCTCTTATTTTTTTCTTATTTGAAGGCTCGTTTGGGGACACTGACACCTTGGTGCCCTGAAACGGCGAACCGGCAGGGAAACCGAACTGGCAGTACTGCGACCCTCCTCAGAGAGTCGCACCCCAAAGGGCGCTGAGGGGAAACGATTTCTCAAAACCGTCCCTACCCCAGAGGGGACCACCCTTAGAAGCCTGATCGCCTCGGCGTCAGGGCTTCTTCTTTGTCAAAGCTATTTTAGAGATAAAACAGTCCTCAGATCTTGCATGTCTCTAACTGGCTAGACTGCGACCGCCACCCAGGTACCCCTCAATTGCGGAGGAGCCCGAATGGCGACGCTCTGTTTTGCACTTTGTGCTGAGAGGAGCTTAATATCTCAGGAACATTAGATTGGTGAGGAAGAATGATGAAAGGTTTATATCTCAGTTTTCTTGAAAGCGGAGCGTCCAGAAGAACAGACATAATTATATCTTTATTTTCCTTTATCTTTATATCAGAAAAACTTATATATATATATACATACATATATCACTCTGTGGCCACCAGCAGGAAACAACCGAACTGGCAGCGCTGCGACCCTCCTCAGAGAGTCGCCCCTCACATTCATCCATGTCCTTACATACTTTACCCACCAGCGCTGCCTAATAAAAAATGTATTCATTATTTAAGATGGCTGGTGGGTAACGTCGGGGTTAATAACGATGACGCCGACTCGGGAGAGAGAAAGCTCGTAAGCGTCTCTTTAACCCGAGGCAATGTCATACTATGATACTTAATACCCAAACATTACTATAGTCAGACATCTGGGGATTAAACACATAAAATACAAACCGGTTTATTCCACGATCTCGACACCTCAGTGTGGAGATAGGGAAAAACCACAGTCCCCGACGAGGAGGCTGAGATACAGAGTTTTCTCTGTTTAAGATACAGTTCATCTTTAACAAACTCTTCTTTATTTTCAATCTCATAATGTTCAGCTGGCCAGTAAATATTTAACTGGCAACAGCACTAGATAAAACCTCCTTTTTTTCTTTAAAAAAGCTCCTCTTTATTCAACAGAGTTATGAGCTGGAAAATTTATTCATTGAAAACTCAAACATCTGCCTTTTTATAAAGATTTGTATTTGTTTTGTTCTCCTTCTTTTAAAACAAAACACTAACGATACCAATTCCTCGGAACTGGAAATCGCAGCACACTAGATCTGGCATGTGAAAGCTGAGAAAGGGCGGAGCCCGTCCCAACCCCCGCTGTCAGATCCGTTTACGAACCCCGAAATACGAGCCGTCTCCGAGCCTCGGCAACAGAGAGACCCGCTCGGGGAACGCGAACCGAACCGTCCTCCTCGAAGAACGCCCGGCGGGAGCGGAGCGTCCTCACGGACAGCTTCTCGCAATGCACAGTCAGATCCCTCGAGAAATGACTGTTGCATACTCCACTCCCAAACAGCAACAAAAAGCTGATGTGTGTCCCCACCCGTGATGTAACGAGGGCAGGGAACAACACAACTTCTATAGTATTGCTTTGCTCGCCATAATGATAGATAGTGATATATATATTGGGCTTGACAAACAACAATAAATAGACAAGGACAGAATCACAGAGAGCGCTTGCTGAAGACTACAGAAGCTGTCGCGGTTTGTTTTCAAGGGTGCTTTATAGTTTCCTGGTCTATGACGTCACCCATGACGTATCGGGCTTCCATTGGACTGATTTTACACGTGCTTCATGACGCAATCACGCAGAGCGTTCCCACCGCGTCTCAAACGCAGCTCGAAGTTCCCTTGAAAGGGAATCTCGGAGTGGATACATCTCAACAGCATTTATTGGCACGGAGCATGGATTAAACAGATCTCTACAGGTGGTGCTGGGGAGGAGGAGGCTGATCAGAAGCTTTCATATCGCGCAGCGTGCATAGATACAGGCTAGGGTTCTATAAACAGGTGAAACTCGAAAAATGTTAATATCGTGCAAAAGTTATAATTTTGATGATTATGGCTTACAGCTTATGACAACCCCAAATTCAAAATCTCAGAAAATGTTATTATTACATGAAATCAATGAAAAAAAAGGATTTTAAACACAGATATGTCGGCCCTCTGAAAAGTATAATCATTCATATGTATATAGTATACTAAATATATTAGTTTTACCTTTTAATTTAAATTACAGAAATACATGAACTTTTGCACAATATTCAAATTTTTCTAGTTTCACCTGTATATATGATTACATGGATTTGGAAGTACTTCTGATTGGCTCGTGCCACAACGTTGACAGACCCAATCGGTGTTCATTAGTTTCATGCCTGAACTTTGTATTTTCCTCACAGACAGCAACAGTCTTAAATCAGCACATCACAGATTTTGTTTTCCAAGTTTATTTCCATTCTGACATGATCGAAAATGATGATGACCAAGTGGGTGAGATGTTTACTTTGCAATTAGTTCCCACATTTCCACCGGTTTGTCCATGTAGGACAATTTGCCGAGCAGTTGCAAACATTTCAAGCTATCAGCCAAACATTATGACATAGAGGCACTGGCTTCTCTCATGGGACTTTTTTTTTTATTCGAAATTCTTCAACTACTAGACATCGCTCAAAACATATTTTATTTTTATTTTTTGATGTCTCAATACATCTCAAGGGACACATCTCTAACATGCAGGGACTATAACCAAATTAAAGGCACACTATGCAAGAATTGTACCTTAATATAAAAGCTTCAAAGTCATTTCAGTGGTAAACAAACTCATATTAGGGCGAATCATCCTGGTAGTAAAGCTTGGGGGGGACGCCGCTGGAAAAACCAGCAATGCAAGTTTGAGAGGAGCGCCCCCGACAAATCTCGCGAGAATGACGACATGCTTTACGGCAACGATGTCACACACATCAACAACAACATTTGAAGCACGAAGCCACTTGCGCGCATTTCAGACGTGATACTTGACGATGGAAAAAGCAAAGAAAACGCGGTCGGAGGAGATTAGGAAAAGGAAAAGAGAATCTGACCGCGTGAGCAACCGGACAAGAGTGAGTCCCTCTCGGTCGGGCTTTCACTCGTTGGCGCAAGCTAAAAAGCAGCATTGGATGCAACAGTGGTGCTGACCTGGCGATCTTGTTGATGGCCTAGTAAGTAAATCTTTCTAAGTTTGTGTGCATTTTATTTTGTGATTTCACCGGAATAAATAGAGTCTCCGCAACGGCGATAGATTGAAGAGCGCGTCCGAGTGAAGACTGCGCGCGCGCCGCCACAAGAGACACTATGACTAATAGTCATTATAACGTTATAACGTTATGTATCTATGACACTGATAGCAGCGGACACGAGCGCTCAGGTTGAGTTCAAAAACACATTTTAGCGCTAGATCTCTTATTTAAAGGCACACTATGCAAGATGTGTACCTTAATATAACAGCTTCAAAGGAGTATCAGGCCGTGAGTGCAGAGACCAGTCTATGGCAGACACTCTCCGTGAGTGGCATTTACGACAGTAACGTTAAATACAAGTTCTCCACAGCGACTCTAGGGGTCGCTGTTTGACAAAAACGGAATTCCAGCATAGTGTGCCTTTAAAAATGCATTACAGCTGCCAGCAGGGGGTGAATACCGACAGTCACATCTGGAGCATTCAGACGGTAAAAAAAGAGGCTTTAGACATTCATCAAGGAAACCAACCACTCAAATGAACCTAATCCACTTCCAAATACATCAGTTAGGCCGCATGATTAATTTAATGGTTTGAACCTCATTTCTTCCCACTGTGTTGTCTCTTGACCTGCTAGCAGAAAGCTGAGCTCCCACTTTGTCTAGGTCTCCATTTTTAGAGAGAATATTGGCATTTTAAATGTACTAATTATACAGGAAGCGTGTGTACGGCAGCTGTGAGCTGTAGATATTCTTGGAAATTATGGCCAGGATGCTCAGAATCCTGCAATTTGACACATAACATAAAGACCTCAAGTCTAAATCTGGGAGTTTTGACCTGTTGTCTCCCACAGCTGTTCAGTGTGTCTGCTGTTTCTCTGAAAAATGCACATTCACTCTCACAGTGATATTATATACACAAAAAGAACATTATATTTAAAATTAACTGAGACTAGCAGAAATTCTGGTTTCGCTCAACTGATATAGATATCAGTTAATTGACAAGTATGCATACATGTGAATCCACTTCACATGATAAAGGAAAGATTTCAGCTTTATACAGAAGGTAAATAATAACAATAATAATAATCTAATAATAATAAACCTAAAAATGTAATGTAACTGCAACTATTCATCACACATATAGTATCATTATCACTAATCAAAGTGTCTGTTGTGTTGAGAAGATATTACTTTGATGTTTTGGTATTATCTGTATGCTTAACATTACACACATAAAACACAGTGTCTGTGAAATGCCAGGCACGTGGTTAAGGGAAAAGATCTCACAAATACGACGGGATTCAGTATAGGGTAATATAGGAAATCTGTTACTCAAAGTCTAATTTAAACCTGAAAATCAAGAAACTTTTGAAGTTGAACATTTCAATTGTATAAAAATTGATTAAGACATATATATTTGGCTCTATTTTACAAATGAAATAATCAAATTTGGGATAACATGGATCACAAAGTTTCAACTATAATTTGTTCATTTATTCAGTATGAACTATTATAAATGGTTATATATAAAAATATAAATACGACATGTATTTATTCAATTATCTCTGTATCCATTTATCTATATATAATATATAAAGTTGATATGTAAAATATCAATGACAAAATGGTTGCCGACCCCTGATTTACGCAAATATGAATCTGTTTTATAAATGGATTATCAACTATATGTTCGTTATACATTTACATATGAAAACTTCCGAAAACGTAACTATGATCCTTTGAGCTCCATTAATGTTCACTATAGCTTTCAAAAGAACCATATAACAAGGAATGACGTATTTATGAATGATCCCTTATGGAGCAGAAATCTATGCCTCTCAGTGCCTTTGTTTCAGTGTGATCTGATCTCTGCCCACTGATTTGCAGGTTAAATCCCCTGCGGCCGGGCTGCAGCCAGCTTGAAAAGTGTCCTAAGTGCTGCCACATGCTTCTCTGGTCAGCGGCCCTAATTTATCTTGACAGCATGTACAAGCTCAGACTGAACCTTTGATAAAGTCCACACAACCCAAGGAGCAACTTTAATTGAAGGAGATGACATGGTCACTTTCCACTGCCTTGTCACTCGGTAGCGTAATCGAGGCCATTTATCAAAAACTGTTTACATGGATAAACTCTCACATGGACAGGGAGAGCTGCAGAGTTGTGATCATGTCTTCTGATATGTCTCGGAGCAAAACTACATTCGACTCCTTGTGGAGTTTCTGGCACACCGGCTTGTTGGATAAGGAATGTCTCCCGTTTGTATGAGAAGTCCTGAAAAGATTGTGAAAAATTAAAACTTTTACTACAACAGCAGATTGTTAAGCGCCTTTATAAATGGAAGCAAAAACAGGTGCATTTTAGAAACCGAAAGGTCTAATTATCTCTTTTTATTACCATGTGCAAACAGAAGATAGCATGAAGATTGCAGCGAAAGGATTGTTTCTTTCAAAGCCGTAGTCACGTGTTTGTCTGATTGTAGCTATTATGAGTGCAGTTTGCTGTTCAAATTTGATTTCTCATCACCTGCAGAGCAGGGGCGGCTTGTCGGCTATGCATTAGTCCCATCAGGAGAGGCCTTATCACAGTGCCTTAGGCATTCTGGAAAAAAGGTGATATGACAGCCCGTGGGACCCATACAATGTGGTGTGGAAAATCATCCGTGTGACATCCCTGGGGGGGCCTGTATTTACCATGCCTGCTGGGCAGAAACAAATTGCAAACTTTTTTTCTTAAGGTTCCCAACAGACTTTACTGCCATGCCAGCGATGCTGGAGAAAATTAAATGGGTACAGAGGAACGCTGAGTATCTTCAATGCCGCAGGTGCTAACAAAACCGCACAGGTGGTGTGGACACCTGGATTACAGCGCTCACTCTCCTCGAAGCTGAAGGAAGAGGCGTATGAGTAGGCATGTAATCACAGTCATGATGTGAAAGCTCTGTGGCAACTGGCGAGGGCGAGCTGCAGACTTGGTGCATATTGACCTATCTCCAATTGCGTTCCACTACAAAGAATGATGAACTATCTTCTGACCTCAAAACGAAGGAAGTCGTTCACTTTGATGTCTACTGATCTTTTTACTCTTTGTTCTTTGCCTTAGGGTTCTGCATTGGGCTGGGTTTTTCACCCTAAAATAAGGCAAATGTTTGAACTGAAAATGACGGGTGAAAATATGCCAAATTCGTAGAAATGTAATTTTCGGAATCAAGTTGGTTCATATGCTTTTGAAATCTCCATTTACCAAAATTATAATCTTTGGGTCTCTGCAGGAGTGCTTACAATATAATATCCTAATTTAGTTAGTTTTCTGTATGTTGGTGGCACCACATGACTTTGATTTGACACACAACGTTTTCAATAAAGCAGTGAATCAGTTGAAGATGATTATGCTAAACTACATGAAGTTCTGTTCAAGAATACCATTCTTAATGAGGTTTTACTTCATTATGATCAGAGGTGTAAAGAGTGAAAATGGTCACCAATTCCACTACCAAGTCTGTACTAAGTATCTGATTTGAACAGTACTTCAGTATTTTACTAGTACTAAAAGTAGGCTTTCTTGTTTTTCACTGGTATGTCTCTTATGTGTTGAGGACTAGTGCATAGTCTTCACCAGCTAAGAGACATACAGGTGAAAAACATGAAACAGTTATTTTTTTGAGGAGAGCAATGACACATGTATTTTCTAAAATCGAAATAAAACCTCAACATTCAGTCTCAGTTAAGCTCAAGTGTTAAAAAAAGGGCATAAGTAAACCAATATATTTCAAAAATGTCTCTGATAAATAAAATCATGTTAAGTAAAATTAAATTGTCAAAGCTTACTTGGACTGGACATGCTGGTTTTGGCCTCATCACAGGTCCTCATCTCATAAATAAAGCACCTGCAATTCAGCAACTTCCAGCTAATGCACTCGCATTTGTGTAAAGTAGCCTTGTTGACAAGTATGGGTGAGTAAGGGCAAAACGAACAAGATATATTACCTTCAATGCCCTGTAGAAGGCAACAGCACTTATTTTGGAGCAGTTATTAATTGCTGCAGAACAATTAAGGTGTGCCATGCAAAATGTAATGTGTAATAACATTTCTCATTACAAATGTATTGGAGTAAAGAGTACATATACTTATTCAAAAATGGACTCAAGAAGAGAGTAAAAGTTGCTAACATCTTTGATACTCAGTCAAACTAAAAATTAGCTAAAAAAAGATAGTTAAGTACAGTAAATAATTACATTTACTCAAACACCACTGATAATGATATCAGGACAGTTGAATCACCATGATAGTTTGTTATATTTTTTTTCCCCCAAAGAAAATATAACCCTGAATTTTACTGGCATAGTGGGAGATTTGACATAAAATAAAATAAAAAAAAAGCTTTAGAAAGGAAAAAGCATCATCTCACTGACCTATAGCTTGAAACAAATGGGATGCACCACTAATATTGCAAACGTGAACTGTGAAAACCGGTAAAAGGAATTTTCCTCACAGACAGCAACAGTCTTAAATCAAGCACGTCCGACATCAAAAATCCATATTCTCCTTGATGTTTCTCAGACATGTGTCAATTCATAAGAACCCTCATCAATTAACCCGCAGCGACTGCAGTCTGTCATCCGAGAGGATGTATGCTAGAATGCACTCCCAAGGGTGCTTGAGTAACCTCTCTCAACCTTTTCAAAGGACTAAATAAGTCATCGGCAGACCCAGCATGAAAATGAAGTTAAATTAGGTTTTGGGACAAGGGTACACTGCAGATTTCATTAGAATCCCAGAGGTAACCCGATACACCTGTTCCTGCCACACAACGGGAGACGTCGGCAACATGACCACAAGATTTATCAAGATTGACAAGCAGTGTCTTTGGCCAAGGTGATGATTTCTCGGGCAGCAAAGCCCTGACATGCCTAATCTATATTGAGGCAATGAGATTTATGACAGGGAATCCTTGGATAAGGCAGCATCGAGCTGAGCAAAAGGTGTGATCATTAAGTTTCACACTGAATTCCTGGCAAATGTACAATCATGTGATTGGGCCAGTGTAAGGGGAATGTTTTATTAACAGTAGTGAACAAAACCACAGGACACATGATTCATGAGGTTTTCTTTTGATTGGAATGCCAACTTTGCTCCTATGAAGTCATAATATTGTGTTATTCATCTTGAAATAGACAACCCCAAAATAAAAATTATGTCATCATTAATGTCATGATTCTGCCATCTTGTCTTTGTTATCACTGGTCGTGTGGCAGGATCATGGCAGACCCATGTTTCATGTGCAGCACATGGCCATTTGTTTGGGCCATGTGCTTGCGTTGTCTCGTCTCGTTACCCCGCCCCCTTGTTATCCTCGTCTCGTGATTATTATCTAGTCAGTTTCACCTGTCCTCGTCATTAGTGTTCCCTATTTAATCCTCTTGTATCTGCTGTCTTTTGTTGGTTCATTGTGAATGTTACCTGAGTGTTAATCCTTGTCAAGCCCTTGTCAGAGTCTGTGAGTATCTTGTCAAGAGTTTTAGTCCTGTTGCGCTATTGCCTGTAAAGGTTATTTGTGTTCTTATAGTTATCTGTCTCAGTCTAGTTAGTCCTCATAGTCCTGTCTGTTTTGCCCCCTCGTGGGCTTTGTTTTCCGTTATTTGTTTAATAAATCGTGTTGCCTTGACTACTGTCTGCTATTGGGTTCATCCTTCCTCACCCACATAACAATTAACTCACCTTCATGTCTTTAATTCTATTTTAGAAGAAGCTGTTTCAACATTGCACACTGTCTCAAGACCCAAAAGAAAAGAAAAGAGACCATGAAATCAAAACTCTCTCTGTTTTTTTTTTTCTTTTTTTAAATTCATGTGCCCTCATAATCTTCCTATAATGGACAAAATAAAGTACTGCCCAACTATTGTTCTTCTTCGAGAAGCAGTTTCGCTTGGATGTATGTCACAATTATCAAAACTTCCGTTTCTCGCCTACTTAAGAATGTTGGTACTTGTAGTTAGTCGTGAAGGCAAAAAAAAAAAAAAAAAGTAAAGAAAGAAAAGAAAAAAAGGTTTGCACACATCAAGCACCTAAATTCAGAATAGCTCAGGCGAAATCTCTATTGTAATGAATTCCAGGAGGGTCTAAACTATGAATAACAGGTATTAACATTTCAGAGCACTGCTGCAAATGGAGAGATGGGCTGTGAAACCTTCTGAGCATTTTTCTGAGAATTGCCACTTCTAAACATTCCTCTGCTCACAATTTGAGCTGAAAGCACCTTTGTGCAAAGAAAGAGTGACTGGTTGACTTTAAAACTCTGCACTGCCGGACCAAACCTGGGGAGCTGACAGCATTTCAGAGCTAAACAAACTACAAAGTATGTACTCACAAGAATAAACAAGGATGACAGGTATACGCTGCACACACAAACTCATTTAAGCAAATAATTCTGATTAAATAATTACAGTTACGTTTAGGATGAAATACAATCTTAATGCATGCTGTGCAACATTCACTAAGCTGAAAACTATTTTTGTAAAAGATAGTTTATGTAAAGCAGCACACATAGTGCATTTATAAATGTTTTAACCATTGTTATCATGGCCTCACTATATGTTAAATTTAACAATTGATGTTCAAAGTTTTTTTGTGTAAAAATGTTTTCAAATCAAGATAATGTTGAAAATAACAGCTGATTTTACTTCTAGATCATACAGGAAATGTTGCATTGCATTATGTGATATTCTCTTGAAGGTCATCTGGGCATTTAAAGCATGAAGAAAATTTGCATTGCAAGTATAAATGCATTTTGCAGAAAGAATTCCAAACATTTTTTTTTTTTTTAACCATGAAATAAAACAATACAATGCTAGAAATGATCTCACCTGACATGAAATTTTAATATTATAGCATGTTTGGAATGGAATGCTACTTTACTAATTAATGAATAAATTATTAAGTAAATTCAATTTATTAAAATGAATAAGTGAAACTGAGCATTAGATTAACATTTCAAACAGTAGTGGGAAGTATTGTTGTCACCTTATTAGTCAGGTATTCAGGTAAATGGCCTGTCAGGTATTAATAATTAAAAAGATAAACATTACTATTCATGCTTGTATGTACATTTTTTATTTGTTTGTTTTATTTATTTATATATATCTATTTATTATTTTAGGTTGACAAGTTGCCATAGTCTTTTCTTCCCCATTGTCAAGTATATTCCCTATTGGCCTTTGGCTAAGCCCCGCCCCCCTTAGTTACTGTTGCTACGTCCAACAAACAAACTTCATCTGGGCTCTGGTATCAACATGGCTTATGCTGTGACAGCTCTTCCTGCTGAAATTTTATCAAACTTTTATAAAGCAGGAAATAAAGTGTCCGATAGAAGTAGGCAAAAGGGGCTGCAATATAAGTTTGAAGGCTATATTCACGACATACAGGTGAAACGCAAGGAACAATAAGGCATCCAAATAGAGGCAAAAGCATATCGGTCACAGTCAAAAAATTAACCATCGCATATCCTACTAATCGAGACAGAGGCTGGGACTAACAATATCAAGGACCAACACTGTTCATGCAAAGCTGGGTAGGTCTCTTCACTTCTATAATCGTTATTACAAAGCAAACGGACTACACGACGCGAGTATAACCTTGCATTTATTAGCAGCGTGTGCTAGACGACACTTGTCAGGATTTGACTTCGGTTTGGGAAGGGAAAAAAACGGACACCCCCCTCCAACCTCTCTGGGAAACGCGTATCTGTGTTACAAATGCCCCAGGCACAACGTTTAACCATATTTTTTATAAAACTACGACGGTAATAGCCAAGACCAAAATTATGAGACGCCTGTGTTAAAGTCAATGGAGCGCTGTGTAAAAGTGTCGGACCACTGTGGGAGCTCGTTCTTGGCTGCGCTGTGATTGGTCAATCTACATTCTAGGGTGTGGCTAAGCCAAAGGCGAATTGTATACATATTTTCAAGGTTGTCTCTTGTGCCGTGGACCATTGAATATTAGTTGGCCACGTGATAGGCATCATCTTCCACCCGAGGCATCATCCCATAACCATTTTCTCTGGCCCCCACAATCTTACTGTAGTCTAAAACTGGGGGGTTGGACAAACGAGGTGTGTGGCATGTTCCACAATTTACACAACTCATTGCGCTCGTCCAACTTGCTTTTTGTCTGTGCTTCCTGCAGCACAGAAAGCAACCTCATTGCCGGGATCTACCATTTTTTCATGATTTACACAACGAGTTGTGTAAATCGTGGAACAAGCCACACACCTCGTTTGTCCAACACCCCAGTTTTAGACTTCAATAACATTGTGGGGGCGAGAGAAAATGGTTATGGGATGATGCCTCGGTTGGAAGTGCCAATGGCGAGTTATCTTTCCCCCAATATTGCGTCATCCCTGAAGACTCCGTTACTGCCCACCAAACCCTGCCGAGATACATCTTCATTGGGGGGCAGGGCTTATATGGCTGCGGGTCGGGTCTGCTTACCATGCCGACCTTCTTAAAAACATTTATGAGGAAGAGGGACCTCATAATGGTGCCCTCTGCCTGTGAAAGCAGATCCCTCCTGATGGGTATTACCCATGGAGGGCCATCCAGGAGCAACATCATGTCTATGTTGGTCTCTGAGAGGCACCTCACGTTAAATCTGCCGGGCATCAAGGAGAAAGGCATGTTCTGGCATGTTCAGCGATGCCGTTAACACAGATGGCTCAATACTCCCCCCTCGGCCAGAGCTATTGAAACTGTGGGTTTGGCCCCTAAGGGGGCGCAGTACCTAGAAGCTGGCCTGTCAGCAGGAGTAATCAAGACCATACTCAGCTCTAGAGCTCCCTCTACGAGGAAATTGTACGGCCTAAAATGGAATGTGTTCACCATTTGGTGTAGAGAGCGTAGTGTGGACCCAGTTAACTGACCGGTGGCTTCAGTGCTGGAGTTCCTCCTGGATCGCTTCTCGGCTGGTCTTAGCCCATCCACACTCAAGGTGTACGTGGCTGCCATTGCGGCTTTCCACACTCCTCTGGGTGATGGGCCTTTGGACATCAGCTGGTCGTATGTTTCCTCCGTGGCGCTTAGACCTGCGACTCGGACCAGAGTTCCCGAAGGGCTGGTTGAGGCCCCCTTCGAACCTTTAGAGTCAGCTGAGGCCAATAACCTTTCACTCACTTTTCTCTTAGCAATCTAAGTGTTTGCCTGGAGTTTGCATCTGGAAGGGTCAAGGCTATCTTGCATCCCAGGCCTGGCTATGTGCCTAGGGTGCCTTCTAATATGGCATGGTCAACAATTCTGCAGGCTTTTCATCCTCCACCTCACATGATGGTGGAAGATGAAATACTTCATCTGCTCTGCCCTGTCAGAGCTCAATATTTATGTTCAGATGTCTTCTCAATGGCGGAAGTCGGACCAGTTGCTGGTTTGTTTCGGGTCACCCAGGGGCTCCCCGCCTCCAAACAGACCACCAGCAACTGGATAGTTTAGACTATTTCCCTGACCTATCAGGTGCACAGTTTCCCTTTCCCAGTTGGCTGTGAGGGCTCACTCAACCAGAGGCATGGCTTCCTCTAGAGCCCTCCTTTCAGGGGATCCTTTCCAGGAGGTATGTGATGCGTCTGGCTGAGCCACGCCGTAAACATTCACAAGGTTTTATTTGTCTGGACCCTTTGTACCTTCCGTGTATGCCCTCACACACTGCGTCATGATGCAACACCAATCATGATTGGCTTAGTTTAATTAATGCTTTAGAGCCGCTACGCTGGGGGACATTCCCCAAAGTGCAGTGTCTTGTTCCCTTTTCAGGGAACAACCCTCCTACAGGGAGTTTAGTATGAAAGCAGTGCTCGTTAGTATAGTAGTGGCAAAAATATACCCTCATAAAGATAAAAAATATCCCTAAAAATCAATTCCAGAGGGTAGTTGCTGCTCCTTAATACAAAAACTGTTCATTTCTGACTATGGTGCGTATTCACACTACAGACATAGCGTAAGAACGTATGCTATTCTAAACATAGCTATGTAAGGCTGATGTAAGGATCCTGTCATTCCTATTGCATTATGTACTGTAAACCTTGATGCATTACAGACCAGAATAATTACCAAAATATTTGTGCTAAGAGTCTAGAATTATACTGACACGTATTAAATGAGCCAAAGACAAAAGAAAATAAACCATGGGCCTGAAAAATCGTAAACACATTAAGCGTGACAGTCGTATTCACACTGCAGACATAGCGTAAGAACGTATGCCATTCTAAACATAGCTATGCAAGGCTGATGTAAGGATCCTGTCATTCCTATTGCTTTATGTACTGTAAACCTTGATGAATTACAGACCAGAATAATTAATTACCAAAATATTTGTGCTAAGAGTCTAGAATTATACTGACACGTATTAAATTAGCCACAGACAAAAGAAAATAAACCATGGGCCTGAAAAATCGTAAACACGTTAAGCGTGACAGTCTTAGAAATGATAGATAAAAATGATGTACGCCGTTGTAAACTGCTCTCTCATGTCTGTAAGTCTCAAACGCCGCCCCTCACAGGGATCAATATGAGGAAGGAACCACAGGGAACAAATGAAATAGAGAGCAGCGGGAGAGAGGCTTCAGCTGCCGCGGTGATCGATACATGTATCAGTGGCTCTGAATTGCGGGCCGACATCAAAGGGAAGGCTCTGTGGGGCGCTCCTTGTCCCGGCAAACGCAAGCGCTGAAGTTCAATCCCCTGCAAGCCGGGAGAGCGTATGAGAAACAGCAGCCCTGCCTCTTGTCTTCAAAAATTATGCTGTGTATGTGAGCTTTGCTTCATTTGATGAAGTGTTCGCGCATTTCTTTGTATCTCTGTACGTGCCCTCGCAAGTGGAGCAGTGGGATATCGCAGAGACAAGGGCAAGTTTTGTGAGTTGCCTCATACTTTAGTTGTCTCAGATCTGCAGAAATCTCAAAACTTATTGCTCCCTGTTTGTCATCGAAATCAATACCGGGGAATAGTGCAGACTGCTTTAGACAGACAATAAAAAAAACAAATGAGACAAATAGGACTGTATATATTAATCTTATAGCATACACATTAATTCACTCTAGGAAATCTGTCATTATTTACTGCAAATGAAGTCAACATTATATATATATATATAATTGTATATGGCAAATTACACATGGATGTGAACACAGGCTAAACACAATTGGTCTTGTTGTGTGTTTCTGATATAGATAAAACAAATTGAAAAAATATCCAATAATTTGTTACAGCCAAAATTATTAGCTTTCTCAAATTATATTTGTAGTTATATATATTTTTTGAAAAAAAAAAAATCCAACACCAAGAACATTCATACAATATATATATATATATATATATATATATATATATATTTACATTTATATATATATTTACAATCCTACTACTGTACTGCATGCTGTTGTTAAAAGGAATTATTAACCTAAAAAGATTCTGTCATTTATTTACTCAATATATATTAATATTCTCCTTTTGCGTTCCACAGATAAACGGTATACAGGTTTGGAACAACATTAGAGTGAGTAAATAAATGACACAATCTTTTTAGGTGAATAATTCCTTTTAACGCCAGCATACAGTACAGTAGTAGGCCTGTACAAATCAATACAAGCCTTTAATGAAGGCAATAGTTCACACACACACACACACACACACACACACACACACACACACAGTGCTTAGAATAAGTGAACACACCCATGCTAAAGTTGACTACCCTTCACAATATAGACATGGTTTTATTTCAGTTAGCCTAACTGAACATTTATACATAAATAATATATTGTATTTAGACAGTATCACATATTTTACCGGAGGCTGAAATATATTTCACTAAATCATTATAACCTAAGCAGTTATTCGCAAACAAAATAAATTACGCATAAGGCAGTATTTTAGCATGATAATCAGTGTCATAAACTAATCTCAAAACTGAGTGAAATATATGTAGTAGGCTAATATCACATTTAAAAAGTTTACACGAGCGTATAGGGATATTGTGACTGTGAGGTAATCTTTCCTATGTCAAAAGCTAGCCAAAACTAGGCAAAAATATAGTCTGAAAATTCATTTGAGCTCTATAATCAGAAAAGGAATTATATAACACTAAACAACTTACTTCTTCATCTTCAAATTTTAAATATAACATGGTCAGACATGTGGCTTTAGCTGCAGTGCATTTCTAGATTGATACAATGCCAACTTCAATTTTATTTTCATGAAGATGTTTCATAAAAATATATTTCTAATAACTTTACAAAACTTTGAAGCTATTTATAACTTTTTTTTTTCATTATGACTAATTAATTCTACATTTACAATAAACTGCCAGGTGTCAGCTTTCAAATGAGATCATTCATGAACTGTATCTGTTTCAGTTTGGGTATGCCATTTCTGGGGATTTTTCAAAAGTGGGGTTGCAGCTTAACAGGTTAACATGTTTTCATATAATGTCCCCTATCCTTAGATACCAACAAATTACAAGCTTAATCACTTTGGCATATTTATCTTAAATTCCAGACTGATCTCATAAAATTGCATGTGTATGACACGCCAATTCGTATTTCCATTTTAGGCGTGCTATCAACACGCATAATCGCTTTTCAGCGTGTTTACGAACGCAGTTGACTTAACGTTACATTACTGTATATATAAATATATGACCTACCCCAAGCCCGTCCCTAAACCTACCCGTCACTGGGGTTAATAGCATTTATGAGTCTTCCCCTACCATCCTAGGAAAAGAAATATCGCTCCCCAGATGTATATCTACATTTTGCTTCGTTTCGGTCAGACATTTAATGGCGTGTACATATATGCGGAACCACTTGGACATTAATGGCGTAGACATACACGCATACACGCGGAGAGCTCAAAATGCGTATAGATAACACGCCACTTGACTTAAAAGGGCGTGTATGTTTACGCAAAAGTCATGATGTCATGTTGTATATTCATGAAAACATTCCATTACTCTTGCGTCATCCCAAATAATTGTTTTGTAAAACCTCTCTGTTTGTCCATTCAAACTGAAATATTCATACAATATCTGTATATGCCCTTCTAACTTCCTTTTAAAGAAAACCCACATATTAACGTTACCTTGTTTTCCTTTCATGACATTACGTCTGCACCCTATTACATATCTTGCCACGTTGAGAATAAAGTTGACTATATTTTTATTTTTCCCTTTTCCTTTTAGTCCAAGTAAAAATACTTTATTCCATTCGCTTTGTTATTCAGTTCTTTCTCCCAAAATTCCTTCCACAATTTTTTTAATTTCTCTCATAAAAACCTGAAGGTTCAAACACAATAAAAACAAATGTAAAAACCCTTCATCTTCATTTTTACAGACATCACATCTTGCATTCTGCGCAATCCTCATTTTACATAGTCTCATTTTTGTATAAATAACATTGTCTTAAAAGACAATTAAAATTCTCAATCATTGGATCCATGTATCTTACTCTCAAATTTTCCCAAATGTTCTCAGCTTCAGTACCTGGGAATAACCTAGTCCAAAAACCATTTGCTATTGGTTGAACAAAAACCCTTATTCTAAAATAAATATAAAACAATTTTAAAGAACATGATTGAATTGGATTTTTGTTACCATTTTCTTTTAAAAACACTTCAACCTTTCCCTTTCCTTCATCCCTTTTTTCTATTCCTTCTATCCATTCTTTGGAAAATGCTTTTTTAATTTTGTCAAATTGTTGTTTTACTATACCCCTTTCTACTTCTTCTCCAATCCCCTCAATTTCATCTATTATACCTTGAAGTGGTATAAAGCCATTGATTACCTCATACAAAACGTCTCTCACTTTAATTATTCCTGCTGCCATCCATTGTTTAAAATATAATTCCTTCTCTTCATATAAAATATTAGAGTTTAAAAACAAAGGATGATTAAAAAACTCTTTCATACCTTCTGGCTTATACACAATTGTCGGTAAAAAAATCTTTCCATGCCCCTAAAACTTCTCTATAGAATTCAGGTATACCCTTTAACATATGTTCATTCAATTTCATCCATATTATTCCTTTACCCATATTTAGACCTGCACACTTATTCAAAAAATATTTCATTCCGTCCTTCCACTCTTGTCTGTTATCTTTATTTAAAAATTTCTTCATTATCTTAACCCTTAGACTCTTCATTCTTAAAACAGGATCTAACAAACCTAAACCTCCCTTCTCAACAGTGTACACACATTGTGTCGTATGCAATTTTTGCTGGTTGGTCGTCCCAAATAAATGTTAAAATACACATTTTCAACTTCTTATAAACCCAAATTGGTTATAAGTTACTTCCAAAGCATACCATATTTTTGATAGCATCAGAGTATTCACAATCACAAGTTTACAACAATCTTTGTCTCCAAAATGTCAATCTTCTCTCAATTCCTCCTAAAATTTTATCCCATATTATGTCTCTAGTTTTCTTTTCCTCTTTCCCAATTCTAATTCCCAAAATCTTCATGTTTTCGGTCTCCTCTTTAAAGTTAAGGTAGTCAGGTAATTGTTTTGCCGTTCCTATTCTCATCATTACAGTTTTGTCTATGTTTATTTTTGCTCCTGAACCCTTACAGTATTTTTGTATTTTCCCCATAGCTCCTTCAATGCTCTCAGTATCCTTTAAAATTAAAGTTGTGTCGTCTGCATATTGGTAAATTTTGTGTTCTTTTCCCATTCCACCAAAGCCAACTCCTTTAGTATTTTCGTCTTCTGCAACTGCTAAACCTAAAGGTTCAGCTACAATACTATATAATAATGCATCCCTGTCTTATTGACCTTGTTATGCTAAAAATATCTGTCATAAAACCATTACACTTCACAAAACTAATTGCATCTTTATATAAAGCTCTTATCCATTTTATAAACGTATCCCTGAAACCAAATTGCTCTAAAACTTCAAATAAAAAATCATGTTCTACCCTATCGAAAGCTTTTTCCAAGTCTATACTAACCATGTATCCCTCCTTTTTGTTTTCTATCAAATAACTTATTTTATCCCTTATATTACTCACCGTATCTGTAATTTCCCTACCTATAATTGAATACGCTTGATTTGTTGTTATTATTTCTGGTGAAACTTTCTTTAGTCGATTTGCCAAAACTTTGGCTAATATTTTAAAATCCGTATTTAACATTGATATAGGCCTATAGTTCTTTAACGCTCTGGGGACCAAGGGGTTTTTGGGCCCCTTGGGATGTTTTGACATGCACTGACATTTGTGCTTTTTTCAGTTATTTATAAACATGTTAATGGCAAAGGTGTAAATTCACTCTATATAGCACAAACGGGGCTACCATAATATGTGAGCAACATGTATGTACATGTTTGTATTTTTGAGAGAATATTATTTATGCATGGTTATTGAAAAAACTAAAAATAAAAGTTTCTGAATTAAGGCCACAAAACACAAAGTGATTATTTCTTCACAAGACTTTTGAAAATTGTATCACATAGTGATATATTTGCTCCAAATTTGCTCCATATTTGTATATTTGCTCCAAAACTATGTAAGAATCATCCTGACTACTCATTCAGATAAGTCAATAAAGTCTTTTAAAATGTGTATGACGTGTTTTGTTTGAGAAAGCTTTATGCGAGGAGGCGTGATCTCTCATTAATATGTATCCATTTCACACCTGAGAAAGACAAAGACCCTCCCATAATGGCCCTATTAGGTGCTATCAGGCCCTATCATTATGAGGAGACACTTCTATCACACACCCTTCACCATATAGACATGGTTTTATTTCAGTTCAAAATTAGAGTTGGAAACATCTTGAAAAGAAAATTGTCTTTTTCCATAAATGTCTTAGTTTGATCATACATATTTCAAAGTTGAGGATTCATTATTTTGATATAGCTTGCATTGGAACAAACACTATAGCATCTTAGTTGATTAGTTTATTGACAAAACATACTATATATTTAACATATGAACAGAAACTCCTAACAAAAGCTTATTTGATGTCTATTTTAGAGTAAAAACTTTATACTCTATCCAAAACTAGTCAACGAAATTATTTAGTCTATAACAATGCGTATCTGTGCGTTCATTCATTCATTCATGCATTCATTTACACACACACACACACACACACACACACACACACACACAGACAGACACACGCACACGCGTAATGTACAGTATTCAAAAAACTACAGTAAAAGATAACAGTAAATTGCTAACCATAGGGGAAAATCACTAGTCGGTCTCAGCATGAAGTCTTTTATTAAACAATAAATTCAAAGCCATAATGAACCTTTACTTTACAGCTCTGAATGCCTCTGTCCAACAAAGGTACCTTTCTGTACTGTTTATGTTAGCAATTATCTCGGTCTGGAAGCCACACTTTGTAAGCCAGGTCTGCCCTCCTGATAGCACTTACTCAAAGCAGAATCATAGAACACATTAAAATGCATTTGGGTTTAATCAGGTTGCAAAGCACATGCAAATTCTGTTGCTGATGGAATTTTTTCTTATTTTTTCTTTTTTATAATTTCTTAACTACATTTTTAAGGAATACTTCTCCCAACCAAAAAAAAACCTAAACTGTCATAATTTACTTAACTTTACTTGTGTAGTGCTTCCCAGAATGCCAGATATGTTGGATCAAATATTGTTTGATTTCTTCAAAATGTGCAAAATAAGGCGATTTGTCACCTGATATTAGAGTAACAAGAATAATAAAATAAAGCATATTTTGTTACCTTTTGGAGCTTGGAAGGGTTCAGGTTGAGCGGACGTTTTATACTATTATCACTGTCACCGTCAGAGCTCATTTCCCAGTACATTCAGCATCTGGCTCATATTCACAATCTCAAACATATTCTCCAAAACTGTTATTTTCAGCATCTTCAAAATCAATATTTTGATCGCTGACAGCTTCTCCACCATCAAGTGACAGTGACAGTAATATTTGATTGTGTTCAGTACTTGCTCTGCACTTGCTGAGCCATTTCAAGTTTTGCTGATGATACTACCTATTCTTTTGTTTTCTATCTGCAGTAACTATGAGTAGAACGTCACTTCATCATTGTGTATCAGACATTGCCACATTGTGGAGTAAAGGTGAATTGCACTTATCCAGTCATCAAAGAGTAAATTATTGTGCAGAACAAAACAAATACTTACACTGTTACAAACCTTGGGGCGTTAGCGACCCTTTACAATTTTTACAAATGGGAAAATAGGTATTCTTTAATAATTGTATATATTTTTTTTATTATATTGTTTATAATGAATTTATTGAGGAATTATAAAGGTTGATTTCTACTTTAAAATAATGAATTGAGGAGGAGGGTAGTGAGTGACGTCTCAAGTCACTAAAGATTCAAGGTATGCGTTAAAGGGTTAAAATGAACTGTAACAAAAAACTATAGTGATGGTATTAAATAATAATTACATATATCAACTAATAAGTAATAATTCTCTTGCAATGTGCAATGCATCATTTTACAGTCCATTTTATAAAGAATGTAGAAATATATATCAAATATAGAAAATGCCCACCTAAACAAATTAGCCAACGCAGGTCAAATTCCTAACAACATTGTTGCACCCTTGAAGTGGAAGAGGATGCTTCATGATGGGTCGTTCTTAACGAAAGAGAGCAACTCATCCTCACATTAGGATTTTAATCAAAGGATCCATGAGATGGTCACTTCAAGAAAGTAAAAGGTGTGTTTGACTGCATTTAGCTTTGCAAAAAACAACTTGGGTACACTGTAAAAAAAATTGCTGTATTTATGCAGCTGTTTGCCAGCAACTTACTGTAGATTTAAATTGATGTATATTTACTGGCAACAGTTTGTTCAAAGTTAAATGAACATTAAACATTAACACGTCTTTGTCTTTAGAATAAAACTATAAAATAACAATCTAATGCAAAGCATTCTGGGAACCAGAAATCTTCATCAACCCTTTAATGTTTTTTTTTCCTTCAGATTTTGGTTCCCATTAATGCTTTGCATGAGGCTGTTATTTTAGTTTTATTCTGTAAAGAATGAAGTCTCGTTTCAGGCCTACAAGGAAGAAAAGGAATAGTAGAATAAAGTCGTTATTTTTGTTTGTTTTTTCGCACAAAAAGTATTCTCGTCGCTTGATAAACTTATAGTTGAGCCACTGTTGCGACATGGAATATTTAAACATTTTCTTTAATGACTATCTGGGCCATCAAGTTTCGTTCCCTTAGGGAGCCTATGGAGGAGTGATAAACCTCTCAGATTTAATCATAAATATCTTGATTTGTGTTCCGAAGACGAACGAAGGTCTTACGGGGTTGGTACAGCATGGGGGTGAGTAATTAATGACTTAATTTTCATTTTTGGGTGAACTAACCCTTTAAACCTACCCCACCAAATCTTTGGAAATAATTATTTTGAAGGTGGAGTTATGTGTCATGTATTGTGAAAAGTGTTTTACCCTGTGTTGGACATATCCTTTTTGACTGCTTAATGTATTTCTATTCTGCGGTTTTATGAATGTAATGGGTGCTATTTCATTATAATAATTGTATAAGCTAAACAACCACTGCCTCTACAATAATTTTGTCAAATCCTAACATTTTGTTTAGGATTTAATGCACTTTTTTTAAACTATGTATGCAGTGATGAACAGCACATAATGTGTAAATGTAACATGTTTACACATCTTTGAGACATATTTACTTTGTTAAAATTGACACAAAACCCTAAACTCAACCATTAATGTGTAAAAATGTAACACATCCTTTCCAGCATTGGCAGACTGTTTATTTTGTGATGTATATGAAATGTTTTAAATAAAAATAAAAAATGCTATTTTGTAATAATTTTGTCTAATTTATTTGAATGTCAGTGGTACTTATGTAGGATAAAAATTTATTCTATATCAAAATCATGAAATCTAATTTATATTTAGTAAAAATAAAAATAATTACAGTAGTGTACTGATTAGCTTGATTTTTACAGTAATACACTGTATTACACAAATACAGTACCATGTAGTTACTGTAAAACTGATACGGTTATGTACTGTAAATCTTAATTACAGTAACTTACTGGCAACAGTGTTGCCAGTAAGTTACTGTAAAAAAACCTTGAAAAGTCTAACAGTGTATAATATAATGTGACCGAACATACTTTACAACATTAAACATTTGAACAATGCTTTACTCTTTAAATGATTAAACTTGTAATACACACACTTGTTGTTGTATTTCTGTAAACAGACTTAAATTAAGATTAACTATTACTTTACAGCATTGTACTGAATTTTTTTCCCCTGACAGCAAGCACTTGCAGCTAAAATTTAAAGCACCTTAGACTGTATTTGTGTTTAATTGGGTTGCACTGCATATGCAAATCCAGTTGTTGTTTGAATGTCCTAACAGCGTTGGTGTTTTTTAGATGGCGGAACACAGTAAATTACATTGATGAGTGCTTCCTGTCCATCTCTTTTTGAGCCTATACAACGCCCCATTTGGAACTGTCATAAAACTCAGTTTTATAGTGAAGTGTCTTTGAATAATTCATCTGTCAACAATATATGCATGGAAATGCACATGCACCCTCATACATTATTTAAATGGTAGCATCCATCAGCCACTTCCTGAAAAAGAGGTCTACTAAAATGCCAATTACAAAAAAAAAAGAGTAACATCTAATCACACAATCTAATGTTAAAGAAAAGGTGGAAAATAAGAGTTAACTGATGACTGAAATCTAAATGTCTTATTATCACTTTAGTTTTTATAAAGTTTTTTTTTTCTTTTCTTTTCTTGTTTTTTTTACAGTTGGATTGATTATTGATTTCAATAGCAGTTCACATCTGTTTTGCTTTTATACCAATTGTGAACCATATTGAAATTCATGCAAACTGTAAGATCATCTTTTTACCTTCGATTTAAACAAAGGAACTAAACTAAGAGTGTGAAAGCTCCCCTTAAACATGCCAATGATTTCAGCAATGCTATGGACGACAACAAAACCTCCTTCATAACTACTTCTCCCTCAAGGCGCATTTTTCTTTTCCTTCATTCTTCACCCTCCATGATTATGCTATTCTCACACATCCCTGATTTACAGCAGCGCTCCCTCCTGTCAACCTGCTGCTGCAGCTACACCCAAATCACAGAGTCTGATTTACTGGTGCACCTGCAAAGACACTGCAAGAACAGAATGCTTTTAGGAGTGAAAAAATGGGTCCAGGCTAAAATTGCATTAGCAAAGACATTCCATTTCCACTAACAACATTATAAAATGTTGTTATGAAGAATTTGCTAGATGTTGCTGCTATTGAAGTGGTCTAGTGGTGCCTTAAAAGTGCCTGGAAGCTCATGCCTTCGAGTCGGGCATTCGAAACTGCCACATGTCACACATTCATAATACAGAGCCAAAACAAAACAATTATATTGTGATCAATAAACCCAAATAACTATATCTGAATTCAAATTATGAAAATGAATCATTTCTATCAGTTGTTTAACTGGTTATCACAAGTACATAAAGCAAAACGTGAAAGTTGAGTTATTAACTTTATACCATTCACTTCAGACTTGATTTCTATAAGGTTACGGTCGATGAGAAGAGGCTTGTTCGACCAAATTCTAATTGGCATAAAAAAAAAAAATCCACAAGAAGGGGCGAAGTCACACTGATCCATTGTTAACACGACTGCTCCATGTGGTAATTATGCTGGCCAGGATATCCAAAGTATGGGATCATTTGGTGACACTTTAGAATATGAATAATCATGTACAACATGGACATGTGATTACTGAAGATATGAACTAATCATGAACCAATGAAAATTCCATCCTTAACTATGACTGAAGTCATATGGATTTATGCATGAATAACAGCAGCCTTAACATAGTTGTTTTTTTTTTTGTTTTTTTGTTTTTTTAAACATAGGCCTTTACATAGGCTATTTAATAGTTTTAGGGGTAAACTAAATCAATCAGGCTCCATAAGAATACAGACTCTGTCTTTGAAAAAACATGTCGTTTTAATACAGTCATAATGTAAACTTTAATATCATAACCTGCCCTCTGCAGCTTTGTGACTTAATTGAGATGGAACATGATTTTTATTGTTCACTTATGTTTAGTCATAGATACTTTTCTATCCCGGGACTACAGTATGTAGGGTTTGTTTCTGGTGGGACACTCATTAGTGACGCACTCTAGGTGCACTCTTGGTACGTTAGTTTTGGCTGTGTCTCAATAGCTTGTGAATCAGTATATCGTGTTCACGAATTCGGGCACTGGTAAGGACAGTAAAGGATGTTGGCTCACTACACATTGGGACACTGATGCCTCTATTTTCGGTGACGTGACAATGTCCTCATTGTACAACATCACTACCGGTATTTATGAACGACTGTATAGCTTATATCTTTCTGGCATTACTTGTAATATTGCAACCTTTAGCCAAAAACGCGTAATGGCTATAGCTATAGTTTCCTACATGTGTGTTGTTTCTTCATCTCCACTACCGTCGGGTATTATCTCCTGTCTCCAGTTCCTCCAGTGGTAATTTCCAAAGACCTGTAAAGGAAAGTGTAAGACTGTCATTCAATCTATTCAGTCTGTGTGTGGTGCAACTCACCTGGACTGTTTGCAATATCCTCCTCTGCTCTGTTGTCTGCAAAAGCCTTTACTCACAGTGTGCACGTTTGTTCATCAATAAACCACATTTATGTTTCACTGTGCAGTAGAATTCAACCAATCAGATGATGACCTCGAAAATCCTGAAGTGTTTCCAATTTTGTGTGCCATATGCATCAGACGTTCAGCCAACGGCTTTTGTTCAGTAAACAGCTTTTGTGAAGAAATAGCTTATTTAATGAATTGACAGTCTGTTCACTAATCTTCAACATGTTTTACACTAAACAATACTTTCGTTTGGAACTATCTGTAGATTTTACCTAAATAAAAATAAATAAAAAATTAAGAGTAGGCAGAGTAGGAGTCATTTACGGAATTACCACCAGCAAATGTGTGGTAGCATTTAATAAGAATTGTGTAATATTGAGTGAAATCATGTATTGTCTAAAGAAAATAAACAATATTGATGTTTTCTTTCTTTGGCTTTCAGGTTTTACCAATTATAATAAGACTTGAATGACTATGACTGCCATGCACTATGATGCTGATACAATGCATTTTAATGAAAAAAAAAACATTACTTATTTAATTATAAATATTGTATTATATTGTTATTTAATGAAAATCTATGGCGAAGTTCTCTCTATGGCTTCCAGGTTTCAACAAATGTAGACTTAAATTATAATGATACCACTTTTTAATGAATGAAGGTAAAAACAATATAAAGATTTTAATAAATAAATGTATTCTTTCTATGGCTTATTTTACAACAATTAAAATACAATCACTTTTCTAGTGACTAGTATCACTGCTACAGTATGTATGCCCAATAAAGCTATTTTTTTCATGTTTATGTGTCTATGTGGTGTTTTTAATGTGCTTTTAGACAAACCATTTGCAAATTCAACACTAACGTCCCAAACAACCTTGTAACCAACCACGTCAACTTGCCGGCGGGCTATATCATTAACAGCGAACTAGCAGGGGAGTCTCGAGAGATGCTAGGTTCCCTTTGAGGGATCTCGCGATGCGTCGATGACGCTTTGGGAACGCTCCTGCGTGATTGCGTCTGAAGCACTTATGTCAACTAGTCCAACGGCGAGAGTGAGCGTCACGGGCGGGTGACGTCATGACCAGAAAAGGATAAAAGCACATCCGGTTTAGAACCGCGTTAGCTTCTGTGCCTCAGCAAGCGCTCTATGTGAATCTGTCTCTGTCTATTTATTGTTGTTTGTCCTCAAGCATATTTATATATTAGACAGGAGTATGGCGAGCAAACAGCTTTGGATCGTGTGTTCGTCCCTGCCCTCGCTTCATTACGAGTGGGGACACACGCGATTCATGTGCTGTTTGTTTGGGAGTGGAGCATGCACGGTCAGCTCTAGTAAATTGGGGCTGACAGTGTTCATTCATAATTCCCGACGTGTAACATAAAAAAGTGCACTATCGAGAGTTTTATCTCTGCTCCGGTTAGCTTTCTTCTCGAGGTAAGAAAGCCAATAAAGATTATTTGGCTTGGATCTCGCGTTTGCCGAGGCAGCGCGTAGATTACGACAATAAAGATTCTGTGACTCAATCATGGATCTCGTGTGTGCTGAGGCAGCGCGTAGATTACGGGTTTGCAAGAATAATCTATTGGCTCAGATCTCGCGTGTGTCGAGGCAGCGCGTAGATTGTGGGTCTGAAATGAGAATCTGTTGGCTCAGATCTCGTGTTTGCCGAGGCAGCGCGTAGATTATGGGTCTGCATCTCTACAATAAGAATCTATGGCTCAGATCGTTCACTTGCCGAGGCAGCGCTTAGATTATGGGTCTGCATATCTGCAAGAATTAAGTGGCTTTATCTCACGTTTGCCGAGGCAACGTGTAGATGATAGTCCACAATGTATAATATGCGCAGGGAATTGAGCAGATGGGAATTTCCCTTTCTCCCATTCTCTTATTATTGTGGGCAAACTAATTTTGTATTCTTTATTGTTTGAGACTGTCCATATTAATACACTATATATTCAGCCTTTTAACTAGACCGTTTCTACTTGTCTTGTTGATATTTGGCTGCATTTCATTTTTGAGAAAATTAAATATGTACTCATCTAATCTCTGAGGAGTTAAATTTCTGTATTAATATACCATTCAGCTTTTCACCCAGACTGTTTATTTGTCCGGTTGATATTTTGGCTGCATTTAATTTTTGAGAAAATTAAATATGTACTCTTCTATCTTTGAGGAGTCATTTAATTCTGAGCAAATAAATGGCTAGTTCCCAGGGGGAAGTGGATAACACCTCATTATACGGTGCCCATCTCCCGCCAGTGCCCTCCAGTGAGTTCTAGTCTCAGTGTCTGACTCGCAGTAGGGGGGTTTAAGAGGGGTCAGTTTGGTTATGTCCTGCCGGTCATCCGTTTCAGGACGCCGGGTTGGCTTCTCAAGCTATACTAGAGACCAGTCTCGAGAGGCTGGTTCCTTTAGTATTCTCAGCCGTAGTCGTCTTGGGATAAGACATATCTGAGGACAATCATTATCTCGAAGAAGGCTTCGACTAAGAAGAAGTCCTGACGCCGAGGCTATCAGGCTTCTGAGGGTGCCCCCCCCCTCCCCCCCTCCCCCCCCTCCCCCCCTCCCCCCCGGGGAGAGACGGGCTAGAGAATCCGTGTCTCCTCGGCGCCCTCTGAGGGGCGACTCTCTGAGGAGGGTCGCAGCGCTGCCAGTTCGGTTTGCCTTGCCGGTTCGCCGTTTCAGTGTACCGAGGTGTCAGCGTCCCCAAACAATCCTCCGAGGAGGGTCGTAAAGCAGTCAGTTCGGCTGTTCCCTGCCGGTTTGCCGCTTCAGGGCACCGAAGTGGCTGTTCGACCAGTACCAGAGGCCAGTCTCGAGAGACTGTTCCCCTTAGTAGATTTTCTGGCAGCGTGGAAGCTACTGTCAAATTTATCTCGTTGGGGCCTGCTCACTATAGAAAAGGGTCACAGAATTCAGTTCGGTTCTCATCCACCCATATTTCTAGGGGTCCCTCCCTATGTGGTGGACCCCGAGCAGGCTCTGACTATGTTATCATTTGAGATTAACAAACGGTGTGGAGGGGTGTACACCTCAGTATACGGTGCCCGCCTCACCTCGGTGCCCTCAGGAGGCCGTCCTGCCAACCCCGCCACCCTAGGTGCCGTCCCATTTTAGATCTTCGTCTGTTGAATCGTTCAGTACAGAAACTCAAGTTCAAGATGCTAACACTCAAACAGATCGTGACTCAAATCAGATCCGAGGACTGGTTTGTCACGATAGATCTGAAAGACGCTTACTTCCATGTCTCCATCCTCCCTCAGCACAGGAGGTTCCTGAGGTTTTCTTTCGGGGGCAAAGAATACCAATATCCGGTACTTCCTTTCGGTCTAGCTTTATCACCCCGCACGTTCACGAAATGTGTAGATGCAGCTCTGGCCCCGCTCAGGCTGCAGGGCATACGCATTCTGAATTACATAGACGACTGGCTGATTCTAGCGGAATCAGAACAGTTAGTGGTTCGACGCTGAGGTGTCGTCCTCGCTCATATGCAAATGTTGGGGTTGAGGCTCAATGCCAAGAAGAGTGTGTTTTCTCCAGTACAAAGAATCACTTTTCGTGGTGTGGTATGGGGTTCAGTCACGATGCAAGCTGTTCTATCGCCCGCTCGTGTAGCTGTTATCCTTACAGCCACAAAAGAGCTAAAGCTAGGCCAGTCACGCACTGTGAAACAGTTCGAGAGACTGTTAGGCCTGCTGGCAGCAGCGTCCAATGTGATACCCTTTGGCCTGCTGTACATGAGACCTTTGCAGTGGTGGCTCAGGACCAGAGGGTTTTCCCCGAGGGGAAACCCACTTCGTATGATCAAGATAACGTGGCGGTGTCTCCACGCCTTGGTTATACAGAGGAAACACTGGTTCTTGACCCAGGGTTCAGTGTTGGGAGCTCTTTGCCATTGAGTTGCGATCTCGACAGATGCTTCCCTCACTGGCTGGGGAGCGGTAATGGAAGGCCGCTCAGCTCAGGGTCTGTGGAGGAGTCATCATCTCTCTTGGTACATAAATTGCCTGGAGATGATGGCCGTCTTCAATGCGTTGAGACATTTCCTCCCAGACCTGAGGGCATCAGAATGTAGGAGCAGACATCCTGTTGAGGCAGGGGCTGATGCCCGGGGAATGAAGGAATGAAGATTTGGGGGTTTTATGGCCAGGCACAAGTGGATCGGTTCGCGTCTCAGGATACGACGCACGGTCCACTTTGGTTCTCCCTCACACACCCAGCTCCCTTGGGTCTGGACGTTGTGGGATAGACATGGCCGAGGCTACGTATGTACGTCTTTCCCTGATTACTCTGCTCCCAGGAGTTCTGGGGGAGGTCAGCCGGGACAGAATAAGTCTACTACTAGTAGAACCGTACTGGCCACGCTGACTGGTTCTCGGACCTGTTGTCTCTCCTCGACGGCTCTCCCTCGGAGATTCCAGTCAGGAGAGACCTTCGGTCTCAAGTGGAAGGGGTGACCCTTCACCCCAGCCCAGAGATTTGGAACCTGTGGATTTGGCCTCTGAGGGGCCCAACTCATCGTCTTTGGTCTCTCAACTGAGGTTGTGGAGACCATACTTCTCTCCAGAGCTCCCTCCACGAGGAAACTGTATGTATTAAGTGATGGGTTTTCACTTCATATTGCGGAACTCAAACATTGGGACCCAGTTTACTGCCCGATTGGTACAGTGCTGGAGTTACTGCGGGTTCGTTTTTCCACAGGGTTATCCCCTTCCACACTGAAGGTGTACGTGGCGGCCTTAGTGCCTACCATGTCCCTTTTGGTGGTATTTCCCGAGGGAAATACGTTTCTTCCGTGGTACTTTTAGACCAGGATAGGAGTATGGCGGCTTAGAAGCCTTATTATACAAGTTGTTATCCAACTTCGACCTGGGCGCTTCCCCAGGTTCAAAGGTGCTCTTGTCTCAGTTGTACTCTCAGTATTCACACAAACAGGCTCTTGTTTGTATGGCGTGTTGGGCATTCTCGTTCCCAAAGCATCATCGACGCATCGCGAGTTCCCTCGAAAGGGAACGTCTCAGGTTACGACTGTAACCCTAGTTCCCTGAGAAGGGAACGAGACGATGCATCACTTTGCCATACTTCCTACATCCCTGTGATCGACTTGCTTCGGACTTTTTCGAAGCTAACGCGGTTCTAAACCGGATGTGCTTTTATCCTTTTCTGGTCATGACGTCACCCGCCCGTGACGCTCACTCTCGCCGTTGGACTAGTTGACATAAGTGCTTCAGACGCAATCACGCAGGAGCGTTCCCAAAGTGTCATCGACGCATCGTCTCGTTCCCTTCTCAGGGAACTAGGGTTACAGTCGTAACCTGAGACGTTATCCTGGTTTATTTTTCTGTTGATATGAAAAATCAGGTAGATTTAGAAAAAAAGCAGTTGTATGATGTATATTACGATGTTATGATGAACTATATGCCTTTGTTCAAAGCATTTCTGATGATTGTTAGAAGGCAGCTGCCTGACTCTGAGTTGCAAATGGGAACATGGTTTGTGTAACATTACCAACATATTATTAGCTGTTTGTTAACATAGTCAAGCAAAAGGGTAATCATATTAATTACCGTTACGTGTCCGACGTTATTAAGAGCGGTACCATTGTGCAGCGTTTACCTCAGTAAGTTGGGCGAGTGAGTGGAGGCGGGGCTAATTAGCATATTCATAATTCCCGTATACTAAATGAAGCAAGGGTGTAGAGTTGCATTCAAGCTATTTTTAGGAATGAAGAAATATGTAATTTTGGTGATCAAATATGAGTTTTAAAGGGCAACATTATTGACTACAGGGGGACTTTAAAGGGTTAGTTCACCCAAAAATGAAAATTCTGTCATTAATTACTCACCCTCATGTCGTTCCAAACCCGTAAGACCTTCGTTCATCTTCGGAACACAAATTAAGATATTTTTGATGAAATCTGAGAGCTTTCTGTCCCTCCATTGACAGCAACGTCATTGCAAATTTCAAAACCCAGAAAGGTGGTAAAAACATTGTTAAAATAGTCCATGTAACTACAGTGATTCAACCTTAATATTATGAAGCGACAAGAATACTTTTTGTGCGCCAAAAAAACAAAACAAAACAACATTCAACAATCTCTTCCTTTCCACGTCATTCTCCTTCGCTATTGACGTAGTGTAAACAGTGCAGCGCTTCTCGGTTCTACGTCAGAACGTCGGCTCACTATTGGCCAGTGGTTTTTAATCCTGGTCATGGGGACCCACAGCACTGCAGATTGTGTGTGTCTCTCTTATTTGACACACTCAGTTCAGTTCATGGAGCTCTTTTCTTGCGATTATCTGGATCAGGTGTGTTAAAGAAGGAAGACATAAAACATGTGAGTGCTGCGTGACTGTTAACTCTTTCCCCACCAGCGTTTTCAAAAAAAGTTGCCAGCCACCGCCAGGGTTTTCGACGATTTTCGGTAAACTTTAATGGCCCGCAGAATATTTTCTTCTATGAATATATGAAGATGCTATATATCAAAATAAAGATATGAGCCTCTGATTTTAAACAAAAAAAAACTATTTTATTTTATCTTCATTTGTTCTTTTTTTATTACCACTTGAACAGAGGTAGGTTTTGTCAAAAACACAACATTTTTGACAAAAAGCTGAGAAAAAGGCATTTTTATCAAACAAGTGCATTTTCAAGCAGAATACATTCAGATGTCGTTTCCTTCATATATAACACCTTCCAAAATCAATTAAAATGATAAATAAATGTAAAATATATCAAATTTAGGCACTGTAATTTGCTTTTGAGTGGTACACGGAATAACATTTTCCAGGATGTAAGGGAACACCACAACTTTTGCAGTAGAACGAGGTCTCCTTCTGCAACCCCTTACGTACACAAACTCTGCATCCTCTGGTTGGGTGTTGCTTTTTGGGAGTGGGTAGGATCACTCTCACACTCCGAGTCCATCAACACCTCCAGCACTTGATCAGCCGTATACCTCTGCATTTGTGTGTCTGATATTTTGAGCTACATTCTCACTATTCAACTTCTTCACGTTTGAGACGATCGCAGTCTGTTTGTTTGATCAAAGAGTTGCGTGCTTTTTCCAAACATGCGCGCGGGTCTTCCTTACCGTATACCACCTAAAACACGGATACCCAGAAAATTCCGTGTTTGGCGGGGAAGCGTTTTTTTATAAAACCCGGAAAATTCCGTGTTTGGCGGGGAAAGAGTTAAGAGTAAAATTGTTCTCAACTGCAATTTCCTTTATAGTCTCCTCATTTGCGAAGAATTTGAATTTCTAAAAAAGAAATGAAACAGTGCAAAGAAAATCAAACAGACCACTTCATCTTAAAACAAGCTCTTTAGAAATACACAGCACTTTAAAAATGTGTTGCAGATTGTTGTGATTGTCTTTAGAAAAGAAAAAAAGCTGTTTCTAAGAAAATAATTTTTTTTTCCTTAATTTTTTTAACCAATTGCACTTAGGAACATTCTTACAATCTTCGTTGAATTTGAAAACCTGTGATATATGCTTTGTTCCAAATTCAACCAAATGGAAGCTAATTAGTAGACAGTTACACAATTGGATTCAGACATGCCTTATGTGGCGAGCAGGACGAGTGGCGTGGTTAACGATGCGCGACACCTACGCGACTCACCGGTCTCATATCTCTCACGGACGACTGCTGTCACATATAATAAAACATAAACAAAACACAACATTAGTCCAGGCCTGTTCCTCTCTCGCTCTTCACTGTCGTTGCTCCTCCTTTCATACTTCCGCTCCTCCGTGAGAGATACGAGACCGTCGCGCAGTGATTATTAATCACGCCACCGCCCTGCTCGCCACATCTTAGTACATTTCTACATTTGTATACGGATTGTGAAGGAATCATTTTTCAGGTTTAGGACAAAGCCAAAAATGGGCACTCATCCAATATTTCATGGTGGGGCCAATGTGGGCACAATATGGGCTTGAGGTATGCATGGTTTCCATGTCGGCCCTATTTGAATTAGCCTACACCAAAATTGAACACATGGACAAACCCATGTAGGGATCATACCTCATGCCCATAACTAAAATGTAGAGCCCATACATTATGCCTACATTGGACCCACCATGAAATGTTGGCTGCACAGTGATCCAACTGTTGCAAGCGACTATACCAGTGGGAGAGTAGACAGCTAAACCACAGTTTAATACCATAGCCAAAGCTCCTAGAAACCAACATTACAGCTTCCTCTAAAGATTCAATCGATGTCAGTGTGAATAGTTTCAACAACTTGACCTTCTAGAAACAGCTAGACATAGCAAATCTGAACTTCAAGAATGTAATTTTTAACCCGTAACACTGTGGAGACAGAGCCACAAATTTAGCTGTTAAATTTGGATATGATAATGTGTTCTGTCAGACTCAAGAAATCACAACAACTCAAAAAGACATAGAGCAATGCTGAGTCTCTTTCCATTCAAAATTATTTTAATAACATTGCAATACACAAATGTTTGAGTACACTCACATCTATTTTGGATTTGTTTTAAAGATGTTTTTTTGTGCTAACATTGTTCACTAGCATGGCTGAGCTGTGCCTGCAAAATATGTACTGGGTTACTTCCTGCCACACGAGCATGCAATTTGCATTTTATAATTACCTTTGTTTTGTCTTGTAATTCTATTTCAAATTATTATATGCACAATCTTTTAGTTTGTGAATTGAAAGGCCAGCAAGTCTTTTACATTTAACAAGGCTAGGCTGTGGAATAAACAAACAAGCAACATACAGTATGACAGTAAATATGAGTAGACCCAAATTAACATTAAAGTATTTTTTTTCAACTGAATACACATTATAACTTACACAAGTCAACTGCTAATGCTAATTTGCCACAACCATATAGTTTGTCTAAAACTGGTAATACACGATTGTTGCTTCCACACAATTTGCAGATGTGCGGTGTACTTTTCAACTCACTCTCAGTTCTCTGCATATTTCTTATTATAAACAGTATATTTTCTACCTGTATGCAAAAGCATGTTTCATATTTCGGTAACACTTTTTTTTTCAAGTGACGTAGTTACAAGTTACTGCATGTACTTACTCTAGTGATAACAGTAAATTATGCATAATTACAAGTTACTAGCTCTAAACCAAACCCTAACCCTAATTGTAACTCTATAGTAAGTACATGTAGATAATTGATATTACTCAGTACTTATTTGAGTAAGTGCAATGTAACTTCACCTTCAAATAAAGTGTAACCTATATTTCTTTAACCGTGGACACTTTTACCCTTGATTGGTTGATGGACTGACAACAAAATAATGAAACTTAAAATACAGTTTTCATTCTCTCTTATTTATGGACAAGAATCAAAATCAAAGGACAAAAGAAATTTGAAAAGTAGCAAAAATAAATGATGAGAGCATGGGAGTTTTTCCCTCTGTGTTCAAGTTTTCAGAATGTGATATTTGGTAATGACATTTGTATTTGTATATATAATTGGGGAAACTGGTATATGAAACTGTGAAATGTGTTTATCCACCTGAAAAATACTGTAATATTCATTTGCAGAGCAGTATCAGGATAAAATGGTGTTGCTGACATTTTCTTTGTTATTTTTACCTCTGATCAATTACTGATTAATTGCATAGCTTTTGCTCAGAATCTTATTAGTGTATGACATTTCATTTTACGGAAAAGAAACGCAATATTCACATTCACATCCTAATAGGCCAGTGTGGTTCCTTTCATGATCAGTTTATTGATGTCCCTGTTTCAACCTTTCCCCTTTTAAGTATCTGTGCCAAATGAAATCAAACAAACCAGCGTTTCCTGTATTAAGCCCTGTACCAATTATGGGACTTGATCAATAACAGCCTCCCTCTAGATACCACTCAGACAAAAGGCCGGAAAACCTTCTGTGGCCACTCTAGGAGGAGTGCTCTCCATAGTGAAACCCTAATGAGATACATTGCTATGACATCTAAATCAATATCCATGTTAAATATAAATATGTACATAGTTTGGTAGCTCATGCTTGCTGGAGTCTGGTGGAAAACAGCAAATAAATCAATGACTCTGCCCGTAATGTAATGTAACACCCCTCTTTCCCCCGTTTGTTCAGGGATCTAAGAGTAATGCAGCACAAATGAAAATTCTTTGAAAGCAAAGGAATATCTGATATCAAATTATAGTTTTTGATAAGGGAAATACATTTGTATCTACATAAGGAAATGAACATCTGATATAGATCATTTCCACTTATGGGTCAATGTACAGGCAATTTTGTCTTTTTTTACTACCTACTTTAAGGTAATGTCACAGTCATGTTCTGTTTAGTTTCATTGTTATGTTCATTTTCGTTTTCATTGTCACCATTTGCCTGAGTTCTAGTTCTTTATAAGTTGTCATGGTTTCTAATTAGTTCTCACCTGTTCCCTGTTCTGTTAATGATATTTCCCTGCCATCTGTTCCTTCTGTCCATTGTCTCATGTTAAAAGTTTGGTTGTTATGTTCTCATATTTATTTATTAAATTCTGTCGCACATCGTTTTCGGATTAAGCTACAGCTCACCTTTACAAAACGTGAGACCTAAATAAGATTACAACAGCAAAGGGATTTATAATAATGGATCCCACTGTGCATATGCTCCTGCTGGAACAGGGGGATCGCTTCCTCAAGGATTATTCTTCACCAGCCTCAGTGGTCGAAGGCACGCTTTTCCATGGATGGTCCTTGAGGAGGCTTTGGCGAATATGTGGAGTGGGTGCTGGTAAGATATGAGTCCCCCTTTACCATCTGCCACACTTTTGAGGACAATGCCAGCCCCACTCCAGACCCAGAGCCCAGTCAGCCTTCAGCCATCCCAGCAGCGGAACAGCCAGAGCCCATTGCAGACTCTGAGCCCGAGACCACCACAAAGCAAGAGCCGATCATTAGAGGCTACTTTTGTCCCAGAGCCCGAGCCCAACGCAGAGTCTGTCCAGGTGTGTGAGCCGGCATTAGCGTCTGTCGTTGAGGGCATATTAGTGGAGTTCGTCTGAATAGATTGGATTGCCGTCCACACTCCCGTCGCTGAGGTGCGTGAAATGAGCTGGGTTACTGAGTTAATTATTTTATGAGCTGGATGAGGAAATATTTTTGGTCTACAGTCTCTGCTGGTTCCGTCCAGTTCCGAGTCCTCTTTGTCATCACTGGTTTATTACCAGAAAGTACTGCAGTGCATAGTGAATGCAGCAGGAAAGATTGTCTGTGCCACACTACCTTCCCTCAATGACTCAGCATATAGTGGGTGATCCCACCCACCCCTCACATGGCTTCTTTAGTTTTCTGCCATCTGGGAGGAGGTTTCGGAGCCTGCAGGCCCGAACTACCAGACTGAAGAACAGCTTAATCCACCAGGCTGTCAGGAAGTTGAACTCTCCTCCTTAGCTCTTAGCCCTCTGCCCTTAGATACACTGAACTCTGACTCTTCACCCCCATAACAAACACACACACACACACACACACACACACACAAAATTACACAACGCACCAGACACTTTTACAATGGCTGCTCACTCTTTCTGAATACTGTTTGCACTTTATAATGTAAACATTTTAAAATTCTCATGTGCCTGATGTTTTTTTTTTATTGTTTGTATTGTATTTTATTTTATTTTTTTAAATACTTGTCTGTGTTATGTTGGTGTTTTACACCAGGAGTCTGAGGGAAACGGAATTTAAATCCTGGGTATGTCCTGTACATATAGTAGAATTGACAATAAACTTGAATTGAACTTAAGCCCCGTCCCAAGTCATCTCAGTCATCGCTGGTTAAGCCCATTTCTAAGCTGTCACAGTTATCGATGGTTAAGCCCAGTTTTATCAGAAAGACTCGGGACATAGAATAATATACAAAGTGTAGCAAATTAGCTCTATGAAATATTAATAATCAATCATAAATTGTTTTAATTGATTATGAATATTTGGATCAGTTAATTGGGTTAACTTGATGTAGCTACATTAACATTACAACCAATGACTCGGTTCATCCCGTGAACGCTCAATATTGGTTATTAATTAATTGATAGAAATGTACATTTCCGGGGCATGGGGAATGTCTTTCTTACTAAGTACTACTAAGAGCAAGTAGTCAAGATCTATGATTAGTGACTCCAGATATGAGCTTGAGACACAGACAACTTTACGTGTGATATGAAAAAGACTTTATTAACTAGACTAAACATTTAATCTACTCTAACATACACATACATACATGCATACAGTTTACCAAGGGAAAGAGAGCTGAAGCAGAATACAGGAAACCAAAAAGTTATAGCATTGTTTGATGTTCAGCAGATCAACAGCCTGAGCAAAGTCTCCTTTGTCACGAATGATCCCGCCAAGCCTGTCAGTTCCTCAACCTCGCCTCCACAGTCTCCCTTCAGCACCCATGCTCCTCCTTCTGTGGTTCCAACCAGATGCTCTGATCCGCCTGGGGCTTCCTTTTCATCAGCTCCGCCTTGGCCTGTGGATCCATCAGCTCCACCTCACTCCTCCAAAACTCCACTACGGCCCTCCAATACATCGGCTCCACCTTGGCTCAATGCTCTCTCGGCTTCACCATAATCTGTGTTCCCTCTGGCTCCTCCTTGGTCAATTGTCGCTCTGGCTCCGCCAATTCTTCCATCGTCCTTGATCTCACTGGCTCCACTCTGGTCTGCCAAGCCTTTTTCTCCACCTCGGTCACGTGCGTCTGTAGCTCCAGCTTGGCTCTGATAACTTCCGAGTCATCAGCTGCGTCTCGACCCTTGGCCTTCCAGGCCTTCAGCGTTACCCTGGGTCAACGTCTCCTCATCTCTGCCTGGGTCCCCCACATCTCCACCTGGCTCTAGTCTAGCTCCTCCCTCCATCAATTCTACAATGGACCTTCATCCTGTCTTCGCTCTGGGTGATCCTCTGGCTCCTCCCATCTCTGATATAGCTCCTCCCACCTTCATCTCCTACCAGGTTTCTCCAATGGTCATCTTTTTCTGTACTTCCCATTTCTATTATGGCTCCTCCCATCTTCATCTCTCTCCCAGGTTCCTCTAACGGTCATCTTCTGCACCTGTTCTCTGTTCCATTAATGTTCTTCCCTTGTGTATTTAAACCCTCTGTTTCTTCTGTTCATTGTCTCACATGAAAGTTTTGGTAGTTGTGTTCTCGTCTGTGTTTATTAAAGTAATTATTGATTGTTCATTCTTCGTCATGCATCGTTTTTGGATTTGGCTACAGCTTACTTTAAATCTACAAATCTTGGATTTAAAAAAAAAATTGCCATCATTGTTTATTTCTGATACTTTTTAAATGCATTTTATGTATGTATACTTTGTTTTTTATCCTTGATCGATACAATTCTGTATTATAAATTTTAAGGCCAGACAAGTAGTTTGTTGAGGGTTGTTTTTTTTAGGGAACGACTACATGCCTGCGCACACATATTCAAACCCGCTTACCTATTGAATTAACTCTTAATACCCGAGTGCACGCCATCAGCGTTCTCACAGGTTCGCGTTTTTCAAACTTTGCGTAGAGAGAACTTAAATATTTTTCTGTTAAATCGGTGTCTTGTTAGCGGCCCCTAAGGTAATAACTAATGATCGTTGCGACGGAAGTGAATCAATCAAAATTAACTTTAGCTGGAAAATAACTTTATTCTAGAGCTGCTATAAAGCCAAAACAATCTCTGTTACTTTAATTTCCTATTATCCCTGTAGAGCTGCTTTGGAACAATATATATTGTTAAAAGCGCGATATAAATGAAGATGACTTGACTTGACTTGATGAAAATGCATACAACAAAGTCAAGTCAGATTGTATCAAAGCAGCTTCACAGTGATAACATGTGGAGAAAAAAACCTTGGGAGAAACCAGGCTCAGTGGGGGCCAATTGGCCAGTCCTCTGGCCAACTAACGAACAGTGTATGATTATGATTCAGGCAACATTACAGGTCAGAAGTCAGACTGGATCAGAACATTCACAATATTTGTCCAGTTTATCAATTTATCCAGAGGTTGGAGTCATCACGCCGGTATGGAGACCAGTTTGTTGAGGTGTCCATGAGGCCTTTACAGGGCTGATGAGGCTGGCACTTCAGGGATGCATTGTGGTCGTGTCCAGGTGCAGGTTCACCGTCTGATCTGGATATGGCCCGGATCCAGCTGACTTCAATAAACCTCGGAATAAATGGAAAGACTAACATTAGGGTAGATGCCATTCTTCTTATTATGTAACGAGTAGATCGGATGTTGTAGGAAGTGTCCCGGGTACTTGTTACCCGGTAGGTGTTCCGGCTGACCTAATCTATGCAGCCTAATAATCATTTAACTGATTTGAATAATATAAATGTATAATGTTCTATGTGAATGCCAGGTAAAAGAGATGTGTTTTTAGTCTAGATTTAAACTGACTGGCTGTGTCGCTTCCCGGACAATGTTAGGGATACTGTTCCAAAGTTTAGATGCTAAATAAAATGATCTACCGCCAGCAGTTGATTTTGATATTCTAGGTATTATCAATTGGCCAGAATTTTGCGATCGCAATAGACCTGAAGGACTATAATGCGTTAAGAGCTCGCTCAAGTACTGGGGAGCTAAACCATTTAGTGCTTTGTAGGTAGTCAGCAATATTTTAAAATGTATACGATATTTACTAGGGAGCCAATGCACTGTTGAAAGTACCGGGCTAATATGGTCATAATTCCTGGTTCTGGTAAGAACTCTAGCTGCTGCATTTTGGACCAGCTGTAGTTTGTTTATTAAGCGTGCAGGGCAACCACCCAGTAGAGCATTACAATAATCTAGCCTTGAGGTCATGAACGCATGAACATGAACGCATGTTCATACGTTCATGACCTCAAGGCTAGATTATTGTAATGCTCTACTGGGTGGTTGCCCTGCACGCTTAATAAACAAACTACAGCTGGTAGTAACTGTTCCGCATTTTTCATTGAAAGCATATGTCGTAATTTAGATATATATTTTAAGATGGAAGAATACGGTTTTACAGATGCTAGAAACGTGACTTTCAAATGAAAGATTGGTATCAAAGAGCACACCCAGGTTCATCCTAACCGATGACGAAGACTTGACAGAGCAGCCATCAATTGTTAGACCGTATTCCAGGGTATTAAGTGAGGAAGTTTTTGGCCAATAATTAGATTCTCTGTTTTTTTCAGAGTTAATTAGTAGTACATTACTAGTCATCCAAATTTTATATCAGCCATGCATTCCGTTAATTTTGTGAATTGGTGTGTTTCGTCGGGGCGCGAAGAAATATAGAGCTGAGTATCGTCAGCATAACAGTGAAAACTAATGCCATGCTTCCTAATGATATCTCCCAAGGGTAGCATGTACAGAGTGAACAGCAACGGTCCTAGTACAGAGCCTTGTGGTACACCATACTGAACTTTTGATCTGTAAGACATCTCTTCGTTTACAGCTACAAACTGATAAGGGTCAGATAAGTATGATTTGAACCATGCTAATGTAATTCCACTAATGCCAACATAATTTTCAAGTCTATTTAAAAGAATTTTGTGGTCGATGGTATCAAATGCAGCACTAAGATCGAGTAACACTAATAGAGAGATACAACCACGATCGGATGATAAGAGCAAATAATTTGTAACTCTAATGAGAGCAGTCCCAGTACTATGGTACGGTCTAAATCCTGACTGGAAATCCTCGCAGATACCATTTCTTTCTAAAAAGGAACATAGTTGTGTGGATACTGCTTTTTCTAATAATTTTGATAGAAAAGGTAGATTTGAGATCGGCCTGTAATTGACCAATTCTCTAGGATCAAGTTGTGTTTTGTTAATAAGAGGTTTAATAACAGCCACCTTAAAAGTTTTCAGTACATATCCTAGTGACAAAGATGAATTCTTTGATGCAAATCCTATATTGCTGACAGTGAAGGCTATAATATACATGTGACATAAAGTGCAAGTGACAATAACAGGAGAAGACCTTACTCACCGTGTTTGTTGACTGATCCTATACTTACCACAGTTATTTGATGGATTCGTAAAAGGCGCGAAAAAAAATAAATAAAGACCACAGGCACGGATGGCGCGAGCGAAAAAAATAAATAAAATAAAGATGACAGGCACGGATGGCGCGTTACTAGGCTAGTGAGTTACTAGCGTGTTGTGCAGGCTAGCGAAATTACTAGCGTGTTGTGCTAGTTATAACGATTTAGATAGAAGCTAGCGATGTCAGATTAATGTGTGATAATGTGTGGTGATGAGTAAGATATAATTAGCAATATAAACAACACAGAATGATAGTAAATAAAGATTCAAAACAGAAAGCAATACGGAGCTAACAGACACAAACCACTCAGCAGCAGGCATGTTTTAAAAAATAAATAATATTAATTGAAATTATATATCTATATATATATATATATATATATATATATATATTAGGGCTGTCAAACGATTAAAATATTTAATCGCGATTAATCGCATTAATGTCATAGTTAACTCGCGATTAATCGCAATTATTTTTATCTATTCTAAATGTCTCTTGATTTTCTTTTTGTCCCATTATTTTGTCTCATTTTAATGCTCTCAACATGGAAAAGTGGATCGGCTTGCTTTGTGCAAATGTTTTTTATTGAAAACAACATTGACATATACTGTGTTCAATTTCACACTAACATTCTCACTTGGAGCAAATAATCTCTCAATGTAACATTGTCCATTAATAAAAGGGTGAAAGAAATACTGACGAAGTCCTGATATTGTCGAGGGGGCGGAGAATTCGCATCAGCTGTGTGTGTGTGTGTGTGTGTGTGTGTGTGTGTGTGTGTGCTTGGCCATCAAGTGGTATTTCAGACTGGACGTGCTGCAATGATGATAGCTCAGTTCACAACGACAAAACACACAGATCACTTTGGTCTTGTCAATGGAACCATTTGGCAACTTTTTAAATGTAAACTTTCCATTCAGAATCTTATTGGCATCCATTTCGGCGTCTCGCGCTCGTCATCCACTCAAAGCGTAACGTTAACCAACTATTTGGCCAGCTCGCAAGCCCAAACAAGTGTGTGTGGCGTGCCTGTTATTTTGTTTCCGGTCTAGCTAGATCCGTTTGCGCTTTCAAAACGTCGCGGCGCAAGCCATTGAAATGAATGGGTTTCATAGCGCAGCGCCGCGTCCTGTTGTAACAGCATGTGAAAAAAACTACAAAGTTTGCTAGGCCAAAAAACCGTTTAACTGACAGCCCTAATATATATATATATATATATTTTTTTTTTAAATGTGTGTTATGTTTAAAAATATGATATTCTAGAAAAATAATCATAAACAATTTTAATATTTACTGTGTGAAAATTATTTATATACATACTTATAATGAAAATTATTTATATACATACTTATAGCTGTCTTTGAAATTATTAAAAGCAACGTGCATCATAATTAAATGCAAAGTGTGCCATCATCAAACTGTAACAAACTCTAAAAGTTTGAAGTTATTCAGCTTCAGACTGAACTTGCTAAAATCATAATATCACTCTGACTGCATTTTTATCTCTGTTATTGTTATAGCCATATATAGATCATTGTACAGATACCCCACTGCCCATCACATCCAGACCGACTTGAGGTGAGTCCAGGATCAATACTGCAGGCGATGAGGATAAGGACCCCTTAACAGCCTTAATATAATTGAATCCATACTGCAGCACTTTCCATACAGCACCAATCGTGAATTTAGCTGTTCTTGCTCTGCAAACTGATTGTTGTATTGATTGTGAATATCTAAATGTCCCATCTGTGTTGATCCTTTGCCTCTTGAGAGGGATATTAATGAGACACTCTAGATATCTCATGCATCATCACAATCCATGTTGCCACTGACTGGTGCATGTGAAGGTAGATATTTTGAACATTATAAATGCTGCTACTTGCAGTGGATTCTTGCTGCATCTGCCATGTGCTCGCAATGCATTATCCCAGCTAACGAACATTAGTTTTAACAATGTTCTGCTAACATTCCCATTAAGTTAAGAAAACGTAATTTCTGAATGATCTCTGAGCGTTTTAAAGTGATGTTTTAAAAGCATTATTTCTTGGTTATTCAGACATTAATTGAACATTCTATTTAATGTTGCAAACATTAGGTAAACATTACCTTTGAGTGTTCTCTGAACATTTTGAAACACATAGTAACATAAAAAAAATAAAAAAAAGTTAGACAAACGTCCCACTAAAAAGTTTCAGAAAAACACATTCCACGAACAATGTATGAATAATGTGTTTATGTTAACGTTTTGAGAACATTCATCAGATAACGTCTATTAACCTTACTGGAGGTAGTATAATCTGAGATTTGCCGAGCGATGTCTAAAAAAACGTAAAGTAGCTTAAAAGGTTTTGAGTCACAGCCAATTTGGGAGTGTTAGGCCTTCTTGATTCAGTATTGAAATATGATTTTCAAGGATAAGTGAAAATTAGAGAAGAAATAGCCCACTTTACACTATTCATGAAATCAAACACTATTTTGTTGTGTATGAATGATATTGAGATGTGATGTAAGATATGTGGAGGAGGTTTGATTTTTCCACATTTAGACATACAATACCAAACAACACCTCAGATTGGCGCAATGATCAGCTCACAGCATGGCGGTGTGTGACTACACCATTAAGAGCTACTGCGTGGGATGACCTGGCACCACGCATGACTGTTATTTAACGTATGCTCCTCATTAAGAAAACATTGTTTTATATTTGTATGAAATGATTTTAGGGGGAAAATCTATTGGTTTTCACACATCAAAAAGCCTCTTCCTGCATGAGAGAAAAAAACTATTTTTGTGTTCACTGGAAAAATGCTTATGACAAGCAAAAATAAATTACAATGTCAGTTTAATTTATTGTGTGCTGTCATATAAAAAATAAAAAAACACACCACCCCTATTAGAAATTTCATCAACAACTGAATTTGCATACGCAGTACAACCCAATTAAAAGATATGTTCCTGAAAATCTGCATAAAACCAGGAAAGTTTGCTTAGATAATTGTGATATTTCCCCATCCTGCAACTCCATCCACATTGTGATACCAATGAAAATATGTGATGCGATCTGGGAAAATCCACCACATGGTGAAATTTTGAGAAAAACAGGTTTAATCAAATGTCACCATCGCTAGCGGGATGCTTGGCAATCTTTTTTTATTGCCTTTTTTTTTCATATCACATATTTTAGTACTCATCATAAATTAGGTATCATTTGAAAGCTTACAAACTCAAAATTCATCCTGAGAGTCCATTATGACATCATTTAGGGCACTGACATCCCCAGGAATTATCAGATTGAGGCGAGCAAGATCATTTAAGTGAGCAGCTATTATTGATAGATAACGTTATGCGTGTCGTTACAGTTTAAACAGGATTGGCGCGAAATGCACTCTGATGCTCCTTCACTGTACATGTTATGGTTTATTTTGACAGGTAAACGTACTCGGTTACTAACGTAACCTCGGTTCTCTCTAGAGAGGGAACGAGTATTGCGTAAGTTTAGCTTATGCTACGGGAAAGATTCATCTTCTCGAGATATTGAAGCCAAAAAATTATCCTTAATTTTGTATTCATTGTCAACGCAGTGCAGCAGCTAGCAGACCTAGAGCAGGCAGTCTTGCGTGCTCATTGGCTGCCCTGCGGGCATCTGCTGCAGCCTACCAGTGAGCCCCGCGTGACGTCACGCCCAATGAAGCATCATAGCCCGCCAGAATGGGCGTGGCTTCGCGTATAAAAGAAGGGGCTGTAGGCTGATTTTCCTGGTTTTCATCGACTGAAGCGAAGTCGCTCGTGGCGCGAGCACGGCCGGTTACGCAATACTCGTTCCCTCTCTAGAGAGAACCGAGGTTACGTTAGTAACCGAGTACGTTCTCTCACGAGAGGTTCTCTCGTATTGCGCACGATGTGCGCGCCAAGCAACCACCCATGAGTCGCCGAGGTTTCTCGGGGAACCCAATAAGTGGAAAAATAAGGTGGCCAGCCATGTGGGCCATCACTTGTACATAAGCACACATAGGGAATACAGAGCAGAGCACTGGTCTGTATAAGCATATAGCACATCCCTACTAGTGCAGCTCAACCAGGAGAGCTGAATCACGTGAGAGTGGTCTGACCATGATATATCTGGGCAGAACGCACAACTCGCTTAGACTGACAGAAGTTTAGCCTGCAGGGCGTGAACTTCTAGGTTATAGAACCTGACAAAGGTAGACGGGGAGCTCCAGCCCGCCGCTACGCATATGTCGTGGATAGAAATCCCGCTGGACCACGCCCACGATGAGGCCATGCCTCTAGTGGAATGAGCCCTAAAGCCCAGAGGGCATTGCAGACCTTTTATAGCGTAAGCGGCCGCTATAGCGTCCACTATCCATCTGGACAGGGTCTGTTTCGAGGCAGCGAGACCTTTGGTGCGCCCGCCAAACGAAACAAACAGCTGCTCCGTGCGCCTGAAAGAGGCGGAGCGCGTAGTGTAAAACCTCAGCGCCCTGACCGGGCAGAGGAGATTCACGTCTGTCTCATTGTCTGACGCTGGCAGAGCCGACAATGAAATGACTTGCGCTCTGAAAGGAGTGCCCATCACTTTTGGAACATAGCCGTGCCTAGGTTTGAGGATGACCTTAGAGTCATTCGGCCCGAACTCAAGACACGTCACGCTGATTGACAGCGCGTGCAGGTCCCCCACACGTTTGACTGACGACAGTGCGGTCAGAAAAACGTTTTTTAGTGATAGGTATTTTAACTCCACGGAGTCTAGTGGCTCAAATGGGGAGGCTTTCAGGGCCTCGAGGACCAAGGAAAGATCCCACATAGGAACCGACGGGGGGCGCGGCGGATTCATCCTTCTAGCTCCCTTAAGGAAGCGGATGACCAGCTCATGTCTTCCCAGTGACTGGCCGTGCGTTGGTTCTGCGAACGCTGCCACGGCCGCCACATAAACTTTGAGCGTGGATGGGGACCTCCCTTTATCCATCAGCTCCTGTAGGAAGGCGAGCAGATGTGCAACCTCGCACGACCGCGGTTCCAGATCTCTGTCGGTGCACCACTTGGAGAACACCGACCATTTAGACGCGTAGAGCCTTCTCGTGAAAGGAGCTCTAGACTGCGTGATCGTGTTCATCACTCTTTCTGGCAGGGCAACGAGTACCCGTTGATCAACCATGCGTGCAGAGACCAGCGCTCTGGATGGGGATGCCAGATCGAGCCGCGAGCCTGAAAGAGGAGATCTGCCCTCACCGGAATCGGCCACGGAGCTGCATGTGACAGCCGTGCTAGTTCCGGGAAGCAATTCTGATTCTCCCAGTGCGGAGCTATGAGGAGCACCGAATGGCGCGTTTTCCTGATTCTCTTGATCACCTGTGGTAACAGGGAGACCGGAGGGAAAGCATACAGAGGGAGGCTGGGCCAGACCTGGGCCAGCGCGTCCTCGTTCTTCGAAAAGAACATCGGGCAATGAGCGTTGTCTTTTGATGCAAACAGGTCGACTTCCGCTCTGCCGAATAGGCGCCACAGTTTCTGGACTGTTTGGGGGTGCAGGGACCATTCCCTTGGGGGAACGTTGTCCCTGGACAGTTTGTCTGGGCCGTCGTTCAAATGGCCAGGCACATGCGCCGCCCTCAGCGAGCGCAGGTGCATCTGGGACCAAATAAGGATGCGTTCCGTCAGATTGCAGAGGTTTCTGGATCTGACACCACCCTGACGGTTCACGTAGGAAACCACAGACATGTTGTCCGAGCGGATGAGAACATGCTGGTCCTGTATGAACGGGAGGAAGCGCTTCAGCGCGTTCTCGACCGCTATCATTTCCAGACAGTTTATGTGAAAACCCTTCTCTTGGTCTGACCACTGGCCAAAGGCCGGTCTGCCTTCGAACAGCGCGCCCCAACACGAGTTGGACGCGTCTGTCGAAATGACTTTCCGATAAGAGATGGTTCCCATCATCACTCCCTGTTGGTACCAGTCGGCTACTAACCAGGGCTGCAGAGCCGCTATGCAGGTCTGAGTGACTATGATTTTCTGGCCGCCAGAAACCCAGGGTCGGCAAGACGCGCGAGCTTTCAACCAGCGTTGGAGCGGGCGCATGCACAGTAGGCCCAGCTGGAGCACCGCTGCCGCTGGAGCCAAACAGCCCAGCATCCTTTGAAACGTCTTCAAAGGGAGAAAGCTGCCCTTCTGGAAAGACGCGGCTAGGCGGCGAACACGGCGCGCGCGCTGTGTCGACAGGCGCGCCGTCATGGCCACAGAATTCAGCTCTATTCCTAAAAAGGAAATTGACTGACAGGGCATTAATGAGCTCTTGGTCCAGTTGACCGTGAGACCAAGCTTTCCAGGTGACTGAGAAGCACTGTTCTGTGAGATAACAGTTCCGACTCTGACTGTGCCAATATCAGCCAATCGTCCAGATAGTTCATTATTCGCAGCCCCTGAGTCCTCAGGGGGGCGAGCGCCGCGTCCATGCACTTCGTAAATGTACGGGGTGCTAGAGACAGGCCGAACGGCAGGACGGTGTATTGATATACCTGACCGTCCAAGGCGAATCTCAAAAATTGCCTGTGACGGGGTAATATCTGAATTTGAAAATAGGCATCCTTCAGATCTAGGGAAATAAACCAGTCCCTCGGGCGAACGTGCGCGATAATTTTCCTGGTCGTAAGCATTTTGAACGGTCTTTTTGCAAGCACCTTGTTCAAATGTCTCAGATCTAGGATGGGTCTGAAAGCTCCGTCCTTCTTGGGTACGAGAAAATATCGGCTGTAAAAGCCTGACTCGCTCAGAGAAGGCGGTATTTTCTCTATAGCCCCTTTGCACAGCAGTTTTGCTATTTCTGCGTGAAGTAGGTGTGCTACTTCCGCGTTCACTATCGTCGCGGTCCGGGCTCGAAAGCGCGGGGGACGGCAAATGAATTGAAGTGTATAGCCCTGCTTTATCGTGCTCAGAACCCATTCTGAAATCCCTGGGATAGTTTCCCACGCAGCTATGTGAGCCGCTAGGGGGCGAATGGCCTCGGGGTTCAGATCGCCGCCATTTGCGGGCTTGTGAAACTGAGCCGGAGCCGAAAGCGCGGTGCGCGCGCTCTCGGTTCTGGGCAATGGCTGCTCGCTGAAAGCCGAGATCGTCTGATTTATGTGAGGTGTCCCGATCATAATGGATGGGGAGCATTTTATTCTCACCTTTTGACGCGCGAGCAGCGCACTGGGCGAAAAAACTCTCTGTAAGCGTGAGCGCGTGTGCGCGGGCACGAGACTTACAAGTGTGTTTGACGCTTTGATCATAACGGATGGGGAGCGTCTCATCAATGCCCTGAGTTTTGTGATAACATTTAAACACGCGGGCGGCGCCCTGGGGGAGGTGTGTGTTAGTAAGCGTGAACGCTCTCCGGCGGGCACGAGACTTACATTCATAACCTGTTTTATTGACCGTGTAACAGAGCGGGCAGATAGTGGGCACAGACCTGTGGACACATTTCTTATATTTAACACTCGAGCGGCTTTTCTGCGCTTTATGAGAGTGTGCTCTGTGAGTGACACGAGATTTGATGTGCTTGTGTGTAGGGGTGAACACTGGGGCGTGGGCACTTTCACTACACTTAAAACACCAAAGGCGTGAGCCGGACCAGACATTATACTCTTTTTGAGATTTCTCTGGGTCGCCGTGAAAACGGCGTTTGTGTGCAGGCGAGAGGGTAAATGAACCGGGTCGTTGGCTGCTAAATGAACCACTGCAGTAGCCTGTTTGAAGGGGACTGTCAGGGAAATAACCTTTGACGGCGGTCCGGCAGCAGTGGGACGCGCGCGTCTTTTCTCTCTCTTGGTTAGGATGGCTTCGTGTGCTCAGATTTCAGCGTGATCTTTTGCGAGGCCCTCTGGGGGGCGGCGGTCTGTGACGGCTGTCTGAAAACGGTCAACGATCCCGTTCACCGCTGGGCCGAAGAGACCAGTAGGGGAGAGCGGCGCATTCATGAAGGTGGCGCACTCAGCCTCTCTCATATTCGCGAGCGTTAACCAGAGGTGCCTCTCTGTCACAGTAAACGCGGCCATGGCTCGTCCGATGGCTTGAGCTGCGTTCTTGGTGGCGCGGAGAGAGAGATCCGTCGCGCTCCTCAGATCTGTAACCGCAGCTGGGTCCCAACCCTTCTCGTCCCATTCACGGAGGAGGTCGGCTTGCAGGATTTGTAATACAGCCATGGAGTGGAGAGCAGACGCGGCCTGGCCGGAGGCGGCATAAGCGCGGCCGACCAAGGCGGACGTGGCTCTGCAAGCTTTGGACGGGAGGGCTGACCTTGACCGCCATCTCGCGGAGGGCGGACAAAGGTGCGCTGCGACCGCCTCTTCCACAGGAGGAATAGCCGTGTATCCTCTCTCGGCGGCGCCGTCCACTTGGGAGAGCGACGCGGAGGTCTGAGACTGAAGCCTCGAAGAGAAGGGTGTGTTCCACGACTTTGTCAACTCCGTGTGAAGCTCCGGTAGAAACGGAGCTGGCCTGCTTGCTAGGGCTGAACGGCGGCGACTTTGTAGAAAACATCCGTCGAGCCTGTTCGGCGCGGGTTCCTTCGGCAGCGACCACTCGAGCCCGAGTCGGTCAACCGCCTGCGTCAGCAGACGCATCAGCTCCAGCGCGGGGACGGCCAGATTCCTGGATCGACGAGGAGGCGGAGTTTAGCGACCATTCCTCGCTATCCGATGCCAGGATGGGACAGCAGTCTCTCCCATAACAGAGGATAAGGCTGTGTCCCTCAGCCTCATCCTCAGACGCGACGGCAGTGAGGCTCGTGAGCGGCAGATGCGCGTCGGTGAGGGGCGGCGGGGAAGGCGAGAGCGAGGCTCGAGGGAGGTTTTCCGGCGAGCGCGTCGCTGTGGCCACAGGTTCCGGCCGTCTCTGGGAGCGGCGCTTCTTCTTGCGCGGTCCCACGAAGGGCGGAGTGACTGCCTCCGGGTTGAAGGCTTCGAGTCGAGCCCGCAGGGTCGACAGCGGAAGCGCTTCACAGAACTCGCAGCCCCCGGTCTTTTTCTTGAAAAAGACGCTCGCTGCTCTTTTAGATTTAAATAAAGCACAATGTAAAAAGGATACGTCGCCGGATAGCGTAGCTCGCACGGATGGCTGAAGGTGGCGAAGACGGCCGGCTTCCTCAGCGCTGTCCTAAGCTGGCTGTTCGCTGTTCGACGGCGGCGGCTTCTCTCAGATCCAGCGATGCGAAGGGCTTCGCTGAAGAGGTGAAAATCAGGGAAATCAGCCTACAGCCCCTTCTTTTATACGCGAAGCCATGCCCATTCTGGCGGGCTATGACGCTATGAGGGCGCGAGCGCCCTTCATTGGGCGTGACGTCACGCGGGGCTCACTGGTAGGCTGCAGCAGATGCCCGCAGGGCAGCCAATGAGCACGCAAGACTGCCTGCTCTAGGTCTGCTAGCTGCTGCACTGCATTGACAATGAATACAAAATTAAGGATAATTTTTTGGCTTCAATATCTCGAGAAGATGAATCTTTCCCGTAGCGTAAGCTAAACTTACGCAATACGAGAGAACCTCTCGTAAGAGAACTATCTTTGTAGTCCTAAGAGACGGACAGGTATGGGCGATTTTTTTGCACCTCCCCCGGGCGTTAGAGAAATGGTCGCATTAGAGAAAGAGAGTATTTTCAGCTTGCCATTAAATCGCCATTTTTCTGCACTAAACAAGGGACTTTTGCCAATAGTATTTTCAGAGTTAAGAGACAATATGTTATAGAATAATAATTTAATGAAAAAAAATGTTGGACAAAAAACTGACATTCAAACTATTTTCCTGAAAACGGCCCAGCACGACATCTGACGGGTTTTCCCAGATCGCATCACATATTGTCTTTTTTTCAGGATTTTAAGGAAGTACATTGGATTCTAAAAACAGGTCGTTGGGAAAGGTGAATCCAATCTCTTCCAGCTGTGGCTTGGACCACTTTAAATTAAGCTAACCTCTGGTCTCGCTCTCCTGCCTTTAACTATTGGTATACACAGGGTTTTTTCACCTCTCTATGGCCTAATCAGAATGAAAGAAATTGCATCTTGGAAGCACAAAACAATATAGACCAAGTTCACAAAACTACAGCCATTTTTAAGTCTTTGAAGTTAAATGTAGCTTGAAATTGCAAAGTAGTTTTTCAGTGGGAACAAGTGTTTGTCCACAGGCAACCATAAAAAGAGCCATTCCAACACATGTGGTTGCTTTAACCCAAAATGTTATATGGATTTTGTGAGATCAAATAAACTAGATAAAATAGTTTATAGACAAACTTTAAGTTGGCTTGAAAAGCCTAGCCCAAAAGTTTGAAGTTGTTTTAAAAGCTTGAAGTTTGAAGGTTTTCAGTTTGAGTTTTAGTTTAGAAGTTTATACGGTAGCTAAGCATAGATAGATAGATCAGATTTTTCTCCATTTTAAACTGGTTGGATTTATGGTTTCACTTTATTTTGATGTTCCCTTTAACTCATTCTGTGACTAAGTAACGCTGCACATACAGTACATGTCTACTAACACAAATTAGAGTGTTACTGGAGTGTTAGTTTACTGGTAGGGTTAGAATAAGTTGACATGTACTGTAGTTGCAACGTTACTTATAGTCAGTATAATGTCTGTTGGAGGATCATCACAATAAAGAGTTATTATGTAATACATATGATACTCAAATGAGAGTTAGTTGATAAGTAGTTGCAAAGTTACTTACAGTCAACTGAATGTTCAAATGGGACCATCAAAATAAAGTGTTACCGATTTATGCTTTAAAGTCCCCATGAAATTCTGAAGTTTTGTGGATTTTATATGTTGGCCTTATGACCTGTTTACACCAAGGATGATAACTATAACGATAATGATGAAGATATAGTTATAAAAATCGCTCTAAATTTAAAAGAGTCCATACCACAACTATAATGATAACAGAACAGAGAAACGATTTCGTTGGAATCACTTTCAGAACTTTTTTTTTTTTTTTTTTTGCAGCTGATGAACGATAAAAACACTGACAGACATTTAGAATTCATCCTGCTTTAAAGAGCTTGTGTATTCAAAGCGGCAAACAACAAAACTGCAGAGAACAATATTGTCTGCTGGTGTGGACGCTAATATGGTTATATTCATCTTTATAGTTATAGTTCTTGATGTGAACGTACCTTTAAACTATAAGATAGATTTCTCCAAGACAATGAGAAAAATTACAAATTTTGTCTCATAGCACCAAACAAGCTGAAATCAATCTGCACTTCATCTTCTCATTAGATTTTCTGTCCAATCAAATGCTCTGTAGAATTTGAATTTCCTTCTTACTCTACATTATAAAAAGTATGAAATCTGTCACTTTTTCACACATTTACTATTTTCTTTATGACTCAATATGCTTTAAATATTGGTATCTATAATTGAGGGCTAATGTGTCAGTTTAATCAATTTTTGTACATAATCTCACAGGTTATTACTTTGCTATGGGACTAGATGAAGCATTAAAAAAGGCCGCTGGAGAGGTATAGTACTCCACGTGGACAGGAAGTCAATAGGAAGCCATTAGCACTGGGAGGGAAGCTACTGTATAAGGACATTATAGTGATGGCATTTCACATTTAATCATTTCCTGTCACTTCCTGATTATTTGTACACAGCCTTCTACCTCTAAAAGCAAAGGTCACATACAGTAAAAAGCTTTTTACACTATTCCTTTCTATTTAAAGCTGAATTTCTGATGCTGTGTGCAATTATCCATTTCATTTCTATACTTCAATACATAATTGACTAAAGGCCTTAATTCTTGCATTTCATGCAAAGATATTTAGCCATTATTAAAGTCCATGGAGTGTAATTTGAAGATACATCTTTCAATATTTCATACATGCATCTTATTAGTATTCAAACAATACAGTGTTTTGAGAACACTAGACAGTACACTGTTTTTTTTACATTCAGACTTACAATAAAGCATTATCTAATATATACAATGTTTGATTTGTTATCATTAGATAACTAACATAGTTAACGTGAACTAACATTGAAAAAATACTTCTAAAGCATTCATTTGGGTTAATTTGACGTTTAGTAATACATTATTAAAATTAAAAAGATGTATCTATTATTTATTGGACCTGAGCTAAAACGAACAGTTGTATTTTTATTAACTAATGTTAACAATGATTAATAAATACTGTTTGTTAATACATTAACTAACAATAACTAATGGAACCTTATTGTAAAGTTAGGAATGCAAATTTAGAAATGCGTTGAATAGGTTGATATTTTATGTATTAATGTCCATTCAAGCATACAAAATGTACACATACACCTTCTGTACAATTTCATAAAAGTTGTAATTAGTGAAATACACAATATGCAGGGTGCATTGCATTTAAAAACAAAAAGTAGTAACTAGATCACAATGGTTTCACAAAACCAATGAGATTAAACTGAATTTAAACGAGACCTTTTTTCCTCTATTGCAGTAAAAAAAAAAAAAAAGAAATAACTTGTGATGTTACCACCACAAGTGACTTTCCACAAATTTAATGTTATGTCGCTTAAACATACATGGCAATAGCAACATCAAAGTCATAAAAGAATAATCGTTTATTTTGTGCATATTTGAAACAGAGACCAGACTCTAGCAAAACACAAGAGACTATCATGACAGCATGCAAATTACATTTCAAACCACTGTTTCTTTTTCATCTGACAGGGAAGAACCCTGAGTTAGAAACAGGCAATAATTCACCCATCCCAAAGGACTGGAATCGCATTGGCCGTGCATGGGAAATATTGAAGTAATCCATAAAAATATCATTTATAGAGATAAGGTATGCCCATGAAAGGCTTTTGGGGCCACAGAGGAGACGAACGGAAATGATATGTCCTCGTCTCGAAGATATCTTATTTTTACACAGACAGCACAGTGCGTGCTGTGATTAACCAAGCTAGACAAAATCTGTTGAAGATTATACCTTAATAACAAAGCCCATATAGGGGATTTAAGGTATTTGCAATACATTGTTAGTTTTTACATTTGTCCTGGTAAGATGGGCCTCTTTTGTGGGTGTTACATGTGCTTATTTGTCATGTATAAAAATCTACACAAGAGAAACAGTTAGTGCAAAAAAAAGAAAAGAAAAAAAAGCCCAAAGAGATTTGAAGCCATTGTATCTGGCCACCAAAGTATAACTGTAAGGCTGTGCTTAGATTCAAGAGTCGAGGTTTCAGACATTCAAGGTCTTTTGTGGATGAGATGTGAATTGCAGCACATTTGAAAGAACATTTTAGATGAATTCTCGGCTGTTTTTCAGAAATGTATGTGGCATGCAGTATCAATAAGTATTTTTATTCTTGAGTGTTATATTTCTTATAGAATTGATTTCTGTCAAAGTGTGAACATTATCTAGTCTTAAACATGAAACAATATAATGGTAAGAGTGACTTTATGTATGTCATTTGAATACAATTCTTTATAAAGCATATAAAGCATTACGCTACAGTAAACACTGTTACAGCCTCGAGTAGCTTGTTTTTATGTTAAAACAATAGATAGATTGGTATGTAGATAAATAGGTAGATTGACTTTAATATTCAAGAAGAAACAAAATATGGTGCATTAGTGTAATTTTAGGCTATTGGTTACAACTTGGCACTCTAAGATTTTATTTTGAGCTATTAACATCCTCCAAAAATGTACACGCCTTGCCTTATCAATATAAAATAAATACATACATAAAAAATACTGAAGCTGTTGCCATTTAAAGTTTGCATTAAGGCAGTCAAGTAAAACTTTTGAGCTAAAACTTTCATAAAATTACAATTTAACTGTATTCGACAAGTTACAGCACATTGTTAGCTAACATGTTAGCTTGAATTGCAGATTAATAATAGGCTTGAAAATAGCAGTATTTTCTATTATTTAAATAGTGTTAGATGCTATTTATACTTAATGCAATTAGTCGCAGATATTATTTGCACCTCTGTTTATTGTAGTACACTGTGAAACAGTATGCAATAACATATTCATTGTATATCATAATATTTATTAAAATTATAAACGGATACTGCCTTATTGGGACATTACTACTGTCCTTATCCCTAAGCCGTCCCATACACGACCCTACCATACTGAACCTGCTGATCAGTAAAGGTATTCTTGAAGGTCCATGAAGGGAGCGTGTCTCAATCAGCTCCCTATAGCTCCAGACCTCAGCCAGCATCGAGTACACGAATCCGGGCACTGGTAAAGACCATTGTCAGAGACAATTTATATAGAGACATGCCACTTCCTCAATCCTCAATACAACTATATAGGGAAAACCCGTAACGCCAAAGATGGCGGTTGCATGCACATGCCCCGCCCCTCCCGCTGGAAAGCCAATCGTCTGCTTTTAACAGTCAAGCCGGGAAACATTTAAGCCTATCGTCTGGTTCCACTGACGCATGCGCACAGTTGAGGTTTGCAACAGCGGAGACGATTTGGCGACAGCGAGTTGTGTTGTTTGCAAGATCAGATGAAATCCACATGGAAGAGGGTGATAACAACGTGAAGGCACAGGACTACCAAGGTAGTTAAAGCATTTTATATCGACCACAAATATGTGCTGTAGAGCACAACACCGGCATTCTGGATAGAGACGTAAATATAGTTGGTGTCGTGAGCCCTTCCACATGCGTAGTAAATGTATAACCTGTGGGGAAAAAGGTGTTTTAAACCATATTTTGGGGCAAGGTCATCAAACTTTTTCAGCGATTTTTATCATATTTTACTGCGGTTTCTATACATGCATTTTTTATGTCCCGGTGACCAGTGAAAGTGCAGTTCTGACTCTCTGCCCATTCATTTAGATATGAGCCTGGACTTGTTAGTCCGAAATAGCTGCCCGGAGGCGTTGCCAAGATGGCGGTCGAGTGGCATGACTTGCCTAGAAGGACTTTGCCATTGTTCACTACACATTGGGACAGCGATTACTCAATTTCCAGCGACATGATACGTACAACGTAAATGTACAACATTGTGAATGTCACCACTGGTGTTAATCAACAACAGGCAGGACTATACTATTTTTTAGGTGTTTAAACAAATTGTTCGGTTACATATCCTTTCGACATTTCAGCCGAATATTAATTCAAAAGTTTAGATGTGTTCACTACATCTCTAGCAACTTGTGTTTATACACTGTAAACCCAGATTTTGTTTCTAGTTAAACTTACGAGTGATCATTACTTATTTTTTTATGTTTTGTCAAAACCTGCTATCATTACTAAACAACATTAGTTGTTTGTACTATTTATCTGAAAGATTAATTGCACTAATCATGTTTAGTAGAGATAACTTGGTATGTTTAGTTTCATAAGGAAGCGGAGGGGCTAATTCAAAAACCTGCCTGGTCACGTGAACGTGCGTCCAAGAGGCTCTACACCTGGCGGGACGAGCACAGGCCTCGGCAGCAGACGGTACCCTGACTAGGAAGCAACATTACTGCAAGTGGAATGGTTAGTATTTAAAATAACTATTGTAGCCTAGTTATAATTGTGGGAATTTTTAATACCCAAAAGCTTGCAGATAATTTGTTGACGCAACTTTTTTTTTCCGTCTAATGTTACTGTTTGAACCTGTGCATGGTGTTAATACATGCTTATTGCTAACACTAGCTAACTAAGTTACTCAAAGTGTCTTCTGAATGTTAAAGTTAGCTTAGTGTTAACAGTCTAAGGATTGCTTATACCGGCGAGTTTGCCCGATTGTATCACTTATATAAATGGCCTTTTACGCAATAGAAAAGCGATTCAACCGCTGTTGGGGCAAATGAAAGTAAATTAGCACTCGCTGTGGTGGTGTAAATAATAATGAATAATGATCGATTTTCAAATATTGCACCTGTGAATACAGAACGGAATATTTTGTAGCTTTTTTGCCGTCAATACTGCCGACGTTGTCTTTGCTGTAATCAAATCAGTAACGTTATATATTTATGTTTAACATGAAGTGTACTACTGCTTGAGTGCAGTAAATCTATGGGAAACAACCATATGTAAAGTAACCATATGTAAAGTTACAGACAAGGCTAGCAGCAGCACGCGTCAGACACTGGTGTGCAAAGACAAAACGCCACGAAGCTGACACATGCTGGCTTTCTCTGTAAAACAGGCGTCGTTTCGGTTCTATTACCTTATAGTGACATTGTTGAACTGAGTCGTTGAGCTAAACATTTTCTTGTTTTCTATTTTTACAGATCCTTGTGGTGTTAGGATGCTGTGGAAGTGTAAGTACTGTGAGTTTATGTGTGAGAAAAGGGGTTACCTTTTAAAACATTATCGTTTAAAACACGGAAACTATGGTAGAACTGTCCCATTTCCATTTCAGCACTACTTTGCAGATGGCTTAGCTGCCTTTTATAGTTCAGTTTATCCAAGTTAATTTTTTTTGTTCTCTGTATTTTTCAGGTGTTCATGGAGTTCAACAGGATTGTGGGCAAGAACCTCAAACAGGAGTTCTATGAGAGCATCGACCAGCACAGTCCTCGTCTCCTCGAGTTATTTCAATCCAAGAGAGGGAATGTTGGACAGTTGTTGACACAGATTTCACAACAGACCAATGTAAGTCCATACACATTCTGTACTTGGTGTTGTTTTTCTCAGGTTTTGTATAAACATCACAATGCAACTCTATTAGTTGTATTATTCAATCAAAACATTGCTTGTTTTTTTAAGCTTTCTTATAGATCATTATTTGTTTTTTATTTTAGCTAGCTAACTTGTTGTACTGTGTTTAATTCTCAAAAGACTACAGAGCCAACTGCGATCCGGACACAAGTGCTCAGAGGGCTTCCTATCATCCTTGGGGACAACCCCACAAACTTCTTCAAAGCAGGCTTTGTAAGTAAGCTCTTGCTTTCTTATAATTTTTACCATTATTTATTTTTCACCATGACACTCTTATATTGATTAAAGTTGTTTTTCAAATGAGAAATATAATGTAATGATTGTGCTCTTCTGTTATTCTTTATTTAGGAATCTGATGATGATGATTATTTTCGTGACCTTGACGTTGGGATACTTCTTATTGAGCGTGAATGTGCTGTGCTCACGTCTTCCCAGCATCACACGAACACGGGCAACACACACGGACAACACCCACACACACGGCAACACAGACACGGGCAACACACACGGACAACACCCACACACACTGCAACACACACGGACAACACCCACACACACGGCAACACAGATACGGGCAACACACACGGACAACACCCACACACACTGCAACACAGACACGGGCAACACACACGGACAACACCCACACACACTGCAACACACACGGACAACACCCACACACATGGCAACACAGATACGGGCAACACACACGGCAACACAGACAACACACACGGGCAACACACACGGACAACACCCACACACACAAACAACACGGACAACACCCACACACACACAACACACACGGCAACAGACACGGACAACACCCACACACACAAACAACACAGACACGGACAACACCCACACACACAAACACATACAACACCCACACACAATTGTTTCAACGATTTGAAATGACCTTTTTAAGATTCATTTTAGATTGGATAATTGATGTTTTGATTGTTGATGTTTACCTGATGTTTACCTGATGTTTGGCTGTGTTTTGCCATTTAAAAATAAAATAAAATGCATGGAAGCATTAAGAGGTGTTTCTTTTTTTCCATTCATCCAATTTAATTGAAAATGTTTTATAACTAGGGCTGGGTACCGAGTTCGGTACTTTTTAGGTACCGACCGAATTGCCTCGGTACTACCGAGTATCGAAACATGTCTTGTTTTTCGGTACCAAATTTCGGTACCTAAGTGGTTAATCTCGTCAACGTCAGTGAAACATGCATGCAGCATGATTGGCTGTGGAGGAAAAACACTAGTTTACGCGGCTGCCCAGAGACTTGGCTTGTCGCATGTGAGGCTGTAGTGTGTGTGTGTGTGTGTGTTTGCCAGAAGCACGCGATGCAATATTGTCGACAAGATAATTGCTGCCAAGACCGGTAACACGGTAAATCTGATAAGGCAAAGCGGTGTGTCATACAAAGCACACCGAACGCGAATAGAGCGTCAAATAGGCGTCTATCGCGTCTAGTTAGACGCTTCAATCTTCCGCTCGAGTTCAAAACGCGTCGCCCAATTCGCATCATTCGCGACGCCCGGCGCGAATGATGCGTCTATCCCCGTCTTTGACTTTGTATCTAATCTACTAGCGCAAATAATTAAATTCGCGTTCGGTGTGAACAGTGAACACACCATTAGTAAACACTTGTTCATTAATAAACAATTAAAATATCTCCTTGCTGTTGTTTCCCGACACATCCATAATCATAAGGCTACTTTTGCCAGTGCTTTGCGGCAAGCTTGATGTGTGCGGAGCGCGAGGCATATATCCCGCCCCCTAGTAGCCTATATTTAATTTAATTCACATTTATTTGTATAGCATTTTTCACAATACATATCGTTTCAAAGCAGCTTTACAGAAAATGAATGTGTCTAAATTACAATTTAGAGTGATCTGTTATCAGAGGTGACAGTGTAATGCATTTCTATTAATTTTCATTCAATTTCATTGTTAAACAATGCATTAAGTTAAGGAAGAAACAATGAGCTCATTGAAGTAAAGAATACATGTTAAATGATTAGGAAACATAGAAAACTTCAGCATTGGTGCTTTTTTACATACTCAAAATATGAGTGTAAAAAAGTCAACAAACTGAACAAAAAAAATAAAAATTAGGTAATGTTATATTGTTAAACAAAATTGGTATCGAAAAAAGTATTGTTCAGGAACCGGTATCGAAGTCAAGGTATCGGTATCGGTATCGGTATCGAACATTTTGTTACGATACCCAGCCCTATTTATAACATATTTTTGTTTTAAAAATCAAAAGCTAATTAAATTAGTGGAAAATACAGTAATTGTGTTAAATGATGAGTAGCAATAACAAGTCATAATAGCTAGTTTTATCTAATGATTTTGAGAACAAACTACTAATAAATATAAATACTAAACTTAAGGTTCCATGTTAACACAACTCAACATGTTTAGTTTCAGCTTGTGTAAAAACTAAGGGTTCCATGTTAATACAACTCATACCACTTTAGTTTTTACACAAGCTGAAACTAAACATGTTAAGGCAACGGGTTTCCACGCGATTTGCGAGTAAAGTCAACTAATTCGGGTTAAGAGTGTACCAACCCGATCACACTAAATGCGTCTCTATAGCACGCAGTGTGTTTATCGTGCAATTTATACGCGAAAATGAGTTTTTACGTGCTTAGGATACGCATGGGGTGGTTAGGGTAGGTTTAGTAGTGGTGTGGGGTGCGTGTGTATTACACGTTTGGGTAGAATTAGTGGTGTGGGGTGCGTGTGTATTACACGTTTGGGTAGAATTAGTGGTGTGGGGTGCGTGTGTATTACACGCAAATGAACCGCGTATCAAATGCACCCGTAAACTGCGTATCATATGCACGTAAAAACTCATTTTCGTGTATAAATTGCACGATAAAACACAATGCGTGCTATAGAGACGCATTTACGGGAGAACAGGCTGGTTTATACTGACATACGATTAAAGAAAAACGTTTTGTCTTTTCAAATCTTCTATTGCGTGTCATTATATTTATTGAGTTTGCTCGTCTATTATATGTTTCGCACTTCAGAAATGTAACGTAATTTCCGGTAAGGGAGCATAGTAAGCATTGTGCAATTTTTCAGGGAACGTTCCAGTACACTGGAAGGATTTTGTGACTGAGTAAGCCGTTATAATTGCAGACTCCCTGATCAGAGCCCTGTGGAGTTAGTCTAGTCTTTGCCAACAATGATAAAGGCAATATACAAATTGATTTATGTTTTGAACTATAGCTATGTTTCCATCCACCAATTTTTATGCACATTTTGGGATATTGCATAAAAAAACCCGCTAGATGGAAATCTGCGTTGAAAGCAAGTTTCGAAGTGATTCATTATATGAAAAAAAAAAACAACAGTGGCTTTTCCTACCATGGTAACTTCCATCTTCCTGAAAATAATGTAATGTTCATCAAAAAACAAACCCTTTTTGATATAAGACCCTTGTTCTGTACATTATCCCTTCCTTTGAGCACAGCTCACTCAAATTCAAACGTTTACTGATGGACTGTCTGAGAATCAGCTCGTGGTTTGAGGCCTTTACAGACTCTGTAAATCAGCAGCTGTGGAGCATCCCACCAATCAATCAATCAGATCCACACAGCTGCATGTTAGGAATCAATTGTAAAGACTACCACATGCACAGAGGAGTAAGTTTGAGTGTGTGTGAGAGCGTGTGTACATGAAGAGACAGTGAGCCGGAGGAAGATAAGACAGAATTACAACAATAAGAAAAGGTATGTTAGTGACTAGTGATGTATGTGACAGCCATATGTGTTTTAAAATCAATATTTCAAGAAGCAAATGTTAAGCTTCAGTCACAAAAATAATAAGTTCCTGAAGTGATAAAGTAAACAAATAATTAATATTTCCTTAGACTGACTATGGCTATGTTCAGAATAATATGCTTCTCTTATATGGACTGTGCACACAACCAGAGCACAATGTATGGAATAGACTTGATTTTACCTTCTTTTTCCACTGTGATGAATATGAATACCAGCAATATCAATTGTGATATTTAGGGTCTCTTCCTGGAATCAATATTTGCTCAGACTGCCAAATGCTAAGACAATATTACACAAAATTGGATATGAAAAAAAGAGCTTTTTTTTTTAGAACTGGATGGCACTCACTGAATAAGTATGATGAGGTCATGCAAAATGGAAGAAACAATGAATTATTTGAGTTCAAGATGAACACTGCAGATTAATAAATAATATTATTGCAATCCAAGTTTTTTCCCCCCCTGTGGACCTTTGTTGTTTGTTGCTCTAACTTGGGATTTATGATTAGCTACTATGTTTTTGAGCAAATAATACATACAAAAAAAAAAAAGTTCTGTTATTTCATTTGTACTCCAATATTATCCAATATGATTCAAAGATGTTAATATTGTCTTCGGCTTTTTTATTATTACTATGATATTCAGTTTTAAACAAATCTGCTCAATGCAACAATCATCCATATAATCCAAGAGCCATATAATAATGTGTATTTTTTTATGTAATATCTAATATATTGTCAAATCTATATGTAATAACTATGTAATAACTAATGAATGATTTTTTTTTAAATTAATTTTACATAGTTTTTATTTTTATATTTTATGTTGTCATTTTAATTTTGTTAGTAATTTTGTTGTGTTTTTGTCATTTTTATTATTTTTTATGTATAGGTATGTCTATGGTTTTACACATTTTTTTGGTAACACTTTATTTTACAGTGTCCTTGTGACATACGTTACATGTACTTACTATAGTAATAACAGTAAGTTATGCATAATTACATGCAACTAACCTTCAACCAAATCCTAATCCTACCCAAACCCTATAGTTCTAAGTACATGTAGTTGCTTAATATTACTCAGTACTTAAATATATAATTACACTGTGACAATGACCCCTTAAAATAAAGTGTTACCAATTTTTTATTTCAGATTAAGTTTTAGTTATTTTAGTACATCAAGCTAAACTAAATAAACTAAATTGCAACTAGCTGTATCTTTTTTTCACATTTATTTTAATTCAAAGTAATTGATTTTTAATGGTTACATTTTTAGTTGAACTACTTCTGTTCCATCCTAAGGACAGCACCTGACAGTCAAGATAAAAACTATTACTCTTAGCAACTGAGGTAAATCGTTCAACATAAAAACACAGACACACTATTTGTGTTTAAATAATGCATATTTACATTAATAGGCTTGATGCTGTGGGCTGTACGTGCTGAAGTCTAGTCTTGACTCTCTTCTCGTGTCCTCTAGGGAGTCCTCTACAGACCAATGCCACTCTCAAGAGCACGTGAAGAGCAGATGCCGCCCACAGCATGTATAATGACCCCCATCAAAGTCATCAATAACCGTAATGGCCAAACAGACAGTTACGTTACATTTACCAGAATGAAGAATGAGGCTTTTGTGGCCCTGGACAGCCTTTTACACACTCAGTTTAACTTCCTGTTTATGTCTGCTCTTGTGGCCAGAACTGCATTTCCTTAGAAGTGCCTTAGACACTGTGAATATAGTCACTTGTAGGATTCGCCACTGATAGGCAGCTTGCAAACATGTGCACTTAATTATATTCGAATATCAAATTAAAAGTTTTATTTAATTATTAGTACCCCCGTAGAGACTGACGCAAAGTAGCACCCTCGCAGTGTCAGTCAAGGTAGCGATAATAGTAGATATATTTAACATTCAATGTGATAGGTGCTGCCAGAGGTTAACTGTAATGAAAGGCTTTTATAACATAAAGCTAATCCATCCCATACATTTCATAATTGCTCATCAGACCTCATTAGTCAACCTCTTTATTTATCGTTAGAGGTTTCCAAGGACACTGTACTAAGCTTCACACAAGACGAATAACAAGTTCATAGCCAGGAATTTCTGGAAGATCAATATTCTTTCTTTTTCATTTTTTATAATAAGTTTGTGATATTCTCCCCCCCCCCCCCCCGCACCCAATTGAATATGTTTTGCAAGAGTTTATTTTTTTTTTTGTCCTCGAAATATAGCTATAGGCAAATACACACAGTTTGTCTGTTCATTTGTTATAAATAAACAATTTCAACTGCCTGATTTTCTATATTATTACAAAATGTTAACTATATTATTGCCCAGCTCTAATCTGCTAAATGTGATTATAAGGCATGCGAATATTAAGATATTAAAGCTGCAGTCCGTAACTTTTGGCACTCTAGCGGTTATTAAACAGAACTACATGCATCTTGCGGAAGAACATTGTAGCCGGAGCTACTTTTCTTTGTTTATGTCTATGAAGAGTCACGCAACTACTGGGCTACTCCGCAGTATGACCTGAATCAGTCTAAAATAGTCTGAATATAAACACTTATTATAGGTGTACCTTAGTGATTCAGGATTAGACAAAAACACTCAATTATTATATACATTTTGTGAATTTTTACACAAAAAGTCACGGACTGCAGCTTTAATAGGGTATAAACAATGATTATCTGTAAAGCTGTTTTAAAATACGGTGTATTGTAAAAAGCGGTATAAACATTTACTTGACTTGGAAAAAAAGACAAATAGTATTTAAACCTGCACCATTAAAAGAAATCTTTTTGGATTTTTAGGGCCAGATTTGCTAAACATGGCAAATTAGAGTGAAAGCACAATCCCAAAAAAGCGGCGGTGGGAGTGTAAAGTTCTGCGCGTGATCTACTGACGGACACAGCCGGATCATTTCCACAATAGCCAATGCAATCTACCAAGAGCAGTGCAAATTATTGTCTGGTTTAAGACATGCTTTTTTTGGGCGTTGTAGCGTTTATACGCCCGTATAAATATAATGAATTATTATTCATAACGGGTAATGATCAATAATTAATAATTTGATTATTTTCAGAATTTACTGTAGCAGAATCAATAGTATGATCATTTTATCAGTTCATCCAATGAACGTAAAGCATAAACAATTATTAATTCTAGGAAATATAATATCTTCCTGGCCAAGAAATACTAATTCCCAGCTAACAGCTAAATTAAGAAATAATTCAAGGGTAAAAGCATAAGTAGCTTATAGATCGCAGTTCAAGACAATAAATTCGTAAGCACATAACACAAGTAATGCTTCTCCTTTCAAATGCAAACAATGCTTTATTGATTATCAGCCTATGCCTAACACATAGAACTAATATCTAACACACACGAACAATACCTTATTGATTATAAGACTAACGCATAAAACTAATATCTAACACACACGCACACACACACTTTCATACGAGTTGCAGAAAGAAAGAGAGTGAGGAAGAAATGAGTTTTAAGAGTGATATGGTGAAATCCCAAGTTTCTATATGCACTTATAAGACATGACCTGAACGAACCATCAATCATTAATTTAACCCTTCTATCGTTTCTTAGGCGGGTTATGCAATTTTATCAATATACACCAGTTCAGCTAAGAGTCTGGAGGCTACTTGCTTGTCCTTCCGTTGCTTTTGGGGATTCCTTTTTCGTCGTAAAGGGGGTTTTCCCAGTCCATTCGTTTGGCTGATCTTCTCGTGTGCCTGGATAGATTTCGGACAGCCAGTCACGTGGTGTGTTGGCGCGGATGAATGAAAGTCTTTGAAGTTGGAAGCTGGTTTTGCAGTTGAAACGTTAAAACGAAACTTTGCAGCAAAACTTAACTTAGAACCGAGACTTTTAACGAGAAAATAAAGGAAAACATAGGAAAGAAAGAAAATTGAGATGAGAGTAGATGATGATGGCTTGAATGAAGCTGTTGAACCCGTTCTTCTGATCTTAATTTGGGTTCTTTGTCTCTACGCGTCTACATGGTTACTTCGGTCTGCTCCACCCGACTTGTTCTATTCTTCTAGCGCATTATTCTACAGCATTATTCTTCTGCATTATTTTTTCTCATTATTTTTTTCTACAGTTCTGTTCGGGTCTAAGGTTGTAAACTCCAATGTTTTGTCCCGCCTCCTGGAGGAATTTGGAATTCGGACAATAAGATACTATATGGTTATTTGAGAAGGGGGTCTTTTCTATCCCCCCCCCCCCCCCCTCCCCCCTCCCCCCTCCCCCTCCCCCCCCCCCCCTCTTTCCTCATCGTGAATCATGTGTTATCTGTGGTCTGCCTACTCATCAGCTCGAACAAAGGATTCAGTTTAGACATAATTTCCATTTTAAGAACATAAACATTTTTACACAGATTTCAATCAAGCCATCGTCTGAATTAAGAATATGTGGTCGCATTGATAGGAGACATGATACACTTTCATTCACACAGGTAATAGTTACAACAATTAGATGACTTATATGTGATTAAGCATAATAGACACATACAGGGGTTGTAAACACAATATATAATTATGTTATGTTACATAATTTTGATTATGGGTCAGTCAAGAATTGTTCTGGGATGAGTTTTATGGAGTTTGATATGTAAAGTGTTAGTGTGTAAAGTTTAGGTTTAAGCCATTCCAGTCTGAGGCCAGGGGTCGTTCCTAATGAAGGCTGTTTTGTTCATCTCTCATGGGACCTCTGGTCCTTGAGAAAGAGTAGTCTGTTAGTCGCAGGGGTCTGGTGACCTCTTGTTAGGGCCTCTTGTTTCACCATTTCTGAACAGATCTGTTCTTGCCAAATTATAAAACATTGACAACGTTCTTCCTTTAGTTAAACAATAAAGGTCCTTCCGGTTGCAGATTCTCTTGAGCCTATGGCTCTGGGTCTGGTGATTTGATTCTGGAATGTGAAGACTCTTTGTGGGATTATGTATGAACAGTCACCTAAAAGCTTCAATTGTGTTTGGTTCATTCTCGTTGTCGCTACAGCGTTAAAAAATGTCCCAAACACAAGTAAATTGACGAGCGGAAACCTTAGTAAATTACCTTGCATGATTCATTTAAATACTCTCCTCCCATAAATGTTTTCTGAAAGGGAAACTCCTACAAATGCGTCCGCAATAAATAACTGTCTACGCCTTTTCAGCGCTAATTTTTCACTGCATGTCTTTAGTAAATCCTGACAGTAGTTTTTTAACACCATAAAGAGGGTTTGCGCTGGAGCATGCTGTTAGTAAATCTGGCCCATAGTGTTAAAATACATATATTTTTTCATTCATGTATTTATGTATTAATTTATTATCATCATTGTTGTATTTTTGTTTTGTTTTTTTTCATTGAGAATGTCTTGCCAGATTATTTTGTCCCAGTACAGCTATAGGCCAATCAATACACACACACACACACACACACACTGAACTTTCCTTGGATCAAGCTGTGCTAATAAGTAAGTTGTTCTCTTAGAAGTTGATTAATGGACACGTCACCAGCTTAGCCTCATTTGAAAGGTGCACATTTGGACAGCAGTTTTGACCCTCTGCCCTCTTTGAGTAGCCTGGGAGTTTTTGCGTGTATGTGGGCCCATATGTCCACAGTATCTTCCTATCTCTCTGTATGCACGTGTGTGTGTAATTGTGAAGGGGTCATTCAGATGTGGGAGCAGGTGAGCAGCTCGTGGGCCGACAGCATGGCTGCTGGAGGAGTCGTGTGAGATCGGTCTTAACTCTGCCTGCTCAGGGTGATGGATCTATCCAGACTCAACTCTCACGCCAACATCCACACCTGCTGCCCCGGCACTGCTTATTGGGCCCATGAATCAATTTAATGAGAGATGGAAAGGTTCAGGACTTCAATAAACACCCAGTTGAATCCCGTCCAATACATGTCCCATAAACTGAGTTTGGGCGCAGACACAACTGGGGCAAATTAGATAACTCCCTCTTTTGTCAACAGAGCGCTGTCGCTCATTCTATTGCCGTCTTGCACTCTGGGCCAAATGACATTTAGTGTTTATGTCAGGAAATTAAATGTTTTTTTTTTCTTTCTTTGTCGTTTTTAAAGGCTTTAATTAGTTTGCACAAAAAGGTTTTTGCAAAACATTATTGTGCTTAGCACACACTGCTGGCCTGGTTTCCATAAATAATATTAGACTTCGAAAACTGTTTTCAACATTGATAATAATAAGAACAATTATTAATAATTGATAATAACTGACCACCAAATAAGCATATCAGATTGATTTCTAAAGGATCGTGTGACACTGAAGACTGGAGTAATGGCTGCTGATTTTTTTTTTCCCCCATTACAGGAATGTTAGATTTTAAAATGTATTACAATAGAAACATTTTAATTGTAATAATATCCAATAATATTATTGTTTTCACTGTATTATTGATCAAATAAATGCAGCCTTGGTGAACATAAACATTTCACATTTCAAAAACATTTTACATAACCCCAAACTCTTGACCAGTTCTGTACAGTTTCCAGAATGTTTTTTATGTATTTTGAAAGATTTTGCATTATTTATTTGTATGGCTTTCCTTTGCATGGCATGTGATTTGAAATACCTCTCCTGGTAATTGCTACTTAAGTGATACAGACATTGTTGAAAGCATCTGGGTTAAGGCCCGTTCAAACCAAGAATGATAACTATAAAGATTACAACGGATGATATTATTTTGTTTATTCTAAGCGCGTGCTTGTCTGTCACTTTAAATGCTCGAGCTCGTTACAGCAGGATGGATTCTGATTGGCTGTCAACGTTTTTATCATTAACCACCTGGATAAAATCGTTCTGAAAGTGATTTCTGATGATATCTTTTCACTGTGACATTGTAGTTAGAGCTGTGGTGTGAACTCTGCTACTCTTTCATATTAAGAGTGATTCTTAGAACTATATGTTTAGCGTAATCTAGTTGTCTTCCTTGGTGTGAATGGGCCTTTAGAATGTAAAAACAGAAGTGAAAGTTCTGTCAGCTCAGCAACTCAAATTGTGTCGACATCTGTAACTTTACCCATGCAGCGCCAGAAAAACATATGATTTATACAGCACTCTTTGACATCTCTGACAACTCTTTTGGTCAGATATGTCTTCACTCCATACTTTTGTGGTTTTAAATCAATCTAAACTGCCAGTCATGATGTATTTCTCTCCTACCAGGCTGGGTCAAAGTAGAGTTGATGCCTATTGCCTAAGGATATACTTTTATACAAAGTATGTAATAGAACTGTGTCTTTATATTGTGATACCAGTTCTGGGCACAAATATAATGTTATTTATTATGTAAACAATGGGCCATCAACTAGATACACTATGTGTAACTAGCAACATAAAGTAGCCTATTTATTTGCACTAAGTGCAAATAACATTAAAAGATATGAACACTAAGTGAAAATTGCAGTTAGATGCTATTTATACTTAATGCAAATAGTGGCAGATACTATTTGCACGGTGTAGTACACATTGTATTTATTAAAATAAAAAATGGATGCTGCCTTATTGTGATATTAGTTGTTCCTGCCTCCTAAAGCCTTCATCTCCTACCCGATAAACACATTTATCCTACTATTAATTCCAGTTTGAGCTTTATTTCCACTTTTCATATATTTTCTTTTTTTTTATGTAATATTAATGCTTCTCCGAGCTGATATACTGTATATAAGAATAACTGTTCTACAGTGTACACCCATACATTTACATGACTTGTCTAGTCATTTGTGATTACAAGGTTTTTAAAATGTTTGTCACATGCATGCAATGACAAAAAACACTTTTGTTCTCTTATAATATGCATTTGTTTTTACCGGATTTGCTCACCGACTCCCAAATGATTCGTTCAACGACTCATTTTTCCAAACCCCTCCTTTGCGTGACGCTAATCTGCGGTGATTGGTCAGATGACCCAGTCAGTTATTGTTTGCTTCAGCCCAATGCATAAATATATTGATAAAGCACTGCAGGTCTACAAGGTTTTGCTCTATTTATTATGACAACAAAAAATGTGACATTGGAGACCTAGAAGCTGCGCTGAGCGTAACTTAAACAACACACACAAAATACTTATTGAGCATGCTACAAAACACATAAAAGCAACAATTATTAATAATACCTACAGGTTGTGATTCGGATGAGGCAGCTGATCCCAATAAAATTGGTACCGAACCTTCCTTCAGTATTCCTTCAGTATATCCTTCAGGCTCGCGAATCCACACTTGAAAGCATTTGTGTTTGTAAAGCAATCGTCATTAAAATGACGCGAACACAGCACAAGGTTCGGCCTATACTTGTGTGGTATAGTTGTATATATGAACTGTAGCCACTTAGTCTTCACATGCTCCTCCCTGGGCAGTGAAAAAAAGGTCGCTTTTGATTCGCACTTCAGAACACAGCGTCTTGTTGTCGACATGATGTTTTCAAGTTTACCCTGGTGTCTGCGCGCGCAATGAGTGGGCGTATCTTATTCAAATAACTTGTCAAGGTGACGTCATCTAGATAGAGAAAAGGCATCGTTCGTCTATCGATTCATAACAGCGAATCAGAGTCGACTCTTACTTTTGAGAGACAATAACTTTGTATACGGTGAACTTTCATATTTAAAACTTTGCAGGATGTTTTCGTTCACTTAGATCTATGTTACACACTACATGAAAGGTCATTTTCAAAATTCCATAATAGGTGCCCTTTAATTAAAAATGTCAGTGGTTAAAAGGATAGCCCACCCAAAAATAAAAATTCTGTCATCATTTCTCACCCTCATGTCATTCCAAAATTTGAAGAAAGTTCATAACAAACAGTTTCAGTTCCCATTGACTTTCTCTGTATTTTTTTTTTTTCTCTCCATACAATGGAAGTCAATGGGAACCGAAACGGTTACCAACAATCATCAAATTATCTTCTTTTGTGTTCCACAGAGGAAAGAAAGTCATTCAGGTTTGGATTGACATGTGGTAAGCAATATGATTTCAGCTTACATCCTGATTTTTAGATGTTTTATCTTATTTTAAACCTTTTGTCTGATTTTAAACTTTTTTAAGCCATTTTATGGCCCCATTGGAAGTGTGCTTAGGCCCCCACTGTGGGTCCAGACCCGGTCGTTGAGAGCTAGTGCACCAGAAGCGGCGGTCTTTAGCTTTCTTGTTAGCATGCCTGCTGCTGGCTAAACCCCCACTGAGAGCAAACTAATTGCATTGATGCCATGACTCAGACTGGAGTGAGATTTAGGTGGGTGAGTGTAACGGAGGCTAGCTGGAAAAAGGTAACAAGGCAGGTAAAACATAAGTCCCTTGGCCTCATTTAGCGCCTGTGTTAGCATACCTCCTTCTCGTCCCGGCCGTTGCCAGTTAAAGACCTGTTTTTCATCCAAATCTCCCTAATTGACTATCGCTGACTAGTTGATTATCCATATTATCTCATAATAATCCCATACTTGTTTTTGTCATTAAACCTTTTTATGCAGAACTAGGTACTATTGTAGTCTTACGCAAGCAGAAATGTTTGAACTACTACTTTTAGTAATATTTTATCAGGTACAGGGTTTGTGTAATTCATCTAGTACTGCTTGTCACAGTTGCCTCTCTCTGTCAAAACAAACCATGTTTTTAAGACCAAGGTTCACTTCACGGATAACTGACAACGCAATGCATCTTCAGTCCAAAGGATCCAATTCTGCTTATTGTCAAAGCCCGACTTAACAAGTGACTCAAAACAAGCATTCGTTCTTGTGCAGTTTTTGACGTCTCGTCCTCGGTTTGTTTTTGTTCGTCTGCATTTGTGTCTAAGGAGAAGTTATGAGGGCAAACCAAGAAGAGGTGAGAGTGATGGAGAGAGTGTTTTGCGAAAGAGAGGGCAGGAGAAAGAGATAGAGGTTGAGACCGATAGCGGGGTGCAATAGGTAATCAATACCACAGCGGTGACCTAAGTGTTTGCTCCCTCGTTTATCTCATTTGGAGCTGCAGGTTCAGACCGTCTGACCGGGTAAAAAAGAGCATCACTTCAGAATTTTACCCTTCTGTAGTAGGGCTTATCTTCAACTACAGGTCGATTTGACCCCGCATACTTGTAGAAATTAAACTAATTTAAAACATTATGTTTGTTTTTGCCTTGTTTGATATTTTTCTAACAACATTATAAAAACGTATTGCTAGCGTCCCTGAGCCGAATGAGCGAGCCGAGGAATATTCAGAAATGCGCTCTCCGCTCACATGCTCTGATCGGAACAAAGGAATATTAAAATAATTATTCATTAGTTTATATCTCATACACTGCCCATCATTTTAATCCCATATCAAACACAGTTGCCTATGTTATGTCTATTTGATTTTTTTTTTTAAATAGATCTGTCTTGCCAAAAGGATTTCTCTTCTTTTCTTTTTTTAACAGATTGCAAAGTGGCACTTTTAGTTCTTTTCAAGTTATGACACAGCTGCACTTTTATTTTCTTTATTTTTGAACTTGCTGTTATGTTATTTGATGTAGATAGTTAGTTTGTATTTTGATACTACTTGTTACTTCAATAAATTGGAACATTTTAAGCTTGTTGCGTATTTCATTAGCATTGTTTTGGGGCGATGGGGGCAGGTGGGGCTTGAAAATTTCCTCTTGTCCAAAGTGGGGATTGACCGAAAAAGTTTGAGAACCACTGCGTTAAGTCAACCAACCGTGTCAGGTTGTTGTGTTCCCTGGACTTGGAAATTTGACCGCAAAAATGAAACGAGTCTATCCATCGGGTGCAGAAAAGAAAAAAGAAGAGTATGTTTAAATCACTTTAGAAGGAAGCAAATAAATTACTCGTCCAACTTCTCCCTCTTTTTAAAGTGTGGAAAAGGGAAAAGAAGTTCAAAGATCGAGACTCCAGCAACACCTGTAGTATATGCAACAACTTTACTGAAGATTTGTTAGACTGGGGTTAGATTATATACAGTTGCTGGTTTGCGGTGGCAATACTCCATTATTTACTGCAAGGCAGGGCCCCAACATTATCCTGCTTAGGGCCCCCAGATTTACAGAGCCGGCCCTGGTAACAGGTCTGCTTACAGTAGGTCTGTGTATGTTTAGATGTTTTTGCTAAAACATAAATGTCCCTATGGAGAAAATAAAATACTATTAAAATAGTTTCAGTTATTCAGACAGGTGTCTTTTATACAGGTAACGGGTTCAAAAGAGGTGCAGTTAATACAGGTAATGAGTGGAGAACAGGAGGGTTTCCTAAAGGGAAACTAACAGGTCTGCGAGAGACGGAATTCTTACTGGTTGGTAGGTGATCAAATACTTATGTCATGCAATACAATGCAAATGAATTACTTAAAAATCATACAATGTGATTTTCTGGATTTTTGTTTTAGATTCCATCACTCACTTGAAGAGTACCTATGATAAAAATTACAGACTTCTACATGCTTTGTAACATGGATCCATCATGCTTTGTTACCACTGTGCAGGCTGGTGGTGGTGGAGTAATGGTGTGGGGGATGTTTTCTTGGCACACTTTAGCCCCCTTAGTGTCAATTGGGCATCGTTTAAATGCCACGGCCTACCTGAGCATTGTTTCTGACCATGTCCATCCCTTTATGGCCACCATGTACCCATCCTCTGATGGCTACTTCCAGCAGGATAATACACCATGTCACAAAGCTCGAATCATTTGAAATTGGTTTCTTGAACATGACAATGAGTTCACTGTACTAAAATGGCCCCCACAGTCACCAGATCTCAACCCAATAGAGCATCTTTGTGATGTGGTGGAACGGGAGCTTCGTGCCCTGGATGTGCATCCCACAAATCTCCATCAACTGCAAGATGCTATCCTATCAATATGGGCCAACATTTTTAAAGAATGCTTTCAGCACCTTGTTGAAACAATGCCATGTAGAATTAAGGCAGTTCTAAAGGGGGTCAAACACAGTATTAGTATGGTGTTCCTAATAATCCTTTAGGTGAGTGTATATATATATATATATATATATATATATATATATATATATATATATATATATATATATATATATATATATATATATATATATACAGTATATATATATATATATATATATATAGATATAGATATATATATATATATATATATATATATATATATATAAACACAGTACATAAGCGAGGCATTTGAGAAGTAGCAAATATAAAATATGAAGACATGGTAATAATATATTTATTAACCAAAAATGTTAAAGTTTGAATCTGTTAGTTTTAATAAAAGTTTTACTCCATTCTATAGGCAAAAATTATAATTTTCCTTAGACCTTTTTAGCTGTTGATTTTTTTTTTTATTGTACAATTGTAGATGTAAATGACCTAGACTTAGAAGTGCTCTTGCCAACTTCAACATTAAAAAAATAAGATACATATAACAACATTTATGTTATGTTATTTATGCTACGACCACAGTTATGTTATGGTGCATTTTATGTGCTTCGCTCTGTTCAGATGGAAGTGACGCTCTTGGCCCATGCCGCTTACAATTTCCTATTTCTGTTTCAGTGTGTGCTGTGGAACTGTGTTTGTGGGCTGCACAGTCACTTTTTGCTAGTTTTAAACTTGAGATGACTTTGAAATGGTTGATTTTAGAATAAAATAACCTACAGCTGAGCCCAAAAAGGCTCAATGCCTCACAGCACTGGAGTGCAAACCCCTTTATCTATAGCAACTCAAGAGTTCCTATTTTAAAACACATCTAAATTCAAGGAAACCGATGCAAGGTGAAGCAAAGCTCATTTGAATTGTGGATGCGTCACTTTCAATATGCCTCTCCAGGTCTGGTTTAGCTGTATTTTGTGGGACGATCAGCAAACCAGGAAACCATTTGTGTCAGTCTAATAAAGTGTCACAAGCACTTATGCTGAGGGTGGCTGATGTAGGCTGTGTACTTGCTCATTATTGTGGCGGATGCCCTTGTTGAAATTAAGCATGGCATCCCATAGAACCCCCGGTAAAATCTATCTTGCAGAGACGCGCATATCTCTTCTGCCATCTGAGGTGAACCCAAACTTGCAGACTCCTGACCGGTAGTTCCTGCTCCACGCAGCTGAAGGTGCAACAGCGAATTGAAGCGGCATCCATGCTGAGGCTGCTCAGTGAATACGTTTCCCTTAATTGCGGGAGACTCTGAGAGTAATGGGGCATGGTGGAGTCACGGCCCCATGGTGCCACAATGGAGGGGGGTCTTCAACTTAGAAGTGGAAACGTGGGTCTTCTGTTACTGAAGATAAAGAATGACCACAGTAAGCCACCTTGCTAGTGTCTTCATCCACATCTATCTTTTTAGACATCATCTTAATACAAATGCTGAAACATCCATCTTAGAATTCCCAGGCTGTTTTATGCTGGTATTAGTTGATAGCTGAGTAAAGTCATTGACCAGCATTGTCTTTCTGGTGAAGCTGGTTAACCAATAAAGCTTTGCATATTAAAGGTATAGTTCACCCAAAAATTTAAATTATGTCATAAATTAGAACTTTCATAAAGAAGACTTCCATTCATATTCTAAATAAAAATTAAGATACCTGAAACCTGAGAGATGTCCCTCCTTTGAAAGTCCATTCAATCAAAACTATGGCACTTCAAAGATCAAAAAGAATTTAAATGTAGCTAATCCATATAAATTGAGCAAATTAATTTTGCGAAGATTCGATCGCTTTATAGAATTAGGCTTTTATTCACATATAAACATAGATCCATACACATTTACATAGAGCACATCAAATATGGTAAATATAAGTTCAACTGTACTTGCTGCGTGTCAAGAACAAACCTCAAATCTAAACTGAGTAGTTTGATGTTAGCTTGACAAAGCCTTATTGTAGTTTGAAAGTTGTACTAATCAAAGTCATAGAAAGTCAATAAAATGTTAATGTTTTAACACATAGCTAGCTAGATTTAGCCTGTTGCCATGATTTAACACATTGTTAACATGATTAACATTTTGTTATGGTTTTACATGTTAGCATGTTGCCAGCATTTTCTAGCATGCAACACTACAGTGATTTAGCCTGATGCTATCATGATTTAACATGAAGTTAACATTATGTTGCTAGCATGATTTAACACATTGATCAAGTTTATAGCATGTTTAACATGTTTCTAGCATATTTTTAACATGCTTATATCACATTTTATTACATTACTAGTAGCCTATGATTTAGCTTATTGCTACCATGTTTTAGCACATTGCTTGCATGATTTAGCTTGATGATAGCATATATTAGTCTGTTTCAACATACTACCAGCATGATTTAGCATATCACTAGCCTATTTTAGGACATTACTAACATGTTTCTAGCATGTTTTAAGCATGATAAGTCAAAACTCTTGTCAGAGCTTGAACAGCCCACTCAATACTCACTTGATGTTCATCAAATGAAGCATGTCTCTTCAGTAGTTATGTTGGATTAAACCACTTTATTCATATGGTTTTATGATTTTTTAAATTAAGTTTTTATGAAACATTAACATTTTGGTTGAATGGACTTTCAAGGGAGCAACAGAAATCTCTCAGGTTTCATTAAGTATATCTCCGTTTGAAATGACTTGAGGGTGAGTAATTGACATAATTGTCACCTTTTGCAGAACTAACCCCAATATTAACCAACTGCAGGACCGCAGAACCATACTTCATAGCAGTGTGAGGCCGACAGTGCCAGCCTAACAGTCCACATTATGTTTAACTCGGAGCACACAGAACCATATAGGGACGTCCCGCGTGACGTCACGCCATTTGGAGGAGCCATCTTGACCGAATAGAAAGTGCTAAGCCGCCGGTGATAATACAGCTTGTCGCGAAATATTCCTATCATGCCCGAGCGATGCTGTGCATTTGGATGCGATCAGATACGTAATCACACAAAAGGAATATCTTTATACCGTATCCCAAAAGAAACAAAACGGAGAAAAGTGGTTGGCGGCAATAAACAGGCAAAACGCACACATGCAATCCTATATCAGTTAATTCGTTAGGCGTGTTATCACATTACATTCTTTCGTTTTCAAATACCAAAAGCCGATCTTGTATTTTATTTGACACTTCTTATAAATCGTTAGAAACACAGGTTGAGACAACAGTCTCACTGACAGTTTATCATACTACAGTGACAGTCAGTGATAAGTATAAAAAAGTATAAGCATAGGCTATTATTTCGTTTTTCTTGGATCAAAATAGATTAAACAAATTCATTAACTTAATCTTGTTGGTGATTTTGTTGTGTTTTTCCCTGTAAACTCAGTTTAAAAATTATTACAGGTAGGCTACAATAATTTGGTGATAAAAATACATTGACCAACCTTTGTGGTGATGATTGAAAAATCATTATCTTTTAATGAAACTCCGGTGTAGCGTGATGGGAAGTGAATAAGGTAGCTGTGATGTCACCGAATTCAATGTCAGGAAGTTTTTCTACACATTTAATGCCTGTAAAAAGAACTAGTGGTGCTTCATATGGATATATGATTCCTAATTCCTTTATCTTCCTCTTGTATATTTATTTTTGTGATGCTAATAATAAGTGCGATGGCATGACGTGGTGGGGGAAAAAATCGATTCTGTTCAGTATCGAGATATTTTGCACCATGATTTTGAGCATGCAATTATATTGTAGCGCAAAGTATTGCAATATTTAGGCTAATTATACTAATAATTATATTATTAGTATAATAATATACTAATAATTATATTAATAGTATAATATACTAATAATATATATTACCCACGGCAATGGATCTATGAGTAGCCGACGGATGTATTCCGTCAAAATGGCTGACACGCGGCTAGGGGTCACGTGACTGGGAGATCCCTACAGAACAAGTTCTATCTTTGATGGATGCAACATAGGCTACTTAACATCATATGCTTATACAAAACGGCTCTAAGTATTTTTTAAGTTAATATTCAACAATACTATTGATCTGTCATTAGGCTCGTTTCCATTACAGATTTGTGCAATACTTTAAACCTTATTTAACCCTTAATTACAAAACGAAAACTGTACACTGTACACTTTGAACTGTACACCAAATGCTGCGCAAAAAAAAATACATATATATTTTTGTTTATGACTTTTTGCCCCTTCATTAAACATTTAAAATATTCACAAATTAATATGATTTTTTTTTTTTTTTACTGGTTTTCTAAGGCCAAATTAGAACCTGGAAATTATGTTTTTCCCGCAGTGCTGGATGAAAAGAGCCATATAACCACAGCCTGCAGAAAGGTGATTTATTGCCGAGTTATAGGCTATAATAAATGTGTCTGAAAAAATAACGAGGCATTTTAATTGTTTATTAATAAACTATAGAGGGTATGCGCATGACGTCCCGTCTGCCGGAGTGAATGCGGTCACGCCCACTAAGTGGCAAAAAGACTGAGCGGCAGCATTTGTTTTCAGCGTGAATGCCGTGAAAAACACACAAAACACATCTAAAACGGGAAAGAGCTTTGCGATTGACTGTACAACTAGATTTGACCAGAAATCTGAGGTACTGTATATTTTTACAGACTATATTCTGCATAATTGGATGTTTTTAAATAAACACTGACAAAAAACTATACAAGTTTTAGGGCTGGACGATATGATGATATACAGTATAACATTAATGTAAGTGATCACTCGGATTTAGACCTATCTATATTGTATTTATATAAAACGATTACAGGCAAATTGTCTTAATTTATTTCCCCGGCATCGAAATCAGGCACAAATAAATGTCAGGAAACACGATTCCTGGCTGCATGTCAATATCTATGGATCACTGGATCTTTGATAAGTTGTAAGAAACACTATATCGAGTCCAACTTTTAGTTTAAACTGATAATAGTTTATTTTACTCGCATTTTCGCAGTTTCCCCTATTAACTCCAGCCACGCAGCAGCTCTTCTGCCACTCAGTCCGGCTGAGGGGGGCGTGTTCCGGCGGGAAAGTGACGTTAATGTCTTCCCTCTATTGTTTTCTAAATCAGTGTACATTTCAAGCTTTAGCCTAGGCTATATTTTGTTTCAGTTCTTCCGCTCCAGTTCACGGAGATCATGAAACCACGCCTGATGGTTTTATTTTATTTTACAAAAGCACAACGTTTTCTTGTTATTACAAAGTAGTTGCGATTGAAAAATGCAAGTGTTCGCGCCCGCGCCTCGCACACACACTTGGATATGCCTCAAAATCTTGTGTTTATTTGTGATAATCTTAGCCCATTATGAATGAGATGTGACGAATTGCTTTGTTCCTTTTTTGGATAAAAGCGTCTTCTACATATGTCGCCTAATAAATGTTTTAATAATGATGATAAATATTATTATTATTTGCGTACACGGACCCCAAACACACCGCGTCTTCTAAGTCAGGTGACTGTAAATGCGCAAAACCTGTTTCCATTGCAGTTTTGCGCAATATTCCTTTTTCGAATTGCCTGAAAAACCTCCTCATGCGAGTGTAGAAACTTTTTGTTGGACGTGTTTCCATTGTGCATATTTTCAATTCGCAATTTCAATTTGCGCAATTTGAAGGGTAGCCTAATGGAAACGCGGCTAATAACACCATTAGGCCTATATGAGAACTGAACTGAGCTGGACGAAGACATCAGAATGGCTATATAGATTAATTAACTGAAATAATAACTTTTTACAACAGAAATTAATCAACACTGAACTTGCTTAAGCTGAATTATGACATTTTGTTCTAGATCTGTCTCGAGACAAGCGTTGTTGCATTATTTTCCTATTATCCCTGTAAAGCTGCTTTGAAACCTTCTGTATTGTAAAAAGTACTATATAATAAATGTGACTAAGTGAGAATTGTGACGAATTGCACTTGATCATGTATTGTTATTTTACAGTTGGATTGTATCACTTTGGTTATATATTCATGGTTTGTGATTTAATTTGTTGTTGGCAGCATTTGTAACATTTTCTGACCACGAGAATTGCATTAATTGCATTTTATTTCACCTATAGGAGCACATAACGATCTTTTGATATTTCAGAGGAAAAAAATCATTTTTTTCAGTCTATCACATCATTGTTGTGTATGGTCTATGAAAAAAATTGCTGGTTGAGTATTAAAAATAATTTTCAATTAAATCATATGTTCAAATGCTCAAGCTTTGTTTTCATTGTTTTTTTTGTTTTGTTTTTTGTTTTTTTTAAGCTTTGTTCAATTTATATTGTTAATCTTTTGACTCAAAAAAACAAATGGATAAAGTATAATTTTAACTTTTAAAAAACTATTAACATTTGTTAATAGCTACTATATTGTCTTTTGTTCATAGGACAAAACATAATTCTTATCTTTTATAGCCTACTATTTGATTGTATGTATATATATATATATATATATATATATATATATATATATATATATATATATATATATATATATATATATATATATATATATTCAATTAAATCGTTTAAAAAAGTCTTTATAACAACGTTGTTTTAAACTTCAAAATATTCCAAAACACGGAATAAGTGCAATGCCTTGCCGCGCCCACTTCCTGGCATCAGACTGTTAGGCTGGCGCTGTCGTCCTCACACTGCTATGACGTATGGTTCTGCTTTAACCCACAGCATCCTAAACTCAACACATGTATCTTTATACTGTACTTAACATATGACTTTATACTGTATCTCCCAAAAAGGTTCAACATATGTAATTATTGGGTGAAATGGTCCATTTTCAATGAAATAAATTGTTTTAAGGATACTTCAGTCCTGAATAAAATATTGTTCTAATTAACCTTTCCCTCGAACGTGTTGTAAGGGGATAACCTAATCACAACATAACATGATACTGCATACAAGACAGAGTTGTGTTGGGCAGTACAACTAAAGCCCAAAATCTTTTGCTCAAGACTGGCAATTTTGAATAGTAGCCTACTACGCATTTTTATGACTTAGGAAATATTACAGATGTCAAAGTCAGTATAAAAAAACAAATTGAAGTCGATGTCATGAAGCCACGGTACAGATGCTTAACAGTAGAATAAATGCAGATGCTTCCTCAATTTACAATAATGCAGACAATACTGCATATATAGCACATATATCCATGCATTATGTTTTATCATTGCAAATAAATTACAAATGTACCGGAATGAATTGCTTCTTTCAAATCTAAAAAAGGTTTTCATTACTCTGGCTTAAACAAAACATCACACAAGACCAATGAAATTCCTCAAAAAACACATGGGAAAAAAACACCTTTGATGATCTCATATCACAGAGGCTAAAAAGGACTGGAAGCCGTATATTCGGCTCTTTGAGGTTCTTATGTGGAAAGAAAATCACTCTCTGTTCACTTCATAGCTGGTGTGATTGTATGAACAGAGAGCTTGGAAATGTATTTGAGTGTCTGTCGGATCTTAAAACGGAGCTGTTTTTATGTTTTATACACTGGATTCTATGTGTGAATTCACATTATTTTCTGGATTTATTCATTTATTTCAAAATGCATTGAAATAAACCTCTTCTATAATACACTCACCTAAAGGATTATTAGGAACACCTGTTCAATTTCTCAATAATGCAATTATCTAATCAACCAATCACATGGCAGTTGCTTCAATGCATTTAGGGGGTGTGGTCCTGGTCAAGACAATCTCCTGAACTCCAAACTGAATGTCAGAATGGGAAAGAAAGGTGATTTAAGCAATTTTGAGCGTGGCATGGTTGTTGGTGCCAGACGGGCCGGTCTGAGTATTTCACAATCTGCTCAGTTACTAGAATGTTCACGCACAACCATTTCTAGGGTTTACAAAGAATGGTGTGAAAAGGGAAAAACATCCAGTATGCGGCAGTCCTGTGGGCGAAAATGCCTTGTTGATGCTAGAGGTCAGAGGAGAATGGGCCGACTGATTCAAGCTGATAGAAGAGCAACTTTGACTGAAATAACCACTCAACGCACAACCTTGAGGCGGATGGGCTACAAAAGCAGAAGACCCCACCGGGTACCACTCATCTCCACTACAAATAGGAAAAAGAGGCTACAATTTGCAAGAGCTCACCAAAATTGGACAGTTGAAGACTGGAAAAATGTTGCCTGGTCTGATGAGTCTCGATTTCTGTTGAGACATTCAGATGGTAGAGTCAGAATTTGGCGTAAACAGAATGAGAACATGGATCCATCATGCCTTGTTACCACTGTGCAGGCTGGTGGTGGTGGTGTAATGGTGTGGGGGATGTTTTCTTGGCACACTTTAGGCCCCTTAGTGCCAACTGGGCATCGTTTAAATGCCACGGCCTACCTGAGCATTGTTTCTGACAATGTCCATCCCTTTATGGCCACCATGTACCCATTCTCTGATGGCAACTTCCAGCAGGATAATGCACCATGTCACAAAGTTCGAATCATTTCAAATTGGTTTCTTGAACATGACAATGAGTTCACTGTACTAAAATGGCCCCCACAGTCACCAGATCTCAAACCAATAGAGCATCTTTGGGATATGGTGGAACGGGAGCTTCGTGCCCTGGATGTGCATCCCACAAATCTCCATCAACTGCAAGATGCTATCCTATCAATATGGGCCAACATTTCTAAAGAATGCTTTCAGCACCTTGTTGAATCAATGCCACGTAGAATTAAGGCAGTTCTAAAGGGGGTCAAACACAGTATTAGCATGGTGTTCCTAATAATCCTTTAGGTGAGTGTAAATGTCCAGAATTAAAAATTGTTTTAAAAAAAATGGCAAGGTAGTGTAACTGTCCTGAGATCAATAATAATAAAAAAAGTTACATAATTACATGCTATTTACCCTAAACCAAACCTAATCCTAAAACTAAAGTACATTAGTTAATTAATATCACTCAGTCAGTACTTAAAATGTATGATTACACTGCAACAAGGATACCTTAAAATGTAAGGGACTTTGTTTTATTTTTTTACATTATGGTTACATGCAGTGTTTTTAAATTAAATAATTTAGAAAGTAAATCAAAATTATTATTTTTTTTTAAACCATTAAACCATCATGTTCAACGTAAATCTGAGTTCTCAACAAACATGCTTCTGAAAGAAAAAGAACTCAAATCCTGTCAAACTCAACTTTCTTCTAGTTTAAGTGTGAGAGTAGAAGAGTTTACTCACTGTAGCCATCTGGATGCTGTTGTGCCCTTCTGTGCTAACTGCTGACAAACTACCCTCAAGAACCCGGAGCAGACACCAGACACCATACACCCACAAAACACCCTGCAGATTCAAGACCAGACACAATCACAGCACACATGAAATGACAGCTCTTTGCACTTGTCAGAAGGATTTGACACATGAAAAGTCTTAAGAAAGATAAAGGTTAACACTCTACTGCATACTTGAACTCAAAACGAGAGATGCATTGCCAGTGGCGGAGCCAGCATATTTTCATAGGGTATGGCCAGACAGGGGCCAGCGACCAGTCTGGGCTGGCACAGAAATCTTCATCGTTCAAACATTTAAAAACAATGAGTTAGATTATAAAGTACTGGACTGTTTAGTGCCTACAACACAAATTAATATGATTAATTGTAATTGAATTTGCCATTTTTTTTAGTTAATCCTAGACTGGATCTGTTTCAAAAACTTGCAACTAAATGTTTGTTGCCAAAATAAATGAACTGCAACAATTTTATTCAAATTAAGCTCATTACAAAGGAAAAAAGCAAATTTGTTTTAATCCCCATGTGCAACAATGTGAATATAATAAATGTGCCAGCACATAAAAGAAATGCCAGAATGTAAAATCTGTAATTTTGTATACACAATTCAAATGTGATCCATTTCCATTTGTACTCTGCCAATTTATGCAAAATGGCGCCTGTTTGAGTACAAATGAACAGGACTGGCATTCATAAAAATAAATGTTAGATAAAAATGTATCTAGTAATTTGTGCCTTATAAATGTGAGCTCACATAGCAGAGTATTTGAGGGAGATGTTTATGATTCATATATAGGCCTAACAAATACATGCATTTATTTAGAAGTTTGATTTGTTTGATTTGCGCCTGGAAAGTCTCCCGTGTGTTGTGGTCAAAAAGAGGCGATAATACGTCTAAAACCCAATTCTGGTCAAGATTTAAAAAAAAATAATAATAATAAAAAAAAAAAACCTGGCCACCCAGTAGCTCCGCATCTGTGCATTGCAAGATTGTGCTTTCATATAACTGTCCACAAGATAAGCAGTGTATAGAGTTTTTTTGTTGTTGTTTAGTTAGATATATTGTTGTCCTCTCTAATATCAAGCTATAATCAAAATTAGCACTTAAAATGATAGAAAGACTTCATTAACTGCTTGAAGAAAATTCTGTCATCATTTACTCACCCTCATGTCGTTCCAAACCCGTAAGACTTTCGTTCATCTTCGGAACACAAATGAAGATATTTTGAATAAAATCTGAGAGATTTCTATTCCTCCATTGACAGTCCACGCAACTACCAGTTTGACACTTCTAAAAGCTCATAAAGAGATTAGCCTGGGAAAACCCAGACAACTTCCGGCAAATTTTGATTTGGTCTGAAAGTTAGTCTGGCAAAGAGCTCATGCAAGCCCATTTCCAATCCGTCGAAATCGAGGCACCAATCAGAACCATTGGGGCGGGCTTTACACGATGACGACAGCGCTGGAATTTTGAAGCAAATTTTGTAGCCTACATTACAAAGATGGATGCCGCCGTCGAACATCACTCGTTCGAATCAGCTATCGCGTCTGTTTTAAGCGATTTGAACGTTTCCTTTTTGTTAAAAACCGAGCAAAGAACAACCCTCGGAGATGTTTCTCCGCCGGCCGCCGCTCTGCATACGTCATCTCCTTCCGTCCTGCCGTCGCTCTGATTGGTTTTAGGTCTACCCGCGACGTCCGTTGTTGACGCCCCTCTGGAAATGATTTGTCTATGACGCTTTGCCAGACCATAACTCAGTTACAACTGAGAATGGTCTGGTTTTAACCAGGCTTTAAAGAGATCGTAAAACTATATGAATCAAGCAGTTTAGTCCAAATTTTCTGAAGAGACTTGATCTCTTTATGTGATGATATGGATGGAGGTTGAGGAGAGATCCCCTGATATGACTGTAAAGCGCTTTGGGTGTACAGTAGTAGCCTACTACATATGAAAAGCGCTATATAAATGCCTCATTCAATCATTCGTGAACAGATTAAATTTTTCATATTCAAACATTTATCAGCTTAACCGTCCCTGCTTGATGTGCAAAAACAAACCTCAATGGTTCTTGAAGCTCAGACGTGCAGAGTGACACGGGAATGAACCTCATTCAATTTACCACATCTGATGTGTGCTTTGATGAATGTTTATATGTAAGTAAAAGCCTAAATTCAATCTGTTTATTAGGCTATATAAAGCGATCGTGTCTCTTCAGAAAATGTGGACTAAACCGCTCATTAGGTTAACCATCCCCTTATGAACGTTTTGAAACGTTAAAGTGCTAGTTACGTAGACTGTCAATGGAGGGACAGAAATCTGGAACGACATTAGGGTGAGTAAACGATGACTTGAAATGATTTTCATTTTTGGGTGAACTAACTAACCCTTTAAAATAATTTAGAAACTCATACAAAATATGTGTTGTAAAAGTTGTTAAACTGTGTGTAGAACACACAAACTTGAAAACAGCAAAATACCGTATAATATTTCCAGATCAAAAAGCAGACGAAGTAGGGTAGTCTGTAGGAGTTGCTTTCTTTATCTGGAGACATAATATAAAGATACAGTCGCCCACATACCGGTATGTCCTTTTTTCATACTTAATTAGGTTTGGTATCATAACATAAGATCTATAGCCTGTGATGTTAAGGGTAAATGAGAATACTTTCCACAGAAAGTGAGAACATTATTCTGCATTGCAATCACTTTTAATAAAAGTTTCTACTATTTGAGGGATTTTTATTTTTTAAATTGATTTAAAATTAACTTTATAATGATGTATACACTTAAAATGAACTCAACACTTCTACAAACACAAGGCTGTTTTACTGTTAACTTTCAAGATTTGTTTCGGAACAAACTCAAGCCAGAAAAAGCCAAAAAGATACCTTTTGCTTTTTGTTATTTTGGTTGGCCAAACCACAAGACAGCCAGAAGTAGATGAAATTAACATTACTGGCAGTAAAACACCACAACTTTTATTCTTCTACACACAAACAGGGGCAGTTTATCAATATATATATATATATAATTATATGATTAATATATTATTAATATTAATCATTATTATTATAATTTCCTTATGACATCAAAACACTTTTACAATAGCGCACAATTTGCAAATATATACATTTTGACCTTTGAATCACATATCCAACTCCATAGGCCTATTTATGTATTTTCTGACGTAGTGAAACCTGCATGAGACTCGTGAAACATAAGTCACGATAAAAGAGTTCAAAGACTCAGGTAAAATGGCATTGCTGCTTCAGCTTGCTTTTGTGGACATTATCGGTTAGGTTTAGGGTATGGTTCAGTAGGCTACGTGGTTATTTTCAAAATAAATAGAGCATTTTTGTGGCACTCACCGAATATTATGTTTTCGAACTGCCGATATACGCACTGCATTCGTTCATCTGACTGATTCGGACAAAACTGATCGCGCTTGTATCGCCACTCCCTGGATATTTCAGTTTGAATGTGGCGCGAAATGTCTAAGAAGCATATTATTTTGCAGAAATGTCGCCTCAGGCAAGACATTTTTTTTTCTTTTTTTTTTTTTTTTCTATGGGCTGCTAGGTTCTTGCTGTGTGGTAGAAGCAGGGCAAATACTCTCAGAACGTTAGTCTAACTGGGGAGAGAATTTATATTCTGTAATTGTATATTGCAAGAGACTTCAGGCAAATATAAATTATTCAGGCTTTGGCATCTAATGCAAGAAATATCAGGGCTCTTTTTAAATTGTGAGTATAGGAAGTGCTTTAATAAGAGACATGGTTAGTGCTCACAGTTTGTCATCAGAAGTCGATCGCTGCGAAATGACGCAGATTCGATTTAAAAGTGATATTTAGTCTGTTGTTAAAGAGTTCACTCATTTCACATAATTTCCTTATTTTTATAGTTGTTATTGATGCTTTCTAGCAATATGGTTCCGCTGTACGGAGAGCATTGTTAACATCAACCAATAAAACAAAATAGACATAAATCTATTTTTGTGTTTCACAGAAGAAATAAAATCAATTTGAAATGAGTTGAGGCATCTACGTGTTTGCTATTATCGAATTAAAAGGAGTCATGGCATGTAAAAGCTAACTAGAGTTCTTTGCGATGTTCTGCGTCCCTTGTGAAGTGTCATCATACTTTTCAAATGCAATGCGTTCGGGTCCAAACCAAGGTAGGATGCAATGAGAATAAACAGATGAAGCCATTCTTCCACACCTTTCAAAACATACAAACACTATAATTCATTCCAAACAAGAAAAGATTACCATGGTGCACTGCTGCGACTGGCATAAAGCCGAAGGTGAAATATGGAGCAAGGATAAATGGGGTGTGTTAAATAGACCATGTTTCCATCAGTCGGCCAAAGTGAACCGCATGTGCCATCTCCCAGAATTCTGTTCAGTTCTCTTATCAGTAACAGGCCTCTTATCTCAGAGCTCCATAACAGCAAACACACTCACACATGAACAAGTGCACACTCACACACACACACTGTTCTAACACCTCTGCCGATGCTGAATTATCTTCATCAGTTTGTAGCTAGGTGACATTTGGTTGTTTTTTTGTCAATCAGAGATATGCACGTTAATCTCATTGGCATGAAAGCAAAGGCAAAAAGCGATGCGTCAGGTTTTATTAGTAAAAGTCTAAGTTGCAAATGTTCCAATGTTAAAATTTTACTTGTCCACACAAGCCTTATTATCCACCTAAAACAAGAAGATTTTTAAAGGTCAAAAAGGATACCATAATGGCTGCACCCAAGGAGCTCTAATAAACCTGGAGAAAGCGCTAGGATTTCCATTAATCTCAAATGGCAGTTGAAAGGCTATCATTCCTGAAAGCAAGAGAGCTGGATGCTCCGTGAATGCTTTGAAGCAAATTACTGTAATATAATGGATTTCGTGTTGTATCCATAATTCTTTATTCCAAAGCAATGACAATTAAAGCAGAAATATACTTTTTGCCAATTTAATATGACATTGGGTCAAAACAAACCAGTCAAACACTGACCCATGAGTGCATCATTGTCAAAATGTTACATTAAAGAAGGGGTATCTCAAATCTGCAATTTCTGTTAAACTCATCTTTCATTGAGCTTCATGTGAAAGAGAGCTCTGACATTCAGAGCATCCCGACCCCTTAATGAGTTGATGTTTTTCCATTTGATGCGCTGACCTGCGGTCACGTCTTCCTCTTGCGACTGTAGCTGGTGCTCTAATCTGTTATTAGTCTGTCTGGTTGTAAAAACAGCTTTACTATAATGCCTCATTTTCAATTTCACTCATTTTGTCCTGATTAAAACTTTCGTCATTAATGTAGCAAAATTAGACAACGTTTTATGTCCCGGGGGAACCTATAAAATCCCTTTCTTAATTAGGTAGTATCAGTAAAGACATCATTGCAAGGTGGCTTTAATTACTTTTTTAACATTAATAACATGAGACTGGATGCAGATTTGTTGATGGGCTAAATTTATATGATCTTCAGGTCGAATGAAAGTGAGAAACTCATCAACCAAAAATGTAATTGAGGCATCAAAAGTTTTCATTTTATTGACTGACTTCACTTCAGATTTTGACATCTGATTAATTCGTTTTTATACTCCAAGGATGCTAATAAGGGTCATTGTTGTTTTGTAGACACATGATTGAACATAATATTTTAAAAGCATTGAATTTATAAATCAAATAAAACCAAATTTTGATAAAGTATGAATACATATATACAATGGACAAATTAGTGTGAGTTAAATAATGTGAGTTAATACATATTAATATGGTCAGATATACGTTCCTTGCATTCGAATGCTTCCTGCTCATTTCTATATCAGTTCATAAGTATTAACACAAGACAAGCAATATCTTCAGGATAAAAATGTACCCTGTTATATTCCACAATCTACATCAAAGGGCTGTACTGACACCTAGTGGACAGTTTGTTTAATACGATCATTATTTTGTGTTTTACAATTCAGCAACACATTGCTCAGAAGAGTGTATAAAATTATTGCAAAAGGCATTGATTTTCTTTTCTTTTTTTAGAATAGATTAGCTATTTATGGAACAACATATAAGCCTCCTGTTATCAATTCACTCATATTTAATCACCAATCCAAAACTCAATTGTTAAATAAACAGCTATTGTTCTCATTGTTAAGTGGTGATTCAGAGCTATTGATCATTCTTTTCAATCAATTAGCACAGTATACAAATGACAGTGTTTGTGTGTGATGTAATGTACCCATGTTTCTCAAATGTCTATTTATAACAGCTGAACACAGGAGAGGTATTTGTAAGTGAACACACACACACTGCAAACGGTGGACACACACAGAGAGAGAGCAGTGGGCAGCCGGTGTGGCACCTGGAGAGCGACTGGGGGTTAGGTGCCTTGCTCAAGGGCACCTCAGTCATTTCCTGCCGGTATTGAGAATCGAACCCGCAACCTTCGGGTTATCAGACTGACTCTTTAACCATTAGGCCACGACTTTAAACACACACACGTTGTGCTAGCTTGAACAGCGGAGCCAGGGGTAAGTGAGGCTGACCTTTATTTATGCTTGACACCCTTAACAATGACAAAGACGTCTAGGAGTGTGTTACTGCTCTCTCTCAGTGAATAACAATTATGTACATGTATTGTCATAACAATGGGTAAACCTGTTTACCGTTTTAAATTCAAAGTCTGATGCAGTGTTTGAAAGTGCATGCTTATTATAAACAGTTTTGCTAGACGTTCTGCTATTTTTTATGGTAAAAAAACTAAAATGTTTAGGTTTTGCTCACTCTTCTGGAAAGCATTGTCTGATATGTAAATATTTATTTGGTGTAGTCTAAGAAATTGTTTTTTTCATGTGGTCTAATGTTGTGTCTAGTCTTGAAAATCAAGTCTATAATAGTAGTCTAGACAGTAGCAACAGTGGAACATTTCAGAGACTTGTTTACTTTCAGCGTCTATTCCCTTGTCTCATTTCAGAGTCTTATTTTCAAACACAAGAATGGTAAGCTTCAAGATTTGAAGTTGTCATACACCTCTGCTTTCAAACAAGCTAATGTTATGTATTAAACAATACAAGTACAATAATGTGGTTATATTGTTGGCCACAAATACATGTTTTGGATTGTCACCTTCAGGGCAAGAATAGGACCACCAACTCAGGTCTTCATGCACACTGTGAAAAATGTCATAACCAGGACTGCAAGATTCCCATAGACATCTCAACGTCCTGTGTCTTCATTTCCTGCCAGCTGAACTGTGGTGCAGCCTTCCATCTTTGTAAAGAGGATGAGCATCGTCTTCTCTGCCCTAAGGAAACTGTACCATGCCTCAACTCTGGCTATGGCTGTCCCATTACCATGACTCGTCAAAAAATTGTCCGGCACCTAGAAGTGTGTCCTGCCAGTGTGATCACTTGTACCCTGGAATGGAACCGATGGCCTGTGAACGAGACCGATACCACCTTCTACAGAAATGCCATCCAAGATCCAAACTGCATGAGTCAGTTAGACCTTGGTATGGCCCTTAGAGATCAGAAGCTTCTGTTTAGCTCAATTCAGATGAAGACACTCTTCCCTGAGTTGATAGAGAAGATGGAGGAGCCTGAAGTTCCACTGGATGGTGCTGTTGGAGGTGTTGATCCAGAGCGCTGGGAGTCTCCGAACTTACACCCGGAAGAAATGTTGGAGAATAGTCTTAATGGGGAAGAAGGACAAGAACCAACCCAAGAGGAGAGGCTGGCCCTTGCTAAGAGTAAAGATGTGACCTGCTTGGAGAACTACGGGATGTGGGAGAGAATGTTTGCGAAGGAGAAGGAAGGATGCAAGCAAACTGTGAAGAATTTTGATGATAAAAGTTGTCCGATTAAGGATAAGGAAGACCCTAATGTGACCCCTCAGAATTCCCATGATGACATTTCCAGAACAGGTTTAGCTCCTTGGCAAGATGGCGTTCTTGACAGACTCGGTAAACTCAACGTGGCCGAGTATAATATGTATCTGGTGCACAACGGATGCATGCTTATCAACTTTGGTCAGCTGGCTGCTTGCACACCTAAAGAGAAAGATTTTGTTTATGGTAATTTAGAGCCCATTGAAGTTCAAACCATACACTCTTTCAACTTTCCAACCAGCTACAGACCCAAGCGTAGCCACCTCAAGGATCCATCAAAAATAGTTAAGAAGACACACCAGAATGTGGACACATCTGATTTAGGCATTGCTATTGAAAAGCTCCCAAAGGCGAATGAGATAGAGGCGACACTGCTGTGTGCACTAGAAAGAGAACTGAAAGGTCATCAGATATGTGAGTCTGTTGGAATCGACGGGCTATATGTTGACTGTGGCACCCAGACCTATGACTTTCATTCTGCTCCATTCAAAAGTGATGCATCTTTGGCCAATGTTGTTGAGGACCAGCCGCAAAACCTACATGTGCAGATTCAGACAGAATGTGTGACTAGGAGACATAACAAATCCTGCTCCGCCTTTAGTTACTTGTGCTGTAATGCCTTTAGGCGTGACGAATACCCCTGGCACTTTAGAAACGTGCATGGAGACATTCAGTCATGTCTTACAGGCTGGTTTTTACAGCGGTGCCCACTGGCTTACCTTGGTTGCACCTTCAGCCAGAAGCAATTTCGACCATCTAAATATCAGGCTACAGTGAGCTATGATACAGATCTTAGCACTTTCATCTTACAACCAGAGGTGGCACCGTCACTTAACAAAGGAGTAAGAATCGCGGACAATGAGCGCAAACGAGCAAGGAATTTGGATTCTCTGAGCAGACTTCCTTTTGAGGTTTTACAACACATTGTGAGTTACCTGGACAGTGTGTCTTTGGGTCGTCTATCTCAAGTTTCCAAGTTAATGAGGGAGGTGTGCAGCACTTTTCTTCAGCAAAAAGGTATGGTGTACCTTAAATGGGAGAAAAAGACATACTCTCATGGTGGATTCACCTGGAGGACCCGGAAAAAGGTAAATGCCTGGCTCTTATCATCAGCCAATACTCTTCAACTAATTCCTCGAAGAGTTCAAAAGCATAAAAAAAATATAGGTCTGTAAATATTCTCTGAATTATTTTCCAAACCTGTATGTTATTTTTCCTGTGGAACACAAAATAATCTTTAAGCTGCTTTACACCATAAACCGAGCAAACACAGAACGTTCCCCAAACATTAGTGCATGGTTCCGCTTTGGTTATTTATTTGGGAATAATTTCCAACCTTTCTAGGAATGTTCTTTTTAGATTTTGTTTTATAACCTCAAACTAAAGCCTTGCTGGTATTTTGTGTGTGTGTGTGTGTGTGTGTGTGTGTGTGTGTGTGTGCGTGTGTGTGTGTGTGTGTGTGTGCAATAACCTAATAAGAACAAATACACAACATTCTCTAATGGATATATTAAGGTTTTATTTATGTTTCTTGCACTGTATTCTAGTTCATGTGAGTTATAGCTTATCTGAGGAAGTCATGTTATTATGAATATTGTTTAATTTTGCATTATTTGTTTAATTATTCATAAAAAGATTCCCATACATCTCAAAATCGTGTGCACAGTCACAATCCAATATGAAAAAAAGAAAAAATATAAAATTTTATTCCAGGAACATTAGCGGTGTTGCAGGGCACGATAAACATTCTAAGTACGTTGGTGCTCTGTTATCTATTCTCTGAAGTATGTGGGTCAGAGAGGGCGTACATGGGTCATTTGACTCTCTCTGGCTCCATGTTAGTCAGCTATACACTGGTAAAGGTTTGCTTTTGGATGACAGGTGGTCTCTCTCTCTCTCTCTCTCTCTCTCTCTCTCTCTCTCTCTCTCTCTCTCTCTCTCTCTCTCTCTCTCTCTCTCTCTCTCGTAGCTCATTGTTTTGGAAGCAATTGATTTTAGCGTTTAACCAGGGGGGCTTTAACCTACACTATGGAAAGCCAATGAGAATAGCACTCTGGAATACTGATCACCATATTGATATATTCATAAAAGGCACTGGACAGGCGCATCGATATATTTATCCCTTGTAATTTCACTGAGAAACAACATTACTTAAAAGTGAGATCCACTTAATTTTGTACAGTACTATTCAATTCAATTCAATTCAATTCAAATTTATTTTTATAGCGCTTTTCACAATACATATTGTTTCAAAGCAGCTTTACAGAAAGTGCATTTCAGAAATGTATATAGAAAAAATACAGTTTGTTCATCATGTATTAATTTAGGGCATTACATATCGCCGACGTTGAGTCGTCTCTTCACAGGCGTTGAGTTTTTACTTTTTCAATCTTATTTTTTTGTGTGTGTGTGGAATGTTTTGCTTGAAAATTATTTTTAAAAATGCCATTTGGTTTGATTCTGTTTTTAATGCAATGACATAAGTGATGCTTAAGTATCCAAATATTTTAGGACCACAGTTTTCAGTCATTGCAAAGCCTGACTGAAATTGCACTGATTTAAATGGGACTCTTCTCATCTCCATGTAGGTATGGGAGTTTAGCACTCTGCACTCTCCAGTGGATAAATGGGTCTTTGAAGACATGCCCCCTATGGCAGAGCACCTGAAGGTCTGTGCTTTCTATCAGAAGGAGATTCGAAGTGAACCTGTGCCATTACCCAGCATGACAGATCTCCAGGAGAGAAGAGGAGAATTCCAGACTCTAGTCAATAGTGTCCTCACTACTGTCAAGGCACACAGAGAATAAGAGACGGCTGTGTGGCGCAAGCTGTGGACGTATAATATAAAAGCATGCTGCATGCACTGACCTCATCAAATATTTCTAGATAAAATTGTTATAGTCAATTGTTATGAAATCTGGAAAAACATGAGGTTGAGTATATGCTGCAGAATCTTTTTTTTTTTTTTTTCAGTGGACTATCCAGACAGATCTTTGCTGACCTCTACTGGCTAAAAAATACACGGTCATAAAGGCTTAAAAATAACCGTAATACTATAAATGCATTTACAGTGGGATGGTGAACGTGTGTGTAAAATCAGATGTTAACATTTTACAAGGTCTCATTTGTTAATATATTAACATGAACTGACTATGAGCAATACAATATACTTTTTACAGCATTTATGAATCCTTGCTAATGTTGGTTAATAAAAATACAACTGTTTACTGTTTGTTCAAGTTAGTTCACAGTGCATTATCTAACATAAACAAATACAACTTTTGATTCAACAAAAGCTGTAAAAATACTGTTTCATGTGAACTAATCTAGTTGACTATGGTTAACAAAAGTGTTATAGTAAAGTGTTACCAATCTGATCATCTTCTTCAGCATGATCGATGTAACACATTTACTTATTTGATTTGAGTGATCTTAAATATTTCTTCATTTTATGTTATAGCTGTTTTTAAGTTTATTTTCATTATAAAGACATAAATTCCCATCATAAAGTTTATTGCACTTCCTCCATGCAGTGCTCTCATAATTGTAGGTGTTGCAAAGTCCTGAAAGATATTTCTTATTAGTCATTTATGCTGTATTTTAAACAGATATATTTTTATTTTTTTGCATTCCCCACATCCCCCAAAGTGACAGTCACCTGAAAAAGCTTTGACTTTATTCACTTTTGAAAACCAGTTAAAATAAAAAAGTCAATAAACAAATGCTTTTGTTTCAATACAATGAATATACAGTATTTATGAGTATGTTGCTCATACTCTATTGCATCTCTGACACTTCTGGGTTGCGTAGTTTATTGATGACCTCTGACAGCATGCGGTTACATAGGGCAGCGTAGGGGTTCAGGATCACAGCCTGCTGCTTGGCAAACTCACTGCCTAGAGCCGCTGCTCTCTCAAAGTCCACCCGAGCCTCCTCATCACGACCTGACAACCTGAGAAGAAGCCCATGCTGGACCAGAGCCTGGCAGGCCGATCGCCCAACGCCGCTGCTGAGAGTGATGGCACGCTCTAGATCTTCAACTGCACCTGAGATGGATAATAGATCATCAGTTAAGTGAGATAACGCAAAAATGAGCTCCACATTTGCCTTGAAACTGTATAATTCCCTTTCTTGTATGAAACCTAAAATGATCCCCAGGTTTCATAAACAAGGCTTAAGCCTAGTCCCAGACTAAAATGTTTGAGCTTTTTTAACTGAAAGCAACTTGCACTGACATATCTTAGAATATGTCAGTGCCATAGTTTTGTCTTGAGGTTGCACACCAGTAATGTTAAAGCTATTTAAATGTCCCAATTGAACTAAGGCCTAATCCTGAATTAAAGGTGTCATAGGTGATTCTCTGCAGATTTTTTTTTTTTTTTTCAATGCTGGTGCTTATATCATGATAGCAATCACTCCGTTAAGCGGTCTAAATGTATTTTTATAAATATATGTCGTCTTTGGAAGGCGCAGGACCATAAAATGTTAGTTCAATCGTTGCGTTCAGTCCGAACGGTCCCATAGCATGTGTTCCCTGGCAGTCAGTGTGTGTTTGCATACCACTGCGCATGCTGTTCACGCAGACATAGGCCTCGTTCACACTGCAGGGGCTTAATGCTCAATTCCGATTTTTTTAAAAAATTCAATTTTTTTGCAAGGCCGTTCACATTTCCAATTAAATGCGACCATTTGTGATCTCCTTTGTGAACGTGACATGACCCAGAAATGACCCGCATGCGCAGAAGAGTACTCAACGGTAAACGACGTCACTTGTGGGGGTGTAAGACGCATGTGTATTAATGCGTACTATAGCACACACACGCAAGGTCTCTCGCTCTCTCACTCTCTGTCGTGCGTGCGCTACGCGGGCACACACACGCAAGGTCTCTCGCTCTCTCCCTCTTTATCGTGCGCACGGTTTTGAACATACATACATGTTCACGTAGCCTTTCGAAAACTAAACCTATAATATATAAAAATATATATATTAACGATGAAATACGGGACAAAACATGTTTTTTTTCATAATAAGTCGGGACAATACAATTAGAGTTGAAATACGGGACTGTCCCGGGAAAAACGGGACGTCTGGTCACCCTACATAGGCCTAAGTCATCAGCGCGTTCACGTACGCTGTGCAAACAGAGCGAGAATGGCAGGCAAGCAGCAACAACCTAACTTTCCTTCTGAACCGAAATCAAGTGGCACTGGCAAAGGACCTACAATCTATATATCTTCATCGGAGCCAAGCAGACTATTACACACTGACAAGTTTTGCTAGCTAAACAAACCGAAAACTTGCTGCATCTAAGGCTAAGTTCACACTGCAGGCTGAAACGACCCAATTCCGATTTTTTTGCCCCTATGCGACCTGTATCTGATCTTTTCATGACAGTCTGAACGACAGATCCGATCTTTTCAAATGCGACCCACTTGGGTATGTGGTCCAAATTCGATGTATGTATCCGATCTTTTGAAATGAGACTTCAATCTGAACGGCCAGGTCACATTATCACTAAATGAGCTCCACTGTTGAGATCCATGTTTAGCTACTTCCGCAAACAACAAGTGACGTCGTTTACCATTGAGTACTCTCCTGCGCATGCGGGTCATTTCTGGGTCATGTCACGTTCACACAGGAGATCACAAAAGGTCGCATTTAATTGGAAATGTGAACGGCCTTGCAAAAAAATCGAATTTTTTCAAAAAATCGGAATTGAGCATTAAGCCCCTGCAGTGTGCCTAATTCTGTTTTTAAGAATTTGTTTACGTTTGCTATTGTAGTATTGTTACTCACTGTACTGTAAAGTTTTCTCACCGGTGAGTAGCGCTAAAACGTGAAACAATGTGAATCTGACAATGTTTTATCAGGTTGGAAGTTATATGTATGACCGCAGTTTTGAAACAAAATGTCTGGTTAGTGGCACAAAAAGGTCAAAAATAAAGGTTCCAAATCATGCACTATACTATGAAATGTGTTTTGAGGTCATAACATTATCAAAGTATTGTGCATGGAACTGCATGAAAATATGTCTTACCTCATTGATAATCTGCCCCTGTAGGCTAAACATGATTTGTGTGAACAGGAATAAAAGTTGTTGTTTTACTGCCACTAGTGTACTTAGAATGTATTTCCATGATGGTCTCTAAACTTAAAAGAAAGTGTCATCTCTGGGTGAGAGATGAAGAGGCGTATCACCTTTCGTGTCTCCCTGCAGGCGTTTGGTCTGGGCTCTGTTGTTGTAGGCTGAAGCCCTTTGAGGAAGGATTCTGATGGCCTGGTTAAAATGCTGAAGAGACGCGGGCAGGTCTCCAGACTCGGCAGCCGAAACTCCCTGCCGTTCCAGATCTTTCACCTGCTTCACTAGCTCTGGCTCAAAAGCACTGTCTAGAGATGGACAGAAATAAAACAAACTGCATAGAAGTGTTCGCATTCAAGCATCTTTGTAGCATTTGAAACTTTCAAGATACGAAAGAAGTGATTTGTCCAAATCTGTCAATCTATCTGTAAAAAGTAATTGCTGATTCTACTTGAGAAAAACTAGTGAATTTAACTTACTTTGGAATATTAGTTGATTTAACTTGATTAGACTGTGTACTGTGAACTTTTAGGTGGATGCAATAGTTAAACTAAACAAATCTAGTACATTGTACTTAAGATTGGTAAGTGCATTGTGCTAAAGGCATGTTCACACTGTTGCAAATCTCTGGATCACATATTTTGCAAAGTAATATTAATAATAATAATGAAATGAATAACATTTTGAGGAAATACCCTACAATTAACAGTTTGATAATAGCTATATATATATATATATATATATATATATATATATATATATATATATATACACACACACACACACACACACACACACACACGTGTGCGTGTGTATTTATTTAATAATAGGTTCTGAATCTTTTTTTCCTTCATGCTATAAAATAACCGGGAAGATTAAAGCGTATTTGCAAGCCCATCGGCTGCTGCTGCTTCACAGTCCTTTTTATATTTTTATTAACAGAGCTTGATATTACTGTTCGTTGGTTATAAGTTTCAGCATAAGATGAAACAACTCTCTTTTTCTTAAATGCGTTTCGTCTCGCGCATGCGCATTTGCGCAATTGGACGGTTGAAGAAGACGACGACATCGACGAAGAACTTCATCTCGTGTTCGGGATGAGGCAGCAAAGCTAGGTATGCTAGCCTCTTGAACAACTATTTATCAACTTTAATGTCATTGTATTGCTTATAAAAACAGAATTTAATTTTCTCATTGACCAGTAAGAGGAAAAGGCACACTGAAGTAGTTTTATGTCGAATGAGACCAGTTGAGTGGCTTACTAGCTAACTTAGTTTGCTAAAATCGATTTTTACTGAACACTGTTTTATGTACAGTTTGTAAGCTGTGTTAATCGGTTATAAGTTCGGGGTTTATCATTAATAATATGTAAAATTCTGTGCGGCCTATACTTTAATTCTATCTAGAAAGTTCGATGCTCACGTGTCGTTCACGTGGAAATGAACAACACGATTAATCAAGATAGTGTAACTAACAAGAAGTTATTGCCTTATTTTTTTATTTTGTGTATGCTTATTTTGGGGACTTAAATTCATGCAGTGGACGTGCAAGTTCTGCTTGTTTTCGTGTGAAAAGAGGGCTCAGCTGTTGAAACACTAACGTACAGATTAAAACATGGAAGCTACTCTAGAAGTACTCCGATTCCATGTCTCTACACAGATTGTCTGTGTTCATTCAAATCATTTAATGCACTAAGGGTGCATTTAACAAAAAATCATTCACATCAGGCACATGGTAGCCAATCCAGTCCATGTGATCACATCCCTTTGATATTTCACTGCCCACTGTGCAGTTTTGAGGAGCCCTGCACAAAGTCAATATTTTTTTCTCATTTACGGCAGCATCTAAAAAATCATGAAACTGTACAGTGTCCATACAACAATTGTAATTTTGAGACCAATGTCTACTCTACATTTAATTCCCATATATGTAGAGAACATGGAGCACTTGATCAAAGGCAATTGAAATCTGAGATTCTCTTACACGTCGTTACTCACAATGTAGATAATGTGCAACAAGAAGAACCTTTGAACCCTGATCCAGTAGATGAACAATTGGAGGAAAATGATATAGAGAATGAAAACCTTGATTTATTGCATCATCAATTGGAGCACAATTTAGCCGCACTATTTCTCAAAATGCAGGCAATTTTGCATGTGTCTGATTCGGCTGCGCAGGAAATAATTCAACAAATAAATCAAATTGTACTTTTTTCAGAGCCCCTTGTCTATCATGCAATTCAGCAAATTCTCCTTAAACATGGACTGAGTGACACTGATTCATTAGTGAGAAAATTAGTGAATGCAGTAAAAGACAGTAACCCAATCTTGACAATGACCAAAGATGGCGAGCCTCTTTCCACAATAAGCAGAAGAGCATCATATTTTCAGAGGGAATTTCCAATTGTCATGCCAATTGAATACAAGCTTGATTCACAGTCAATGTCTTATGTGCCAATTCTGCAAATGTTGCAGAAAATTCTAAACAGGCATGGAGTCCAAAAGAAAAGAGATGGTGGAAGACATGAAGAAACGTCGTCTTAATGCTGCACTGATATCCCGGAACATGAATTCAACATTTGCCTTGCGTAGAAAGGAATTGATAGAGAAGGAGCCTGCTGTGAAGAATACAGTTGAAAGGTGGCCAGCCCTCTTCACACAGAGTCAGGTGAGTCTTTATTGGTTTCCTTTATAATTTAATCTTGAACATTTACAAAGCAAATTGATTGTTAACCACTTTTGCTGTTTAATTCATACTTGGACTTACTTTTACAGTAAAAAGTCAGTTTGTAATGTCAGTTTGTCCTACTTTTTCTTTGTTCTTCTTTTTTTTAGATCCTTGCAGAGTTTAGTCGTATATCTGGCAAAAACCTGCAAACTGAATTCTTTCAAGAACTGGACAGATTCACTCAACGTTTCATCAATATCTTCAAGGCTAAAGGTGGAGACATCGGCTCCAAACTTAAGAAGATTCTGCAGCAGATTCAAAATGACGTAAGCTCCTCGACATATCACAATTATGTTTCGATAGCAAAACAAATGTTGCTTTTGCTGTTGTTTTTTGCTCTGTGTTGTGCTAGTCATGAGCGCTATTCAATATACATTTTTATAACTTTGCAGAAATCCAACATCAACGCGGAACGAACAGCCGTTCTTCATGGCCTACCACTCCTTCTCGGAGAGGACCCCACCGATTTTTACAAGACATGTTTTGTAAGTATTTTCTTCTCTGATGTGATTCTTATTTAACAGGCAAACTGTTCTTCAAACAGTTTAGATATCTGGCAAGAAGAGTTATGAAGGCAAGAAAAACAGTCAGGACATTGAAACAAAGTAAGGGTTAGAGAAAAGAAAGTGAAAGTTAAATTAAGAATTTAGAGGAAAAAAGACAGTAAGAAGATACATTTTATATTACATAAAGAAATGAATAAAAAAACATTTATAAGAAAGACAATAGATTTTTTGATAGTTTTAATGTATATAGCTGGCCTTCAGTTTTATTTGTCTTTTCATGCAGTGGTTTGATGTATGTATTCCCCCCTGCATCCACTGCTGTGTCCTGTTTGAAAATGCCTTTACATTTAGACATAATACAGTGTTATTAATTTAGTTTAATTTAGTTTCACATTTTAATGAGTATGTGCTCTTAAAAGGATAGTTCTCCCAAAAATAAAAATTCTGTCATTTACTCACCCTTATGTTGTTCCAAACCTGTATGAGTTTCTTTCTTCTGTTGAACACAAAAGATATTTTGAAGAATGTCGATAATTAAACAGTTGAGAGTAGCCATTGACTTCCATAGTATTTTTTTCCTACTATGGAAGTCAATGGCTACTCTCAACTGTCTGGTTACCAACAATCATCAAAATATCTTCTTTTCAAGTCAACAGATGAAAAAAAACTCATGCAGGTTTAGAACAACTTGAGGGTGAGTAAATTATGACAAGATTTTCATTTTTGAGTGAACTATCCCTTTAAAATATGTTTTGTGGCTTTCTTTGACCTCATTTTTGTCATATGCTATTCCCATTTTTAGGACTGTGATGACAATGAAGATATGTCCAACATTGAAATAGGTATTCTGACAGTGATTCCCGAGTCGTCTGCAACCGCTGCCGTACCCTACTCCCTGCATCTTGATGCCACAACAACGGCAATCATTTTGGAAGGTACAGTGGTTGTGGATGATATTGAAAATCTTCCACAAGCAATGTGTTTGCTCTTTGGATTAATTTATGCTCTAAACTTAGAGTATCCTGCAGCACTGAAGAGCACATTCGACTTCATACAGAGAGTGATTTTGTCCCTTGGCCACAAGTCACTCAAACCTAAAAACCAATCACTGAAAAATCGCCTTATGCAGCAATAGATCATAGCCATGTTGCTTTGAGTGAATAGGGCTGTCTGTTAGAGAACTCTAAAGAAAATTTTTCAGTACTGTTTTACAGATACTCAAGTGTTTTCAAATTGTTGAAACTGAGAAAAGAAAAAAATATCCATATTTACACTCCACCGTTTTTTCAAATTAAACTATGTTATTCCCTTAACTAAGACGAGTTGATACACACCTCTCTCGTCTCAGTGCGTGCACTCAATCGCTCTGGCGCGCGAGACACTTTGATAGCACTTAGCTTAGCCCAGTTCATTCATTGGGATCCAAACAGAGATGAAGTTGGAAGCGACCAAACACCTCCACGTTTTCCCCTATTTAAATACAGTTACACGAGTAGTTACACGACCAAGTATGGTGACACAAAATAAAACGTGGCGCTTTTCTAAGTGGGTAAAATGGATAACTATAATATATGGCGGAATAGCACTTGAGAGCACTTCGACTCGGCGCAGTAATATCAGTAATGAGAGGGAGAGGATTTTTCAAGAGTGATGCTATTACTGCGCCGAGTCGAAGTGCTCTTAGGTGCTATTCCGCCATACATTATAGTTATCCATTTTACCCACTTAGAAAAGCGCCACGTTTTTTTTGTGTCACCTTACTTGGTCGTGTAACTACTCGTGTAACTGGATTTAAATAGGGGAAAACGTGGAGGTGTTTGGTCGCTTCTAACTTCATCTCTGTTTAGATCCTAATGAATGAACTGGGCTAAGCTAAGTGCTATCAAAGTGTCGTCGCGCGCCAGAGCGATGTAGTGCACGCACTGAGACGAGAGAGGTGTGTATCAACTCGTCTTAGTTAAGGGAATAACATAGTTTAATTTGAAAAAACGGTGGAGTGTTCCTTTAACAGGATGTTTTTAATTTCAAGTTTAGTTTGGTTTTAGAATAGAGTTTTATTGGAAGAGAATTGTAAAGAGGAAAGGCATTTTGTACCAAACTCTTTGACTTTGACCACTTTGTAAGGATGTTAAAAACAAAGACATTGATGGTTTTATTGTTTTTTCTTATGTGCTTTATTTCTAAAATATTGTTGGCGGGCCATGTTTACGGGCATGCCTTAAGTAATGTTTTAAAATTAATATTGTTAAACAAATAAACATTGTATTGTTTTGCCAAATCTGTTGTCTTTCTTTGTATTCTCAACTTAGAATTTTGAGTACAACTTGCTTGAGAAATTTAAGGCAATCTGTTTCCACACATTCCTCTAGTAAAATGAACAAGCAGACAAGTTAAAATAACTGTTTTGTTTAAGTTCTGCTTACAAATCTCAACTTAAATCTGTAAGTTGCCTAAACTTGAGTTTATTAAGTTAACTGTACTTAAGTTTTATGGTAACCTCAACAAATACACAAGTTAACTCTACAAAGTAGTAGAGAGTAGTATCAAGTCAAAAATTATGACCTAATTTGCTTGAGAAATTTGAGGCAATCAGTTTCCACAGCTTTTCTTAGTAAAGTCAACTTGTTAGTTTTTACAGTGTATCTATCTATCTATCTATCTATCTATCTATCTATCTATCTATCTATCTATCTATCTATCTATCTATCTATCTATCTATCTATCCATCTATCCATCTATCTATCTATCTTCTTTAGAAATGTAACATTAAGTGAGACTATTGTTTATCATCATTAGTTACACAAACCATGCATGTGTTAACTGATTACGGATTGTATTCTCACCATCATCTATCGGATCATCATCTTGATTTAATCCAGGAATATCTCCAAATGGGCTGGTGGGGTTAAAGATGGCCTGTAAAACGGCCCTGTCATGAGCTGATGCCATTTCTTCCCGGAGAGTGGACCAAGATCCAAAAATGAGAGGATTTTTAAATGGATTGCATTTTTATGTGAAAAGAGGAGTTCCCTGCAAAACACTTTCCAGCACTCCACACTAGCCAATCAGAAGAGGGGGTGGAAGCAGGACTTTGAAATGGTCTGTGTTTGATTAAGTCTGTGGGATGGTAAGGATATAAGAGCCTGACATACATACTGCTCTAAGTCATTGTGTGTAGCACCTTAAGACTTTTCTAAAAACTGACAAGCTAAGAAAATTATTGGTAAAACTCAATAGCCTACTACTTAAAGGGATAGTTCATCCAAAAATGGAAATTCTGTCATCATTTACTCACCCTCAAGTTATTCCAAACCTATGAATTTATTTCTTCTGCTGAACACAAAAGAAAATATTTTCTGTAAAAATGTCGGTAACCAAACAGTTGATGGGACCTATTCATCATCATCATCATACTTTGTTGCAGACTCAAGGTCCACATGTAAAAAAACAAACAAACAACAGATAAAACCAAAATATTAAATGGCACCTATTATGGCATTTAAAATGTTCCTAATATTGTTTTAGGAGTCCCCAACAACAGTTTTGCATGCATGCAATGACAAAAAAAACACTTTTTTTTCTTATAATATGCATTTATTTTTACCAGATTTGCTCACCGACTCCCAAATGATTCGTTCAACGATGCAAACCCTGAACAAAGAGATGCATACCTTAAGAAAGAAAGGGATAGATGGAGGAAAGATAGAGATACAGGGAAGAAGAACGTTATTAATGACCTCACAGAGACAGGAAAACGTTTACAAAGGAAAAAATGGAAGGAGGCAAAGAAAGCTGCCAGAGCAAAAGCCAGGACAATAGTGGAGTTGCAGACTCCAAAGAACCACTGGAGCTGGACTGTGCACCACAGCTAGGTCCCTCAAGGTTAGTATAAATGTAGTATGGGAATAATATAAAAGAAACATAATTCTTAGCCAAATAATGTATTAATTATAGTCACCTAATACCTATTATATAGCTTCCCTGGTTTTAGTTGAATAATTTAGTTAGGGATGAAATAGGCCTAATCAACAGTGATTGGCCTAAAAACCTAACAGTAATTTATGTACTCTAGGCAACACATTCAAGGAAAACGGATTCGAGAAAGAAGAAAATTATGAAAGAAATGAAAAAGTGGAAAGCAAAACTGGCAAAGGAGAAGAGAAAAGGAGAAAAATACAAAAAGAGGTACCAGAGGATGAAGAGACAAGAACCCTCAGTGTCTCCTCACTCAAAAGTCAGGGAATTGGTAAGAGGCCAAAAAGTTAGGTCAACATCCCTGGTAAGATCATTTCGTTTCTTTCCTTTTAATGAAGATGATTGTGTATTAAGCGTCTGCGACTGACTTTCACTTTGATTTGCGATAGTTTGCACGTTGGCTTGAAGAGATGCTCAGCTGCTCATCTGCGGTAATGCGTGTTGCAGTGGCATCGTCATATCTGACTATAACATGACATATAGCCTATATAACACGCTCTCACACGTTTATTTTTTAGCATTTTTGGCAGGAGTAAAATTTACTTATGTGGTTTCAACAACCAGATGCATTTACACTTGTCCAGTTTCGTCTGGAATGCGGCCCAGACCACCTCCTGATGTGGTTTGAGCGATCGGATTCAAATCCGTCTCGAATGCGTTTCGGAGGGCATTTACACCTGGTCTTTTCACGATCGGATAGCTATCCGATCACAGAAAATGCATGAAGTGGCCAGGTGTAAACAGCCCATAAGAGAGCCCTGCTATTTCACACCACCCTGGTTGAGAACATCAGGCAAAAATACAGAAATGCAAAAACTGAAAGAGAAAGACAACTGATTGCCAGGGTGACTTCTGGACGTATTTTAAATTAGTACAAACTCCAGAAGTACACACAAATGGCATTTGGCTACTCCAAAAAAAAAGAAATGCAACCCTCAGTGTGGATCTTTGTGCAACTGTGAAGAGAAAAGAAAGTGGTGCAGCTCTGGAGATCAAGAGGAAAGTGAGGGCTTTTTATCTCCGTGACGATGTTAGCTGTATGACACCAGGCTGCAAACAAACAATCACACGACAAAAGAAAAAAATGCAAAAAAGATTACTCACAGACACATTGAAAACTCTACACAGATAATTTTTGTCTGAGGAGCATGGCCAACTGTCATACAGCACGTTTTGCCGGTTTAGGCCATTTTGGGTTGTTACACCCACAGAGGCTGACCGCAACCCGTGTTTGTGCAAAACACATGAGAACACACAACTCATGGCAAATGTCCTCCACAGTCATGGTATATTGTCTACCAAAAGTAGAGAAGATATGGCAGATTCAATTGTGTGTGCTTCAAAGCGAAAGGCATGTGCTTACAGTGAGTGTAGGGAGTGCCTCCTCAATGCATATCAAACAATTAAACAACCTGGGGAAGCAGAGGTTTGTGTAGCCCAATGGACTACAGAAAGGATCCATAGAGAAGACAAATCCTCCATGATTACAGTCAAAAGAGAAAGAGATCTCGTAACAACCGAGTCTGACCTGGTTAGCCAATTTCAAGAAAGGCTCAGCAGATTTAAGCAACACATCTTCAACATCAGACGGCAATACGCAGCCTATAGGCAAATCAGGGAGACCCTAAAAATAGATGAGTGCATGCTGCACATTGGTGAAAATTACTTGTGCAAATACAGCCAAGAAATTCAAGCAGTCCACTTTGGAGGATCGCACCAACAGGCAACTCTTCATACAGGGGTACTTTACACTGCTAAAGACCAGTCACCTCTCGCCTTCTGCTCCATTTCTCCAAGTCGACGACATGACCCTACAGCTATTTGGGCCCACCTTGACCCAGTACTTGGTAAGATAAGGCAAAGGTTCCCTGAAGTTAAAACACTTCACTTCTTCAGTGACGGGCCAGCCACTAAATATCGGCAGAAAGGGAATTTCTACCTACTTTCCACAGAACCATATAAACTAGTGTTTGCAAATATCAACTGGAATTACTTTGAGGTAGGACATGGCAAGGGGGCACCACATGGTGTTGGTGGGGCACTGAAGAGATCAGCAGACAGAGCCATCAAACATGGAGAGGACATCCCAAATGCCTTAATCATGTATGAAAGACTGAAATCAAACAACTCTTCAGTGGAGTTATTTTACATCAGTGAAGATGATGTTGAATCAAAGCCAGAGGTAAGAAAATAACCTGAATGTATACCTTACTTTTTTACAATTACCAACGTATATATTCATACGTATCTGCTGAAAGAAAATTCAGAGTATGTATACATACAAAATTAATAGTGGATAAAATGAACAGAGCCAGGATTCAAAGTATTGGTTGTAGAACAGCTTAGATGGTATATACATCATACATACAACGTTATTGTTAAAAGTATTATGTCATAGAATTCTCAAGTTCATACCATCTCTCTTCTCATCACACATCAGATATCTGCCATTGCTCCAATAAAAGGAATAATGAGGCTGCATCAGGTGCTAAGTGTTTCACCAGGCAAACTGAAATACCGGGACATCACATGTCTCTGCAAGAGAGAGGCAGGTATGTTGGATTGTCCCTGTTACCAGTTAATGGATGCAACTGTAAGTAAAGAACATAACCATGCCCCTGCATTTGATGGGACAACTGAAACCAGATGGCGTCCACAATTCATTGAGGCGAAACGCATTGGAGAATGGTGTGTGGTGAATTATGACGATGAAGCCCATCCTGGCATTATCATTAAAGTGGAGGAGCATAACATTATGGTTAAGCGCATGCACCGGAATGGGATAAATAAATTCTTCTGGCCTAGTCCCAGAGAAGATATTACCTGGTATGCAGACCAACATATTCTCTGTCTGATTACAGAGCCACAGGGTCTCAATAAACGCTCTGTACAGATAGACAAGGCTTCATGGAGATATATCGAAGAGCAGTTTAGATGAGTGGAGTTTAGATGAACAGGAGTTAGAATGACTTATTGCTCGTGTTATTGTTTGTTAATGTATATCCAGATTTCTTTTCAGAGGTGTGTTTCTCTGTTATGTGGTGTTTACATTAGGTTTTTAGTTAATGTAAAACCCAATAGAACCACAGTGGAATACATTCAGGCAAGGGGCAACTGAAAGATCGAATCGTGTTCTGAACACAAATGTATAAAAGTTTAGGGCAAGTTGTTCCACCTGTTGTAAATGTCACAAATTGACAGAATTTATTTACTACAATATTTCCTGGCCACAAATAAAAAACTAAATGTTACATTTAATGTACTTGCTTTTTCATGTTTTGTTATTATAATGTTCCTTATGTTTACATTTTGCTGAAAAGACGGTTTTTGAACTCCCTGACTGTTTCATCTCAACCAGAGAGGCCATTCTAAATTCTCAGTTATATCAATGTGATATAGAATGTAATTATATATTTATTTTTTTAAGTTGAATAAATGTTTCATTGTCATATTTTGTCATGCTTTATGTGTCCACTCCGTCGTTTGCTTGTCTACCCTGCCGTTGTTATGGTTGGGTGTAGGCAGGAAGCACGAGGAGATCAGGATTTCCAAAAACAATATACTTTACTAATAAATCAAACTCAAACTGATACAGGCAGGCAAAGGATGCACAGGTAACATACACACACCTTTCACAAACGAGAACCGACAAGGAGTGAGGAAGAACACAGGGTTTACATACACAGAGAACAGATTAGGGAAACAAGGCACAGCTGGGGCAAATGAACTAGACAGAGGTGAATAAACTAAACACTAACGAGGAGCGGGAAACTGGAAACAGGACTGAACCAAATACACAAAGAACGGGGGAAACACAGGGCATACATGTAACATTACGCCCCCTCCAAAAAGGCGCGTCCTCGCGCCGTATAACTTCAATAGGGGTGGGGGGGCGGAGCTGGCTGGTCAGGGGGCCATGGCGGAGTAGTTGACCACCCCTCGGGCGGTCCTGGCGGAGAATCCCCTTCGGGCGGCCATGGCGGAGAATCGCCTTCGGGCGGCCATGGCGGAGACGCACCTTCGGGCGGCCATGGCGGAGACGCACCATCGGGCGGCCATGGCGGAGACGCACCTTCGGGCGGCCATGGCGGAGACGCACCTTCGGGCGGCCATGGCGGAAACGCACCTTCAGGTGGCCTATATCCCCCCCCAAAACTTTCTTGGGGGGAATCACAGGCTCTGGGACATGGAAAGTCTCTGGCTGGGCTAGCGGTGAAGGCCCGGCTATGCTGGACGGGACCAGCGGAGAAGGCTCTGAAGGGCTGGGCAGGCGACGGGCTCGGGCTCTGGCGGGCAGGCGACGGGCTCGGGCTCTGGCGGGCAGGCGACGGGCTCGGGCTCTGGCGGGCAGGCGACGGGCTCGGGCTCTGGCGGGCAGGCGACGGGCTCGGGCTCTGGCGGGCAGGCGACGGGCTCGGGCTCTGGCGGGCAGGCGACGGGCTCGGGCTCTGGCGGGCAGGCGACGGGCTCGGGCTCTGGCGGGCAGGCGACGGGCTCGGGCTCTGGCGGGCAGGCGACGGGCTCGGGCTCTGGCGGGCAGGCGACGGGCTCGGGCTCTGGCGGGCAGGCGACGGGCTCGGGCTCTGGCGGGCAGGCGACGGGCTCGGGCTCTGGCGGGCAGGCGACGGGCTCGGGCTCTGGCGGGCAGGCGACGGGCTCGGGCTCGGGCGGGCAGGCGACGGGCTCGGGCTCGGGCGGGCAGGCGACGGGCTCGGGCTCGGGCGGGCAGGCGACGGGCTCGGGCGGGCATGCGACGGGCTCGGGCGGGCAGGCGACGGGCTCGGGCGGGCAGGCGACGGGCTCGGGCGGGCAGGCGACGGGCTCGGGCGGGCAGGCGACGGGCTCGGGCGGGTAGGCGACGGGCTCGGGCTCTGGCGGGCAGGCGACGGGCTCGGGCTCTGGCGGGCAGGCGACGGGCTCGGGCTCTGGCGGGCAGGCGACGGGCTCGGCAGGCGTGCAGGTAAGCTCAGGCTCGGCAGGCAAGCTCAGGCTCGGCAGGCGTGCAGGTAAGCTCAGGCTCGGCAGGCAAGCTCAGGCTCGGCAGGCGTGCAGGTAAGCTCAGGCTCGGCAGGCGTGCAGGTAGGCTCAGGCTCGGCAGGGCTGCAGGGAAGCTCAGGCTCGGCAGGGCTGCAGGGAAGCTCAGGCTCGGCAGGGCTGCAGGGAAGCTCAGGCTCGGCAGGGCTGCAGGGAAGCTCAGGCTCGGCAGGGCTGCAGGGAAGCTCAGGCTCGGCAGGGCTGCAGGGAAGCTCAGGCTCGGCAGGGCTGCAGGGAAGCTCAGGCTCGGCAGGGCTGCAGGGAAGCTCAGGCTCGGCAGGGCTGCAGGGAAGCTCAGGCTCGGCAGGGCTGCAGGGAAGCTCAGGCTCGGCAGGGCTGCAGGGAAGCTCAGGCTCGGCAGGGCTGCAGGGAAGCTCAGGCTCGGCAGGGCTGCAGGGAAGCTCAGGCTCGGCAGGGCTGCAGGGAAGCTCAGGCTCGGCAGGGCTGCAGGGAAGCTCAGGCTCGGCAGGGCTGCAGGGAAGCTCAGGCTCGGCAGGGCTGCAGGGAAGCTCAGGCTCGGCAGGGCTGCAGGGAAGCTCAGGCTCGGCAGGGCTGCAGGGAAGCTCAGGCTCGGCAGGGCTGCAGGGAAGCTCAGGCTCGGCAGGGCTGCAGGGAAGCTCAGGCTCGGCAGGGCTGCAGGGGAGCTCAGGCTCGGGCATCTCGGGTGCAGCAAGGGACACGGAGTTCTTGGAGAGGTATGCAGCGGGTTCCGGATCGAGGTGAACTGGGGCGTCTACATACTTCCGGATGGGGACTGGACGATAATTTTGACTATCCTCTGCATAGTCAACGAGGAAATCAGAACCATGAAATTCTAGGACATAATTAATAAAGTCCGGGACGGATTTATAACAATCCTCCACAGAGATGAAATGGAATAAATTATCATCGTCCAGTCCCAACCGGAAGCAGCCGTTAATAGTGGAATCACCCCAGTTCACTAGATGGGAAACCTCCAGGAACTCCTCTACATACCTCTCCAACGAACGGCCATTCTGCTGCAAGTTGAAGAGTCTGTCTTCAGCCATCACGCTTGTCTTTTGGCCGGTTCTTCTGTTATGGTTGGGTGTAGGCAGGAAGCACGAGGAGATCAGGATTTCCAAAAACAATATACTTGACTAATAAATCAAACTCAAACTGATACAGGCAGGCAAAGGATGCACAGGTAACATACACACACCTTTCACAAACGAGAACCGACAAGGAGTGAGGGAGAACACAGGGTTTACATACACAGAGAACAGATTAGGGAAACAAGGCACAGCTGGGGCAAATGAACTAGACACAGGTGAATAAACTAAACACTAACGAGGAGCGGGAAACTGGAAACAGGACTGAACCAAATACACAAAGAACGGGGGAAACACAGGGCATACATGTAACAGCCGTGGGCTCGTCCACCCTGTCATCTTGGTATTTTTAAATAATATTTAAAATAATAATTTAATCAAACCTATATAATCCATTGTGCTAGGTGTGGGGGCAATAACATGCAAACAAAAAACTGCATCCAAATAATCAAATATTTCTCCAAATAAGAAAAAATACATGTGTGAATTGTATGAGTTTCTTTAAAAACACATGGTTTACATAAAATCTTTTATGTATTTATAATTTGAAAGCAAACAAATAACCCTGTTTAGGAAAGGGACATCATACCTTTCAAAAAAGTATCATTTGTATCTTAATAATGCAATGAAAACATATTTAACAGTTATTTATATGTCCACGACAGGGTGGACATATTTATGCTTTATGCTCTAAAAAATGGCCCATAATTAAAAAATGTGTGGGAGCTCAGATAATATATTTATTATAGTATTTGAGTGTCTAACATTATGACATGACATAAAGCGAATGGTAAATTAAAATGTGTGAGTATTGTGAGGGTTGAAAGGCACTCTATGGAGATATTAACCCATTTATGTTTGTAAAGCAATCGTCATTAAAATGACACGAACGCAGCACAAGGTTCGGCCTATACTTGTGTGGTATAGTTGTAAATATAAACTCTAGCCACTGATTCTTCACATGCTCATCCCTGGGCAGTGAAAAGAGGTCGCTTTTGATTCGCACTTCAGAACACAGCGTCTTGTTGTAGACATGATGTTTTCAAGTTTACCCTGGTGTCTGCGCGCGCAATGAGTGGGCACGGCCAATTTGATCATTTTTAGTCTTGACGTCACAACGAAAAGGGAAATGACTCATTGGAAAAACGATTCATTAAATTGACTCAGAGTCGACTCGTACTTTTGAGAGACAATGCATTTTTTTATGGTGAACTTTCATATATAAAACTTTGCAGGGTTTTTTTGTTCACTTAGATCTATGTTACACACTACATGAAAGGTAATTTTCAAAATTCCATAATAAGTGCCCTTTAAGGAAAAAAAATCAAGGCATTGAAAAATAGAATACCAGTGTCTCCACAACTTGAACTGATAACGTGTAGTACTGACCCTTATATTTAAAAAGCCCACACTAATCTCATTTTTGGAAACATTTAGCCAGCAGATACATGTATATCTTCGTAACACAGATTGAAAAGTATTAACTCCTGCACTCCATAAACAGAACATCTGTTTAGAAGCTGTTGGAGTCCTGGGGCCGTATTCACAAAGAATTTTAAGGCTCCTAACTGGCGAATTTAGGAGTACCTGCTAAAAATAATGGGCGTGTCACTCCTAACTTTAGGACTCCTAGTTTTTTTCACTGAGAGTATTTCACGAAGCATTTTAGTCCTAAAAGTAGCACCTAAGTCTGCGACAGCTTAAAATAAGTCGAGAGGACTCCTAACTCACTAAGACCTATTCACAAAGGATCTTAAAATGGCTACGCGACACAGTGTGTTGGAGATATTCAATGACACAGAGTTATTACAAAGATACCGCCTTAACCGTGAGGGAATACTGATTGTTGTGGATCTTGTGAGGGATGCAATAACAGCGCCAACTAATCACAACAACCCAATCATTGCTGAATTGAAATGTTTGACAACACTTCGCTACCTGGCAACAGGGGAAATGCAATTTGTGTAATGTCAACGATCTAGCGATATCCCGGCCATCGGTAAGCAGATCCATCCACCAAACCATCAATGCACTCTGTAGACCCCATATTTTTCGAAAGTTCATAAGTTTTCCTTTGGACATTCACCAACTCCAAAGAAGCAAAGACAGCTTTATGGATATTGCCGGTGTGCCCGGAGTGGTCGGTGCTATAGACGGGACGAATATTAAACTAATTGCACCACATCAGGATGAGGACGTGTTTGTGAATAGAAAGAAAACCCACTCCATCAATACCCAGATTGTGTTCGATGTAAACATCACAATTCTCAATGTTGTTGCAAAGTGGCACGGATCCACTCATGACTCGAGGATATTAATGGAGAGTGGTCTGAGTCAACTGTTTGAGACGTCATGTGCCACCTGGACGTCACTTTGTGGGGGACAGTGGCTATCCCTGTAAGTCGTGGCTCCTTACACCTTAACTCCATCCTTATTTAGGTGCCATAATTCAATATAATGACCACAATGTCAAAGCGTATTACAAATTATAGTGGTGGCTCTTGGTGTTGTTGGTTAAATCAATCATGTTTACTGTTCCGTGTGTATGTTTTTTAGAGCACACAAGAAGACACGCAGTGTGGTGGAAAGGGGGATTGGACAACTAAAGCGACGTTTCCACGTTTTACATAGTGAAATCCACCTTAGTCCAGAGAAGACGAGTAAAGTGATCACTGTGTGTGCACTTCTTCACAACCTGTGCTGGCAAAGGAACATACCAAAGACAGAAGATGGTGATGAGTTTGACGATGATGATGATGATGATGATGATGATGATGATGATGATGACGATGAACACAACCAATTTGTTGATGAAGTGGAACAATGTGGACTGGCATTCAGGGATCACTTTGTCCATACACACTTTGGGTAAATAATCACATATGCACAAATGAGTAAAGACACATTTTTGCTCAATTTAAGTCTGTTTATTCCCTTTGCATTTTTGCAATCTTTAGAGTGTAATATTCAGACTTTAACTGTATTAGCCTCTCTTTTGGATCAAGGACCCTTTTCTGCCTTTTTAATACACGCATTTCCATTTTCATCTTCTTTTCTTCCAGGGGTGATGGCCTTGCACCAGCAGCAGGACTGAGGGGAGAGGCATGTGATGGGATTGTGGAAGAGGTGCAGTTAGAGGAAGAGGTGCTGGAAGAGGAAGAGGTGCAGTAAGAGGAAGAGGTGCAGTTAGAGGAAGAGGTGCTGGAAGAGGAAGAGGTGCAGCAAGAGGAAGAGGTGCTGGAAGAGGAAGAGGTGCAGTAAGAGGAAGAGCTGCTGGAAGAGGAAGAGATGCAGTAGTAGGAAGAGGTTCTGAAAGAGAAAGAGCTGCTGGAAGAGGAAGAGGTGCAGTAGTAGGAAGAGGTTCTGAAAGAGGAAGAGGTTCTGAAAGAGGAAGAGGTGCAGTAAGAGGAAGAGGTGCTGGAAGAGGAAGAGGTGCAGTAGTAGGAAGAGGTTCTGAAAGAGGAAGAGGTTCTGAAAGAGGAAGAGGTGCAGTAAGAGGAAGAGGTGCTGGAAGAGGAAGAGGTTCTGAAAGAGGAAGAGGTGCAGTAAGAGGATGAGGTGCTGGAAGAGGTGCAGTAAGAGGAAGAGGTGCTGGAAGAGGAAGGGGTCCAATAAGAGGAAGAGGTGCTGGAAGAGGAAGAGGTGCAGTAAGAGGAAGAGGTGCTGGAAGAGGAAGAGGTGCAGTAAGAGGAAGAGGTGCAGTAGTAGGAAGAGGTTCTGAAAGAGGAAGAGGTGCTGGAAGAGGAAGAGGTGCTGGAAGGGTGCAGTAAGAGGAAGAGGTGCTGGAAGAGGAAGAGGTCCAGTAAGAGGAAGAGGTGCTGGAAGAGGAAGAGGTGCAGTAGTAGGAAGAGCTGCTGGAAGAGGTGCAATAAGAGGAAGGGGTGCTGGAAGAGGAAGAGCTGCAGTAAGAGGAAGAGCTGCTGGAAGAGGAAGAGGTGCAGTAGTAGGAAGAGGTTCTGAAAGAGGAAGAGGTGCTGGAAGAGGAAGAGGTGCAGTAGTAGGAAGAGGTTCTGAAAGAGGAAGAGGTGCAGTAAGAGGAAGAGGTGCAGTAAGAGGAAGAGGTGCTGGAAGAGGACGAGGTGCAGTAAGAGGAAGAGGTGCTGGAAGAGGAAGAGGTGCAGTAAGAGGAAGAGATGCAGTAAGAGGAAGATGTGCTGGAAGAGGAAGAGGTGCAGTAAGAGGAAGAGGTGCAGTAAGAGGAAGAGGTGCAGTAGTAGGAAGAGGTGCTGGAAGAGGTGCAATAAGAGGAAGAGGTGCAGTAAGAGGAAGAGGTGCTGGAAGAGGAAGAGGTGCTGGAAGAGGAAGAGGTGCAGTAAGAGGAAGAGGTGCAGTAAGAGGAAGAGGTGCAGTAAGAGGAAGAGGTGCTGGAAGAGGAAGAGGTGCAGTAAGAGGAAGAGGTGCTGGAAGAGGAAGAGGTGCAGTAAGAGGAAGAGGTGCTGGAAGAGGAAGAGGTGCAGTAGTAGGAAGAGGTGCTGGAAGAGGAAGAGGTGCAGTAGTAGGAAGAGGTGCTGGAAGAGGTGCAATAAGAGGAAGAGGTGCTGGAAGAGGAAGAGGTGCAATAAGAGGAAGAGGTGCTGGAAGAGGAAGAGGTGCAGTAAGAGTCAGGGGTGGAAGACGCGCAGGAAGAGGAAGATGACTTGCACCTGAAGGACCTGGGCTTCCATTTGGCCTGCACTATAAATTGTAGCCTGTTAAAACATCTTATAATTTGTGAACACAGTTTTTTGTGTGGGTGGGTGGTTTGCACATAATGATATTGTACGTCCTTCATTAAATATCACCAAAAATGTACAAGTATTGCAATCATTGCATAAACATAGCCTTCTCCTCTATTTTAATTAGCAGCTGCATTGCCGGATCAGTTGCACCCTCAAGGCCCGTTATGCTGGTGTCTGACCCAATGACACTAAACACCACCGATGCAATGTGGCTCAGTGGCTTAGGTGCTGATCCTCCTCCTTAACACATACATGGAAAGTTTCACCAACTCAAAATTGCCTACATAACACTTAAAAGCACACTTTAATGTAAGCATATTGTTTATGACATTTGTTTCATAATTCATTACATTCATGACAAGCAGGAAGCAGGAAGTTGAATGAAACAATAATGATATTATATATTTAATATTATAGGCCTACCTGTTGCCATGCTTGCCCGTTGAAAGGCTGCAATCTCAACCCTCGACTGCGATTGTAGCGCATACCACCGCCTCTCGCAGTCGTCCGGGGTCCGCGACACAAGCGGGAATGCTGCATTGATCTGCAAACAAATCCTCTCCCATGTCTCACGCTTAGTTTTGCTTGATATCCCAGTGCCGACTTTCCCATTTAATATGTTTTTTTTTTGTTTTTTATTCAGCACCAACTGGGCCAGCAGCAGTAACTGATCCTGCGTCCAATTGGGCTTTCTTTTCCGTTTTGGCGAGTTCACAATCCACCGTCATTCAACTATTACATTACTTCAATAGGAGCAACATTTCCTTGCTTTAAGTAGTCTATTTAGGCTAGTAGGATGTCAATTGGTGCTTGGAACGGCTGGTGTGTGGTGGGCGTTCTGGCGCAATATGGCTGCCGTCGCATCATCCAAGTGGATGCTGCACATTGGTGGCGGTTGAGGAGATTCCCCCTTCTATGTAAAGCGCTTTGAGTGCCAAGAAAAGCGCAATATAAATGTAATGAATTATTATTATTATTATTATTATTATTATGATTAATTAACCAAGCAAGTGTTAATGCAGGTGTCGTTTTTGATTATTAGGCAAGTGGTGGTTTTCATTAGTGTATTAGGCTACCTTGATTTAATTTAATTCACGACTTTTCTCTCTCTCTCTGCCTTTTTATTACACTTCACTGGGGCCTGCACAAACATGTCATTATATATGTATTTCTATGACATTACTATTATTATTTTGTGTAGGACACAGACATATTTAGATGTCGTAATTCCATGATTTGTTGCGTCTGTGTTATGTTCCGCATGATGGCCCTTTCATCTAACAACCAATCACCATGATTATTGCGAGGAAGCTCGTGCATGAGAATTGACGTCATCTATAGCCACGAAGACTCACTCTTAGTTTAGGAGTTGTCATTTTTCCTTACTAAGACTAGTAAAAAAAGTAAAAGTAGCCTACCACAATTTAATCAAATTTAATCAAGAAAGTAGAAAAAAAGCTATTTGTGATTACTGTAGTTACTTTCCACCTCTGCATTTAAGGTAGGCCTACATGGAAGAGAGTTTCTGCAGCTGTTAAAAGTTCTCACTTCTTTCCAAAAATCTGTAATATTAGGCCCTATTATTTAACAACTTCTGTGCCATGGAATCAGCCCACAAGTTTTGCTCTTTTTTTGAGAATAAAAAGCAAACTCAAGTATACATATTGAATATGTTTGCACAATTGATGGCCCAGAGGACCTAAATTCAATCTAATAACCATTCAATTAACAGACTAAAGCATCTTGCAGTTTTGAAAATAGATGGATAGTTGAATTATATAGTTGCCTCCTGTTGGAAAGCCAATACCAATATAGTTTTATTGTGTTCTCCTGCATTGTGTTCTCTAAAATATGATATTGAGATCATCTTAGTTTGAAACACAAGTTTTTAGCCATTCACAAGTTGTACGTGGGGCACAGGCCTCCCATCAAAAAGTGTCGCCATATGTTGATACTCATTTTTGATACTGTTTTTGATAAATGGATATAAATTATCGGCAGTACAGAGTGTGTTGGTCCTTCACAATCTGCACGTGCAATAAAAAGCTGTATCATCATTGACACATGAACGATAGAAGACATTTGGGTGTTTTGATTCATTCAATGGATTGTACTAATGTAGGTAAATATTAAGTGCTATTTTTGTTTTCTGTCCAACAAAGTATCCCATTTTCAGACTATTTAAAATCTTTTTGCGATTAATAGTGAATCATTTGCAAATCCCTTCTGAATCTACTGTAAATCGCTGATAGTAACAAACATGGTTGCTAAAATATTATAAGTGGGAATGAATATGGAGTCAGTATACGTCAATCTCCATCATCAGGCAACAATTTATCAGTAATATTTTACTGTGGCACAGCGGTACTGTATTAGGTATGAAACAAACATATAGCAGACTGCTATTTAAAAAAAAAAAAAAAAACTGTGCAACTGCAAAACCTTGTAGTTAGTGTAATATAGATATAGCCCTTGTGACTGCTTCCTCGTGTGACAACTTGCCCCAGGATCCCTTATAACTTTAGTAGACTCAATTCGGTTTCTTAATTACAATTTTATGTTACTAACAATCTTAAAAATTATATGTGCAATTATGGTTCAACATTCCATATTCTGCCTCTTTTTGTTTCAAACATTGACTACTGGCCATTTGTATGTACATCTATTGCCTACGCCTGAAGTGGATGGTGGGAAGTGGTTGCGTTTTCTCTCAAAGCCACATGAGGGCGGCAGACACCTTTTCATATTTGGACAGGACTGTATACATTACCACAGGAGTCTGGTAGGATTGCCAGATCACCATTATTTCTCATTTAAATGGATATATTTTTTATTAGGTACAAAGTTGTTTACTGTTTCACTCATTAATATAGACTAATAAGACAAATAGTAAACCTCAAGAAAAAGGGGACATTTTTGTAAACAATGCTGTAGTGTAATAGTGCCTTACCTTCTGTCTTTACACTGTAATTGTCCATTGCTTAAGGATATAAACTAAATTGCTGATAAGGACATTTGTTTGTATTTTTCTGAACAAACCCTATTGCCATCTGTTTAAAAAAACATGAACACGTATTGCAGGATTACACAAGGCACACTTAAGTTTCGTCATCAGGGTTTTTTTAAAATAAATTATCCTGTTTATGTAAATGCATCTTTGCAAAAGGCCAGAGTTTCCGAACCATTTGCTGCATCCTACAAATAACTAATATGAAATAGCTGAGGTAATAAGTCAAGCACAAAATGCAACTATCAGCAAAAATGCCATGCTAATCTGAACGCATTTGTGTTACGGACATTAAATCATCATGACTTTTTCTGCATTCATACTCTCCATACAGGTAGTCATAAATCTTCGATTAACAACAACCAAATTAGGACTTACGCTGGAGGACACAAAATGTGATTCCTCAAGCGTAGTTTAATGGAAATATTTTAGCTCAGCGTGTATGTTATACCGCTATTCTCTTTCAGAGGGATCGTTGGATCAGATCACTCTCTGGCCACCTTGTGAAAAACACTGATGATGACAAATGAACATGGAACAGAAATCACGTCCCTTTGCCCCTCTACATCTGATCTGCCCAACATCTGCACATCACTCACGCATAAATTAGCATGCATTTACATAGCAAAGCCTGGCAGATTCAATCTCTTATTCAAAGTAGACCAGCTTCTGTCTATTAGAAACAGAGACTGTCCACGACATGACATGCCTCAGTTTTCAATACTGGGACACTTATAGTCTCAATAAAATATGAGATAAACTCAATAGAATTATGCAATTGTATATAAAGTTGTAATTAAGTTCTACACTCTAATGTTCAGCGTATTTAATAGAAATGTAAAAAATTATACATATATGAAAACATATAGTTCACACCATAATATACACTCACTTAAAGGATTAGTTCACCCAAAAATGAAAATTAAGTCATTAATTACTCACCCCCATCCTGTACCAACCCCGTAAGACCTTCGTTCGTCTTCGGAACACAAATGAAGATATTTTTGATTAAATGTGACAGCTGGATCACTGCTACATAGGGTGCCTAAGGGATTGAAACCTGACGGCCCAGAAAGTCAATGAAGAAAATGTTTATATATTCCATGTCACAACAGTGGCTCAACTATAAGTTTATCAAGCGACGAGAATACTTTTTGTGCGGAAATAAAACAAAAATAACGACTTTATTCGACTATTCCTTTTCTTCCTTGTAGGCCTGAAACGAGACTTCAAGAGATTTCCACGACGCATGCGCGAGAATTGCGATCTCCTTCAACTACTTCAGTTAAGTTCTCGCGCATGTGTGGAAATCTCTTGAAGTCTCGTTTCGCCTTCAGAACTGCCTTAATTCTACGTGGCATTGATTCAACAAGGTGCTGAAAGCATTCTTTAGAAATGTTGGCCCATATTGAAAGCATAGCATCTTGCAGTTGATGGACATTTGTGGGATGCACATCCAGGGCACGAAGCTCCCGTTCCACCACATCCCAAAGATGCTCTATTGGGTTGAGATCTAGTGACTGTGGGGGCCATTTTAGTACAGTGAACTCATTGTCATGTTCAAGAAACCAATTTGAAATGATTCAAGCTTTGTGACATGGTGCATTATCCTGCTGGAAGTAGCCATCAGAGGATGGGTACATGGTGGCCATAAAGGGATGGACATGGTCAGAAACAATGCTCAGGTAGCCCGTGGCATTTAAACGATACCCAATTGGCACTAAGGGGCCTAAAGTGTGCCAAGAAAACATCCCCCACACCATTACACCACCACCACCAGCCTGCACAGTGGTAACAAGTCATGATGGATCCATGTTCTCATTCTGTTTACGCCAAATTCTGACTCTACCATCTGAATGTCTCAACAGAAATCGAGACTCATCAGACCAGGCAACATTTTTCCAGTCTTCAACTGTCCAATTTTGGTGAGCTCTTGCAAATTGTAGCCTCTTTTCCTATTTGTAGTGGAGATGAGTGGTACCCGGTGGGGTCTTCTGCTGTTGTAGCCCATCCGCCTCAAGGTTGTGCGTGTTGTGGCTTCACAAATGCTTTGCTGCATACCTCGGTTGTAACGAGTGGTTATTTCAGTCAAAGTTGCTCTTCTATCAGCTTGAATCAGTCGGCCCATTCTCCTCTGACCTCTAGCATCAACAAGGCATTTTCGCCCACAGGACTGCCGCATACTGGATGTTTTTCCCTTTTCACACCATTCTTTGCAAACCCTAGAAATGGTTGTGCGTGAAAATTCCTGTAACTGAGCAGATTGTGAAATACTCAGACCGGCCCGTCTGGCACCAACAACCATGCCACGCTAAAAATTGCTTAAATCACCTTTCTTTCCCATTCTGACATTCAGTTTGGAGTTCAGATATAACCAAATAATTGTGGAAATGTTCAATTGCTTTTTGAAGTAAAGACTTTAAAGATATATGCTTATGAAATGCCCACTGGAATAATAAGTGTGATAACTCTGGTCTCCCCTGAACTATATACATAAGCTGTCAGTCTTTAATCTCCTGCATTTCTCAGCCCAGCATGATAAACTGAAAATACAAAATAGCTCCTGCTATGGACAATGGTAATTAATTTATACATTTGCATAATATTAGCAGCACCAAACATGCAACACAGCTGGTGGCAGGACACAATCTTATTATAGCTGAAAGTAATTACATGAAAGAGAGTGAAATTCACAGTGAAACTGGAAACATCCGTGACTCAAATAGATGGTATTGAAATCAAATATATAACGAGGAGTACTTACAACTCAAAACCAGTGTATTAACAAGGGATAATTATGTTTTTATATATATAAAACAGCTACTTACAGGTACAGGTACTTACTGTTATCTTATCAGCCAATCACAAGACAGCAACAGAATCAAGACGATCTGCTGAAGTTTAAACAGTCTGCCTAGTATCAACAGTCCAGTGTGCTGGTGGTGTAATGGTGTGGGGGATATTTTCTTGGCACACGTTGTGCCCCTTAGTACCAATTGAGCATTGTTTAAAGGGGTCATATAATGCCATTTTTGTACAAGTTAATATGAATCTTTAGGGTCTAAATGAAAACGTTGTAATATACTTTTATTAAAAATTCTCATTAGTATTTTAAGAAAACACTCATTTTACCTGCTCAAAAACAGCTCTGTTTTCAGCACGCTGTTTCAGTGCATATGACTTTAAATGATAATGAGCTTTGCTCACCCCGCCCCTCTGTTCTGCGGGGCGTTTTTGATACTACGCATGTGGAGTGTTGCCTTGACAACAGTTGATGGTGTATAGAGTGCCAAAGTTACGACGTCACTCTGTAGGCCAAAACGCGGAAGTGAGTTAGCATTTTAGCACTCCCGGTTCCCTCGCTCTAAAGTCTATGGGATTTTTGAATGGGTTTTTGCTAAATCGCCTGAAATAAGGTCTGTGGTGAACAAAGCCTCTAAATATTTTCACGTTTTGACTAATGACATAGAACACAGTTATAACTTTCTTGTGGTTTTTTAAACTTTATTGTGTCTGCTTGTGTTTTTTAAAAACTTTATATAGGCTTCAAAATGTATAAATTTTGGATTAACTTGTAAAGATTATCTTGATAGACAAAACGTGTAAGGGTCACAACTCTTTGTTAAACACAGATCTTATTTTTTGCGATTTTCCAAAAGTCTATGGGGGAAATGCATAGCTTTTCGATCGAGGGAACCCATGCGCCGCTAGCTTCCGAGTTGTCCTACAAAGTGACGTCATCACTTCGGCACTCTATTTTCGCGAAAAAATGGCAGCTGGAGTCTCTGAGGACACCATATCAATTTGAACCCGGAGTCGGACCCGGAACAAGATGACGGCCCCGAAGAAGTTCGACAATTAAGGCTCGAACAGGACGTTTCTGAATGGTTGGTTAACAATGTCACTTTGATCTATTTTTGTATGTACTGGCAGGGTAACGTTAGAGTTGTGAGATACAAACGCTATGTGTTTAACGTTACGAACGTAAGTTGTAGGTTTTTTTTTTTTTTGTAAATGTAGGCTTGTCAGTGATGCGTGACGTTATCTCAGTGTTAGGTACAACTATCGTGACTGAAACTGACATGAGGTCATGTCAGTAATGATTCTAGCAGTAGTTGAAGGATACCTAATAATTTGTTGTATGTTTATGTTCAGTGCAGTACGAATTTTTTTTAAGAAAACTTTTAAGTACATCTATAGTATTCTATAGTATTCTATATTCTAGTATTCTAAGTCTATAGCTGCATTGATATAGTCTTGAATCAAATGCATTTGCAAGATGTAAACAGTATTTTGCTGGCCTGTGTTACCATTCATCTTAATGCAGTTATAACTGTTTTTTTAACATTACTTTATTAATCAGTAACATACAAGTTAACCAGGTGTAACTTAGTGTTAGCATGTTAACTGTAACACCTGCGTACACAGTTTTTAATAACACAATAACTATAACGTGTTTTTCATTATAAACGTGGGATTATGAATCATATTGAGAACGTCGTAATGTTACATAGAATACATGCCGTAATGTACCCTGAGTGTAAACATTAGCCACATTCATCGTGAAGCGTGCATGGGATTTGCAAAGATTAATATAAACGTTACACTCACTTCTTCTGGAGCAGGTCCAGCAGGAACACGAATAGTTGGTACTGATTCCTTTTTCAGTAGCAGCCTCTTAGCAAAACCTGATTTATATTGTCCCTCGTTTAAAAAGCAGGCTGGTGAGAAATGGTTTGCGCAAACATGAGCGCATTCACGTTGCTCGTCGGGAATATTCCCTTCATAAACAAAACTCAGCCACTGCATCTTCAGCGGTTCGGATTTGGGAACTTTAAAATTACTGCTGTGTTCGTTATTACACCCAAGAACCGAACACCACAATCGCTTAGACTCCATTCTGCTCCATGTATCAACAATGACGAACTATGATTGACATCTCACTCACGAGCGAGGGCGGGTCTGTGTTGAAACCCTGCTGTCAATCAACAATCGTGGGTGGGGCGTGCGAGCTTGTGACGTCACAGGCTCGAACGGCTCGATTTGAGGCAGGGGAAAACATATAAGGAGATTAAAACAAAACCACTGGATGTATTTTTATCATTATATGATGGTTGTGTACAGACACTGTCAACACACATTTCAGTACAATCAACTTGTAAAAGTGCATGTACCATTATATGACCCCTTTAAAAATCACAGCCGACCTGAGTATTGTTGCTGACCATGTACATCCCTTTATGACTACAGATTACCATTTTCTGATGGCTACTTCCAGTAGGATAGGATACAATGTCACAAACCTCAGATCATCTCAAACTGGCCTCCACAGTCACCAGACCTCAATCCAATAAAGCACCTTTGGGATTTAGTGGAACGGGAGATTCACATCATAGATGTGGAACTGACAAATCTGCAGTAACTGTGTGATGCTATCATGTCAATATGGACCAAAATCTCAGATAAATGCTTCCAGTACCTTGTTGAATCAATGTCATGGAGAATTAAGGCAGTTCTGAAAGCAAAATGGGGTCCAACTCGGTACTAGCAAGGTGTAGGCCCTATAATAAAGTAAATATATACTTAAAAAAATATATATACTTATAAAAAAAGTTTGTTCAGGTTCTTGATTTTGATTGGCTTAGAGCCTTTTCCAGCCATGCAGTATTCTAACAGTATCACCATGGGAACCGTTTCACCATTTGTATCACTGCACTTGCAGCATCTCTCTGAGCGAGTGTCATGGAGGACGAGCAAACACCATCATTTTACAAATACTATAGGCTACTGTTGTTGTGTCACGGAATGTAGTTTTATGAGTTTTTTAGGTGAGAATGTAGTTATTTAGATCTCAAATATGCAATATAGCACCTATTTGACAATTTGTTTAGACGTTTTCAGAGATGCGAGCTCCAGGCCGTCAGCGGGTGTTCAGCGCTCATGTACCCGCAGAGAACAGCTTCATCTGGGCCAGTCCTTCTGGAATTTGCCGCTGGCTCGTAGATAGTGGTTAAACATGAGCTATAATGAATTTGGTGTATATCAAACGGGCAATCTTTGGTCTTATTAATCTATTACTTGCTCGAGTAAATCGATTTTGGTTAAGGGGAAAATTAAGTTTCATAACTTTATATTTAGGCCATTTCACTTAAATCCTGTACTAGAGTGCAGCTTGTACATTTGACTGAATTGTTAAATATATATCACCATTTTATAATGTTGCCATGCTATTTAGTTTTTGAATAATACACTACTGCCACAAAACACCAGCCAGCTCAATGCCTCAAACCTCAGCATTCAAGAGAGAGCCTGCTTTTGTTTGTATGTGTGTGTGTGTGTAAATACATTGCCTGTGTGCATATTTGTACCGTTTTGTCCTTTGTCCCATGTGGTACTGTGTGAATGTGAACATTAGCAGGATGCTATTACCGCAAATGTCACTGCATCAGCGGCACCTTTCCTGATTATGTCAATACCAGCTGACATCTGTGCGTTCACAGATAATAAAACCAAGCCAGAGGAGATTGAACATGGCTGAGGGACAAGAGGGAAATTAAGAAGGAATAAAGGAACGTTGACCTTAGGGACAGATGCTAGCTATGGTTTTCATTCAATCTGGAGTCAAACTGCAAATGTCTCATTTATTTTTAACTGGGGAGTGAAGAAAACACACGTATCTCATTAAAACTTGTATGGATTCCACACATGCTGAGAGTCTAAATTGTCATATTGAAAGTGGGGTGAGAACACAGCTGTCTCTATTGTGTTTGGAGAGCTGCTGTGGTAGAACTTATTTGAATCATTATATATATTGAGGTCAGTAAGATTTTTATTTATTCATTTATTTATTTATTTAGCAATGATTCATTTAATTGATCAAGTGACAGTAAAGTATTTTTTTGTTACAAACTAGATTTATTTCAAACAAATGCTGTTTGCAGCATTCTATTCATCAAAAAAATCAGGACACAAAAATTAATTATATTCAAACAAAAAAAAATGTTAAGCAGCACAACTCTTTTCAACATTGGTAATAATAATTATTGAGTGCATCAAATAAGCATATTAGAATGATTTCTCAGTGATCATGTGACACTGAAGACTGTAGTAGGATGCTGAAAATGCAGTTTTGCCATCACAAAAATAAATACATATTAAAATATATTAAAGTTATTCTAAATCGTAAATAATAGTTCAGAAAGGTTATGGTTTTTACTGTAGCTTTGATCAAATCAATAAAATAAAAGACGAGTAAAAAATAAAATAAAAATATATACATACACACACACACATATATATATATATATATATGTGTGTGTGTGTGTGTGTGTATATATTTTTATTTTATACGCATGAACCCCTTTAATAATATCTTTGCATGAAAAGTGGAACATTTTCCACACAGATAGAATGTGGATTTGAATGTGGAATGATGATAACAGTTCCAACTGCACTTTTGTATATATTGTATTTACTATTCCCTATTGTAAATGGTACTTAACAATAACTAATGTTCTGTTATTGTTAATGTTTTAATGCATGAAGCAATGGCTTTGAGTAAAGCACTACCCTAGCTTTTTATCATTCTTGTCATTAATACATATCTCTCATAAAAATAAAAATAAAAAAAGACTCAACACATTAACAAGTTTCTCTCCAATTCCCCCACGTTCTCTCATAGCATCTGTTCTTTGTTATTTTCTGTTACTAAAGTAACAACATGATGTGGCTATCGTTTTATTCCTGAGGGGCTCTTGCTGTGTACTGACTCTGTGTGACAACCTGACATCAAAGCATCGACTAGCTAATCCATGCCTGCCCTATGGAGTTGAACAGAGGTTTGGAAGTGTGTATACCCGGGCGGCAGAGCTGTAGATACCCGTGCGGAGAAGATGGGTGGCTGTCAATTGGCTATGCAGGGGCATTTTAAGCGGGATTAAAGCGGAGTAATCCGCTCAAGGAAGACGCGGTGAGAAATATATACACACCAACGCAAACATGTACAGGGGTTGAGCTGATAAACAGAAAACAATGGCTCTGTTCCAAACCCTATACCTACTTAAAAAAATAAAAGGTTACACTTAGAACCAAATTCAGCTGATGCCATAAAAGCAGACCTGTTGGTGCTATTCGGTCATTTTTACATTTTTTTTTTTTTAGAATTCTTTTCGCTTTCAGTTTATTTTGATGGTCCCTTCAACACATTCTGTTGACTATGAGTAAAGTTACACCTACATGTCTAGGTCTTGTCTAGGTCTTGTCCAGGCCTTGTCCACACGGACACGGGTATTTTTATAACCGGAGTTCCCTTTCGTAGTCACTCCGAGTTACGTCGGATGACGGAGAATGGGGGTTTCGCCAGAAAGCCTATCATCTTCGAGTATTATAAAACGAGCCAATGGCAATGAAATGCCATGGGTCTGCGGAATTTGCATAGCGTATCTCCGTCCCACCGCGTGGGTATTTAAGGAGAGACACCTGCAACAGCAGATCATGTTTTCGCTTCGGAGCCAAGAGCATCTCTTCACTCCACAAACCAAAATACTGAGTTTCAGTGACATCTTCTCTTCGAGACGAGCGAGCTCTCCGGTGTTGGTGTGACGGCGGTACCCAGCGAGTGCACATTGCCTGCGATCTGAGCAGTGGTCTGCCAGTCTGTGTGTTTCTCCCTGGTCGCCTCAGCATCGCAGAGTTTTTCCTCTCTAAAAGAGCTGCACGTGGCACGTCTTTTTAAAGATGTCTCGCCCCGTGTTCTTCTGGGTGCGGTCGATATTTATCTTCCTTTGATGGGCACAATCGCTGCTTTGTGTGTCTGGGCTTAGAGCACGCTAAAGCAGCGCTTGTGGATGACTCATGTTCCTTCTGTGGGAACATGACCATCGCAACACTGAGGTCGAGACTCAATGATCTCATTCGAGAGAGAGTCCCCTCATCCACACCCCGATCTACCCCCTCCACGAGAGGTGGTACTTCGGCTGGTGGACAGGGTGACTTGAGGGTGACGGTGTGGAGCAATCCGATGATGCGTCCTCGGACCACGCCCCCCTCTACAGTGTTGCAACCCGCGAGTGCTGCAGTGATTCAGGCGGGTCCGTCTACGGATGCCCCGGGTGTTTCATTCGGCGCTCCAGAGGAGGATTCAATGTCGATCGCGGCATCACAAGGCGGGCATGAGTCATCGGGAAGTGATGATGCGGCTGCGTTGCCTCCCTCTGGAGTGGCAGCGTTGCCCGTGTCAGATCCCGAGATGACGGCCATGCTTTCCCGGGCCGCCGCGAGCATCGGGCTAGAGTGGAATCCTCTGCCCTGTCCCAAGCGCTCGCGGTTGGATGATTGGTTTTTGGGTGCGGCTGCCGCTTCACGGCCATAGCCAACCCCAATTCCATTCTTCCCGGAAGTGCATGAGGAGCTGTGGAAGGCTCCTTTGACCTCCCGTGAGCATTCGACAGCTTTCTCCGCCTTTCCTCCCCTCGATGGCGCGGTCGCCCATGGGTACACTGGGATTCCCCCGGTTGAACGCTCTGTTGCGATGCAACTGTGTCCTCAGAGTGCTTCTTCTCGTGGTTCTCCTAAGCACCCGTCCAAGGCCTGTAGATTCTCGTCTACCCTGGTGGCGAGATCTCACAGAGCTGCAGGACAGGCGGCCGCCGCCCTGCATGCGATGAGCACCTTGCAGGTCTACCAGGCCCAGCTGCTCAGAGATATGCACGAGGGCAGGACTGACCCCGAGCTCTTCGATGAGCTGCGTGCCGCCACTGACCTCGCTCTCCGAGCGACGAAAGTGGCCCCACGCTCCTTGGGTCAGGTGATGGCCACCTCTGTGGTCTAGGAGCGTCATCTGTGGCTGAACCTGGCCAATATGCGGGACGTTGAGCGGACTCGTCTGCTCGACGCCCCCATATCCCAGGCCGGCCTCTTCGGCGGAGCGGTTGAGGACTTCGCCCAGCAGTTCTCGACCGCACAGAAGCAGTCTGAGGCGCAAAAGCATATTCTGCCCCGACGGCCCGCTGCTTCCTCCACCCAGCCGTCGGTTCAGACGCCTCAGCCTGCTCGGCGCCGAGGGCGCCCTCCTGCGGCTCCCGCCCCTCCCGCACGGCCCCAGCAGCAGCCTTCACCCGGGCCGCGTCGTGGAGGAAGCCGCAGGTAGGCGCCTCAGCCCTCTCCAGCCCCGCGCCCCGCTAAACCCCAGGCTAAGCGGTGCTCCTGAGACGGGCTGCTCAGTGATGGAACCGTTTTTTTTCCCAGGAGGCGGTTGCAGGCCCCCTCCTTCCCCCGGTGGAGGGCCGGGGGAGAATCTTTTGTTCTCCACTCCCCGCTGCTCACCTACGGGTGGGCAGCACCCTATTGTGGTCAAAGAAAGAACCGAAAATTCCATCACTGAGCACACAGAGCCAGACGACAGTGCGCGACGCCCCCGGGCCTCGCCGCTCTCGTCCCCCTCTGTCCGTGAGGGCGCGGATGACAGTGTGTGCCGTCTCCGGACCTCACCACTCTCGTCCCCCTCTATCGCCAGACCCCTGGCAGAGCAGACCCCCGTGGAACGCTGGTCCTTCCCTGGTCTCCTCTGTCAGGACGCGGAGCATGACCGCGCCCCCGCTCAGGGCCGCTATGCCACCCTTGCCTGGGCCGGTCACTTCGCTTCGCTGCCCCTCCGGGGGGACATCTGTGGTTCGGATGATTCCGCTGGTTCAGTTTTTGGGAGCTTGGTTAGAGCTTCCCAACCTGTCCCGCTGGGTCGCCCGAACTATCAGGCTCGGCTATGCGATTCAGTTCGCATGGTCTCCTCCCCGCTTCAGGGCAATCGAGACTGTCCCTCCAGCCGAGATGGAGTCAGGGTTTTACAGCCCGTACTTCATTGTCCCCAAGAAAACCGGTGGGTTACGGCCAATCCTGGATCTGCGCGTCTTGATCCCTTCACAGGCTGCCGTTCAAGATGCTCACGGCCAAACGCATTTTCGAATGCGTGTGGCCACAGGATTGGTTCGCAGTGATAGTTCTGAAGGACGCCTACTTTCATGTCTCCATTTTACCTCGACACAGACCGTTTCTTCGGTTTGCTTTCGAGGGGCAGGCTCACTCTTGAGATCAGGTTTGCGAACACAGAGACCTAGTGCTCCGGCACCAAGCCCGTTTGGGCCTTCGGGTCAACTGGGAGAAGAGCAAACTCTGCCCCGTGCAGAGGATCTCTTTTCTCGGTATGGAGATCGACTCGGTCGCCATGTCTGCGCAGCTTACGAGCGAGAGCGCACACTCACTGCTGACTTGTCCTCGACAGTGCGAGGGCAAGAGCGCGGTCCCACTAAAATTATTTCAGAGGCTCCTGGGGCATATGGCATCTGCAGCCGCGGCAACGCCACTCGGATTGCTTCATATGAGACCGCTTCAGCTGTGGCTTCGCGGTCGAGTCCCAAGGTGGGCATGGCATCATGGCACGCTCCGAGTCCCAGTGACTCCGACCTGCCGTCAGATCTTCACCCCGTGGCGGAACATCAGCTTTCTACGAGCCAGAGTTCCCCTAGAACGAGTTTCCAGGCATGTTGCTGTCTCTAAAGATGCCTCTGCCACGGGCTAGGGCGCCATGTGCAATGGACATGCCGCCGCGGGCTCCGGGACAGGACCCCAGCGCCAACTGCATGTCAATTGCCTCGAGTTGCTGGCAGTACGCCTTGCCCTGCACCGTTTCCACACATTGCTCAAGGGTCAACACGTACTAGTCTGTTCGGACAATACCGCGACAGTAGCGTACATCAACCGTCAGCATGGTCTACGCTCCCGCCGTATGTCGCAACTCGCACGCCACCTCCTCTTATGGAGTCAGAAGCACCTGAGGTCCCTTCGTACTATTTACATTCCAGGAGATCGGAACTTTGCAGCCGACGAGCTGTCACGGTTTTGGCCCATTTCCGGCGAATGGCTACTCCATCCCCAGTCAGTCCAGCTGATTTGGGACCAATTCGGGGACGCACAGGTAGACCTGTTTGCCTCCCACGACTCATCCCACTGCGCACTGTATTACTCCCTGACCGAGGGCACGCTCGGCACGGATGCACTGGTGCACAGCTGGCCGCGGGGCCTCCGCTTATATGCGTTTCCCCCAGTGAGCCTTCTCGCACGGACCCTGTGCAAGATCAAGGAGGACGAGGAGCAGGTCATTCTGGTTGCGCCATACTGGCCCACCCGGACCTGGTTCTCCGGACTGATACTCCTCGTGACAGCACCTCCTTGGCCAATTCCTCTGAGGAAGGATCTCCTTTCTCAGAGACGGGGCACCCTATGGCACCCTCGTCCCGATCTTTGGAACCTCCACGTGTGGCTCCTGGACGGGATGAGGCAGGTTTGAGTACCCTGCCACCTGCGGTGGCGGCTACCATCACTTCCGCTAGAGCATCGTCCACGAGACATGTCTACGCGTTGAAGTGGAACCTCTTCGTCAACTGGTGCTCTTCTCACCGAGAAGACCCCAGGAGATGTTCGATCAGTGTTGTGCTTTCCTTCCTGCAAGATGGGTTGGAGCGAAGGCTGGCTCCCTCCACCCTGAAGGTGTATGTGGCCGCTATCGCCGCATATCACGATGCAGTTGAAGGTAAGTCTCTGGGAAAGCACGACCTGATCATCATGTTCCTGAGAGGAGCAATGAGACTGAATCCTCCTCGCCCTCCTCTCGTTCCCTCTTGGGACCTCTCAGTGGTGTTAAATGCCCTGCAGAGGGCTCCCTTTGAGCCTCTGCAATCAGTTGAGCTTAAGTTCCTGTCAATAAAGACAGCGCTCCTGGTTGCATTGGCCTCCATCAAGAGGGTAGGGGACCTGCACGCATTCTCCGTTGACGAAGTGTGCCTGGAATTCGGGCCGGGTCACTCTCACGTGATCCTGAGACCCCGGCCTGGATATGTGCCCAAGGTTCCCACCACTCCCTTCCGGGACCAGGTGGTGAACCTGCAAGCGCTGCCCCTGGAGGAGGCAGACCCAGCCTTGGCAATGCTCTGTCCAGTACACGCTCTCCGTGCTTACGTAGACAGGACGCAGTGTTTCAGGACCTCAGACCAGCTCTTTGTCTGTTATGGTGGGAGACTGAAGGGAAAGGCTCTCTAAAAGCAGAGGTTGTCTCACTGGATAGTGGACGCCATTGCTTTGGCTTACCAACAGCAAGGCCGACCGTGCCCCCTTGGTGTGACAGCGCACTCCACATGGAGTGTGGCTTCCTCTTGGGCTCTAGCGCATGGCGCCTCGCTGGCAGACATCTGCATAGCTGCAGGCTGGGCAACACCCAACACATTCGCCAGATTCTATTATCTCCGAGTGGAGCCTGTGTCCTCTCGTGTACTCGCTTCAACCAGCTAGTACTGGACCCGCTCAGGTGTCTTCGCTTGCTCGCCATTCCACTCCATGGACTGGATACGTGCGATATTTCCTCAGCTGAGCCTTCCTCTCTGAAGCCCTGAGTTCCTCCAGCACTGTTGACGCTGGCGCCGGTGTCTATTGCCTGTGCGTCGGCTAGGTGCCTCCGTGTGCATGGTTCCTCCCCTGAGTAACCCCCACATGTGTATTTCCACTGTAAGCCTCATTGAGCATGTGTCTTTCCCTCGGCAAGCCACCTTGCCACTCCTGGAGTTGAAAGTTGCCACCCCACGGGCTGGTCACTCCAGTGTTCCTCCATATGAAGCCCCCCTCAGGCCATATGTGTATTCTTAAGTCCTCCCTACTGGTAGGCGTGCTGCGCCATATTTCCCCTGAGATATGCTTCCCAGTGTACCTTGGTATTCCTGTGTTAAGTAGGACTCCTTCGTCCGTGCCTATATCACGACAGGGAGGTCAGACTTCGCAGGGCACTGGAAGACAGCTGTGAAGGTGGGGTGATTACACGGGGGCCCCCATTCTCCGTCATCCGACGTAACTCGGAGTGACTACGAAAGGGAACGTCTCGGTTCCCCTCTGAGTAGGGAACGGAGACGTTACGTCTCCCTGCCACTTCCGCTGTACCGCTGGGTAGACCCCTGAGTTCAGTCTCGGCTCCTCAGCGAAGACATGAACTGCTGTTGCAGGTGTCTCTCCTTAACCCTCTGGGGTCGCCAATCACGCCGGTCTGCTCGCTTTTTTTCTTATCAGTGCAAAAGAGACTCAAAATACTCGGTTGATTTTGATCTTACATATAAGTGTTATACATCATTAGATCCTGTTAAGTTTTTTTTTTTTTTTTGGATACTCACAATAAAAACAAAGTGTTGTGCTTTTCACCAAATAAAGAAAAACAAACATGATGCGAGTTCTGCGTTCTTTCTGTCAGTGAAGTCCATTCTGAAACGTGTCCTAAGATTAACTGTAACTCCGCGATTACTTGTCACACAGGCACGAGAGATTTTTCTTTATGAAGCTTGAATTCTCTTCTTTTAAATGAAGTAATTTATATAAAAAACTAATATTCTCAGTTCATGCAATCCGTTTGAAACCAAGGAGAGGTCCATTTTTTCTTTCTCCCCTCATTATTTTTAATGAGTTGAGGCCGCCACGCCCCCGGCGCTGTTCACATGTAAATAGTTCAGGTGATCGCGCACACGCCCCAGATCAATGCCATAAAAACACAAAGATTCTTCATGAGATTCACTGATAGTTCATCGCGTTTTGAGGATGGCACGCTACTCCGGTGAAGAAGCCCTTCAGATGATTCTGGACAGCGAGGATTCACCTTTTCCTCAGAGGAATTTGAAACTCTGACGACCAACGGCAGCATTTTGAAGAACGAATTGACCCCGCCGATACAAGTTCGGAGTAAGTTGTTTAGTGTTATATAATTCCTTTTCTGATTATAGAGCTCAAATGAATTTTCAGACTATAGTTTTGTCTAGTTTCGGCTAGCTTTTGACATAGGAAAGATTACCTCACAGTCACAATATCCCTATACGCTCGTGTAAACTTTTTAAATGTGATATTAGCCTACTACATATATTTCACTCAGTTTTGAGATTAGTTTATGACACTGATTATCATGCTAAAATACTGTCTTATGCGTAATTTATTTTGTTTGTGAATAACTGCTTAGGTTATAATGATTTAGTGAAATATATTTCAGCCTCCGGTAAAATATGTGATACTGTCTAAATACAATATATTATTTATGTATAAATGTTCAGTTAGGCTAACTGAAATAAAACCATGTCTATATTGTGAAGGGTAGTCAACTTTAGCATGGGTGTGTTCACTTATTCTAAGCACTGTGTGTGTGTGTGTGTGTGTGTGTGTATATATATATATATATATATATAATTAAATCAAAAAATTTTCTACAATGCATGCCCAAAGTCGTGCAGCCATATAGTTTATTATACGATATTATATATCGTATTGCCCTAATCTGTCATGTAAACTGTAACAGTCCAAAATATTTTAAAGTATACTCCCACCAAACGAGATTTCCCCCAGTTCTGAATGCTTTAAAGGGATCTGAGATCATTTTGAGCAGTCACATATACAATTTGCTGCTTACTTTTTGGAACATCATGAACGCTGTCTAGCTATAGGCAGCTCACTGTCTGGAACAGAGCCAATGCATGGATTCCAGCACATTGACTGAAGTCTTAAAAGCACTTGCTATAGTCCTCATGTGAGTGATGACATTTATGCAGTGATTCAGAGTGACTTTAATTAAGTCAATGCATTAAAGTTAAGAAAGGATGAAGATAGATAGCAAATGAAGACCGCCTTGCCACAACACTTAACACATACAGAAACACTGTAAGACAATGTGACTGAGATTTTTTTTATTCATTTTTTTTAGTAAAGTTATTGCATGGTGAGTGATGTGTCATTACACAGTATGAACAATTTATGATTCACCTAAAACTGCAGTGGAAAAATTAAAGTGGAACAATCTGAGGAAAACAGTCAAAAACACACGGCATATTTTTGCTCTCTCGCATCAATAGAACAAGCCTTTGAGATAAAAGTGCAAATTAGGTTTTATTCAGTCTCTTTTTTTTATCCCACAAAAAGTTTCACAGATGAAAATTAATTCACTTAATCAAATGCTTGAAGCATCACAACTATTACTGATAAGTCACTGAATATTAATAATCTAATGTTGAGGTTCAGATTTAATTAAAACAGGTACATGGCCCTGATAAAGCCTGCTTGAGCCAGATGATTTGGTTTGATTAAAGTAATAGTTCAGTCAATAATAAAATTCTGTCTTTATTTACTCAACCTCAGGCCGTTGCTGTTACGGTTGGGTGTAGGCAGGAAGCACGAGGAGATCAGGATTTCCAAAAACAATATACTTTACTAATAAATCAAACTCAAACTGATACAGGCAGGCAAAGGATGCACAGGTAACATACACACACCTTTCACAAACGAGAACCGACCAGGAGTGAGGGAGAACACAGGGTTTACATACACAGAGAACAGATTAGGGAAACAAGGCACAGCTGGGGCAAATGAACTAGACACAGGTGAATAAACTAAACACTAACGAGGAGCGGGAAACTGGAAACAGGACTGAACCAAATACACAAAGAACGGGGGAAACACAGGGCATACATGTAACAGTTGCAAACCCATACGTATTTTTTCTGTGGAAAATAAAATGAGAATTTTGACGAATCTTTATTCAGATGTTTCCATACCATTGTGACAAAGAAGTGTGCACTTGTAGTGTATTTCAAAGTTTTAAAATGATTTTTAACAAACTTGTAGGTAATACAAAATTAATGAAACAAATGCCACTTAAGTGAATGTAAAGAGAGTACACTTTAATGATAGCTTTTACAAAGTGCACTTGGTAATAATGCCAAATTAAAAGTTTTACTTTAAGTATTTTGTCATACAGAAGTTGTTATATATATTTGAATTGTCCTAAATTGCAACATAGTTACAAATCATTACAAATATGTTTAAATACATGACAACCATGTTTCAATAGAAATGGAATTAACGTAGGATATATTTTTATTTACCATAAATGCTTGTTAGTATACCCAACAGTACACTTCAACTAAGAAAACAAAATAAATTATGAAATTACATTGAAAGATGTAAGCAGTCAAAAACACTTAAGCACCTTAAGTTAAACGAATTGCATTTAAACTATAATACATTTTCATTTATCTGTTAATAACATGTAATTAAGTGTTCGAAACACTGAACATTAAGTTTGCTCTTATATAGGCCTATACTGAATATTATTAGCTATACGTATGTAAACAATAAGGTTATTCAGATACAGCACAGCCTCTCGTACCTTATTATTTTATAAAACGGTTACCACACAATACAAATATTAAAGCCAAAAAATGTATATGCAACTTTCATGAAGTAAAATTAAACCTTCCTTCCGCTGAAAAAAAAAAAAAAAAAACAGTCCCTGACCACGAACAACAATATAAATTACATTATTTCGCCATTAGATGGCGGCAAAGACTGTCTTTATGAGTGAGCCAGTCAGAAGAGAAGACTTTTATATTGAAAGGACTGAAACTTGTTGTAATTGTGAACACTGTGGAGTGCAACTGACACATGACGAGCGTGTCAGGCACGGGAAAACACCAAGGCTGTGTCCGAAATCTCCACTCAAACCACTACTCCCTAACCCCTATGTAGGGGGTAGGGAGTAGAGAACTATATAGTGAGCTCACCAGCATAATAGGCCCTGTCCCAAATGGCACACTCCGGACTTGTGGACTTCCTCAGAGTCCACACTTCAGTGACGTCATGTATTTTTGGGACAGACTCGATCGTCACCCCGGAAACAGGAAGACGGTCTGATTGTTGTTATGGACAGGAGCTACAGGTTCGGGGAAATATGCTGCCTATTGTTGTGTTTATATGACTCAGTAAAGCCCTGACATTCTGTTCTATTTATTTAATGAATCATAATGCGATTACATTATATTGAGCTTATTTCTCCAAAATTGTAAAATTAAAAGTCATTTCTGGCCGTTTCTGTTATAATGCGTTACTCCACACATGATTATAACTTATGAACATAAATAATTAATAATTTATTAATGAATACATAATTAAAAATAATTAATACACATATTTCATATATTTTCATTTTCGCGCCACACCGTTTTCTCTTGCCTGTCGACATTATGAAAAAAAAAACAGATCTACGTTATCAAATATCTTGCTCATAATACTCTTAATAAAACAGCTTTTAGACTCTGTGGAGATGCCACTCAATATTTATCTTTTTTGTTTGTTTGTTCTCGTGATTCAGAAGATTTGCGGATTAGCAAAAGAAACAGGATTTCTAGACACAGAAAACGACATGCTGTTCTTGCTACGCTAGCGAGACGTCGTCAAATTGTAAGTTAAAGATGAAGATGGTGCTAGGTCTTTATCAGAGACGGACAGAGTATACAGCTTTATTACTTGAGTAAAAGTACAGATGAGATAGCTATACCCCTGGCTAAATTTTACTCAAGTACAAGTAAAAGTTAGGCATGATTTGTGCCGTAATGGGGCAATACGTGCTTACAAACAATTTATACATGTCTGACAAAATTGTAGAACTAGTATTATAAGTTAAACGAGAAAGAACATAACTTACATTTGTATGACAAATTCGTATTGTCGCGCTGCTCTCCTTGATGTCCATCCGCCATTTTTACGATTAGCGCAATGCAGGATGGTATGTAGGGCTTGGGTTAGTGACCATCGGTTGTACACTACTATTCAAAATGCATTCTGGGATACATTGAGTGGACTAAATAGGGTAAAATAATCATCACTATACATTCGGACAGCACTACAAAATGGCGAGCTCACTATATAGTCCACTATATAGTGAGTAGTGGGAGATTTCGGACACAGCCCAACTGTTATAAGGACAAGATATCGACTTCACTCATATGATGGAAAAGGCATCATGCCTCAGACTAAAAGTCTTCAGGTCTCAGGAAAAACACGTCAGGTATCAGGCTCGTATAATGAGGCATCAGATGAAACAGCCTCAGACTAAAGGCATCAGACAAAAAGGCATTGTACAAAACGGACTCAAGATTGAAAGGTATCAGACAAAAAAGCATCGGACAAAACGGACTCAGCGAAGTTCTTTTTCTACGAGAGAGACAAAAGGTAAGCTGTAGCCAACTTGATATTTGATCTCACATTTACAATAAAACACTGCAGTGTCCGCTTTATGAGGTTCTATCTCTACAAAACACCCCTAGCAATCCTAGCAACTTAAACATGTTCTCATTGATATTGTTCAATGAAACTTATAGAGTATTGTGACATCTAACTTATAGGCTACTGCATTTACAGTAACGTTAGATATAGCATTTTCCTTCAGGTAAGTCCTATATTCGTCATTAATAATCCGTTTGAATGTCAGCTGCGATATATTATTTTCCTTTTAACAAGTTTTTCCCATGCCCTGACAATATTCAATATGTCAGTTGCGTCTTCTCCGTGTTCACAACAAGTTCAATCCTTTCAATATTAAAGTCTTCTCTACTGACTGACTCACTCAAAAAGACAGTCTTTGCCGCCATACTGGCGAAATAATATAAATTACGTTGTTGTTCACTGTCCGGGACTATTTTTTTTCCAGTGGAAGGAAGGCTTAGTGATTTTACTTCATGAATGTTGCATTGATACATTTTGTGGCTTTAATATTTGTATTGTGTGGGAGCCGTTTTATAAAAGGAAGGTATGGCTACTCAAGGCTGCTGTATCATGAATAAGTCATGGCTGAAGGTGTTTTGCGTCGTGCCTAAAAACGCCCTTAAGCCTTGACTTAATTCACGATACAGCACAGCCTCTCTACCTTGCTTACATTATATCAGTGGTGGGCCGTCAGGGCCAGCAAGGCCTTCTCTGCTGCTCTAAACACTATCAGAATCATAGTCCATTCTTTTAATTTCATAGTTTTTCTCTTGGTTGCCGCAATTTACCATGCTCTGCCACCCCAACACAGTCTCATCCCAAGACGTCAACTAACTGACGCTTTTGACCATACGTCAAACATCCGACGTTTTAGGGTACCCTTTAACGTCAGTTAAATGACGATCCTGGGGCGTCATCCAACTGACACTTTACCTTTAACGTCAGTTAGATGACGCGGGTAGGTTTAGGTCTGGGGTAGGGTTAGGATTAGATAGCGTCATCTAACTGACGTTAAAGGGTACCCTAAAACGTCGGATGTTTGACGTATGGTCAAAAGCGTCAGTTGGTTGACGTCTTGGGATGAGACTGCGTTGGCCACCCCAGTATGCCCTTATCTCGGGCGGCAGGGGCTTTGGCCCTCCCTTTACTTAATTCATTTGTTTTCATTGATTAGGGGTGGGGCATGCCTCAAGTATAGGCCCCTCTTTTCGATCCTTTCATACTGGGAAAAGTAGCGTTACAGATAGAAACTGACCTGGATTGCACCTTAGACTTAATGGCACATCCCACACAACTAGGATTCCAAGACGCGGCTTCACCCGTTATAGAAGAACTTCTTCATTTCCATGACCAAGCACTAATAATTGTATTTTTAATTAGCACAATAGTACTTTATATTATTGTTGCAATGGTTTCGACTAAGCTTGCCAATAAACCAATAAACGGGCGGCAGTGGCTCAGTGGTTCATGTAGATTGTCTACAAACTGGAAGGTTGGTGGTTCAATCCCCTGTTCCACCTGACCAAGTGTCGAGGTGTCCATGAGCAAGACACCTAACCCCAGCTGCTCCCGACGAGCTGGATGGCGCCTTGCATGGCTGACACCGCCGTCGGTGTATGAATGAGTGAGTGAATGGGTGAATGTGAGGCAAAATGTAAAGCGCTTTGGTGGCCATTGGGTCTGTGAAAGCGCTATATAAATGCAGTCCATTTACCATACATATATTGTGAACTCCCAAGAAATCGAAATTGTATGCTGCTTCCCGTGGTGTATGTTTATGTTAGAGCTTTTATCCAATCATATTTCAGCCATCATGTGTTGCAATGTGCAAATAAATCTGCCTTGAGGCCTTCAGAATCAATAGCGCGGGTGCCTGTCGCTTAAAATAAATGGCAAGGAAACTGTTGCTTTTAACAATCAGACAATCAGTCAGATTTAATCAGCCAATCAGATTCCAATTTTGGGTGCACCAGGGTACAATAAAGTCGGCATTTTCACGTCCTTTGATTTGGATGGTCAGAGCGCGTATTACTGGTAGTCAGAGCTAGCTAACCGCATATGTAAACTGCATAAACTAAAATATATCCCTGTAGATGTAATAGTTTTTATTACACGGCTCTGTGGAATACTTGATTCTGATTGGTCAATAGAGCCATCCAGCGGTACGTTATTCCCAGATAACAACCTTCAAAACAGATAATGCAGGCTCATCCGGGTTACTGAAGTCAGCAGTGCTTCGCGTCGGGGTCCATCATCAGAATCACCGGCTGGATGTCCCTTACTTCAACCCACCAATTAATGTTTCTTTCCCTCCTCGATCCCTAGCAGGTTCAAACATACCGGAAACATCCCTTATTCAGCCTTATCCACCTTAACGCATAGTCACAGAACACTATTCGATCGGTCCGGGTAAAAACAGAATGACTGAATGCCATGACTGAAGGCTAAAGTTCTGCTGATCTCATTGATTTCGTTCAAAAATCTGTGTGAGAGCGGCAGCTGTACACATCGTCATGTGTTGCGGTGACTGTTCCTGTGTCCACTGTTTCAGTCTCAGCCCTAAAGCGAATTTAAAACTTATGCCAAAAATACGACGGGACAGACTCAACTTTCAGCATTAGCCTCAATGGTGATAGAAAAGGTTGTTGGGACTTAAACGCATAGATAACATTGTACAACCAAATAAAGTCTTTTTGAGGAAAGAAATTAGGATGGATTTTGTGTAAAAAAAAGAATCAGTCGTTTTGGTGAGTAGGCCTATGCTTTTTTTTGCGCCTGTTTTTTCCATGGTGAATATGATTTTCTTCTTAATTTTTCTTATGATCGAAACTTCATTTTTTCCCCCCAAACATTCATACTATTGCAACCCTTGAAGGACAAGACTTATAATCGCAACGCAAGAACAACTGAACACTAACGCACAAGCCGAACTCACTCGCTCGTTTCTCTCTTTTCCGAACTCACCGCATTAACCCTATAACTGCAATATGGTCAATAACAGTTGATATTGACCACAATTTAATCTACAAAAAGGACATATTTATACAATATATTTTCCATATATGTAGCTATACATTCCAATTATTCTAAAGCTCAATATTTGCTTTGAAGAAAAGTTTATCTTTTTGTGTTTGATGGAAGAAGAAGAAAAGTTTGAGGTTAAAGGAACACTTCAATCATTTCCAGGGGCGTAGCAAGCTTTTCAAAAGTGCGGGGGATGGATGTGGTCAGGGCCGGATTAAGAATTCAGAGGCCCCTCCATAGGCAGGACTGTAGCGTAGTTTGTCTGTAGCTTATTTTTAAAGGGCATTTAAATTTGGCATTAACAGTAAATGATCGTTGTTTTCCATTGTATTTTGTAAAAATATGTTGTGTGGACCTCTGTCCCTCTAGGGGGGTTCGGGGGCATGTTCCCCCGAAAGAAAATTTTGTACATTTTAAGGTTAAATGCATCAATCTGGTGCACTTTGAGAGCTCAAAATTAAGAGCTTCAACCGGCTTCAACCCATGAACTGTGCACATTGAACAAAGAAAAATAATTGACTTGTACCTAAAGAGGGCAAACATCTTTTTAGTTATGATACAGAGTCTCAGTCTACATTACATTATCACTGGTGTTTTAGAATGCCAAACATTTATCATAATAATATAATAATGATTTATATAATTATTCCTATGATGGAAAATCCATTTAGCATATAAATGTATGCTACTAAATGAAATGAATATTTCAAAAGTATATTTTATATTACGCTATAGAATAGGAAAATTACAATACTTTTGTCCTAATTTTTTCACTTGCAAGAAATAAACCCTTGAGTTTGTATTTTGGAGAAAACACCAGATCACCATACTGAATGATCGCGTGAGCAAAGTGCGCACTTTTCTTTAAATCAGCAGCACAAACAGAATGCCTACTTAATTAAAGTCTTGTGCTGTTCAGTCTAAAAAACAAAATATAATAACGAAAACGCTCGACATGTCAACAAAACATAAGCATAATATCTTCCCAAACACACATCAAGCTTATTTAAAAAACTCGAAAGCATAAACACTCATTCAAAGTACCTGGACAAGGGAGACGTAAATAACCATAACCATAAGTTCCCGCCTCCTCAGCACGAGTTGACCGATAAATCTAACGCACCAAGAGAGGCGGGACTTAAGGCAGAACAGCCAATCATCAGCCAGTCACACTCAAAGGCGGTGTCATGTTTGAGAGGGAGGGGGAGAGGAGGAGGAGCCGCAGCGAGCGCGCACACAGAGCGGCCAGAGAAACGGAGGAGCGACTGTAGTAAGGCGTTTGTGCAAAACTGCGGGTGTTGAACCCTCTCACTGGGAAAAGTGTGGGTGTTAAAACACCCACATCCCCCACGGGTGCGACGCCCCTGCTCATTTCAATCTTTTAGAATGAATTCAGATTCATTAATCTTTATTGAAAGTGGGTCATATATGTAGTCGAAATGTAAAAGAATTTTTGAATTTGGTGCCCTCTTGACCGAGAAAAGACCGAAAATAACTTTAGGGCCTATTTGTATGTAAGACAACAACTCCCACAATGCACCACATTGCACAGCTCCGCAAGCCACTCCCACTAATCCAGAACAGCGCAAACACCAGAGAAATCACTCTTTTGTCTACAAGGCTAACGTTAGCTACCACCAGAGTTAGAAATTCATTTCACACAAAGTTTCTAGTTAGTTGGCTGTGGCGAGCAGGACGAGGGCGAGGGACGTGAGAGGACGACGCGAGGCCAGTGGCGGGAGTGATAATGAACGACACCTGTGAGACGCACCGGTCTCTCTCGCATCTCTCACGGAGGAGCGGACGCATAAAACGAGGAGCGACGACAGGGCAGATCGAGAGAGGAACAGGCCTGATTTTATGTTGTGTTTTGTTTCTGTTGTGTGTGACTGCTGGCTTATACTTTTGTATTTTGTTTATTTTACTATTAAAATGTTTAAATGTTCGCCGGTTCCCGCCTTCTTCCCACAACAACGAACCCCATTACATTGGCAAACTCATTAGTGAATTACTCCTCGTTTGTTTCTATATGGTGAATTATTGCATGATACCTGGATGTTCAGTCAGAACATATGCGGTGCGACACCAGGATGGTTCACATCACAACACAAACGTCCGTGTGCTCGTCTGATTCAGAGATTTCGTCCAGGAGAAATTGCTATCGTTGAAATTCTCTGCAGCAGACGGACTCTATCTGTGTCCGTAGCGCACAGCGAGAGCACAGGCACCAGCAGTCCGCCCAGCTCGAGCCAGTCCGGGCTCCTCGTCCACGACAGGCAGCCGCCTCCTGTTCCTCCAGCAGCCTCGGCTGCTCTTCACTATATTGCGGCTCGTAAAGATAGCCACGAACAGCGGATTAGAGCCGCAGAATTTCAAAATCTTCTTCTTCCATATATTTAGTTTCTTCCGTCATTGTCGTAACTTCCTATCTCCACAGTGCTTGTTAGCTCAGCTTCCAAACAAGATGGCTGATATTGCTGTCTGTATCTACAGGTGAAGTCCCACCCACTGATCTGTAATAGGTCTGTAGCGTGAGTGGGTTCCACACACTGAATAAATGATGAGCTTGTGTTTGTAGTCTTAACCCTTATACAAATAAATGGGACTTCCTGCTTTTTATGACGCAAAATGACGATTTTTTCGTCATAAAAAGCAGGAAGTGGAACACTTAAATCCTTATTTCTCTCATTTCAGGGGAAAATAAGGGAATAAACCATGACCATTCAAAAATATGACTGGGTTTCTAAAGATACAAAGCTTAATGCAAATGGGTGAAGTGTCCCTTTAAGGACTTCTATTTTTTTAACTTTAGTTCCTCTAATGTACAGTACAAATAGCACATGGCGAAGCATTTCAGGGGAACTCATCAAGCACTCATTAAAAGGATCTGACCTCATATCTCACGCATTCAACACGTTTGAGACGCTGTAGGCCTTTGCCACACATCCGTTTTCACTGACACCGACAGAAGAGACAGAGAAGGTTACTTTGTTTTGATATGAAACAAATTCTCACCTCTCAGATTCTGTCAATCTTATTACAATATTCAAACAAATAGGCCTAACGTTTTGACGCTTGTAAATGTGACGTGACAGATCGCAGTAGCGCCTCAGTTCAAGCGGCACATGAACCGATCATCTCTACTACACTGAAAAAATATTTTCATTCATCCAATTAAAATATTTTAGGGTAATGGTCCACATCTATATTTTATAACTTGATCCAATGAAAAATTAATAACTTACCCTAACCAATATTTTCTGTCTATGAAAACTATTTTAAAAAACATGGTACAATTTTTCATGTTGAAGAAAGTCAATTAATTTAATTTTTGATCTGAACAAAAATATATAGATTTAATCAAAACAAAACTTCTCATTTAAGAAATTTGTATTAGAAATGATTTGTTTTCTCCAATCAAATATATAGAGATTTAATTTAACAATTATGTATCATTTTTAAAAATAAAAGTTAATAGAAATTATTAATTTTAAACAAACAAAAACATATGGATTTAATAAAACATGTTTCCCATCAAGGAACTGTAACCCAGTGACAATACAGGGTTAAAAGAACTTAAAAATGTATTAAAATAGCGTAATACACCTTTAGGGAAATTAGCCAATCTGGAGTGATAGTTCCTCCCCCAGCTGAACATGATTGACAGGTCACGACGCAACTGCGTGAGCCGAAGAGAGCCTGCGCTAGTGCGCGTGAGAAAGAGAGAGACGACGAACAAACTTGATGGTGACGGGATAAAAGAGGAAATTAACAGATTTAAAGTTAACAGAGTGATAAAAGTGAGTGTATTAGCAAGCTAAAGAACCAACACTGAAGACAGGATAAGTAGGAGCAACCGGGAGTTGGGAAAAAATCCCATTTTCCACCATTTGTCTCGGTAAGCTAGTGAACTACATGACGCTAATATTGCTAACTGTGTGGGCAGTGCTACATTTGCCTATATTTGTATCAAGAGTTAAGTGGGTGTTTACGGCCTGGCGCCATAGAAATTGATTTCTGACAGTGATATAAAGTTTTAATTTTAATTAGCACCTGATATAGTAAGGGAATATTTAAAGGGTTAGTTTACCCAAAAATGAAAATTAAGTCATTAATTACTCATCCCCATGCTGTACCAACCCCATAAGGCCGGATTCACATATAGCGCCTAAAAACGCGTAGAAAACGCTGGGCGCGCCGCATTCTCCTTTTTCCAAAGCGCTAGGGCGGTTGCGCTCCAGTTAGTTCTTGTCACGTGACCCACTGTGCGCTTATGGTGCGCTTGCGGCATTCTGAAAAGTTGAGATGTTTTTGGGCCTTTCTCAATATGTGTTCTTGTCTGTACTTGTGTCCTTGTGTTCTTGTGAAACGTCATCTTTTGTGGCCCAAGTACTGTCCCAATACACAAGTTTGCATTTTGGCAAGAATGGTTAAAAATCCCGGATGTGTTCTTGACACACCCATTTTACCGAGGATGGATCGGTTGGTAACTTGTGTGAACTTGACGGCAGAAATATCCCAGCATTCAGTTCGGTAACTTGTGTGAACTTGACGGCAGAAATATCCCAGCATTCAGTTCGGCATTCGAGGAAGGAGAGGCAGGTCAATACAGTAATTCGTTTTTCTACAATTTCGTACGCTATTTCATCACTAAATTCACTTCTGAGAACATTTGATGCGAGAAATCAACTGTGTAGATTTCAAATATTGGCATTTTTACGAAAATCTATGGCGAATCGAAAATGTTCTCAAACGTTTTCGGAAGTGAGAATCTCCGTAAGCGCCTGCGGGTGTTAAGTTAGATAGCGAGCCAACCGGCCAGTCTGCTCACAGACTCGTTTTACCCCACAGTCAAGAGACCATTGAAGCCTGGCTGTTATCGTCAATAATTCTCGTTATGTTTGGGTACCGCAGACGGTGTCTGTGCGGGGTTATTATTGCACAATACCAGCAAGAACACATCGTCTCAAACTGTCAGCAGCGTTCTGTGTGCTCGTCACCTTGTGAGTTCATTCTTCCAAGAACAACTAGCAAGAGCCTTCTCCCCAAGAACACAAGTCCGTTCTTTGCATTCTTGGTTTTGAGAAACACCCTTTATCTCGATGCGGCGCAGACGCGCTTGGAAAAAACGAGCGCGTCGCACCGCGACCGGGTCGCTTCCATTATGAGCGCGCATACCGCGCGCCTACATTTGAAATAATGAACTTGAGCGCGCAAAAGACGCGATATGTGAATCGGGCCTATAGTTGAGCCACTGTTGTGACATGGAATATTTAAACATTTTCTTCATTGACTTTCTGGGCCGTCAAGTTTCATTCCCTTAGGAAGCCTATGGAGGAGTAATCAACCTCTCAGATTTAATCATAAATATCTTCATTTGTGTTCCGAAGACGAACGAAGGTCTTACGGGGTTGGTACAGGATGGGGGTGAGTAATTAATGACTTAATTTTCATTTTTGGGTGAACTAACCCTTTAAGTTACCTAAGCACAGCTGCATTTATGTTCATTTTCTCTGTTTAAGAAGTAGCTAAGTGAATTACACAGCATTGCTATTGAAGGGAAGGTTATGGAAAAAATACTATGGTTTTCTATTATCATTTTATTTTATTGTTGTGTGTGGAAATGTTAAACCTTAATGTTTAAATTCTGCTGTGGGTAGATAAAACATGTTTTCTGATAAGAGTACTCTAATGAGAGTATTAGCATTGCAACTACAGTTATGTGTTGCAACTTAACTTATGTAGAGCCTGTACTGCCTACAGTTTTCCTAATACCGGGATAAGAGTATATTGATGTTATTTCTGTTGATCTATTATCAACTGTTATTGAATAAGTACAAGGTTTGGCATGTTATATGCTGGTTACTGTAGATATACTGTATCTAGATATTGAGCTGAGATTTGAAATTTGAACTGAAGTGTAATAAATAGGCCTGAACATGTGATCATTGAGTATAATGCAGCATGTGATGCTTAAATGTTACATGGTTGTTATTCTTTAGTATGATTGTTGTACAACATATAGATATATAAAACATAATTTTAAAAACCTGTTTGCAATAAAAAGGTCAGGTCTTATGGAAAGAGAGAGAACTACTTGGAAGATCCCTTTGTATTGATGGCGAGCCTGCCAGTGTGATCTTGAAGAGATGCAGACCAACTCATCGAACACTTCCCTTGGTGGTAGGAAAGTATCAGTCGCCTGAGCTGGTACACACACTTCATCCAAAAGTGCCAACTTTCTTCTTAAACAAGGAAACTGTCACAGAACTGGTGACACACACTTTAACAGAGAACTATTGAAAGTGGATTGACTAATTGACTATTGACTAGGGATGTAACGATTCACTCGCAACCGGTTGAAAATCGATAAAAATGTGTGACGATTCAAGTCGGGTGAAATGTTAAATGAATCGCGATACACGTTTTAAACAGCAGGGCGCGTTGAGAACCTCGCTTTACAGGCACAATAGCAGCGAGCACACACTGGCGCGAAGCTAGCGAGTGTTTTCACTTCATTCATGGAACTTGATCTTGTGTGAGCCAAGCTCAACTTCCATAGGAATAAACTGAAAACGATCGGTTTGCTCCCCTCGCGCCGCACCAGTGTGTGCCATAGACTGGTGTCCATGCGCCGTCAAACACATGGCGACGGCAAGCGTAGATGTTGACGTTGACTCATTCAAATCAGAGTTGTGGCGGGATTTTGACTTTCCGTAGACTAACAATAATCACCACCGTGAGAAGCACCAGTCACCTCCGTTTTCATGTAAAAGTCATTAACACGAGAGCCACGGAGATCACAAGGTGCATCAGTGTTTCCGTGGCAACCAGGTGTTGTATTTATTTTACTATCTCTTTCTCTAAATGTGTTTTTTTAACTCTTACTAGTGTAATGATACAAATTATAACAAAATTAGAATCTTGCCTTTATTACAATGTAAAACCCCTGTCAATCTGGTACTAATTTTACACAGTCTTTTACATAGTGTGTGAAGGTACCAGTGTCCAGCCTCTTGACCAAACAGACAGAAAGACTGAGTTGAAACAACCTTGAAGGGAATTTTTTTTAATGTAGTTTTATTATTTGACAAATATATTTTAAATTAAAAATAAATGTGCAGCATTTTGTCTGAGAAATAATAAAAGGGAAACTTTTGTCTTAAGTCTCATTTGTTTAAAAAATCGTTAGAAAACCGTATCGTGAAACCAGTATCGTGAATCGTATCGATAAATAAAATAAAATAAAAGGGAAACTTTTGTCTTAAATCTCATTTGTTTAAAAAATCGTGAGAAAACCGTATCGTGAAACCAGTATCGTGAATCGTATCGAATCGTGAGATGAGTGAATCGTTACATCCCTACTATTGACTAAAGACAGACTTTAACGACTACAAAAGAAAAAAACCAAAGACTCATTTATTTTCAAAGGGCCCAATTTTTTTTTTTTTCATGTATGCTATGTAATTGTGTTTCAATTGTTACTTGCAACGTAATGTGAGTAAAAGTTACTGGTTACAACTTACCTGGTCTGATACTTCCTTTTATGGGTACAGTTTATATCACTTAGCTCCTTCCGAACCTAGCATAGTGTTAGCTCATATTTAGAGGGTAGCACGGTTACAGAACATTCCTTGATCTGATCCAAAATCTAATAAATTAAAAAAGACAAATAATTTACATTGCATAAAGATTTATTAACTAATTAATTAATAGATCGGATTTTCTGAGGCATTGCGTTCTGTAGGCTATACGTCTCCGCAGTTTAATGACGAGAGCAACCCCGATGTGAATCTGCAAAGGGAGGGCCCGACAAAACAACGTGATCTCATTAGAATACGTGTGTATTTTACGTTAAGTGTAGTTCTACCACACGTACATTTACTTACGTTTTGCACACTCAGAAACGTATACTACTGACGTATTTACAGCACTAAAACGTAAAATATTTATGTATTGACAGCACAAAGACGTAAATTACGTCTTTACTCTACCGACGTACAAATTTGTACCTGTTCCTATTTACCGTATTTTCCGCACTATAAGGCGCACCGGATTATAAAGCGCACCTTCAATGAATGAGCTATTTTTGAATATTTTCTATATATAGGGCGCACCGGATTATAAGGCGCATAAGATACTGCAGTCAAACGTTTGACTGGGTTTGCGTTATGCATCCACTAGATGTGCTAAAGGGAATGTCAACAAAACAGTCAGATAAATGTAAACTTTATTAAGCGTTCTGACAACTCCGTTCACTCCTATGGTGACGTTGTTCAAACGTTAAAGGAGAACTCCGGTCAGTTTTAACATAGAGGTAATTTTTTTTTAAATTTGGAGTGCTGTCAGTACAGATAACAACGACAAAAACCGGTGTTGCCTACACCGTGTTATCCTCTTTTTAAAATTTGCACCCTGTTGACTTAAACGGGGCAAGTTTTAAACCTGCTTTTAGCCTCTTAACAACCTTAATGTGTCATTACAAGTGCACAGCCATGTGAGTGATCTCATTAAGAGTGAACACAGTGAATCTGACTGCAGTAAATGTGAAAGTTATGAATAAAAATGATGTTTATTCAGCCAGCTCACACACCCGTGAGCTATTTTCTTCCTGTTTTCGGGCGAAGTCCACAGTAGGCGATTGTCGAGTGCGCGCGCGCGATCATTGGTAACTAGCAACAGTGGAGACTCAGACTGTCAGCTGTCAGGCGATGACGGTGCTGTGTGGTGTTCTGAGAATATCAGCTCAAATGGATAGTTCATCCGAATCAGATGTTGAACACACGGAGGAGGTTTGATCGCGCGCGCGAACTCGACAATCAACTACTGTGGACTTCGACCGAAAACAGGAAGTAAATACGGGTATGTGAGCTGGCTGAATAAAGAGATTATTCCTGCCTTCATGAAAGCTCGGATCACAGTTGAGACTGATAACGTTAAATCAGCCCAGGCAGATAGTGGCGTAAGTCGCCCGGCGCTGTCTCCCCGTCTTGGTGAACGTGTGTTCACCATCCATAAATTAGGCGCTCCGGATTATAAGACGCACTGTCGTTTTTTGAAAAAAATTAAAGGCTTTTAAGTGCGCCTTATAGTGCGGAAAATACGGTATGCTTATTAAAATCGTGGCATTAATGTTTTGACTCTATTGCTTTCAACTGTCTTATCAATTACGGTTTCAGTCGCATTTATTAAATACAGTTTACTCATTTAAGAAATAATAACATTTCACTCTCACTCTGTTCGTGCCTTCTGCTGCAAACTCGTTTCAGAGGATTAGCCTAAGTTAACTTACATTGTGTTAAACAAGACTACACTTTAAACCCTTTAAAATAACATTACCTTCTTATTTTTTAACCATTTTGTAATATAGTTTATTTACCGTGAGACACAAAATGCGTTTTCTCCTATAGAACCATAATACAGCAAAACACAACATAAATTCACAAAAGACATACATTTTATTAGCTTGATGTAATCCAAATCTTTAGAATCCATACGTTTGCAAGAAACAGATCCAAATTCAGCCCTTTATCCAGCGATCTTCATCTCCATTCTCATCACCGACCGTAAACGTCAAATCCCGCGCTCGGCCGCTTGTGATGAATTCAAATTCAAAAATTGCGCCCTGGCCCCTGAAGAAGCGTTACGACATGTTTTAAGGCAGGGATATCAAACGCTCATTGGCTCTCGCCTGCTTCGTCAAAAATTGCGACATTCCGTGTTCCAGTCGGTGTGCAACTGCAACATTTGAAGCGCGCGCGCCTTCACAGTGCGAGCCGAAACCGGATGAACATTTTCATGGATTAATAACTTAAATTCTACTCAGAGAGGACTGCGTCTGCGACTGCAACACATAATGATGTGAACGACTTTTGGTACCTGTTTTGACATTTTCGCAATAAATAAATTATTGTGATTATAATTGTCTGTCTGTTATGTTTTTCTTCATAATTGTAGCCTACGTAGTTTTAAGGAATGGTTATGGGTAGGTTTAGGGGTAAATTAGGAGTAGGATTAGTGGCTCAAAATATATTTTAATGCTATTTTGTTAATAAAACTGCCATTTCCCTACACACCTCTGTCCATTACGTTTTATCCTTTTTATATTCTGTATAGAATGGGTATGTTTAGGTTTAGAAGTAGGGTTGAGGGATCTCACATTTATGTATAAAATGGTAAAAGGGAAATTATACAGATATCTTTATGATATGAAATATACGTAAACAGTTAACGTTTTGCAGCTGAAAAAAACGTAATTATGTTACGTTTAAATGTTGCAGATACGTCCATATTATACGTTTCAGGATCTATGAAACGTATAAAAAAAAGTACGTTTTCTATATTTGAAAAAAACGTATTAATACTTGCGTATTAACAATGAGACCAGGCTGGACAAAACGTTATGTTGTGTCAACGTTTGTCCACATTCTTCTCCTACGACGACATATTAAACGTTGGTTTTGCTCATCCTAAAATTGCGGACCCACTGCTCCTCGTTAAAGCCTGCCACAATATGCTCCCACCAGTCTTGAGATCTCTCTCGCACACAATAGCTGAAGCACATGCAATGATTGCCCATTTCATCCTCCTCCGCCTCAAAATCATGGTGTTTGGCGAACTTCACAGAGCTAGCATCAAGCACATTTCTCATTTGTCCATCTGTGCAAGCACCCCCTTTAAGCATGCGCAATGTTTCAGATAGAATGGCAAGTGAAGACACATTAATTGAATAAATGGGTCACAATTGAAAGAATGTGTAAACTGATGGTCAAACAAATTGGATAAAGGCAACAAATCAGAATTGGGCATCAAGACCTGCAGTGTAAACGAGGCCTTAATCCAAGCCGTAGGCTCCAGCTACGTAATTTTTTTCTCGCTAGCTACTGTATATGGTTCAAGTGCCATTCACAGTCTCAATGCTGTCCAAGTGATGGATAGTGATTATAGATGTTTATCCATTAGAATGGTCAGATAATCAGATTTTTTTTTATCACTATACTGAATAAAAAAAAAAAAACATGCATCCTTCAATGCGCTTTCATGGCCATTTCTCTCTCTCTCTCTCTCTCTCTCTCTCTCTCTCTCTCTCTCTCTCTCTCTCTCTCAATCTCTCTCTCTCTCTCTCTCTCTCTCTCTCTCGATGGTTGGAACATTTCAAACTAAAATCCTCTCCTCCACCCTATGGAGGTTATTGCCTCCTACATTTAGTATTCAAGAATCAACAAATTTGACAAACAACTGCCTGTTGTTATATAAATGTGATTGGTTTTCCCATTCACATTCAATACAAAGTTTATCACGGCAAAATTTTGGTGTCATAATAATTCTAATAATAATTTAAACATAATTTCTAGAATGGTCGTTAAACGGAGAACTTTAATATTTTTTATTTAATAAATGTACTATACATTTGCAAAACACGTGTCTGATTTCCCAGACTAAAAGGCATGTTTGAGCCTTCTTAAATGAAAGCAACTTGCATTAACATATCTTAAAATATGTCAGTGCCATTGTTTTGTTTTTAGATGCACACCAGTAAGGCCCGTTAATTAAAGCTACTTAAATGCCCTAATAAGGCTTATTCTTTGCTCAATCTGGCCCTGTCTGTGAAACCAGGCCATGGATTTTTTTTCTCAATTTCTTACAGTTTATCGAATGCTGTGGGCACAATTGGTATTCATTTCATGGAGTGATTTGTAATGAATACATATTAGTGAAACAGATCTACAGATTGAATAAAAGCAAATATGCATTGATCCCTATTAGTGTTGTGTGACAGACCTAAAAAGCTCAAACAATCAGATTAAACGTAAGTAAATCATTGCCCTAAACAAACAGGATGCATGTGTCCTGAAACTAAACTTCTAAATTCACCTAGAGTACCGAGGTATAAAGGCAATATCAATCCAATGCTAACATAACATCCTGTTCTGGTGGGATAAGTGTAAATGAAAACCAACGCGTAGTCTATAACGTAGAGGCTCCGGCGTAGGTCCGACGCAGAAGTATAAATCGGCCTTAAGTGCAAAAGTAGGCCTGTAGCGGCGCAAAAACTTCATCGACGTCATATTTTTTTTGTCGACGCTTCTTTATGTATTTATTTTTTTGCACCGTTCCCGCCGTTCCACCGTACAGCTCGTCACACGCGTGGAAGACCGAAACATTGCAGAATCGAGGACGAAACAGCAACCTCTTCACAGAATTCACAAAAAAGCCATGCAAAAGTCACAACAAAAGAAAAAGTCCTAAAAAACCCAGCTCGCACTAAATCATCGAAGGTATGGGAATACTTAAAATTTAGTCCCAAACGTAAAGGTGTCGTTATTTGCGCTCTTTGTAAAATGAAGTTGACATCCCAAGTCTCCCGCATATTGATAGCGGCTCCCTGATACCCGCAAATTAGTTAAAATCTCCCGGAATCTAGAGCTCGCGAGCTCTAAACCGCGTAGCGCGTGGCAGAGAGGGAGAGAGCGAGAGACCTTGTGTGTGTGTGCAAATGTGCGTGTGTGCCTTGTGAAGCGCATGTAAACCTCACCCCCGTCAACAAAACCGTAAAATCAGTCCGGATGTTTTTTATGAGCACTGAAAACATTAAAATGAGCACCACATCCAAATGTGATAGGGCTCATTTGAGTAGCCTACCAAACATTTAAAAAAAACAGATCAAAATTGTTGTGCATTGAATGTGCACTCCTGCAATTTCCATGTTACAAAAAAGAATTGTTCAATTAGTCATTAGATTAGTCGACTAATCGATAAATTAATCGACAGACTAATCGTTTAATTAATAATCGATTACCCCAGCCCTAGCAAAAAGCCTGTTTTGTTGGCTAAGGTTATCAGCACTAACTCCACCCACCATTGTCTGATTGGGCCAGACAAAATTACAAAAGAACTCATTCAGTAAGAGAAACACTGTCATGGGGACTAAAGGTAGTGGAAATTTTGACATCAACTTGAGTTTTCACAGTCTTCATCCTATTACCATCTCATATCAGAGAAATGTCTAAATAGTTTGAACACAATTACTGTGAATGTTTAAAGTGAAAATCATACCACAGTATCATAATGGACAAATTATACTTCAGTATTTAATTTCATGACGATAAAGTTGACGCAAAGATTTCTCATTAATAACAATGGCGTTCCTATTTTTGCATTATAGTGATGCCTAGGGGTAAATTTAGCGTCTTATTAGCGTGCAAGGCTTGACCTTCAGTTTCTGAGTAAGAAGGGGTTGTGTTATGATGCTTTTTGTGAAGCCAGCCATACATTTGGTTAGACATGATTGGTGCTGTAATTGACATGTTATTAGGGGAAAACGATTGGCTGTCTGACTTCTCAACCGAGGTTAAATAAGGAAACTGGTCATTCAAAGGCTGTTAATAATACCTGGTGATACCCCATTTGTCATGATTATATTTGCTTTATGTGAAATAATACACTTCAGTTGAACTTGAGGACAGCGTGTTGCAAGTGAACCCAAGAAAAATTTGATTTATTGCAGGACTACTTAAAAAGCTTCATCACTGCCAATGAAAATGGTTTGAATGCCCTCTAAAAACTAAATATATTTGTCTCTGTCATCATACTGCAAAACGATATGCAAATGCAAAAAACAAGAGCTTTTCTCAGTCAGAATAAAGCAAGCAATGCTTTTGGGTTAGAATGTCGTAATGTATAACAATGTAACAACATTATAATAAAGTAATACAAAATTCAACCCTATTGTAACGATCACCAGTGAGAGTGCCCGGGATAACCATCAGAGGGCACTCCACCCCGGACAATCACCAAACATCCACAAACTACATTTCCCATAATCCTTTGCCCAGACTAATCAGCCATGATCACATTCACCTGTATGTCATTACCTTGTTTAGCTCACCCCATATAAGCCTGGTTTTCACACCCATTCCCTGCAAAGTCTTGTTTAGTGTTTGTACTGCAATTCTGAGCGTGTTTGTGTCCTCTTTTCTCCTGTGTCCAGGTTACCTTGATTCTCTGCCTGTTCCCTTGGATTTCTCTCTTGGTCCTTGCCTCAACCCTATTCTGTTCTTGTTTGGATTGCTTGTTTGTGTATGACCCTTGCCTATATTTGGATTACGTCTTTGGATCACCCTGTTCAATAAATAAAGCGTTTGGATCCTCAACCTTCTTGTCTCAGAGCAGTTCGTGACACCTTATGTATCTCTACTTTTTAAGTTAAAGGAGAACTCCGGCGCAAAATGAGCCTTTGGTCTAATAAAACATTGGTACCTAGTCAACCGTTATCTAAGATTTGTTTTCATGATAATCGAATGTAAAGAGTTTTATCTCTAAAAACTGTTTAGCGTATAACGCTAGTAATGGGGGCATATATTAAGTAAAAAGAAATTGCTAGTTTATACCACTAACAAGGCTCAAAATAGCCCCACACGAACACAGTAACATAATGAGGGTCCCTACATGCAAAACAAGGCATTGAGAACTTTGTAAGTGTACAGGCCGTTTAATAAGAAGATAAAGATAAAGACAGTCCACTTCGTGTATACAGACAGGAGTCATCTTTGGAAAACAGTCTTGACTAGTCAAACCACGAACGCCATTCATACAGTTCAGAAGTTCACTGAACTTCATACAGTTCAGCTCACTTAGCACGTCGTTCGTGGTTTGATTAGTCGAGACTGTTTTCCAAAGATGGCTCCTGTCTGTATACACGAAGTGGACTGTCTTTATCTTTATCTTCTTATTAAACGGTCTGTACACTTACAAAGTTCTCAATGCTTCGTTTTGCCTGTAGGGACCCTCATTATGTTACTGTGTTCGTGTGGGGCTATTTTGAGCCTTGTTAGTGGTATTAACTAGCGATTTCATTTTACTTATTATATGCCCCCATTACTAGCGTTATACGCTAAACAGTTTTTAGAGATAAAACTCTTTACACTCGATTATCATGAAAACAAATCTCAGAGAACGGTTGACTAGGTACGAATGTTTTATTAGACCAAAGGTTTATTTTGCGCCAGAGTTCTCCTTTAATTACAATTCATGAGATAAGAGGTACAGCAGTCACTTTTAACCTAAAAAAAAAAACTACAATGACATCTGGAAAATGTGTCATGTATTTCTTAAACCAGTTTGCCAAGATTTGTTAGAAGTGCAAATTGCATTAGGATTAGAGCTCTCATCTTATCTGTAAATGAAGATTAAAAATAACTGTAATTTTCAACAGTCCTCACATTGTTCCTGTGCAAACAGATAATTTGAGACCTTCAATATTTCACATATTCTGAATGATCACTTCATATTAATATTCTTCAGTTATCAGTCATCAACAATTTTTCTGCCAACTGTTGCTCTACAAAAGGTTAGTTCACCAAAAAAAAAAAAAAAAAATGAAATTAACCCTCACAAAAGTCCAATTCTGTAGTAATTCATTTCTTCTGTTTAGCTGATTTGAAACCATTTTAAATATAGCTTTACAAATAAACATGAATTGAACTTAATTTTGTTCATTCAACGCAAGTAAATGGAATCCAACACAACACTTGACCCCATTGACTGATTTTCAAAATATCTTCTTTGGTGTTTCACAGAAAAATGATGAACAACCAATCTTTAAATTTTTGACTATGTAGCATAATTTGACACATTTTGGATAAAATGCAAAAGTTTGAAACCACTTACTCCACACTGATCCTGTTTCTGGAAGCCATTATGGATTGCCGTTCCTTTCAGATAAGACCTCCATTTGATCCTTCCAAATTTGCTCACTTCAAAAGAAAAAAAAAGAAGACGTGCTTTCATACATGGATGCCTTTGAAGAAGTGTATCAGACAGTCCTAAAATCTCCATATTAAACTTGCATACAGACAAGCCCTGCCTGTCGTTTACCTACCCAGGGTGGAAAATAAGATTTTCATGGTGGGACACACATTACATTGAAGCCATAAAGTAGAATGAATAGCTTGGGCCCGGAGCTTATTTAACAGTTGATGTCATGCACCTAGAGCATTTGTCCAGGCGGGGTAACTCATTCGGAAAATGTAAAGTTCTTTTCAGCTATGAGGGATCTCTAATAGTCTACCAGTGTGCAAGAGACATAGATTATGCCTCTCAGCCAGTCAATGCAATGGAAGAGTGCCCTGCAGTGTCTCTTGCTAGTGTCTGTGACAGGACTAAATGAACAGTGTCGCATACAATGTCACCTGAGTCTGAATCCCAATTTAAGTCAAAAACATGTTATACAGACTTGCATTTGAATGCTAAACAAATCGAAATTCCTCTTGTGCACCACAGTCAAAGGAAATGTATACTGATCTTTGTCATTAAGTTAATTTGTTCGTTTGGCTGGTGTGTGAATGAGGTTTTCCGAACCCGAATGTGCACCATTGAAACACACGAGTATTTACCAAAAGGTGGTCTACATGGTTTGCAGTTGGACCGTCCTAAATCATGGAAGAGAACTGCTATTGATGGCACATAATTTAAATCTTTTCACGCTCCTAGTCACACTTATTAATCTATAATGCATTTCTCAAAGCTGCTTGTCTCCAAATAAATTGCCTTTGCATCTCTTGCGTTACACAAGCAAAATTGAAGCGTTGTAAAGTATGTATTGCCGATAAATTAAAAATACGTTGAATAATATCTGTTCAAATCAATAAACAAACACACCTGAATGGCAGCAGACAGCCAATATACACTATTAAAGGTGTTTTCGCAATGATGCCACAGAAGAACCACAAATAAACTTCCAACTATAAAGAACCTTTTGTGTGATCTGAAAGGTCCTGTTGATGTTAAAGGTTCTTCGTGGAACCATCGATGCTAATAAATAACGTTTAATTTTAAGAGTGTAGATAAGAGTTTTGCTGTTTACAGTCAATGCATGAACAAAATTGTACATAACATTATTTATAGAGCACCTTCCGTCCAATAATCGCAATAAGCTTTTGTGCTTTACTTTTGATATGAATATACTTGTGTTTTGAGGTCAAAAAAAGTTAATTTCTCATCTTGGTACATTGTAAAAAAGAGACTGCGGTGGAAGGAGAGGGAAGTGAAATCAAACACAGGTTTAGACCAAACTATCAAACCAAGGCAAACCGTCTCAAAGATGTCTGATGTTTATGCCCCGCCACATTTGTGTACCGATAAACAAGAGTGGGGATATTCACAGGATCATTCAAGGGTAACTGCAGGCAAATGCATGCACAGATGCATTGCACTTCAAATGCCCCTCATTTCACATGAACGACAGACGGTAGGTTTACTCTGAAAGACTGTGGTTAAAATACAGGTTGAGGCAGACATTTTCACACGTGTGCATTCTTGCTTAAATCCAGTCTTCAATGGGTGGCAGTGCAGTTGTACACATGCACCAAATGAGGGTGCCCAAACACAAGGAAAAGACACTGGAGACTGTTGTTCTGAGGCAAAAGTTCAGGTATTTGTAAGCCAGCTAAAATCTGTGGGCCTATGTATGAGATGCAGCATATTGGCAGACATCTGGATAAGTGTATCGTTTCATTTATATTATACCACAATACATTATAAACTAAATAATAATGCAGACACTGGTTGTACAGAAAATACAAAAATGATTGCGATTTTTGTTTATCTAACACGTTCAAACTGTCATAGAGACGTAATTCAGGCAACAAAGAACAGTTATTCTTGTTGTTATCACATGCTACTAAAAGGCTTTTCAACATCTCTCAAGGATTTAATTCCATCATATTGATGATTCCAGTCAGCTCTTGACATTTGTGTATCAGACAGTCAATGAATCTGGACTGTGAGCAGCCTGAGACTGAGTAAACCATATTAATCTCAATAAACACATCACCTGTAGCAACACTGACTGGACCTCCAGTGACGGGAAATTCAAGCAGCAACCAAACCACAACACCACAGTATATCAACTCTCATTGATCACATGATTTATTGTTGTTGAAATCCCCCAATCTGTATTGTCAGAGCATCATCAACCAGATCTAACTGCTTGACTCACCAGACACTCCACACATTCACCGCATGATCAAGGCTGAGAGCTAGATGATTGTGGCATTTTAATTGTTGGGACAGCTCAGAGCAAACCACTTACACCAACAACAAAACCCTATAATTATATCAACTCACACATTAGTGAGAATTAAATAGTATGTTTTGAAATGCAACAACAGCTTTACAGTGATTAGTGAAAGTAGACAAGTCTTTTTAAAATTATTATATGGCGAGCATGATGAAGTTTAGTCTATCACAGTTTAGTACCACTGCTTCCCACGGGAATCTCTCTCTCTCTCTCTCTCTCTCTCTCTCTCTCTCTCTCTCTCTCTCTCTCTCTTTTCATGTTCTAGTACACAAACATGTAGTCAACTATAGTGAGCGATAATCTAATATCTAATATATTTTGATATTTTTAGAATTTTATCTGAACTGCTATACAGTACAGTCATTTCAGAGACAGTCCAGATGGAGCAACCCGGAAAGTCCAGTTCATGAGTCACACAGTCTTACGTAGCTGGCATTTTGACAATCAGCATACAGTATGGTCCACTTTGCAGTTTATTCTGGCGAAGAACCGCCTACTTAGACAGGAAAAGAAAATATCACAATTGCAAAGTCATTAAGCAACCATAGTTTGGTTTTTAAAAGGTGTTTAGGTTTGGGTGGATCAGAAATAATCGAATTGTATACATAGAAGATTATTCAAAATTTGGGATGGCAATCTCAGCAAATGTGTGTACAAAAAAACAATTAACTTAAGTCAAGTCAAGTCACCTTTTATCAGTGGTGGAAAGTAACTAATTACAAATATACTTTCGTTACAGTACTTGAGTAGATTTTTTAATTTTTTCTACTTTCTTGAGTATAATTAAAATGTGGTACTTTTACTCTTTACTTGAGTAAAATAAAAATAAAGTATTCAACTTCTCTACATTTATTTTTCATAAAAAGTACAAAGTACTTTGCAAAGGTGCCGACGGAGCAACAGGGCAAGCTGACATTTGACAGACACTTTTCAAACTACTGCGGTGGAGCCCTGGGCTTCAGCCAATAACAGACATATCTGAAGCAGTTCAGCCAATAACAGACAGGTCTGACTCGGGTGCAAAACCAATCAAAACCTCCAGTTCGGCTGGGGGGCGGGGCGTTCAAACCGCGCTTTGAGTTTGACATTCAATCACTGGCGCTCGTGTTTTGAATCAGTAGCGCTAACGTTTCAATATTTCAGTGAATGTAAGTGAGTATTCTGCTCATATTTAATTATGGCAACTACTGAAATGGGTCATACCATTGATAATACCAGAGCACTGAGCAGTTGAAGTAAATAAAAAAGCTTGGCTCATAACATGGACGCAGTTCTGCATGCGGAGCAAGATCAATGTAAGTGTCTAAAATACATGCACACAGTTCAATTAATGGTAAAGCTCGCCCTGTTTAACAATACAGTTAAACAAAATATACGAAGCAAACGTTGTACAAAGCTGAAAAAACAGTGAAATAAGATCGCATGATTTATCTGTCAATCAGATGCATGTAAAAGTGTAGTTCCTTCCTATAGCAACAGTGGGCTCCCAGCACATTTTCGGTAGGCTACAACGAAAAAAAGATCATTTAATTTAACATGTTAACCATAAGTTACCCCACTTAATTTTTTTTTACTGGGAATTTTTTATTCATACTGTTTTATTGTTTTTCATACCTTTTTTTTTTTTTATCTGACCTCTCAATTAACCTTCTTTGCTTTCAATTATGAATGATACAAATCAAAACATTTAAATGATCTTACCTGGACTTACTTTTCAAAATTAGTAATACAAATAAATTGCTCTTGACAACAGAGAAAGCTAGTAGTCTATTTGTGGAGCACTTTTATCATGGATGGATGCACTTTTTTGGGCTTCAAATTTTCTCCAGTCATTCACTGCCATTATAAAGTTTGGAAGAGCCAGGCCATTTTTTAATACAACTCTGATTGTATTCGACTGAAAGCAGAAAGTCATATCTTCTAAGGTGACTTGAGGGAGAGTAAATTGTGGGCTAATTTTCATTTTTGGGTGAACTATCCCTTTAAAGACATACATCATTCTTTTGAAAATACCTGATAGTTTGATAAACACAGATATATTATAGCTATAATGTTTTTGTCTTCATGTTTCATCAGTCAAAACATCACTATTTGCATGTTATTACATACATTAAGGCATTTCCTGAAATGTGTAAGTTTAATACTTCTATGCATCAGTACTAGGCCTTCAGTATGAATCAAACAGATGACATGAGAGTGTTTAGCGCTCCATTTCGCTATCATCTTCCCATTTTGGGTAAAAATAGAAAAATACTAAAGTACTTTGTAACGTAGTTACTTGAGTAGTTTTTAAGCAAACTACTTATTTACTCTTACTTGAGTCATATTATTTTTCAGTACTTCTACTTGTACTCGAGTAAATTATTACTTAAGTAGCAATACTTTTACTTAAGTACAATTTGTCAGTACTCTTTCCACCACTACCTTTTATTGATGTAGCCCTTTACATAATGCTGATTGTCTCAAAGCAGGTTCATAATAAACAGGAAAATAACATCAATTATGCAAACTTGATTAAATATGAGACAAATTCAAACCCTGCCATTAAGCAGCTCTAAAAAGACAATAGTGTCATTATTCAGGCTCAAGTCAGTCAGTGCTGGTTCAATTAAGTTCAATAATTATAAAACAAGTTCAAATCAGCTATAAGGAGCTCTACAGAAGTGTTGTTATTCAGCTCGGATATGTTCAATGTTGATTCAGTTATGAGGTTAAGATTGTGTAGATATGACTGTTCAAAAAATAATGATATACAGAAACTAAGCTATTTCTAATCAGGTTTGCTCTCTACTAAGTTGCCCAAAAAAATTCTGAACACCCTTATCCAAATTTGAAGCCTTGTGAATCCAGTCATTATTCCCCATCAGCCATCATCAATCTGGTATCTTTTGAACACATTTTTATCCACCCTGACTTTGGCACTCTAATCCGCAATATGCATCAGATGATCAGTAAATTGACTGTGGGTGGTCCGTGGGGATGCCCAATACAATCTACTGTATATACCTGGACATTAACCATCAACATTCACATTAATCTCAATAGGTGTAGGATCCCAGAAATATGCTATCGTGGGTGCTATCTGTAACGATGGTGCAGTTGTGGAAGCAGTGAAGAGGCTTGATCCAAGTGCAGCACACTTTATTTCATAAACTACAAATAATACAGACTACATACCAGACTAAGAACAAGACGAAGACCAAAACTCAGGAACAACCGACACAAGCGTTAACAGTCGTACATGAAACAAGGAATCACAAAAACAAGGCAGAGACACAGGGCTTAAATAATCAAGGACAAACGAGCTAACTAGTTAGGATAACAAGGCGGCGTGGTTAACGGGAAACACCTGTGAAGACCAATAAACAGACAGGGAACCACTAACAGGCTCGGGAACAGGAACAGACTCTGGCTCGGGAACAGGAACAGACTCTGGCTCGGGAACAGGAACAGACTCTGGCTCGGGAACAGGAACAGACTCTGGCTCGGGAACAGGAACAGACTCTGGCTCGGGAACAGGAACAGACTCTGGCTCGGGAACAGGAACAGACTCTGGCTCGGGAACAGGAACAGACTCTGGCTCGGGAACAGGAACAGACTCTGGCTCGGGAACAGGAACAGACTCTGGCTCGGGAACAGGAACAGACTCTGGCTCGGGAACAGGAACAGACTCTGGCTCGGGAACAGGAACAGACTCTGGCTCGGGAACAGGAACAGACTCTGGCTCGGGAACAGGAACAGACTCTGGCTCGGGAACAGGAACAGACTCTGGCTCGGGAACAGGAACAGACTCTGGCTCGGGAACAGGAACAGACTCTGGCTCGGGAACAGGAACAGACTCTGGCTCGGGAACAGGAACAGACTCTGGCTCGGGAACAGGAACAGACTCTGGCTCGGGAACAGGAACAGACTCTGGCTCGGGCTCAGTCTCTGGATTGGCAGAAGTGACGTGAAGCTCAGGATCAGGCTCGGCAGAAGTGACGTGAAGCTCAGTCTCTGGATCGGCAGAAGTGACGTGAAGCTCAGTCTCTGGATCGGCAGAAGTGACGTGAAGCTCAGTCTCTGGATCGGCAGGCGTGACGTGAACAGCAGCCTCTTGCTCGGCAGGCGTGACGTGAACAGCAGCCTCTTGCTCGGCAGGCGTGACGTGGAGCTCAGGCTCGGCAGGGCTGACGTGGAGCTCAGGCTCGGCAGGGCTGACGTGGAGCTCAGGCTCGGCAGGGCTGACGTGGAGCTCAGGCTCGACAGGGCTGACGTGGAGCTCAGGCTCGGCAGGGCTGACGTGGAGCTCAGGGTCGGCAGGGCTGACGTGGAGCTCAGGCTCGGCAGGGCTGACGTGGAGCTCAGGCTCGGCAGGGCTGACGTGGAGCTCAGGCTCGGCAGGGCTGACGTGGAGCTCAGGCTCGGCAGGGCTGACGTGGAACTCCGACAGGGCGCGAAGATACTTCGAACAATCAGGCATGGCGACAGCCCTCCTAGGAATTAGGATCAGCCGTGGATATTTGTTTGGCCAGAGATATCCTAGTGCTGCTGGATACATTTTTGGTGATTCCTTCTGTAACGATGGTGCAGTTGTGGAAGCAGTGAAGAGGCTTGATCCAAGTGCAGCACACTTTATTTCATAAACTACAAATAATACAGACTACATACCAGACTAAGAATAAGACTAAGACCAAAACTCAGGAACAACCGACACAAGCGTTAACAGTCGTACATGAAACAAGGAATCACAAAAACAAGGCAGAGACACAGGGCTTAAATAATCAAGGACAAACGAGCTAACTAGTTAGGATAACAAGGGGGCGTGGTTAACGGGAAACACCTGTGAAGACCAATAAACAGACAGGGAACCACTAAACATGACAAGACAAACCCACACCGTGACACTATCAAATGACATCATGGCAAAACTGATTGGCCGATGACACCACAAACAATGTCCTGAATATGACAACAATATCAATCTTTTAAGATCATTTCAGAAAAGAATAAGGTAATGGTACAATATCTACAATAGTAGGGGTGTGAAAAATCGATTCACATTTGAATCGCGATTCAATCTTTACCGATTCAGAATCGATTAATAGATTTCCAAAAATCGATTCATTTTTTTTTTTTTACGGTGTGCACCGGCGGCGTCGGCGTGGCAATCGGGTGAGTCGGGACTGTTCCCGGTGGTCTGGTAGTGTTTCGAGGCCGCGAGGGCCGGTCTGATAAATAGTTATACATTGGAAGTTCTTGCCGCCCGCTGGTCAAACTGTGCAGCCTCTCTGTAACCCGTAAATAAATGCATCGATCCGAAGATTATGTTTGAGTTCTTAATGGTCTGTAGATCTTTTGCCAAGCGTGTCAGAGGTTACGGGTTCTAAACCGCACTCGTATAGTTTTTTCTCTCTCTCATCAAAACCGAATATGTTCATCAGTGGTTAAAGACAGTCTATATCAAGCAGGGAGACGTTTGAATGCATTTTATTTTGTGATCTCACCGGAACGAATAGAGAGTCTCAGCAACGGAGATAGATTGAAGAGCGCGTCCGAGTGAAGACTGTGCGAGCCACAGGGAACACTGTATCCATGACACTGATAGCAGCGGACACGAGCGCTCAGCTTGATCAACAGATCTCTTATTTAATAGCGAACTAAATGAATGCTCTGCTAGTTAACTGGAGATAGCCGCATATTACGCCTATGAACGACTTCACTGGATCTAAACAAATCAATCTAACCATAGATGTTACCAGTAGCGGTGGCTTTTTTAATCTATTTAAAATAATTTTGCAAGGGTTCTATGACATTTTATATTTTTAGGAATGTTAGGAAGTTCAATGTGCCCAGTCGAGTTCACATTTCAACAGTCAACCTGGTGAAGTACTCCTTAAACCACATTTAGCATAATTGTTTGTTTGATCTGACTACAGCACTTTAAAGCTAAATGTAAAAGCTTTTTATTTAAGTTTTATTTTAAACTTGAATTAAATGTAATTGAAAGCAGGGCAAAGCTAGGCACTTTGCACTTCTTAGTTGCAAAAGTTTTTATTTTTGTATAAGACATATAAAGTAATATCAAACTGCATTTAATTTGTTGTGTTTCTTTTCTTTTAAATTGTGTCTACTGCAATCAATCACATAGGAAAAAGTAAACTACGTTTATATCCTGCGAATCGTTTTTTTTAATTGAGAATCGTTTTTGAATCGAAAATCGATTTTGAATCGAATCTTGAGCCTAAAAATCGGTATCGAATCGAATCGTGATATTTTCTGAATCGTGCACCCCTATACAATAGCCATAAGGACATATTTGGGATTTGTTTGGAGCTTGCTAAAACAAACAAACAAAACATTTAGAATACACTGTTATAATGGTCATCAGTGGGGGAAAAAAAGGTGCTTTTTGCTGTCAGATGACAAAATGTTCTGTACATCTACCTGGGGCAAACTGAGTCATGCTAAACAGCAACACCATGTCTGAGACTATATTTAAGATGAAAACACAACCTATGAGTTAAAAGCCTTGATACCCAATTATAAACCTATCAAATCTTGATATCAATATATGCCAATCACAAGTATTTATCCCTCTGTGTTAGCACACATGAGCAGTAACTCAAAATTGGGTTAGACTGTGCCACGCTATGAAAAGAGTCTGCTCTCCATAGCTTTAATGTGCATGTTGATAAGAACATGTATTACACTGACTCTGAGCTTCAGCGTTATCAGTGACACGGCCCGGATTACCTGCATGTAGCAAATTCCTGGATGGGCTCCGATTAGAGCAATAGATGCAGATAAGACTTGACGGAATTTAGTGTTATCAGTCATCAAACGTCATTTACTACACAATCAGAGCACTAATGAATTTTGGTACTGCTTAGGCAGAAGTTTGACTTCAAACTACATGAATCAGCGAGAATCTTAACTCTCTTTTCTGTGTCTAACAGTGTCTTTGCTTTCATCTCAAAGATGGAACTCACTAGGAATGAATTGAAGTCTCTAATGCTTTTTGCACGTGCCACCCCTGTTATTTTTTGCTTTCAATTCACTAAAAGATGTATGTACATAAGGTAATGTTGCAAATGTGAACAAGAAATTAGTGCTAAATGCTATTCTTATTCCACAATTATCCATTTTACAAGCCAGATCTGAATGCTAGGTTGTTGTTGAAGATGCAACAGACTACCGCAATCTGGCATACTTTACTAAAACTATGCAGAATAACTATCAAGTAGTGTTGTCAAATATATATATATATATATATATATATATATATTTATTTATTTTAATACGCATCGATACTGAAATATCTGGATGCTGTCCCAATACTAATTTTCCATCGATATCAATACAATGAGACCAGCTGCACTTTCTCGCTCTTTTTTTTTTTCCTCAGAGTTGACAAACCCGCCTCCGATTACTCACTCGTTTCATTTTATCTGAGTGAATAGTGTTCTTATTACAGGGCAGGATCGCAGATGTTGCGCATTATTTAACTCATATCGCATGTTTCACTCTCACACCCAAAGCGTGCACGCACAAAGCTGCCTCTGAAACAGCTTGCGAGTACTAAGTTATTTTTCGCCGCTTATTGCACTTAATTGCACAAATACACACAAAATAATGTCTTGGTGAGTATTCACGTAAACACAGTCGATTATCTCTTAAGTGAATGTAAACAGTTGAGAAAGGAAAACGCATGTGTAACAGTTAATTAATGTTAAAACAGCTGTTCCAAAATTCACTGTAAACCACTTATTCAAAGGGCTTATTGCTTTTATACTGTTACTACACAATACATATATTGAAGGCAAAATATATGTAGGCCTATTAATATGCTACTTTTTAAAATGTTTACTTTTTGAACCTTCCTCTAGAAAAATAGCCCCTGAACGGCAACAGAATTCTCTTAGTTGTAATGCCTTATCTGATGGAGCTCAAATAAAAACAGAGAATGGAACTGCATGCGGTGTGTTTTTAACACAATATATGACATTTCCTCATCTCAGCAATGAAGTTCCTAAACGTAATTTCGGGAGGAGTGAACCCATCTAATTTTTCAATTATGTGTAAGAGCAGATGCGAGTAACATGCAAGTTCGCCTAAGAAGTGTCATAAAACAGTGTAACTCGATAAACCAGTACCATACCTGAAATAGAAAACGGCACTTTAGAAACTGTGGGCTTCCACACATGAAAATACTTTCTTTGACGGGGAAGGGTGTGGTCTCAAAACTAAAGGTGAATGACGCAACATAAAGCCAGTAGGGGTCACTCATACTTCATTACATCAATAATAAAAAGTTATTGCTTTAATACATAACACATGAAACCGCAGCAACACAGAGACGCAGTGGCGCAGAAATATTGATGTAATGAGGATTACAGAGTCAAGGACCGGAACTATCCCTTTTATAAAGAATATTTAAACATTCCACAGAGAAAAACAACAGCATAGGTTTGAAACCACATTGAAAGTGAATAAATATTGACAGATTTTTGGAGTGAATTATTATTTTCATCTGCATGCAACAGTGCTATAGCAGCGCACTGAGAGCCTGATTAAACTGCATTACGGATGGTTAGAGGGAAAAAGAGAGACATGAAGCAATACCTTATTCACTCAGTTTTTGGGTTACACTGGCACACACATACACACAATGCGCAAATGTGATACAGTTGTTTGTAATGGCCACAGTTGTAAACAAAAGTTGGAAACCAGTGACCTCACCTCGGCAGCAATTAATCACATGAGCGACACTGCGTCTGCCATCATTAAGCCCCTGCCGTTGAGGAGTTCATTAATTACATGGGCTCTAAAGGAGAGAAATGGGGCGGTGATTTTAGAAAAGCATTTCCATCCGTTACATTGTAATTTTAAATATCTCTCTCTTCCTGCTTTCACTTGATCAGCTACTTTTGTTTTTTAGCATGCCTCTGCCTTTGATTGTCCTTAGCAGTCTACACATGCAGAAAATAAAAATCAAATATGATGAAGCTGCTTTTCCATCGGGATAAAAATAGAGCTCTTCTAAACACAGCACACACAAAAGCAGTGCTCGAAGCCATAATGATTGGCTATTATTCAGGGTGAATGTTGTAACGGAATATATCTAGTGTGGGCTGAAGGAAGAAAACAGTGCATAGCGTATTCATATATTCATGCCCGCTGCCATTATGCATGGATTCTAATCTGTGAGCCATCTTGCCACTGATTGGCTTTGGTTTCATCAATCGTTTTTCTTCTCATATGATGTTAGAAACATAAAACTAATCTTGCCAGACTCTCAACCATTTTTAGCCAGTACCATACAGTATAAATGATTCAATCAAATCTCACCAGAGGGAAACTCAGGATATCACAGCTGACAGTTTCACTAGACTAATTTGCTGAATTTTCATGAGGATCGATTTTCCCAATCCTCATCACATCATTCTTGATTCTTGCTCAATAAAATCATAGACTGATTTTGAAGGACAGCTGTGTACTCAAGGCACCCTGCTAGAAAGAAAGAAAGAAAGAAAGAAAGACAATTTGGGACAAATTTGTACCCAGAAGTGACCAAAATCTACAAAAACCTGCCTTTTAAGGACATCCTAATTTGTATTAAAGGTTTTTTTTTTAAATGTAAAAATTCAGAAAGTTTTGTGTGATGGGTAGGGTTTGTGTAAGGGGATAGAATATGCAGTTTGTACAGTATGAAAACCATTACGTCTATGGAATGTCCCCATTTAGATAGCTAAGTAAACGTGTGTGTTTGTGTGTGTGTCCATACATTGGATTTCATTAAATGGACAAAAATAGTTTAAACATTCTTTTAAAAGCCCTTTTGTATGTTCCACAGAGAAAAGAAAGTCAGTAAAAGTTGTGTTCTGCTCTCTAACTCCACCCACCGAATTACATAAGCAACACCAATGCAATCTCATGGCAATGTGTACCTATTTTATTTTGACTATTTGGTGACTATAATTCACATGCATTCATGCAATCTCATTGGTACGTTTCCTTATGATCTAATTCGACCCAATGCAGGTTATATTTAGGAGGTGGACAGTCATGGTTAATTTTTTTTTATCTGATTTTTTCATATGATTCAAATTATACTCAATTTATACAAAATCTCCCCCTTGTAAAATAGTTATGCTCTCCTGTGAGATCATGTTGATAACACTTTGCTAGAAGTTCATCCACCTAATCAAGCAGTCCCAACCCAAAGGGACAAGTTAGAATACGCTGTGTACACAGCTGTACAAGATACTTACTAAACATGATGTGTTTTATAATCCAGCTGGTGGGCGTTGGCATGTTTGAACGGCTTGTCTAAGATCATTTGCGTTTGAATAGCGCGCGCTCTCCGTGGGCGTGGCACATTAACGCGTAATTAGGTGTAATGAGCTGGAAAGAAAAATATTGACATCTCTCACTTTTCATACAGATTACATAAACTGAGAATATTTGTTTTTTTTATATAAATTCATTCATTTAAAAGAAGAGAGTTCAAGCTTCATTATGGAAAAACACTCGTGCCTGTATGACAAGTATTCGCGGAATTAAAAATAATCTTAGGACGCGTTTCAGAATGGACTTCACTGACAGAGAGAAGGCAGAACGCGCATCATGTTTGTTTTTCTTTATTTGGCGGAAAGCACAACACTTTGTTTTTATTGTGAGTATCCACAAAAAAAATAGACACTTATCAGGATCTAATGATGTACAACACTTAATATGTAAGATCAAAATCAACAGAGTATTTTGAGTTTCTTTTGCACTGATAAGAAAAAAGCGAGACTATCGCGCCGGCGCGATAGCCGACCTCAGAGGGTTAAACCTTTTTTTTTTTTTTTATCAATTTGTCTAAAAATCTAAATTGCTGTCTGTGGTAACTGATGCAGAACCTGATTTCACCATTATCAACATGGAACAACATTCCAATCAACTTATCAGATTTGAGGGACAAGTATACAGTTTATGTCAAGTTTAGGCTTATTATAACCAGGGTTAGGCGCTTCCTCACCATTCTTATTCACCAACATTTTCTTCTGATTTTGTATTAATGTATTAGTTGGGTTAGGTTTAGGAGTAGGGATATGGTAAGGACAACATTTTCGGACAGGAATGTTGTTCCAGGATCAACAAAATATGTTGACCCAGGAATGTGCCTAACTCATAACTGACAGCATGCCACAAAAGCAGTCCATTGTAAACAACCCAGACTACTTTTTTAACAAGTCTTGGGGTGGTAGTAGTAGTGTTAAGATAAATCAGCTTCAATGGGTCCAATTCAATTATCTGTCAGTGTTGTAAGACATTGCAAAACACCATAGGTGATATTAGACATCTCTTTTTTGCCAAGACCCCCTCCTCTTTCTCATCGTGTCCGTCTCTGCGTGTAATGTGTGCTTCCACCATGATTTAAGTGGACAGGCAGGAGCGACGCTAGGATGAAATAATCACCAGCGGCTTTCCCAATCGTCCGTGAGTGACAGGGTTCATCTGCAAGGGGGATCAGCGTGCATGTGACAGACGCCGACAACCTGGAACTAATTTATTCAGCTCTTAAAGGAAATTCCATCCCTTAACTGTCTGTCGAACACACACTAACACACAGTTAGCAAATTATGCAGCCAAGGATTCAGGAAAACTGACGTGAAAAATTAACTGCCTCCCCCCTCTCCCCTCGTTGCTTCAACCTTGCCTTGTCAGTTTGCTACAATTATTTTATTGTAATGAAATTCTTTGCCTGACTTTGCTAATGGAGTGTGTGGTTAGTCAGCACTCGGGGCCTCATCTCTGGAGAACTGTAACCGTTGCCTGATTGAGAAAACAAGTAAGCAAATGCATAAATGGGTGTCACTTTAATAAATGTATTGGACTATGAAATCAATTACAATTGATCCTTAATTTATGAAACTTGGCAGCACCATTTATTATGTCTCTAAGGGATTGAGGCCTGATTAAATAGGCAGTCTATGAGACTGAGAGCAAATGACTTCCCTGTCAGCCAAGACTTCGCTTTTAAAAGTCCTTAAACAGCATGTCAGGTGCCATTTATGTATTTGGATTATGTTTTGTCACTTGCCTAGCGGATGTTTCGCGGACAGCCGAACGACTGGCACTCTTCCAGACTACACAAAATGCCATTGTCCTGTCGAGACATCCTCACTTTTTTGTGATTATGGCTTTGGTTAGGACTGTTTGTTAATCAGTATTCATCTCGTTTCCTTGTAATATTGAAACATCTTTTATAAGATGAACTTGATTAATATATACGCAAGAAGAACACATTGCATACGATACCAATGCTTTTTTCATACTCTAGTCTAAACAAATTTGATTTGCTTTTCAATTCTGATTTCACACTGGATTTCATACTCTGATATGTCTTGAATTAAGTTTAATTCCCTTAAGGCCCATTCACAGCAATAATGATAACTATAAAGATAACTATTGATAACTATAAAGATAGACCACAATAGCTATTTTTCTGTAAAGCTGCTCTGAAATTATATGTATTGTGAAAAGTGCTATACAACAATATCTGAATTGAATTGAAAAGTGATTCTAACGATATTGTTTCTCTGTGTCATTATAGCTGTGGTGTGAAAATATTCACACAGAGTTATAATGATTATTAAAACTTTATAGACAGTTATTTTTGAACGGGCCTTTAAGCCAAACTTTTTTTTTCTTGTATATCTAAAAAAAACTGTATAAATGGGTTCATTCTTATCATCTGATGGAATTTAGCTTGTCTATACAAAAATACTGATACTGACGGTATTTTGTTGTTGTTGTGTTGTTGTTGATGTTGCAGCAAGTTTATGCATAATCAGAGGATCCCTCTTTAATTTTCATTAACAGTTTACAATACATTTCCATGGGATGCCATTTGTAAAATATGTATAATTTAGATTGACAACCCATTAGGGTATGACATTACCGGCACAGATCAACAGTTTAATAATGAATCTAAGCCATTCATTGTTAAATATTCTTATGATTTGCCAAACAATACGTTTCGACTTTCATTAACATTTGGTTAGATATTCTTATTTGTTTGCCATGCTGTTCAATAGTAACAACAACAAGAACAAAGTGATAATAATTACAAATGATAATGCACTGATTGAATTTTGCATGACAAAAGAGAAACATGCTCACCAGTTAATGACTAGCTTCCTTCTTTAGCACAAACCTTACATCAGGAGCAATGTGATACGTTTCCAGCTAGTAATTGTCTGGCCACACTGAACTTGAAAGTGTGGTACGATATGACACGATCCTAACCAATCAAAAATATTTTAATTGTAATAAACAGTCATGTACAGCATGAATTAAGACCAATGTATTTAAATGTGGGCGGGCTCATTCTGATGGTAATACCATGGTATGTCCCACAGAACTGAATTATTGCCACATTCATGTACTATATAATGGTATTTACATTGTACTTCATAGAATAGCATAGAATTACTTTTTTTTGTAAGTGAAGCTATAGCGCAGAACTAAGATGTGTGAGAAAACATATAGACATATAACATATAAGCTAATAATACTCTTACAAACATACAGTAGCTACTGAAAATGTTTGCTATAGATTACGTTTTTAAAGGGTTAGTTCACCCAAAAATGAAAATTAAGTCATTAATTACTCACCCCCATCCTGTACCAACCCCGTAAGACCTTCGTTCGTCTTCGGAACACAAATGAAGATATTTTTGATTAAATGTGACAGCTGGATCACTCCTCCATAGGCTCCCTAAGGGAATGAATCCTGACGGCCCAGAAAGTCAATGAAGAAAATGTTTAAATATTCCATGTCGCAACAGTGGCTCAACTATAAGTTTATCAAGCGACGAGAATACTTTTTGTGCGGAAATAAAACAAAAATAACGACTTTATTCGACTATTCCTTTTCTTCCTTGTAGGCCTGAAACGAGACTTCAAGAGATTTCCACGACGCGCACGCGCGAGAACTTAACTGAAGTAGTTGAAGGAGATCGCAATTCTCGCGCATGCGTCGTGGAAATCTCTTGAAGTCTCGTTTCAGGCCTACAAGGAAGAAAAGGAATAGTCGAATAAAGTCGTTATTTTTGTTTGTTTTTTCGCACAAAAAGTATTCTCGTTGCTTGATAAACTTATAGTTGAGCCACTGTTGCGACATGGAATATTTAAACATTTTCTTTAATGACTCTCTGGGCCGTCAGGATTCATTCCCTTAGGAAGCCTATGGAGGAGTGATCCAGCTGTCACATTTAATCAAAAATATCTTCATTTGTGTTCCGAAGACGAACGAAGGTCTTACGGGGTTGGTACAGCATGGGGGTGAGTAATTAATGACTTCATTTTCATTTTTGGGTGAACTAACCCTTTAAGACCAGTTTTAGAATTGACATTTTGTTTCAGGCACCACAACCTGCTAAAACAATAAACATAATCATAACTGCAACAGTGTATTGATTCAGCTTTGTGACAAAATAGCATTGCAGAACAGTAACATACTGATTTTCCCTCCAACACTAATATGGTTAAAAATGGAAACAAGAGGTTTAGCTGTACTTGCAAAGCTTCAGGTCAAGAGATTAACTGTGATTCTCTAGGGTCCAATGACTATGGACAGAACAATCAATGCTGAGAATTAAACACATCACCCTGAAGGCAATGATCCATTTCACCAACCATTACTCATGCATATGCAAAAAAAAGAAAAAAAAGTGATGCATTTGAAACATGCAAGAATGTTGTTCCAAAAATCTGATTCGGATTACCTGCAGCCTCATTGTTGGAACATCACAGCGTGCTTTGATAAAATGATAAACATTACGATTGCGAGTGTGATATTGCTTTTTACCAGTTCATTAGACAAAAAGTTTAGACATTTTTTTAGACATAACAATGGCCTAATTGTTATTGTTTAAGCACCATCAACACAAATAGTTCCAAACTAAATCAAAGCAGCATCAACCATTATTCTCGGATCAACAAATAAGTAGTGGTGTTTCTGAATTAATCTGTTTTTGAATTAATCATTTGAGTGAATGATTTAATGACTCACTCATAAAAACAGGGGGCACTTCTCAAATAGAAGGCAGCATCTAGTGAGGCTGCAATCAAGGCTAAAATGTTCATTTTGAAAATATATATATATTTTTTAATCTTTATATTAGGCGAATTTCTATGAATGCAATACAGTGGATGACAACCGTCTGTGCAGTTTATTTTTAACAAAACAAAAGGAAACACAAATGCCTTCATCTTTGTCTTACACATGCTGCAAATAAGTAAAACCGGGAAGGAAAATAGCAAATATGATCCATGTTGGAAGTTTGTATGACATCATTTCAAAGTTCAGCACCTCCCCAAATAAAACTTTTCACCTGAATATATCTGGCTCAGTGAAAATGTGCCATGACCTTTTGCAGGCAATAGATTTCTCATTATAAAACATCATTTTTGCGAGAGCGAAGCTTCAAGAGAATAGAAATAATGGGAATGCATTTCCTTAGTCTGTCAGTTTAATTCGCAAGGAGTGGGATTATGAAATCTCAGAAATTGGTACATTACTGAGAAGGTATTGCAGAGAATTCTTTAAATCATTTAGTATGGTTGACTGTGGGAGCTCCTCTGCTTGAGTGACTCGAATGTGAAATCCTCTATTTACTCATACCAACGGGTAATCCCTCCGACAGGCCATCCGTTTAAAGTTGGCCATAGCCACAGGCAGTCAAATATAGTCACCTCTAAAACACTACTGTATTCTGGAGCTTTCAGCAGATAGAGCAGTGCTTCCCAACCTGTGTCCTTGAAGCCCCCCTCCTTACATATAAGAAAACCTGAGACCCCCAGACTTACAGACTTTGTATCATTTCCACACAAATAACATTTTGGGAAATGATTGCAATGCATTTTGTGTGCAAGTCCAGAGATTAAAAAAAAAAAAAAAAAAAAAAAAAAAAACAGAACTGGTCTGTTTCTACATCTCTACTACTAGCAACCCTTCACCTGGAGCTCTAATGAGGAGAACACGCTTTTGTGTGAGGGAAAGAGTTCAGAAGAGAGTGGAAGAAGAGCAATATGTGTATGCAAATGTACACAGCAGCTAATTAATGGCCGTTTAATAAAGTTGAATAAAGTAGTTTGAATTATACACACCTTTTCAATGCGTTATTATTGTAGACCGCCGTCACTGATCTTTTCATATTTCCCCACACCTCTCATGGTTTATGTGATCGGCAGGCTGAGACCACGAATAGAATCAAAGGAAGTAATTGGTTCCGATCACTAGCCGGTCATTTGGAGCATTCCTAGAAACTACCTATGAAAATGTTTTTCGTATCCATATTTGACATCAAAGCATATTAGCTAATAATAAATATATAAGGTATGTGTTGTGTTCTTTAAACTATTCAGCTGTGCAGTGCAATGTGAGTCACCCGCATAGTGTTTTGATTGTTTGTGATTTTTGTCGTGCGTTTTCACGTTCATTAGTGTGACATTTTCTCCCTTATTTACTTGTATGTATACTTTGTATGTACATTTCAAAAGTTGGACAACATGTCTGCTGGTCTCGCTGTGTCTCATTTGGTGACTTCACTAAATCTGTTTCTAAATTATAAAGTATCCCTGGTCCCTGTACTGTACAGTAATAGTCCTCACAGGGGAGTTTTTCAATTACAGCATCTAGTAGTTTTCTCTCTCCTGTTGGAGAACTGTGTGAACACACCGTACAATACACTGATGGAAATCAATAGGAAGGTAATTCCAAATTTGCACAATTGATTATTTGGGCTTTAAACTCATTTTGACATTTTATGGGTCTTTTCTTTCTTGTAGGGTAGACGCATTGATTTTCAATCAAGTCAAATGTTCAGCACACTAAAATATATTTTCTTTTAGAAAAACAATGATGTTGTACTGTAGGAGTCAGAAAGTATATTGTTTGCTTACAATGTGAATTGTGTATGTAACACAACTAATCATTCAATGGACCTGCATATAATTTACTGCTTAATATTTCTGTGAAGTTATTATGTGGATATGCACTGGAAGCCACAATCACAAATGAGACCTCTTTAATATCTCAATTGTTTCAATGCTGTGAATATGGCTCACTGGAATATTTGAACATTTTGTGGCATTTTATCTCAATCCCTGTAGCAGCAGCAAATCTGGGTCAAATCATCTTAAGGTCATACTGGTCAAAAGATATTAAAGCTACACAATGTAACTAGCTAAATGCAGCTTTGCTTTTCTTACTCTTTCACTGTATATGATGAAATATATTAACAATATTAAATGTCTGAGTATGTATATAATATTTAATCTTAACAGAAATTTGCAGTCACCTTTGTGATTTTGCATATCTATGATTTCAGTTCTTCCTACATTTCTTTCTTTTTTTGTATATGTGACCCTGGATCACAAAACCAGTCACGTCGCACGGGTCTGTGGCAATAGCCAACTATACATTGTATGGGTCAAAATGATTCATTTTTCTTTCATGCCAAAATCATTAGGATATTAAGTAAAGATCATGTTCCATGAAGATATTTTGAAAATTTCCTACCGTAAATATATAAAACATTTATTTTTGTGAGAGAATGCAGCAAAATCACAAACATTAATGCACAACTTTAAAGGTGATTTTCTCTCTTTCGATTTTTTTTTTTTTGCACCCTCAGATTCCAGATTTTCAATAGTTGTATGAATCTCATCCAGATATTGTCCTATCATAACAATCCATACATCAATGGAACGCTTGTTTATCCAGTTTCAGCTGATGTATAAATCTCAATTTCAGAAAATTGACCCATGTGACTGGTTTTGTGGTCCAGGGTCACATATTCCAAATAAATTTTAGTACGAAAGTAATAATCATGATTTGTTTGTGAAAAGTTTAGTAAGCAGATTGCATGCACAATTTCATGCGTATGCACGCTTGTGAATGAGAGCTGTTTTGGTTGTGCTTCAGCTCTGGGGCCTCATGTATCAAACTTTCCGTAGATTTCATCCTAAGCGTGTGCGTACACACAAAAGCTAGATTTTGCGTACGCACAAATGTTTTCTGATTTATAAAACTCAGCAGGCAGAGTTTGGGCTCTTTGCAAGCCTTCTTGGCCACTGCTTTCAGAACAACGCTGGTTGAAAATGCATTGTCTGACGCCAGATAGTTTACTAAGTAGTAGGCTCTAAGTGAGCCTGCTTAGTCATTGCTTTCAATGGAGCATTTTTGTGCCTCCTTGCTATGAGTGAAAATTTTGCTCAGGTTTTCTCTACCTCAGAGCTCTGCTATTAGAGGCCTTACCTCCTCTGAGCTCCTCCCATTATTATGTCAGGCTGCTAGCACTGTTATGTAGCCTCCTTGACAGGCGTAGGACTAACTGTATTCGTCCTATTAGCTCCTTGTAAGATATCCTGAGCGTGGGGCTTCGTTAGGTCTCCTCTCAACTTAGAGAGTCGTCATACTGAAGCCTCCGCTCCTAGAGCTCGGCTAGGCAGTAGGGTAGCATGCTAGGTTGTGAGACTCTCTTGGAGCCTCCTTGGGTACTGACCTCAGTGTGGGGTGTTGCTAGGCCTCCTCTCATTATGAGAGTCATTGTATTGAGGCCTCCCCTATGTGGAGCTTCGCGGGCCAGTTAGTCTGAGCTTATAGCACTTTTCGAGCTTTCTTTGTACTGCCCTTGGTTTAGAGTGTTGCCTAGGCCTCTTGTTTGAAGCCTCCACTCTTCAGGGCTGCCTGAACAGCAGTTCTGAGTGTTAGGCTCTCTGTGAGCCTCCTTGGATGCTGGCCCGAATATGAGTATAGTTAGGCTTCCCCTTTTTAGAGTCCTCCTGTTGAGGCCTCTGTTCTTGAGAAGCTCCTATGATCATGGCTGGTGCAGCTTGGGGATGAGGGCTCTTTTGAGTCCTTTGACTAAGCACAGCCTATAGGGCACTCATCCCTTCAGCATGGCAGTGTGGGTATTCTGTTCTTCATAGCGACCCCTAGGGGATGCTGAGTGAGTTCCCTTCCGAAAGGGAACATCTCAGGTTACACCTGTAAGCATGGTTCCCTGAGAATAGGGAACGAGACACTGCGTCCCTTTGCCATGCTTCCGGTATTCCGGCACATGTCTCCTTCAGACAAGAAGTGGATGATGTATTGCACATCAATACATCATCATATGTAGGTGCCCTTTTATACTCGTGGTCACACCTGTGGTGACCTCATAGGCTGCCGCCTGCCATTGTCAAGTACATTGTTGTGTTTAGACTCATGCTTCAGGCACCAGTCACGCCGGAGGCATTTCACATAGCTACCCCTAGGGCACGCAGCGCCTCGTTTCCTATTCTCAGGGAACCATGGTTACATGCGTTACCTCTGAAGTTTAACAGTACAACATTAGGAAAATATGTGATATGGACTATATGTCGTGACTAGGGGTGTGCCCGAAGCCGAATACCTTATTCGGAAAGGCATGGATAATGTCTTCAAAACGAATAACGAATAATTCTGCCGAATAATATTCGGTTTAGGCTGACACAGTCACTCCTCATGTTTATTGGATAACAGGTGAGCCAGGGGATAGCACGTTATTATAGCCAACATAAACGTATTCAATTTCTTATAATATAATATCTTATAATTTCATAATAGCGCAAATCAAAGCCGTGTTGCCGTCTACGTGTGCAGCTCTCATATATCAGAGTTTGGGAAAAGTAGCCTAATATTAACTCCAAAACTACATCATACACATGTAGCCTATATTTTAATTATTTAAACCTTGTACAATATTATACAGGAATAAATGGAATAGTAAGCACAGCACGATCGCAACAGCGCATTGTCATCTCTCTTAAACCAAACTGTCAAGATACTGATTTATACACGTTCTTCTACTTGATATGACTATTTAAATGTTTTAAACCTCGTACGATATAGTACAAGAATAAAGCGAATAAGAACACCAACATTGCAAATCTTCTATTCCGTCTCCGTGAGTCTCTCAGAAACAAATGTCTGAAACAAATGAGTGTCTGTCACTATGCCATTATGTTGCTGAGCCATCTGCGTGCACATCATTGATCATTATTAGCGCAAAAATATCTTCTCAAAACATGAGTTTTGCTATTTAGAACTATAGAATGTAAAAAAAGATGGACGACGCCCCTTCACTCTCTTCCATTGGTGAAAAGTGAAGCCGCCAAAGTCCTAATATGGCGCTGAAATCTTGCGCTGATTTGGGACCTGATTCTGCGCAGTAGTGAGGGTGAAGTGGAGCCTCAATATCAAGGTCCCGCCCTCACTCTCGCAGAAACCGCTAGTACAGTTTACTGCAGAACAGCTCATTATGTCAGTGTGAAATAAACAGTTTATGGACATGTAGAAATTAAAGGTGAAGCTCCAATCTCCTCCCGAAAATCCCCCAAAAAAGTATGTTGGTGACAGCTGTCAATCATGATATCACGTTCCCGTTTTTATAGCAACAAATAACTAACTAAGACCAAACTTATTTTAAAAAAAGAACACTTAAACTTACATAAGCGTGTTAACTAACTAAAATGACAGAAAACATCTTTGGAAAAAAATTATTTAAAGTGTAATTTGATTTAGATTCCATCATGTCCATTAGACTTCATGGGGAGGCGGGGTTTATGACCTATACTGGGACCAACCACCAGGGTGCGATCGAGATGCTTTGACTTCACTTTTCAGGACTTGTGCGGTACACTTGTTTAGAACACAATTTTTAAAGCTGAATTATCATGCGCCAAGCAATCCTCGCTGGTTAAAATATTAAAACACAGCATGCCACTGGGAAATTGTTCAAAAGCAGAGCATCCACTACAAATATTTCTATTTAAATTCATAGAAACATTTTGTAACTTCTGGATAATGGTTTCATGTTATTTCAGTGCTTCAGTGCATATTTAATCTAAATGCAGAAATGTTGAACTGGAAAACAGTGTTTAAATCTTTCAGTCTTTCTATTTACTTCATCACTCAGTAAAAGAGTGCGTACACAAGGTCTAGAGAGTCCGTACAGTGTGCAGATATTTACGCTAAGTTAATTTTTATAAATCCCGATATATGTGTGGAAAATTGCCCCCCCCACCCCCCCCCCCCCCCCCAACCAACCAAAAAAACAACAACAACAACAACCCAACAATAAAATCACATACCGTTCACTTGAAATGAAATGACACAGTTAGAATCCAGTTATATTGCTAGATTAATCTAACTTTGAAGGGAGGAACCATTAGCGCATTGGTTACTGCCTTGAATTATACGCATGGCACACTTTTAACTTGTTAAACTATACTTTGTCACGAAATGTAGTTTTTAAAAGTGAAAGGGTCAGAGAGATACTTCTTTAGTAACACAATACTTAGGCTATCTCTTAAATAATTTCGAAAAGCTCTCATATTAACAACTATTCAAACTGTTTTAGACCTAAAATAGCTTTTGTAGGACTATGTCACTCTTAAAATGTCAGAGAAAAGGACAGAATCAGAGATTATTTAGAAAATAGAAAATTGTACTTTGCATTTTATAAAATAGCCTATTTTATAGGCTGTAAAAACACATAATTAAAGTTGATTATTTTCATTTCATGAATATAGTGACCAAAATGATCACATACACAGAATCTTGTTCAAAAAGCCTAATACACAATGAAATCAATTCACCAAGTTAATAACATTAAAGATTTGTTTTAAAGGAGTGTTTTTTATGTTACCTACTAAACTTAAAAAAAGGTTAACACAAAAAAGGTTTTATAAAAAGATAAACCTCATATTTCAGCATTTAAATCATCTCTAAAGAATGAGTCAATATAGATACATTACTGACATTTATAATGCACAGTAGCTTATCTTTTATTATTAATAGTAAAATTCGGACCGATTTTCCCATGGCTGTCGTTGCTATACATCCATGCGTTGCGCTCTCCACAACGACAAAGAAGTTTTAGGAGCTAATGTATTTCCACCACAGAAAAACGCTTGCTGTAGCTCTGCTAAAAGATTTATTTACGGAGAAGAGAAAACGTGGTTGGGTGCACGTGCACTCCCATACTGAAAGGTTTATGAGCGCGCTTCCCGTGCGCCTATTTGAAATAACGACCTCGAGCGCGCAAAAGACGCGATACGTCACGAGAGCCCCTTGACATCGCTTCTGCGCACGGCACCTTCTCAGCAAGAGAGGCGCCATTGCCAATAATTGAATCGAAATGATAAAAAATAGGAAAACCTTCGCGGCACAGAGGATTTTTTTTTAACTGCTCGTGCCGCCCCCCATGTGACATGAAGAAATGCCGCCCCGGGCGACTGCCCGGTTCGCCCGTGCCTAAAACCGCCACTGTGTACACATGGATATGACGCTTTGGTCACACTTTAGATTAGGGTCCAATTCTCACTATTATTTAACTCTTTACTATGACGTTTGCTTCAGAGCAGATGGACAAATAAATGTTTCATCATTCTTAATAGTCCAACCTTATTCGTTTCTTGCTCATTGTAACAACAAACTCTTAGCTTCATGCTACACATAGCTGCAGCTAATTCTCTCTGTGTATAGATATAACGTGACATGAATGCAATTTCCCATAAAGTCCATCCCGACAGCTTTAAAAAATAAGTGATTAGTAATGGTTTATTTGGGTAAAGGTTTGAAATCGTCCTCAGTACTTAGAACGGAACAAGTTGGTGCCGTGACTCGGATGGGAGTGAAGATTAGTGGGGTAAGTGTAATGGGGCCCAGCTGTTAAGTGCTGTGCATTAAACCTCACTCCCCTGACCAAAGGAGGCCCATTGTTATAGAGGCCTGGCTGTTACTGGTTTGAGTCCCACTTGCGGCAGCTCAAGATGAATCGGTTGCAATGGCAAAAAGGAAGAGAAGCTCTTTTTATATCACTTTGGCCTATAGAAAAGTGTAAAGGTACTTGAGCAGTTTGGCAACAGCTCCACCTATATGTTAAAATCATATGTAATTGTACTATTTTACTAGTAATTCCTCTTATGACTTGTATACCATTGAAACATTTCATCGGTGTGCTTGGCCTCTTAATTGTTGTTTGGAGCTACATTTTCTTTTACCCTTTTTATTTCATCTAAATATTTTAAAGAGAAACATCTGAGACTGAAGGAGTTCACAAAGTCTCTTGAGCTATGAAAAAGTACATGAACAATACAAGTGTTAGTTTTGTTCACATTCAGAGTATAATTCTTTTCTTTCTTTGTCATCACATCATAATAATTAATCCATTTTTTATCTCATAGTTATTCATCTTGTAAGCTGACATCATTTGTCACACCACGTAGGTTTTCTGCATGAGTGAGGGTGTTGAACATCTGGAAAGATAATGACATGTCTCATGCAATGAATCACCATCTAGGGACTTTACACTGTAGACATGCTTCTCTACAGAAAATCTATTATTAAATCGCTTTCCTCTCACCCACCCTGAAGAGAAGTTGACCCACCACATTAATTGTATGTACTATACCATCTGTCAGACTATATCATTTCATGTCTGGCTAGTCATCTGAAGCTAAGACTGTCAATTGATTAAAAACTATTATTATTATTGACTGTTACTGTTATGGATTATTTTGATTTATTTTTTAATTAGTTGCATATATCAACATTTAAAGGGGTGGTATAATGCCCTTTTCACAAGAGGTAACATAAGTATTTGATGTCCCCAGAGTGTGTATGTGCATTTTTAGCTCAAAATACCCCACATATTTGTATATAGCATGTTAATATTGTCACTTTTTGAGGGTGAGCAAAAACGTCTGTCTGTCCCTTTAAATGCAAATGAGCTGCTGCTCCCAGCACAGGGGGCGGAGCTACAACAGCTCGTGTCCTTTTACCTTACACAGACATGCACTGAAAATTTCAAAAACTTTTAGCCTTTTCTATTCAAACCAGAGTCAGACGGAGAGACTCAAGAAGAAGTGACAACATGTAGAATGCAACTGGACATTTCAGAATGGTTAGTTGATGAATTTATGTATCTTATGTGTAGTTATCTTCTAGTCATTGATTAGCATATTCTGTCATGATAATCTATAAATCATGTTCCCGGGGGCGGGGTTTATGTAAATTATCGGGTTCATGATGTCACTAACCCGGGAGGAATGTCAGTCCCTACCAGCTGTTTGTTGTAGTCCTTAAAAAAATATTTCGATAATAGAAAATATCTTCCTTTGCTTTGAACTTTGAGCATTGTACCTTTGCAGATGTTGTTTATGTTCAAACAGCAACATTACACACTAACTAAAGTTAGAAAAGTGAAATCATAATCATCCACCCCTTTAAGAAAAGCCATTGCAGATGAGTAAATCATGGAATATAGACAAAACGTTTTAGATTTAATAAATAAAAATGTTGAGGTCAATGTATTGTTTTTTTGTTTTTTCCCATAACACATACATGCAGGTCAGGTGTTGTCAATCAATACATTTATTTATTTGTATTATTATTTCTTGTTAAATTGGCAGGCTTGTCTGAAACATTTAAAAGTTGTTGGTATAGTGCAAGTAACCTTGTAGCTCTGAACATGTGTGTATTTTAGATAAACTGACAGGATGTTTTTTTCTCCTTCATGTGCATCTTTGAAAAGATCAGAAATATCCATGCTAAACACTTTGGAATTAACTGGTCTATTGGGAGCTTTTTTATTATAAGGTCACGGAGTTTCTTTTTACAAATGAAGGCAGATTTAAGGGGCAAGGTTAGCTTCACATTATCTAGATTTAAATATCTTTCCAAATCTCTTGACTGAGATGTGAAAATCAGGTAAGGACTAGCAGAGGTCATTCTCATCAGCCCAGAGCTGTTTTAATAAAACTAAAGCCATGGTGTCATAATATTTTTAAATCAAATTTAAACACTGAGCTGATATGAAATGATTATTCGTAACTATTTTCTATAAATATGCTGAGCTGTATTCTCTGAATATAGTTCATCAGAGAAATTCATACTTCCACAGCAAGCTTCCACAGCAAAGTTGCATTTTGTCAGTACTAGAGATGTGTCAAAAGCAAATTATAACTATATTACAAAAAAAGTTATGGCAAATATAGTTCAGAGAGGTGTCAAGAGTGGCTAGGTATTGGAGTTTCATTCGTTTTGTTCCTGAAATCAGCCAGTACTTTTGAAAAAACGCAAGCGTTTATCATTCTTTGACATTGACCTTCATTCATTTTATACTTCCATGATTCTGTGACATTTCCCCATTGAATAAAAAGACTGTCCGATAAAGCGTGTGTGTTTGAGCAGTTTTCAATATCGCTAGATCCAATTTCGGTGAATTTATCAGTATCAGAAAATTTGAGGAGGATATTCGGTTCATTTCCTCAGTAAATCTCATTCTGCCGTTAGAGTGACTGCACATCTGCATACTAAATGCAAATGGGCTTCATCCAAGACACCCGTGCATCTGTCGACTTCATGTGTGGATTGGATTACTTGGTTTTATGTGAAAAACATAATCATGCTCAATTGACTTCACTGTGAATCTCCGGTTTCAACATCTCTGTGCTCTGATGAGTAATAAATAATGTCCAGAACAAATACATTTACATTGCCATGTCTGTTGAAACTATCCTGAGAGTAATAATCATGACTGAAATAGTTGTATGAATTAAACAAGGCATATTTGTTACATGGGTATCAGGTTTGATACGGATAAAAAAGGCATATTTTCCATACTATTCACAGTTATAACTAAACTGAAGAAAGCACCAATGATGGCCATGACCTCTGTTTAACGAGCCCGTCCTCATCCCAAGGCGTCATATATGACGCTTTTGCCAAAGCGTACATATCCTACGCACATGGCACCCTTTAGCGTAAATATGAGATATATATGGGGCAGAAGGCGCCTCCTAGTGGTCTAACCCTCCCAGACCTAAACCTACCCATACTCAGTACGTGTTATATTTACGCTAAAGGGTGCCATGTGCGTAGGATATGTACGCTTTGGCAAAAGCGTCGTATATGACGCCTTAAGAACGCGTTGGTTTAACAGGAAGATAAAATATGATCTAAAGAAACATGTCCTTATGAGTGATGGTCTCTGCACAAGTAACATTATTCAAGAACCGCTATAAAGCCAAAACAATCTGTTACCTTAAATTATATGTTTATCTCTGTAAAGCTGCTTTGAAACAATCCATTGTTAAAAGCGCTATATAAATGAAGATGACTTGACTTGACTTGACAATAGTGCTTTGGGGAAACTCAGCCCAAAATATATAAATAAATGGATCCTGTTGCCTTCACCTGTGAAATGAAAAGGGCTCTACTCTTTACTTTTACCCATGAGTTAGCTCGAGGATCAGAACAACAGTATTATAGTTTATATGATACTACACCAAAGTGTAAACAACAGAGGAAATAAACAAATAAATCATCCGTTGTTTTCTCTGTACCTTGTCCCCTTCTGTCTGGAAACAGTGTTATACAGCTGAATGCTTTTGCAGAAACATTTGACAAACTGTTAGCTTCCTTACTTTTATGCTGCCTCAGCACTAATGCCACGTTTGGAACTTCTTTACAATTTTTAGAACAATTTCTTAGACTAGCAGAAGACAGAACCATTTCTCTGAATTATTGTGTGTGTGTGTTATATCCTGCAGAAATCCCATGGAATATGCAGCCAGTCACATTAGATTCAACTTTCCTATACTTCATCCGTTGCATACAGAATCTGTTTGTTTGTAATGCAGATCAACTCAAGATAAAGACACATTCACATGCATTGATCTTGTTTTTAACAGACAAAACATTAAATTAAAATTGGTGATTTATTGGTGACAATGCTGCTTCAATGTAGATGTTAAGGTATTAATCAATATTTTTCCTTCTAAATATCACATGAGTTGAATGACTTCTCTAGGCTTCTGAGATTTCACGTTGTTATAGAAATTACCAGAGTGATTACTGAGATGTTCTTTTCATATATTCTTTAATGCCTGTATTCAATATCTGAGTGGTGACTGAGGGTCTGGCCCAGTGCCAGGAATGCAGTAACAGTGCTTGTCTATTTAGCCCGGCTTCCAGAAATTAAATGTGGACCCGTTTTGTTTGAGAAAGGTCTTCGACGTGTTAAAATATAGGGTACCCTGACGACTATAAGTCTCAGATGGCATTGAAGTCTATAGCTTAAGGGACCATTTCTTTATTAAAGCCTTACTTTCCAGTTAGATTAAAAGTGTCCTCTCCTTGAGAGACAGAACATATTATCTTGATGTTTTGAGAAGACTCTCCTGTTTATAGTTAAAGCCTGGCCAAATCCAACCTTGAAGAAGCTGTGTGTCGGTGTGTGTGTTAGTCTTCTTGGTTACAGGTTAAGGAACCACTGTCATTATTGGAGATTGACCGAGTTGTTGTTCTGGACAGGCTGGCGCCCAGCAACCCAAACATGCGACCTGGAAGGTCACAACGTGCCTAACTCCATGGGTCCGAGTGTCAGCTGGATAATCAATGGAGATATGCTTCAGTCTTTCTGTGGAAAATGACTATGTTTATCTATTTCTTAGCCAATGAGAATCATTCAACCTGAAGCAAGAACGTAGCTTAGACCTTAGTGTAGGGTATAATTGATGTGATCTTTGTAACTGTAACGGGGCAACCTACGAACTCCTTGTGAGTCTTGAAGCTGACTTCTGCTGATGAAACTGCAAATTATCTTCAGTAAAACTTTCCTTTAATTCATTATAACTATGACTCTTGTCTTAAATTGACTGCACTTCTAACTCCTGGTCTTAATTAATCATATCTTGTCCTTGGGTCTTTAACTGTAAATCTCCTAACACGAGTAATTTCACATAAAGTAATTTTTAGGGTCCAAGCCCTGAAAGGGCGAAGGCCCTATTGTTTTCCTTAGGATTATTTTTTTTTTTTTCTCTTTTATTTTTCTTACGACTATTCGGGCACTTTTGGGGCTCTTAACGTGCACGAAAACTCTTGAAACTTTGCACACGGGTCAGAACCCGCGGCCATCAGGGCCGGGCTGAAGATGGTACCCGGGCGTGGCAGGGGGGCTCGACAGCGCCCCCTGGAACGGGGTCCGAAAACTTGGTCCATAAATCAAACACGCTTGCATGTAAGAATATGAAACTCAGTACACATATAGATCTCATCGGTTCATATATACTTCATGCTCTTACTTTTTACCCCAGCCCAACAGGAAGTCGGCTATTTAGGGTTGTTTGTAAAACGCATGCAATGGAATTTAAAGTACTTCTCCTAGAGAATTCAAAGAAATGCCACGAAACTCGGTCAGCATGAAGTCAAGACATTGAGGATGAAAAATTGCCAGCGGATTTTTGATATCTCGAACGGTTTGGCCGTGGCGAGGAAATGAAATTATGGCGAGAAACGTGAAACAGGAAGTGTGTTATAACTTCAGCATACATTAACTGATCTTAATGAAACTTCAGCAGTGTGTTCGTTGTAAGAGGACGATCACATGGATGTGACTATTGTGAGTCAAAGTTATAGCGCCACCAACTGGCAGCAGGAAGTGTGTCACTTTCAAAATGCTGTGAAATCACCCTCTTATTTGAACCCAATTTGCTTCAAACTTCATCTGTATAATGTAAACATACGGCAGATGTAGACCTGTGAATGGATTCTTGATATCTTTGATACTGTTGCCGTGGCAACGCATCATACTTTAAAATTCTTTTAGGATGCTTTTGAGACTCTTAGCATGCTTGAAATTGCATGAAACTCGACAGACATGTCACATTTATTAGCCAGTAGACATGTGCAAAGTTTCAGGAACGGACGTGGTGCAGGGGCTCAGTAGCGCCACCTTTTGACAAAAGTGGGGGTGTTAGTTCTATAGTTTTACCTACAATCATAAAACTCGGTACGCATATTGTTCAGATCAAGCCGGACAACTTTCTAATTTACTGTCATTAGCTCAGACCAAGAGGGAGTCAGATATTTTAGTTTGAATGTGGATGTTTCTGAGAATTTTCTCTCCCTCTCTTTCCGTCTCTGTGTGTGAGGGATTTGTCTATTGATTTTAATGCATTTCAAGGTTTCAGGGGATTTTGGGACTCTTAACGTGCTCAAAAACTTTTGAAATTTTGCACACAGGTCAGAACCCACGGCCATCAGGGCCGGGCTGAAGCTGGTACCCGGGCGTGGCAGGGGGGCTCAACAGCGCCCCCTTGAACGGGGTCCGACAATTTGGTCCATATATTCAACACGCTTGCATGAATTAATATGAAACTCAGTACACATATAGATCTCATCGGGCCAAACATTTTACCCCTGGTCAAGTTTTACGCCAGCCCAACAGGAAGTCGGCTATTATGGGTTGTTTGGAAAACGCTTGCTGTGGAATTTGAAGTACTACTCCTAGGCAATTCATTCAATCATCGCCAAACTAGGCGTGCATGAAGTCAAGACATTGAGGATGCTAAATTGCTGACGGATTTTTGATATCTCGAACGGTTTGGCCGTGGCGAGGAAATGAATTTTCATGACTAAAAAAGGACATATAAAGTGTGTTATAACTTAGTTAGATTTACCTACAGTTACAAAACTCAGCTTGTATATTCTTCTCCTCAAGCCAAACAACTTTCTAATTTACAGTCAATAGCTCCAACCCTCAGAAAGTCAGATATTGTGGTTTGAATGTGGATTTCATGAAATGGTATCTCTCTCTGTCACTCTTTGACAGAGAGAGGGCCCCCTCCCATTCTATGTGTGTGTGTGTGTGTGGCTGTCTGTGTGGGGAGGGAGGGGGAGGGAGGGCTGGTGTCTGTGTTTATATGTGTGTGTGTGGCTGGCTGGCTGTTACAGTGACATGATATTAAGCCTTTCATTGCTGTGTGATTTTTCCTGCATTAAAGGATAAAGAAATCTCTAAGGCCTTGTCTTTTTGCATAACAATTTTGTATTTTTTTTAAATTACAAAATATGCACAGAACCAAGATCTTTTAAATGTATAGTTTGCTTTAAATAAAATTAAGATTGTATTGGTAATTGAAGCTGAATGAATTTAAAATGAATGTGCTATATTTCAGAACAATATATTTGTTTTCCTTTAAATTGTAAAACACTAACTTTATTCTCATCTGAATTATAAATAATTTATTCCTGTATAAAATAAAAACACATTTGAATTTTTCTTTTTTAATCAATGTAGAATGTGTAATTGAAAAATAAACAGATTAGGGCTCTGAGGACAATAAATGAAAATCAATGCGATGTGGTGAATGTCCAAAAGATGGCACCCACAGACTGTTTTAAATGGGGTTGGATAAATATTTTTTGCTTTTAGACAGTGTGTGCGTGTGATTTTAGTTTGGTGACAGTTGTAGGTTACAGTTTGACAAGAGTTTATAGTTTGAAAAAAGCACTTTGTTGTGTTTTATTGGACGGAGTATGTTTTTATGTGTAACAGTTCAATCGCACCCGCACCTCACACACACACACACACACACACACACACACACACACACATATTGAAACCTGAGTGAAGTACAAAGCCCATAATAAAGAATAGTTTAGCATCCAAATACATCGCAAATGTTGAAACAGTTTGATTCTAATGAGAGAGTTACGTGGCCAAACACCACTTACTTTCACTTTCGCTTTCAATTATTTCGGTTAATTCTTAATTATAGTTTTTTTAAATTCTTGTTCTGTTCTGAATATCATTAAATTTAAAGAATTGCTTGTGTAATATTTTGAGTGTATCATCAAAACAGAATAATTCTCTCGGTTTAGTGATTCCCTAGTTTTTTTTATTGTTTTCATTGTTCTCAGGTAAGGCAAGTGAGATATATATATATATAAATATAGCTGCGAGCAGCGATGAAGGGCCAAAGCCGGCGGCACCGCCACCCCGGTGCCTTTAGGTAACTAAAGGAACCAGGGTTGCGGTGCCACCGGCTTGGGCCCGTAATCGCTGCTCGCAGCTATATTTACAATTGAAATCTACACACACACACACAGGGTGGTACACCTATCATTATGATTCCATAGACGTAATGGTTTTTATACTGAGCTAATGACATTGTAGCTGCTAACCCTAAACCTACCCATCACAGAAAAGTTTTTTACATTTTTAATGAAACATTGTTTATTTAGCGATTTGAATTATAAGGACATTGGTTCATAATTTTTACTTTTTCAGTATGTTTGTTAGCTCTTTTCCTCATGAAAAAAAATAAAAGTCCCCACAATATAGGGTTTACTGGGACCAAACACACACACACACACACACACACACACACACACACACACGGTAGGCCATCTGTGTGAACTTGAGGAGAACAGACTTTCACTAACAATTGGTTCAAAAGAAATGAAATGTTAGTTCTGAGAAAAATAGCATCAGTATTTTTGTAGATGCGTCTTTGATATTTTGCATCTAATGCAATAGTATTTTTAGAGATGGTTAGTTACTTCCAGTCATACACGTCTGTCAATAAGTAAAACAAAGTAAAATTATGAGTAATTGATTGCATTTCAGAGTAATTCAGTCATGTTTTCATCAGCCCCTGTTTTTTCTCTCACTTGTGAGTCATTTGTTTTTCTACCCTGCATTCTGGAAAAGAGAACGTGTTGTTTTTTTCCCCCTGTGCTTTCTTTTATAGATTTCCATCAGATCATCCCATTATACTTGTGATGTTGGTTTCTTGGAGGTTGAATAGGTACATCACAGACTGAAATGTCTAAAGACAAACCTGCTTTCAAATTCACTCATAATGGGCAAAATCAAAGATGCTCGATAACAAAAACAGCAACTACAAAAACAAACAAAAAACACACGCATCAAACTAAAACAGAAAGAAAGAAAGAGAGAGAGAAAGAAAGAAAGAAAGAAAGAAAGAAAGAAAGAAAGGAAGAAAGAGAAAGAGAAAGAAAGAAAGAAAGAGAAAGAAAGAAAGAAAGAAAGAAAGAAAGAAAGAAAGAAAGAAAGAAAGAAAGAAAGAAAGAAAGAAAGAAAGAAAAAGTTCAACAGTAACTCTGTTTATCGTGAATTTCTCTTGGGAAAACAGGCATCCAGTGAGAAACTGCGGTGGGCAAGCGATGGGGTGGTTATACTCCATATCATTGTCAGGAGTGGTGACAGGGTCAAGAGATCCCAGAGTCACCAGTTTCTCATTAACACCAGTATAATGGGTGTCAACAGGAAGGTGATGTTGACAGGGAATGTGCATGGTGCTAGCCTCCCTCAGTGTCCTAGCGCCTCAACATGGACAGATGTTTCATGGCTGTCATCTGCTACATTTAGCCCACTCTATTCTTACATCTCGGTTATTTGACTTAGGTTGTGAACATGGTCATTGGTGTGAATGACCTCATGTTGCCAAAAGTTACTGTCTGAATGGCTAATTCCCATCAGTATGATATCAGCATTCATTGCATTAACATGAATTTGCAAGCAAATGTGTGTTTATGCTCAAATTACATTTGCTGTGTTTAGACCAACATCGGTACTACTTTATATGTTCATTCCGCAGACCCTGAAGGAACGTAAAAAACAATAGAAGATGTATACTTAATTTGCACTCTTTAGTATACATCATCTTAGAGGTGCTGTATGTATTTATTTATTTATTTTTTTGTACTAAGCATAAAGTACATTTATGTTTGCAGAGATTCAGGAAACATGCTGGGCCCTATTTTATCGATCTAAGCGCATGGTCTAAAGTGCACGGCGCAAGTGCACTTAGGGCTTGTCTGAATGCTAGTTTTGCTAGTTAAACGACAGGAAAAATGGTCGGCGCACCCGGCACATGGTCTAAAAGGGTTGTCCCTATTCTCTTAATGAGTAATGGGTGTGTTTTAGCCGTAACGTGCAATAAACCAATCAGAGTCTTATCTCCCATTCCCTTTAAAAGCCAGTTGCGCTCACGCCATGGCGGATTGGCTATTTACATGTCTGAATTTGCAAGTGGAAAACCTGAACGATTCTCTAGCGAGGAAACGGAGCTGCTTGTGTGCGAGGTTAAAGCGTGCGAGCAGACCATATACGGGACAAAGTGTATGTGCATTGTGGACCCCCCCTATAGGCACATATTACTAACGTGCTCTTTAAATAACAAAAATAAATATATATATACTACGCCATTGACTTTAGACCAGGTTTCAGTTGGTCAATGGCGCAGTCTATTTCAGTTGCCTCAATATAGCAACGCGCCAACAATGCGCCTGAACACCTCGTTTTCAGACCAGCACGCCCATTGGCACACAAATGGGCGTAAATGCATTTGCTATTTAAACAACGTGGCGCAGGACGTGAAAAACACTTGCCTGATAGGGTCCGCTGGGTTCAAACTTGTTTCCCCAATAAGCAATGCTACAGCCATTTATTCTACTTTGAAATGTGCATTCCGGGTCAGAATGTCTGATTTTGTTTTGGTCTGTGTGAACCCGCCCACTGCCAATTTAGCCAATAGTATTTTCAACACCCCGGGTCAGAGATTGCAGATTCAACCCAACCTAGAAAGCCCCAGCATCCATCTAAAAAGCTATACCAGAGGCATATTAAAACGCAGATAAATAGATACAAATCTGTTTGAGAGATGGAGACAGCATAAACCCCAGACAGACTCTAAAACTAATACTGAGTTTGCTAATTTTCTCCTTGATAGGTACACATTGAGCTTCAACGAAGCACATTGAAGTTAATCTAATTGCATTTAATATGAATTTAAGCTAATACTGTACATTTTTATTTAATTGCAAACAACATGCAGTTAAGTGTCGAAAGCATTGCATTCAGTTCACATTTAAGTATATTTTTTTTCTGTAATAAGTGCTCTTTTTAAAAGCATGCTAAAATGTACATCATCTTCTCAAGGGAAACTGTCCTGCTTCTTCTCAGGTGTCTAAAAACAAGCCGTGTGGAGGGTCATTGACCCAGTATGCCACACTACACTCCAGTCAATAAAATAAGCAGTGAGGGGCAGACTGTATGTCCCAGAAACACTGATTAACTCTACATCAGCACTCAATGAAAAAAGAGCAATAAAGAGAAGAATCTGATTTTATACATTACTGTCAATTCATTTGGAATTTGCCCACTTTAAAGCAGACTGCAGATTCTTCAGAGGAAGCACTGAAGAGTCAAAGTGAGGATTCAGCAAAACCAACCTGTGGAGATTCTCACAAGAGTCCCTCGGCTCTTGAAATATTTTATATATTCTGTTCTGACCAATTGTGTAGCTTAAGCAAAGGCTTAACAGATCAGATGTACAACATCAGAAATGAACTCCAGAAAGCAGTCTTCATATCTTGTGATTTTACTGGTGATGCTGTTCTCAATATTCTTTGTAAAACTACAAAACAGAAAGAGAAAATATGTATGAATATTATGTGCACATGCAGTTACATACACATATCCAGTTTAACGTTACAGTTTGATTTTGTACATAGTTCCTTTTTAACAATATTTTAAGCAATATTCATATCAAGAAATTATATTCAAATGACATTCATCAAGTAGAAGTGATATTAACATATTTGTTATACAACTAGCAGATGGCACGTTAGCAATAACACAAATTGAGTGTGCTTACAACAAAAATACGGCAATAATCTCAATCTAAAAACACTTAACCTGTTAACTGTCACCCCCCTTTTTTTGAATATACATGAAAATGCACATTTTGAACTTAAATGGTTGTGATTCAAGAATGCTTTGGAATATAAACGTAAGATTGGTCTCGTTTTAAAGAAGACATTTGGCAGATTTTTGTAGAAGTGAAATAAATTAAGAAAGTGAAACAGAAAAAAAGCTATAGAAGTTTGCGTTTATGAAAATGTACAATGTAAAAAATATAATTATTCATATTTTATATAAAATATATATTTTCAAAACCTACGTGACTCTAAAAGTACACAAAAATCAAAGCCAAAAATCTGAACAAGTTGTGTTTCAAATTTTAGGTTGATATCTCAAAAAATGAGCTTTCAGTAAGATTTTGTTTGGGCGCAGTACCAAACTTTTACACTAGACAACCAGACTCCATTACTGCCCATATAAGGGCGCCTCCATTTCCATATGTGTTTTGAGTGATCTGAACCATTATTTCCACAATTTTCATACAATTTATGAAGTAGACATCCTATTCAGAAGTAATATGAGAAGTTTGGCAGATTTTGATATGAATTCAACCTCTAAAAAACACAAAAAGAACAAGTATGTACATTATAGCTTCCTGCCACATCACAAATGGTGAATCTATAATTTTTTCTTTATATTTAAAAAAATGTCCGACCTTTTTTTTCTAAAATAATTTTATGGATGCTATCTTTTGAACTCTTGGCATGAAAACAAACTGAGGTTTACCCTTCTTTCATGATTTTTCATGTTCATCACTATTTCAAAATAAAGGTCTGAACACGCCTTGGGAGTATGAAAATATTCTTGTTGCAATTTGATAAATTACGGCTCCTCTGTAATTTATTTTGAAAATCAATCACCAAATATGGAAACTAGAGACTGTAAGCTTTCAAATGATATATAGTTTGTCAAGATTAGTTTAGGTTTAGTATAGGATATTACTGTTTTAAAAATGTAATGGATTTGGGCCCGTGACACCTAACAGGTTAATACTTATATATAATATATGATTTTAAATATATGATTTCTGTAGTATGCTATAGTTTACTTTGCATTTGATGCTGATACATATGATGTGTGAATTTAAAGTAAAAAAGTACACCAGTGTCAACTGCTGCATAACAATGAATGAAGATGTAACGGCTAGCTTTTCCAGGTATTATAGACCTCCTTGGGATGACCCTGTTTACATATGCATACGATAAAATTGCATAAACAGATTTAATACAGACTGACATTGAAGTATGAAGTATTTATAAGTATAGCCATTGCCTTGCTTCCTCTGCTAGTGGTTAGATGTCTTTCTGCATAACATCAATTGTCCTGAATCTCCTCCAAGACACTGTGCTGACTTAGACTGACTTTATTTTCTGCCTTGCCATTGTAACATGAGTGCTGCAAACATGCCTCCATTTTCACCACGGTTTCGTCTCTGAGTGGGAGGATGCAACCCAAGTCTTTGTGTGCAAAAAGAGCTGATAAGACCATCTTTATCCGCACTCAATGGCCTGTAATGGAATCACACACCATTAAGAGACGGTTATGTTGAAATTCGAGGAAAATCTGATGTAAACTGGTCAGCAGAGAAAATATTTACAGACTATCACATGCAGAAGATAAATCTTGTTTTGTGGTGTGAAGACCAATTTTAGTTTTCAAGAAGGCTATAAAAATAACACCATTCACAGCTTTGAGATGTTGAGAAATTCTCTGTGTCCTAATTATGTCAGTTATGGTACACAATGGAAGCGTAAAGAATTCGGCTCTGTGTCTCCTAAACAAGCCATCCCTTTTAATTAAGCAATCAAATCCTCATTTGCAACACACTCTTAACATGACTGCTAGTAACCGACACATTCTTAGCTACGTAATTGAATTGGAAAGAAGTGCTGAGGTGATAGACTGCTACGTTACATTTAAAAAGCTTGGTGGTCTTCATTGGGATTCTAACAGCTTCCCGTCGGGGACGACAGACTTTGCATCCATCGCCGAACAGCTGTATTCCCTACAGCCAATAAACCTCATTGCGAGGCCGACGCAAGATTAATGCGTGAACTTCCCTTGTCACTGCATGGGCATGTCAGTGTAAGATGGACTCTGAATGTGAGGCTGACTGAAATGAAAACCCATGAATAATGCAATATTCGCTTTTACTGAAGCCAGGCTAATTGTCGGCGGCCCTACATGCAGTGATACATAAAGCCAAGGCAACACGTATTAACTGCTGAATTAATCCAGCTGAAGAGAACATTACCTTCTGCCCTTCCAGTCTCCTCTCATTCCCTTAACAACATGATGAAATCAATCAGACCTAACTGGCACACCAGATCAGACACTGAGTGCAGGGAATTCGATTTTTCTATCAAATTGTGGGAACTATCCCGAAGTACTTGTGAGATCTGCGCTTGAAGAAGGGGAATATCTTTATCTTTAGTCCACTCAAAAAGTTAAATTTAATCACTCACCCTCATCTCATTCCAAACATGTTTGACTTTCTTTATGCTGTGTACAAGGAGAATTTTTAACAAGATCCTGGACTCTGATTAAAAGGCTTTTCCCTATAATGAAAGTGACTGAGGACTGAGATCATTTTAATGACAAATCTACCTAATCAGTGCGATAGGAGACTTATAGAGCCGACTTGCCTCTGTACCACGACAGTTTTTCCAGCATCCCTCCTCCAGCCCAACTCCTCACTCTCAATTATTCCACGCTGGGTTCGGGCCAAATTTCTGAGCTCGGAGCCCTCTCCTCGGATAGCACAGCAAGTACGCATATTTTAGATCTGAACAAGGGAATCAGGGGCATTTCATCTTTTTTTTATTTGAATCAGGGGCATTTCCTCCGAGGAAGCAAAGGAGGCAGCGCCTCCTCAAAAAATGTGGGTGAGAAAATAATCCATAATACAAAAATAAAACTGTGACTTTAAAAAGTGTATAAATCACTCATTTTTCTAAAGGAATACTGTCCAACATCGACACCAGCAGGTAAAGTTACAACATGCATCCCCTGAGCCCGTTGAGTTTTAATAGACCCCCTAAAGTGTGCAGTGGGTTTGGTGGGGGGTACTTGAGAATGAATGGGGGAAAATCACGTGAGAGGAGGCAATGCCTCCATGGCGCTATGATTGGATGTGAATTATTATGAATGGTTCACGCAATAAATCCCGGAATAAAAATGTTTTTATGCGTTCGCGAATCAGTCTGAATTAATAAAATTATGGCGTTAATGGAAAGATTTATTAAAAAGTAAGTAAAAAGCTCGGCCACTTAGATATCACCGCTTTATGTCAAGTCAAAATCAAACTTGAAATGGCCTGAAAACATGATGACTGTGGGGGGTTTTAGTGAACAATCAGCTTGGTGAAATTAAAGTTACATCTTCATGTCTGTGACCAGTGTTTACCGAGCATAATTGATGATCTGAAAATAAGTAACATCAGTTAACAAATAAAATCTGTTTAAATGTTTACTGCTTAGTTATTATTTTGAAATAAATGTACAAATGCTTAAAAGAGTAACTTGATGAGATTTATACTGAGATTAAATGTAACATAAATTACATTGCTAATGTAAAAATACAAAATATTTTTTTTTTTATGTAATGTAAAGTAATATTTAACCAGGACAATATGACAACATTAAGTATAACTGGAACAAAAAATTTACATTTGATTTATAAAAAACAAAATCTGTCAGGACTTTGCCTCCTCATTTCAGAACGCCACTGGATTACATGCAAGTGTGAACTTGTAAAATGTCCATGCCGACAGAATTTTCAGTTTTAGGTTAAAAAAACAAACAAGTAGGGGACATTATCAACACAAATAATCTTGAATCTGTATACCTTAATTTGAATATGTATTAATTTGCGTGAATGAATCTGATTGCTGCACCTGTTTAGGATGTGGATGTTTCTTTCCCCAAAGCAAGTATCACAGCCAACAAAAACATTACACCCACAAAACATCTGCATCTTTCCACAGAGTATGTTTTGAACATGACTGAACCTGTTAAATGTTCCGCTATAGCTTGTTTTCATATGACATAACGCCACTGCGTTGCCATGGCGCGAAATGCAAATGGAGGGCAGGAAGTGATTTGCTGTATTTAGAAAGCACTATAACAAACTCAAAATGCCTATGTTTTGCGTTGTTTATGGTTACTTAAATCGATCAAACCACGAAGAGTTTTTATCGTGGACCAATAGTTGTTGTTCATAAGGGGGGGGAAATGCAAGAAATTGACTGAAAAACTCTGGAAAAACGGCTTGCAAACCTATGTCTGCGGTCGGGAGGAGGCGGATGGGAAAAACCCCGTGCGTGCAGTGCCCTTCGTCAAAGGTCAGTTAATACAACTTAAGTGGCTATGTTTGTGTAACGTATAAGTTAACGTGTAACGTTTCCGAACTATGTAAAGTCAAAGCATGTCTGTAAGACGAGGTAGTTGCTGACATCTACCGCCTCGATGGCAGGAAAATCTTTCAATTCAGTTGAAAAATCGCTTCTCTTACAACATGACATCATGACTTTTGCGTAAACATACACGCCACTTTCAAGTCAAGTGGCGTGTTATCTATACGCATTTTGAGCTATCCGCATGCATGCGTGTATGTCTACGCCGTTAAATGTCCGAGCAAAACGAAGCAAAATGTAGATCTACATCTGGGGAGCGATATTTTTTTCCTAGGATGGTAGGGGAAGACTCATAAATGGTATTAACCCCAGTGATGGGTAGGTTTAGGGATGGGGTTGGGGTAGGTCATATATGTATATATAAAGTAATGTAGCCTAACGTTAAGTCAACGGCGTTCATAAACACGCTGAAAAGCGATTATGCGTGTTGATAGCACGCTAAAAATGGGAATACGAATTGGCGTGTCATACATACGCCATTTCATGAGATCAGTCTGCCTCTTCATAACGTAAGGATCACGTCCAACATATGTTTGATTTTTTGTTTATATCTTTCTCTTGTAATAGCGTGTAAAGTAGTACAGTACAGACTTTCCTCCATTCGCTCTTCACTCCCTGCCCTCCATCTGAATTTCGCGCGTCATCATAATCACGTGACTGAAACCCAGCAATTGAAACAATCTGAGTTTCTCGAGTGCAAATAACTCTTTTCTTCCAAATGATTTTATGATGGTTAAAATACTGCATTAGAAGGCAGCTGCTTATGTAGACAGGAGACAATGAGTCAGCTCACTAGGTTTTAATATAGAGCAAGAGTATCAGATTCAGTTACTTCGTTGTTTACATGGAGCTGAGCAGATAGTCTGTCAGACGGTTATCTTGAATCACGAACTCGTCTCCGCACTGTGGTCTGCTTAGGTTCATGGTGTCTGTCAACGAAAAACAGCCATTAAGAGTTTAAACGATGCTGACTGCGATGGCTTTACCAGACAATAGGTGTGTGAATTCCAGAAAAATGTCACATTCACACATTAAATAGAACATATTTTTACAGAAGTAATGTGAGTCCTAATATGATCTTCACATTTTGGCCTTTAAATCATTACTTCTTACTAGTCGGAATTGTTTTCAATCAAGCAAATGTTGCCAATTGAAGTTAACTTGTATTGAATCACGAACATTGTGTTTGAGAGTGTCAGAATTCTGAGTATGCTAAAAACAGTTAAATATGCTACATTACCGATTGCAGTAGTTGTGAAACAGGTTAGAACTTGGGAACCATAAATGGTCCGTTTTCTTGTTGGATGTTAGATTCAGAGCTGAGTAGTGCCACTTCAGTCCCCTGCCATTGTGGTGGGTTACGTAATACAAACACACTGGCAGCCAGTGAGACAGAAAATGTCTTGCTGTTTACTGAAGCATGAATGGACAACCAAAACACACTCCCTATCTCTCTTTCCCTCCATCATAGTGTCTCTCTCACTCGTGCACTCACACAGTTTTGAATATATATTTTTCCACATTAATTCCACATGCTTGCATTCACGTGGCTCTACAATGTTTTGACTCTCTTTGGCTCTGCCATAGTACGGATAGTGTTCACCTTTTATATGCTGACCTGCCGGGTGCAGAGCCAGACCAGTAATGGCTTGTTTCTCGTCCTTGTCCTCGCATCACTCAAGTATCCGCCATTTGAGTTCTTTTTTACAGTGTCGTTGAAGAGAACAAATGACAGTTTGCGCAAAGAAAGAGCATCACCCACAAGAAACAGACAGGCGCTTTTTAGCTCAAATCTTCAAATGGGATTCTATTTAAGGTTGCCGATAACGGGAATTGCATTTAGAAAAGAGCATTCAAAGCACTTTCTCTTTCATTTTCGCTCTTGACAGCACTGTAATTGTGGATATTATTTTAAATAGCGGATGTGTTTTATTTATTTATTTATTTATTTCAAGCAAAATAGTGTGACAACAGAAAAGATACACAATAATAACAAATTATATGCTTATGCTTGAAAATGGAGTGGGAAGAAGTAAAACTTATTAAACCCCACCCCAATCTATCAAAGAATTTATACAAACAAATAATGGCTGCTTCCTTCATCAAGAATCTCAAAGAGAAAATAATATAAAAAAAAAGAATAATAATAATAGTAATAATAATACCTCATTTAGAAACAGTGGTTGCACAAGTCAAAACCAAACATTCATACCATACATATTAATAATATACAGATATTTCCACAGGTAACAATGATTATCCACAGGTAACAATGGTTATCAAATACCAACAATGGTAGACGAAATACCACAAGGGTACATAACAATGATTATCAAATACCATCAATGGTAGATGGAATACCACAAGAGTACATAATGACGAACAACTACCAACAATGGTAGACGGAATACCACAAGGGTAAATAAATAACAACTAATCCAACAATCCACACAACATGAAAACAATCAAACCTCATTGTCATTGTAATGGAACCAGACCTTTCGTTTGTAAAGACGTTTGAAATTGTGAATGCCCTGACACTGCTTTAATTCAAGCCCCAGATTATTCCACAAAGTAACCCCACAAACAGACATAGAGAAACTCCTCCTGGTGGAACCCGCCATTGGGACCACAAAGTTTCCAAATCCTCTCAAACTGTACGACTGCTCCTTATGAGAAAACATATTTTGAATGTTCACAGGTAATAAATAGTGATACGCTTTGAACATGAACTGTGCATTATATAATTTTACAAGATCCTTCATTTTTAATAGCTTTGATTTGAGAAAGAGAGGATTTGTGTGTTCGAAATAGGCGGCCTTGTGTATAATTCGTATAGCTCTTTTCTGTAGCAAAAAAAGTGACTGTATTACATTTTTGTAATTATTGCCCCGTACCTCTACACAGTAGGTTAGATATGGCTGTATTAAAGCACAATATTGTGCTTGATTATTAAAGTGTTGATTATTTTAAATGGCTTACCATTGACCTGTTATAATTCTGTGCACAATCTCTACATTTTAATGGAGCCTTTTCTCATATTAGTCAAAAACAATGCCTGGAGAAAAGTGCAATCCGTTAGTCCTAAAGAAATCTCGATTTATTTATTTTTTCAGCACTGTTGTCGTCACCAAGATTAACTGATTTGACCAATGAGAAAACTCCTTATTAGTACTCACTATTTACTTCAACAGTATTTTCAGCATTCAATCAGAAACAAAATAAGTTCTTTATATCACCTGTTCGAGATTTCATGTTCCACTACACGTGCAGTCCTAATGAAGATTTCAGAAGGATCTCAAGAAAAGCTGATGGCAATATGAGCACAAGCCAAAAGAGCACAAAAAAGAAATAACTTTACTGCAGTCAAGTAGAAAATCGAAAGCTTAAGGATGGAGTAGACACAAACTAGTAGGAGAAGGAGTGTATTTAGTTTACACTGGAAGGAAAATGTTGCTTTCGGGAAGATTGACAGAAGTTGAAAGTGTGCATGAAAGATAAATGATTTTGAAAATGGAGCACAGCAGGGTTCGGTGGGCATTTATGCGATAGGTTAGGAGAGAGAGAGAGGGAGAAAAAGGAGAAGAGAATGAAATCTATCCCAAAAATTGCCTGGAATGCTCCTCGGAGTGAATCGTTAAATGGTGCATTTTGTATAATTGATACTTTTTTCTGTGCTGAGGAGTGGATACTAAATTGCCCTGCTAATGGAAATATTGCACCCTTTATTAGTGTGTGCATATTCACATACATACAGAACAGAACGATAGCATAATATGAAATGTCTCTAAAATGTCTATGTTTATGGGTTCAGGTGAGGGACAAATATCTATATACATTAAATGTAGTTTAGGGATTAAAATCCTTTGCTTCTAGCCCCTCTGCAGATTTGTGTCTTCTACAGCAGAAATGCCCTCGGCTTTTCGAGCTACTCATTGAAAGTGGTCTGAGATTTGGATTGCGCAAAGTATTTGGGGCCTTCATCGGTTTATCAACTCTATAATCTTCCAAAGGGGAGCCACGGCTAAAATGTTGTGTGCACTGCCTCACAGATCTGAGGGACAGAGGGAATTTTGTAGATAAGATTGGTTGGAGTGCAACGTGGTTTTCAAGGAAATATCAAATGTCACAGAAATGTTTCTGACCACAGCACAAATATATCTCTAAGGTCACAGCATTTCACATTATTAAGTTACTACATGATAAATACTGCAAGTAGCACTTTGTCCATGCTGCAAGGAATAAATCAATACAGAGTGTAAACAAGATGTATCCGAACTAGTCTTATATGCACATTTCCGACAATTACATACATGTCTAATGTCTAATTAAACATACAATTTAAGGCTAGAGCTGTATTGGTGTGTGTGTGTGTGTGTAGTTTATAAGGACATAATGTGTGTGACGTGTATTACAACATAAACACTTTCTGTGTCCTCGTAAACCAAATGGCTTAAAACAATTCTAAACTTTTTTATTAAAAAAATGCAAACAGTTTTCTGTCATGGGCAAGTTTTGTATTGGGGGATGGAATATACAGTTTGTACAGTATAAAAAGCATTACGCCAATGTAAATCAAAAATCTTTTTGATGTCACCGTGAATATTATTATATCACTCTCCATCACTATATAACCTCAAACACTATTGCAGCATGTCAAATCATATACATCCCTACTATGTAGTAGGCGAAAAACAGTACGACAACAGTAGTATGTCAGAATACATAGTATTCGAAAGACAGTAAGCAAAAAGTACACGGATAACTTACTACTACCGCCGAGACTCTGAAGTGGACTTTACTGTCACATGCGGCCACAGGAGAAGAGTTGTGAATGGCAGTGAAACGTGTAGGTTACATGGCAGTGACAACATAGTGGATGTAGTATATATGTAATTTCATTCATACTACACTTCCATACTATACAGAACATGCTTTTTCAATGGTCATGTAGTAAATGTCAAACTAAATGCAGTAAAGTAACTACTATAAAGCCTATTATGTGATTTTGGATGCAGCATACAAATATGTCTCTCTGAATCCACAAACACCAGAGTTTCTTACTACTGCAAAAGGACTATGAATTGTAACATACTGTGAGAAAAAAAATTGGAAACATTTTTACTCTATAGGGACACAACAGCTTGTCATGGTGCAGTATCTACCCCAAAAGGTGAATGTTAGTAGCTTAGAGTAGTAATATGTACCCTCAACCCTTGTTGAAGGTGAAAGAAGTACACTTGAAGCATGCTTTTTAAAGAGGTATTTAAATAGTCAACAAAGAAACACATTTCTTGACACGAGAAACTTTGTGATGGGGTCCAATAAAAAAATGATAGTAAATTTGAGGGTAACAGGAGGGTTAAATGAGTAACCATGAAAAGCCATGAGAGTATATGTCTATATCTAAATGTAAACCGCGTATTGTATTATACCGCGTATTGTATTATAGAAATCTGAAGTTGTTCTGTGAACAAGCTTTTTTTTATTGATCTTAATCTTTGTGACTGGACCAGGGTGAATTTGATACCGGAGCCCGAAATAGTTTTGCAATACTTTATATCACTATTTTTGGACATTATAAACAAGCATGCTCCTTTCAGGAAATATAAGATTAAAGGGCGTGATAATCCATGGTTTTCAGAGAAATTGTCTGATCTAATTCTGGTCAATGGCAAAGAAATCCCAAAATAGCTCAGACTGGCAACATTTTAGGCACCTGAGAAACAAATGTGTCTCTCAAATACGTAAAGAAAAATCAGATTTTTATTTCATATTTCGTATTTAGTTCAGCTAATCCCTCTAAATTTTGGAAAGTTATAAAATCACTGTCTTCTGACTCTAGGGATACTGTCATGCCAAATATATTGAAGTTGAATGATAAAATTATTACAGACAGAAGTATGCTAGATTCCCTAAACCAGCACTTTATATCTTCTGGGTCGTTGCTTGAGCATGCAACACAACAGCACTTAAGACAAGAGGACGACTCTTTGTCTAGGGAAAATTTACCTATCGATATCGATCTTGTTCATATTGCAACGCAGGAGGTATATGATGCTCTTATATGGTTAAATGCTAAGAAATCTGCTGGTCCTGATGTGTTGGATCCATACTTTTAAATATTGCTGCTGAACATATTGCAGAACCTTTGACACACATTTTCAACCTGACTATTGAAACTGGATTAATACCGAGTGGATTGAAGTCAGCATATGTCACTCCGTTATTAAAGAGTGGTGACGGATCAAATCCAAATAATTATAGGCCAATATTTAAGCTATCTGCTTTTGCCAAGGTTTTAGAAGGGCTTATAAGTAACCAGTTGAAAGACTATTTAGTAACAAAAAAAAAAAACATTTTAAATGATTTGAAATCGGGTTTTTGTAAAAAAAAAAAAAAACAGCACTGTCACTGCCATTATGAAAGTGCTAAATGATTTTATAAGTGCTATTGATTTTAAAAAATATATGTGCTGCGCTGATCTTAGATCTTTCAAAGGCGTTTGACACAGTTGACCACTATGTCCTGTCTCAGAGATTGGTGGATATTGGAATATCTCCAAAAGCTGTCAAATAGTTTGGCAACTATTTGAGTGGCAGAACACAAAGTGTTCAGGTTGATGGTGTGTCCTCAAACTCATTACTTAAGCCGCGTTTCCACCGCAGGAACTTTCCCCAGGAACTAGGAACTTTGGGGTGGTACTCGGTGTGTTTACACCGCAGGAACCAGGGTCTAAATGAAGTTCCGGGTAAAAAATCCCCCCCCAGAAAGTCCCTGCTGGCGAGGTAGTACTTTTTCAGAGTTCAGGAACTTTCGGGGTGGGACTTGTGTGCTGAACATGCTGATTGGTTGAGCTCACGTCACATTTGATTGGTTGACTCCACACAGCATTTTATTTTAGCCGCCATTTTTAAAAAAACGCGCTTCCTGGCTTCGTGCAGTAAAGAGTTGTCGGGAAATTAATATGGAGTTTACCAAAAAATACGACCGCTGGACCGACGACGAGGTCCAGGCTTTAATAAGCGTATTTGCGGAAGAAGAAATCCAGCGGGAACTGGAAACGGCAATCCGCAATGAAAAGGTATACCTGAAAATATCGAGTCGGTTATACGAGCTGGGCATTGTTCACACTGGAAAACAGTGCAGAGAGAAGTTAAAAAAATTAAAACAAGACTACAAAAAAGTCAAGGATCACAACAATAGAAGCGGATCCGATCGGCGTACTAACAAGTGGTTTGACCGCCTGGACGCGTTGTTGGGACACAGGCCGGCATTCTCTGGAGCAGCGGTGACAAAAGACTCGGCAATTGCATTTTTGGAATCCATTCATGATTCTGAGGACCAGTCGGTTGAAGGTAAATTATCACACCTCTACATGATATTGTCTTAAACTCTTTGCAGTGATAAAACAAACTAACTTTTCTCAACGTGTTTTTACAGATGAAATGAATGGCCCCAGTGATGTGCAGGCAACAGAGACCAGCGTGTTTTCCCCTGCAATCACCAGTAGCCCTCGTCCCATGTCTTCCGCCGAAACACACACACGACGAGGTATTAAACAACGTTGTCTATTGATAAAAATATACTTCAAAACTAGGGGTGTAATAATATATCGTGCAACAATATATTGCAATACAAAAATGCAACAATACGTATTGTGGACAGTTCACCCAAAATAAAATTACTGTGTGAGAAAAAAATTCAGGTTTTCAGAGTTTTTTAGTGTCAGTACTACATTAAAATTATGTTGATATTAATGTATAATATAATGCAATGGGGGAATATTTGTGGGTCCTAATAATGCCAAACATCTATGTTACCAATGTTAAACATATTCGTCTAAAATAATTCAGTATTTTCAGCTTCAGAATTATGTTTATTCTGGTGTCACCATTGTCCCTGAGTTACAAGCACCAAGTCCAAGCATGGAGCATGATGGCAAAGTTTTAAATTTAATATTTTGTAATGAAAACACTTAAAATACGTATTTTATGGTTTTCAGGGTGGGCTTGTGTATTTATTGTCATGTGTTTCTCCACTTAGGGAAGAGGAAAGAAAAGGGATTGTGACTTCCTTGATGCGCTGAGGGACATGGAAGATTCAAACCGGACCGCCCTGCAGCTTGGACAAGAACAGCGTGACAAATATATGCAGCTGTTACTTGAGAGCCAGGCTGAGGAAAGAGAGATGAGGAGGCAGGAGTTGGCATTCCTGCAGTCGGAAGCTGAAGAAAGCAGACGGCAGCAGAGGGACTTTCAGGCCGGGTTTCTGTCTGTTCTTGGACAGTTTGCCCAGTCATTCAAAAAGTAGCCACTGAACTCTGAGACTGCACTTTAAATTGAACATTTGCATTTTTTGTTTTTATTTGCACAATTCTAATTTTTATGAGGGCCGGGTTTCTGTCTGTTCTTGGACAGTTTGCCCAGTCATTCAAAAAGTAGCCACTTGAACTCTGAGATTGCACTTTAAATTGAACATTTGCATTTTTTATTTTCTTTGCACAATTCTAATTTTTATATATTGTTTGCATTCCTGCAGAGGGTCAGGTTTCTGTCTGTTCTTGGACAGTTTGCCCAGTTGTTCAAAAATACATTTGTATTTGTTTTTCTTTACACAATATATTACTGTTCTCGTAATTTATTTCTTTTCACATGATTGTATTTTAAAATATATATATTTAGTAAGCACTGCTTGCCTTGTGTTAAATAAAGTTTGTAAAATGTCACTTTGAGATCAAGTGCCTTTTCATCTCAATGGTAATTTTAGCTCTTACATAAGGTTTTGAAGTGCTGGTTAGATGTAAAACATTTCCGGTGAAAGTGCACAGGTTAAAATAAGCAAAGTGTAGGTAATTTAAGTCACTCATGAAATTACATTTTATATTTGACAGCCAAATATACAGGTGAAACTCAAATTTAGAAGTATTGTGCAAAGTTGTTTCAGTAATTCAACTTAAAGGTGAAACTCGTATATGGACTCATTACATGCAAGGTGTATTACATTTTCAAGCCTGTTATAATTATGACTATATGGCTTACAGCTTATGAAAACTTCACATTTATTCTAATTTTGAATTTGATTTTCATAGCTGAAATATCTCACTTTGCATTTAAGTTGAATTACTGAAATAAAGTTTTGCATGTTATTCTAATTTTCAAGTTTCACCTGTAAACAGAAGGTGATAACAGAATAAATTAAAACCAAAGCATGATTTAGAAGTAATCATTTTTATTTACAAAAAAAAGTGTTACACAGCAAAAACAATGTACAACAGGTGTATACAGCCTAAAAAAGTGCATTACAGCACCTGAAGGTTATTTTTCCCTTACCAAAAAAAAAAACTTTATGGTGTGTAGCCAGTGATAGTGCAGTTTCCTACACTGTAGTCAAAAACTTCATTAGGTCTGTACGTGCATCAAGACCCTCGGCCTCTACAGTGGATGACAGTGCCCCGTCAGGCTGGTTGAATGTACCCGTAGTCCATTCTTCTCTGAACTCATCACCATTCATTTCACAGAGGTTATGCAGAACACAACATGCGATCACCAGGGATTTGACCTTGTGTGTATTGCAGTCATTTCGTTTTAGCAAACACCTCCATCTGCCCTTTAGTCTGCCAAAAGCATTCTCAACCACCACCCTGGCTCTGCTTGTTTTATGGTTGTACACAAGTTGTTGGGGTGTCAGTCGTCCGTTGTCGGTGAAAGGTTTCATCAGCCAGCTCTTCAAAGGATAGGCTGCATCACCAAGGACATAGTACCCCACATCATGTCCACAAATGTTCTTGGTTACATCAGGTAGTAACAAACCCCGATCCACTAGGTCCCACAATCCTGACAAACGTAGCACTCTGGCATCATGCAGGCTCCCTGGCGCTCCTAAAAAAACATTCCAAAAGAGGCCTCTTCCGTCCACAACAGCCTGTAGGATGATCGAATGCCAGCACTTCCGGTTGAAGTACTCTGTGTGGTACTCCTCTGGTCCAAGAATGGGGATGTGTGATCCATCAATTGCACCTACACACTGTGGCAAACCCCATCTGCACTCAAAATACGTCGCCATTTCTTTCAACTTTTCACTGTTTGGTAACTGGATAACTTCTTGCATGAGTACCTTCTCAACAGATGAGCAGAAATCGGGAACACAGTGACACACAGTAGCAACTCCGACTCCAAATAAATGAGAGATGCTTCTATACTCAGAGTTGGTCGCAAGTTTCCACAGTGCAATGGCGATTCTTTTTTGAATGGGTACACAATGTCGGTAGTTTGTGTCATGTCTCTCCAGTTGGGGTTGCAATCGACGACAGAGGTACAGAAAAGTATCCTTAGACATCCGGAAATTCTTTATCCACTGTGCTTCGGTAAAAGTTGGAACCACGCTGTCCCACCATTCTGTTGTTCTAGTGTGCATCCAAACCGATCGCGAAACACGACGCATTCGATAGTACTCCCATATCTAAAACACACAAAAGTTGCAAAAAATAAGTTGATGTAATCGATAATAACATTATTCACAACTCTTGTTAATTTTGGTGGATTAATTTCTTACCAATCGTGTTCTTTCTGCCCGATGGCGCGCGTTCGTCCCATCCATCTCACGGTCAATGTCCACTATAGCTGATAACAAACGTTGTCTACTTTTATATCTAGCATTACGAGCTTTCTGAATACGCTTTAGTATTAATGCTCGTCTCTTTTCTGCCGTTTTGTTAATTACCTCGTTAGTAAACCAATAGATCGCACACAAAAGCAGCACAGCTTGAATATCCTCCATACTCAAAACAAACGCGTCGCGCAGACTGGGAGGGAGGAGCAGTCGCACGCAGTTCAACGTCACCAGACTAATTTACATAATCTTCCCGGTACTTTAGACCGCGGTGTAAACGCAGTAGGCAACCGGTCTGGGGCAAAAAATAGTTCCTATGAAAAAAGTTCCTGGGACAAATAGTTCCTGGTAATTGCGGTGGAAACGCGGCTTTATATAAAATGGTGTCCCCCAGGGGTCCATTTTGGGTCCCATTTTATTTACTCTTTATATAAATGACTTGTGTCAGAATGCAATAAAAGCAAAGTGTAATTTTTATGCGGATGATAACGTTTTGTATTGTTCTGCCCCATCTTTGACAAGTGCCATAAGATCTGCAATCTGCTTTTTAAATTATTCAGAAGAATCTTCATAAATTGAGACTTGTACTAAACTCAGATAAAACGAAAATGATGTGCTTTTCTAAATCAATGAAAACAGAAGATGCTTGTCAAATTGTTACACTAGATGAGAAAGTAATTGAATGAGTATCAGTCTATAAATATCTTGGTTTCCCCTTAGAAGAAAATGTGTCCTTCAAACAGCATATAGAGTGTTTAACAAAAACACTTAGAATAAAGTTGGGTTTCCATTATAGAAACAAAGGCTGTTTCTATTTTAGTACAAGAAAAACACTTATACAAACAACATTTATGTCAATGCTGGATTTTGGTGATATTTTATACATGCATGCAAATCAATCTTCTTTGAAAATGCTGGATTCAGTATTTCATGCAGCACTAAGATTTGTAACTAATTCTCATTTTCGTACTCATCATTGTAGCTTGTATGAGAGTGTTGGTTAGCCATCTTTGCACAATCGCAGGCTGGAACTCTTTTTAAGGCCATATTTTGTAAACTGCCTTCATGTTCTCTTCTGACACCTAAAGTCAGTACCAGGAAATGTAATCTTCGATCGTATGGGCAAATCATGTTTGATATCCCACGAACACGAACTGTCTTCGGTGAAAGTGTCTTTAATGGTTTTGCACCTTTTTCCTGGTATAAATTGCAGATTCAGCTAAAATTTTACTATTTACCGACAATGAACCAGTTTAAAATTAAGATAAAAGACTATTTGAGTACTAAATGCACATGTGCTGTTAATTGCTTAGCGCTGCTGGTGATTATGTTGTGATAATGTTAAATTGCCAAATGTCTTTTTCTGTCAAATGTTTGTGTGTGTGTGTATATATATATATATATATATATATATATATATATATATATATATATATATATATATATAACTGTATATGGAACTACTATTCTGCTGTTTTCGCCAGGACTCCCTTGAAAAAGAGATTTTGAATCTTAATGGGATTATTTCCTAGTAAAATAAAGGTAAATAATAAAAATAAATGTTTAAATTCATTGTATTTTAGTTTGGTTTCCCCAGTTCCTGTTTGCCTGAGTTCTCAGTCATTATTCGTTGTCATGGTTACTGATTGTTTTGTGCTCCTATTTCTTGTTCAGTGTGTTTTCTCCTGTGTATTTACACCCTCAGTTTAGTTCTACTCATTGTATTGTCTTTCGTTTGCAAAGATGTTTCGGTCAGTTTGTTTCCTCTGGAATTTTGCTCCCTATTATTCTAAAATGCTTCTTGCATTTTGACCCTGTTTTTTTTTACTACCCTGCCCACATGATCCTGCTTTTACTTGTCATCTGCATGGATTAATATACACTCCATATGGATCATAAACCAGAGTCATTACATATATGAAAATCTGCAATATACTCCCCCACCCCACAATAAAAACCAGTTAATTTGCACCACCGTCTGAAGTCCTTTAACTCTTGGTTCACAAAGTTTGAAATGTCAATGTTGAGCCATTTATCACCTATCCAAGTTGACAGGGAAGGTTCATTTTTTTTAGAAGGATTTGTTTATTGCTTTTGAATATTACTGAATCCTTTTAGTCATTAGTCATTGATCTAGAGAGTCCTTTAATCATTTTACCAGAGCTTTTTTTATATTTCACATTTCTCTTTCCTGAAATGAATACCTTCAAAAGATAAGAGCGCAGGGCTGGAGGCACTGGTAAAAAAAAAAAAAAAAAAAAAAAAAAAAAAAAAAAAAAAAAACATGCAGACTTGCAAAAACATGCATAAAGAGAGACCCCCATCATGAAGATTAAGGTGCCCAGCATAAGAAGGGAAGGCACAACCAGTTTATGTTTGTTCTGTTCTGTCTGATCTTTCCGCCATCTTTTACTGTAGATCACAATCTTAGATCAGTGAGGTCACTAGAGAGCAATTATAATTACATTAAAGTCACCATGAAATCAAAATGAACAATTTTGATGTTATATAGAATATTGCAGTATTTATTATAAATGATTTATCTGTGCACATCATTATTATTGATTTTTAAATTAATGTGCCCTCATAATCTGTATTTAAAATACTTTACCTCCCTATTGCAAAAACATCTCTTCTCTTCTCTGATGAGGTTTACTGGCGCAAAGGCGGGGAAACCTGTCACTCAAATTAGATTGACGGAAACCACAATGATCCAATGATCAAATTTCCCGATGGACAAAAACAGTCCCACCCTAAAACATGTTCTTGTTTGAGAAGCCGTTTCACACGGATTTACGTCACAATGGGGACTAAAAGACTATTGCGACTTCCGTTTCATCTTTAAGGGTCAATATGACATGCACACTGCATCTTACTGCTGTACATTTATTAGTACCCTTGAGAAAACTGTTGCTTGAGTTTTGACCTTCAAGGAGCTAGTACACAATGGGCTATTAATTATGCACTACTCTAAGCAGTTTGCTGCGGTGTTGTTCTGTTTTAGCCAGGATTGTATTTCATTTGGTCTAATTATGATGTAAATGAAGCTCTCACTGGAATTTGTTAATGCAGTGTGTGACCTATTCTTGTGTATAACCCCATGAAGACCACCAAGGGTCACATAAAGTGTATAGATAAATGAACTTAAACAAAAAAGGTAGGGAGTACACTATGACACTCAGCATATCAATGTACCACCTGAATTTCTCTAAATTATCAACACTCTCATATAAGGAAACACAATTTTTTTTGCATCAAGTTTTAACCCCTTCGCTGTCACCCCCCTTTTTGAGAATGGGGGTTAAAATGCACTATTCAGACTTAAATGGTAATTCAAGAATGCTTTGGAATATAGAGCTAAGTTTGGTCTTGTTTTAAAGAAAACACTCAGCAGATTATTGCTGAAGTGAAAACACTTCAAAAAATTAAAGTATGAAAAAGTTATGGAAGTTTAAATTTACAGTAAATCAAATATATTGTACTATACATTTTATATTTTATATAAAATATATATTTGACAAAATATTTTTTACTCTAAAAGTACTATAAAATCAAAGCCATATATCTAACCAAGTTGTGTTCCAAATTTGAAGTTGATATCACAAAAATCTAAGTTCCCATGAGTTTTTGTTTAGGCGTAGTACCAAAAATAGCCACCGGGTGACATACATTCCATTGAATTTAGTTGTAGACATTCTGCCTTAACAAATTAATACATTTCTGTCCAAATATCAATTCTGTCCTTTCTGGCAAAACACATATTCTGACAATATGTGTTTTGTCAAGATTAGAAAAGGTTTTGATCATAAATTATGAAATAAAATGATGCCCAAAAGGGGAGGAGCCTGATCAAATAATTTAGAGTACTGTTTCTATGGTAACGCAACGTTCAATTTCAAAACGGTTTTCACAGGATGAATTCTGGGTTTGTAAGCTTTCAAATGATACCTAATTTATGATAACTATACTAAAATATGTGATGTAATAAAATATAAAAAAAGATAATATTATATTTTAGAGGATAATATATATATATTATACTTTTTAGAGGATAATATTATATTATAATTTTTTATTGAAAAATACTAGATTATATGTTTTATTATGAACTTTTAGCATGAAAACCAAAGTTTCAATTATTAAAGGTGTGTGCGTCAACTTTTTGTGACAAAGGTCAGAACTCCTGTTATGATGCAGATTTTTTTGAGGTGCACTCTTGTCGGAAATTCATCGGTTACTCTTCCTACATAATTTCTAGCAAAAAACAGCAGTCAAATATCTATTTAGGAGTCTTAGACCTTTCCAACGATATATAGTTTGTCATAATTAGATTAGGATTTAATAGTAATATAGCGAAGTAAAGTTAGGCGTCCCTTAAGGGACTTTTGTTGTTCACCACTTCAAATCACCTCATTTTAATATACTTTCACTCCAGTGCTATATATATTTTTTCTTTTATATATTTTTTTCTTAAAAGTATACTTTTATACACTAAAACATGGGCCAATTTAGTCCCAAGTAGTATTGAAACAGTACACTTACAAGTGTACTTCTAGTACATTGATATTAGTATACTTACAACATAAAGTATAATTAAAAATATAGTTTAATTAATGAAATTAACTTGATGTATACTTGTTTTATGTACGGGTAGTCACTACTAAGTCTACTACTGCAATGTTTTTCTTATGAAACACAAATGTGTGTGACTGACACATCTTCTGTTACATTTCTCATTCTTAGGTGCAATAATCAATTAGCAGCTAGCTGAAGTTATCACACCAATTCAAACAGAAATCCACCTCTCAAAACAAACTCACACACCTCAACTCTGTTTGCTCAATTATATGATCTATTAAACATACTCCAAATTCGGCCCTGTTTGACATCTATAATCCTTATTTGCATAATTGTAAGGAAATTATGCCGTTATTTTTTGTTTGCCATGATCAACTCCACTGACTTCTTATTGGTAAATTGTTCCAAGATACTGTAAAAAAAACATTAGGTTGTTGTTGTAGGGGGAAAAAAAATCACCCTGTAACTCACTTCGAAATGTGAGGTGATGTTGAAGGGATAGTTCACCCAAAATTGAAAACTCACTATTGAAAGTGAATGGTCAATTGTGCATACATGCATCCGCCTATGTTATGTATGTTTATCAAGAAATGATTTGGGTTACGTTTAGGGGTAGAGTATTTTAAAAATAGCTATTTAATATTTCCATCCATCCACCGTCAACAGAGCAACAACCAACGTGCAACAAAAGCCAACATTATAATCAATTCATTTATCCATACTGGAAGCGGCGGTGCACGATGCGACTTGTGCACGACAGTAAACTGTTGCCCTGTTTTATTTGACACACTCCAAGTGCTTGCAATATTTCTGACATGAAGAACAAATGTAGACATGGTGAACTGCAAGTGTGCAAATACTTAGAGGTAAACGACATGTGTGTCTATGCAGACAGGAAATCAAGGCATATGGTCTCACACTAAAGAACACGAAGGGCCTTATTTTAACGATCTAAGCGCATGGTCTAAAGCGGAAGTGCACTTAGGGCGTGTCCAAATCCACTTTTGCTAATTTAACGACGGTAAAAATGGTCGGCGCCCGGCGCATGGTCTAAAGGGGTTGTCCCTATTCTCTTAATGAGTAATGGGTGTGTTTTGGGCGTAACATGCAATAAACCAATCAGAGTCTCATCTCCCATTCCCTTTAAAAGCCAGTTGCGCTTGCGCCATGGCGGATTGCTATTTGCATGGTGGAATTTGCAAGCGGAAAGACTGAACACATCTCTAGAGAGCAAACGGATCTGCTTGTGTGCGAGGTTAATGCGCGCAAGCAAACCATCTACGGGACAAGCCGGATTCCACCTTATCTTTATGTACACAATAATACTCTTTTACATTGTAATCCTTTTATTTTTAATATTTGGCATGTTTGTCAAGTCAAGTCATCTTCATTTATATAGCGCTTTTAAAAATACAGATTGTTCCAAAGCGGCTTTACAGTGATAATAGGTACATAATAAATTAAAGTAACAGATTGTTTTGGCTTTATGGCAGCTCTAGAATAAAGTAATTTTCCAGTTAAAGTTAGTTTTGATTGATTCTCTTCCATCGCAACGATCATTAGTTATTAACTTAGGGGCCGCTAACATGACACTGTTTTAACAGAAAACTCTTAAAGTCCCTGTAAAGTCAAAATTAAGTATATGTTCTGAGTTTGTCACATCACAGAAAAATGTGTTATTAGCCACCCAGCCAAATTTGAATGATAAAAAAAGCCGGCAAGTACATCAAATGAGCTATCAAAATCTTGAAAAAGTGAGCATTATTCTCTGCTCTCAAACGCTGGGGGCGTGTCCGCTGGCTGCGCTGAAACCACGCCCACTCGCGGGACAGCTGCCGACAGTGATATGGGGAGATGAAGGCCGCGGCGGGAGATAGTCGGTTCGGCCCCATTCACCAGTAACAGCGGATTATCAGTGAATCCCAGTTGTCTCAGACGACAGTTTATAAAACTATCCCGTGTAAAATGATCACTACAGAGGCGGGTGTTGGCGGTGATCCTCAGCTCTCAATCAAGGTTGGCTCTTCACAAAATTAATCCACCTCTTCTTGATGTGATCGTTTTTAGGAAATTTAAATAAAGACACCGATCTGTTTTGTACATGATCGCATCCAGGTAGTAGCCTACGCATTTCCGTGTCGAAGGCATAGCTAGCTAGCAAACTGTAGGCTGTAGTAACTAGTACTGACAGTATCTCGTGATTGAGCAGCAAACTGATGTGAATATGCTCTATTGTTAAGGGAGGGGCCAGCCAGCCTCAGTGGCCTCAGTGCGTCACCAAGTAGGGGCGTGTCCACGAGCTCAGGGGCTTCAGTGCGTCATCAAGTAGGGGCGTGTCCACGAGCTCAGGGGCTTCAGTGCGTCATCAAGTAGGGGCGTGTCCACGAGCTCAGGGGCTTCAGTGCGTCATCAAGTAGGGGCGTGTCCACGAGCTCAGGGGCTTCAGTGCGTCATCAAGTAGGGGCGTGTCCACGAGCTCAGGGGCTTCAGTGCGTCATCGAGCCCCGTTTTAGCCCTGCCCAAAAAATCCGGAAAATAGCAATGGTGAAAAACTGTTTAACGGTCTAACTCCACAATTTAGTAATTCACAGTTCACAGTCTTTGTAATATGTTTTAGCAATACATTTCTAACATTTATAATGGGTTTAGAATTTTTTTTTAGAATTGCCTCTACTTGGACTTTAAGTTCTCTATACGCAAACTTTAAAAATGCGAACCTGTGAGAATGCTGATAGCGTGCACATGCACATTAAGAGTTAATTGTATGCGCGTTTTAATATATGTGCGCAGGCATGTTGTCCTTCCCTAAAAAAAAAACAACCCTCAACAAACTACTTGTCTGGCCTTAAAATTTATAATACAGAATTTTAGCGCTTCGGTGTAGCCACGTGAACCGGAATTATCCCGACAACGATTATCTGTACAGAGATAAAGGGAAGGAGGCCCTCACAGGGGAGGGACTAGTTGACACTTCAGGACTGCGCCGTCGTCACGTCCAGACGCATGTCCCCCACCAGACCCGGACACGGCCCGGATCCGGCGGACTGCGGCAAACCTCGGGACAAACAATGAGACCAACATTAGCGTATATGCCATTCTTCCCATGATGTAACGAGTACATCAGGATTTATGGGAAGTGTTCCCGGTTCTGGCCGACCTAATCTATGCAGCCCAACATTGATAGAAGTCTATAATATGTTATGTAGCTAGGTCAAAGAGATGTGTTTTTAGTCTAGCTTTGAACTGACAGAGTGTATCTGCTTCCCGGACAATGCCAGAAAGACTGCTCCAAAGTTTCGGCGCCAAACAGTAAAACAGTTTGTGTGCTGCTGCGCGTCCCTGTATGTGTAATAAGCAGAGTGTATGCGCGTTGTGCACCCGCCTATAGGCGCATATTACTAATGCGCCATTGACTTCAGACCAGGTTTCAGTTTGTCAATGTCACAGTCTATTTCAGTTGCCTCAAAATAGCAACGTGCCAACAATGCACCTGAACACACCTCGTTTTCAAACCAGCAGCCCATGGGTGCACAAATGGGCGCAAATGGATTTGCTATTTAAACAACGTGGCGCAGGACGTGAAAATGATAACTGCGTAGGGCTGAAACTAGCAAAAAACACTTGAGTAGTGCCTGGCGCCGCATTGCGCCGGATGTATGATAGGGCCCTAAGGCTTTGACACCAAAGACCTCATTACCTCTGCAGTAAAGCTAAAGAACCCAGTGAGGTCAGAGACTCAAGAGTGGACCTCATTATGATGAGCAAACCAGAGCAAATTAGTGTCCAACAGCTGAGGCTATGGTCTTTGTAATTACAGAAAACCTAATGTTTTTAGTCTAAAATTGGATGCTTATTTCTATCTGGCTATTAGTCTCTCTCATTATGTTGCAATAATTTTGACCTCTTGACTTCAATCGATGTTTATGAGTGGGAATAGCGTGTCTGGTAAGAAGTATTGATTATATACACCCACTGGGATAACAGGGTTTGACTTTTTTTTGTACAAGACATTTGTTGAGTAGACCTTATTAAGGAACATGAACAGCCGTATAGTTTTATTTCAGATGTTATGGGAATGTTCCTTAACCAAACACTGGCATTGAATAAAACAGCCCACTCATTCTGCAAGAAATCATTATATCTTCTTGAGCAGAAAAAAAAAGAAATTAGGCCTATTGAATTTTTGCAAAGTGCATATATTGTACAACAGTAGCCATTATTTTTTCTCGTTTCTGATTGTCTACTGTAAAAACATTGTGACTTTACAGTATTTTCCTGACTACTTCTTGCTTTACTTCCACTTTAAATTTTACAATAGTACAAAACAGGAACTTACTTACTTAATCATCTTCGTCCAATGTGAGACATAAGGCCGCTACTAGCTCTTTCCGTCTAGGTCTGTCCTGAGCCGTGAAACTATGCTTCTCCCCACGAGAGCCCAATTTCTTCCAGCTGGTTGATGTTGTTCTTGTCCTGCTTCGTTTGTGCTTGTCAGGTGGTGTCCAACGCAAAGCCACTTTGGGTATCCTTTCCCGAGACATCCTAAATGTCCGAGCCATCTTAATCTGTGCATCATGATCTCCTGAGATATGCTCTTGGATCTTGTCTTTTGGTAACGGTTGACATTAGAGATGGTATTGCCCTAGTGAAAAACAACTATGCCAAAATGTATTTAAAATAGGCCTTGATTTATTTCATACTAACTATACTACAAACCCATTAATATATTTACTTACATATTGCTTGAGACTTACTAAATATTATAATTAAACTTTATTTGGATTTCTTCTTTATTGCACAATGCAAGCCTGTGTTTAATATCACCATTAGTAAAGATAGTATGATGATGATCACTGTATAATTTAAATGCAAGATATTTAAAGTGTTCCTAAAGTTTGCAATGGTTTCATTTTACCACAATCACATGTACTTCTTTTCAAATTTATAATCTTTACTTGTTCCAGTTAAGCAGACTTTAAGTTTAACAGTTTGCAGGGTATACCAAATACAATTGCATGGTATACCAAAAATACAATTGCAGGGTATATATTTATATTAAGTACATAAATATGTAAATGTATTTAAAATAGGCTACATTTAAGTATATTTATTTTTCACTAGGTTGGTTATTTTTCATCTTCCTCAGGCAACTTATATGGAAGGCATCTACCTTGCTCATGTCTGCTTTCACTACTCTCTAACATTCATAGCCATTCAGAAGCACTGATGTAACATTGTTGTTGTAAAGCTTGATCGCTGTTTAGACTTCCAGAGGGTTCTGAGCCTGATAAAAGCTCCTCTTGCTTTATTTATTTGGGCCTTGATGTCTTTTTGGGATCTGTTATCAGTGCTAATGACGCTGCCAAGATAAATGAAATCCTTCACATCCTCGATAGCTACTCAGGGTCATAAAGGCGCGCCACAACCCCGACCACAATATTAAAGGGACAACACAAGGGGGAGACAGAACAGGAACAGTAAATAGAAAATGAATCACCATAATTGTAACTTAAGCAATTCTGACCCAGATACATGTCTCTGCTTTCTAATATATCAAATTTCTATTGGCTGCTTATTTATATCTGGCTATTAGAAGCTCTCATTATGTTGTGTATTTGACCTCTTGACTTTAACCAGTTTTTTTTATTTTTATCTTGTCAAATTGAATGAGCATAAATACATTCCGGTAATTAATAAGTAACCTATTAAACACAAAATACAAAATATAAAAACGGTAACATATTTAATTCATTATTATCCTTTTTGCAAAATACTATTGACAAGAATCATAATGTGAATCTAACTATGTTGGAATATGAACAATCAGTCAGTAATACAGATTTAAATCTTACAATTGTAAGTGGGAGAAATTATTGCAGAAATCTGTAGACCGGTATTTCATGTGCGTTTTTTGTCCGAAAACCGTTCCCGTATCCCACAGTGCAGCATATAATGGGTATTATTTTACAGTAGACTCTGCTGTACAGTAAACCACAGAAACGACCTGAATTGCATTAATTCCAAAGTAAAAAATCTCTCTTTTACTGTTGCTCAGACAGGTTGATGAGAGTCTTTTTCAGCTAGAAGAGGAATCTGTATAAATGGAGAGTTGAACAGACCGAACATATGAGGAAACATGGGCAAGGATTGCAGCTGCTTTCATTAAAGTTATTTTAATGAATATTACCTGAAGGTGGAGGAAACAAATTTATTTCAATTCAGTGATGGTTTTAAACCAGCAAGAGAGTAAATGGATTTCAGGATAGGGGTGCTCATTTTAATATCGCAGCCCATTTATAAAAGTGAAAGGAAATGCAGTACATCAGCGTATTGAAAACATTGTGGCTCTCTGGAGAAATTGGATAAGGAGCCGTCGCAGCCTCTTCAAAACCCGACACAGACAAAGAAACCTAAAATACGTACGGCGAAAAAAACAAAGAAGAAGAAAATACGACGTCCCTGGGGGGAGAAGAAAGCTTTGGTCTGCCACTTTTGTAAGCGTAGGAAATGCTCATCTGGGGCCTTCAGACCGTATTGTGCTGTCAGTAACTGATCATGCAAAGACTTGCAGATGAAAAAGGTTGATCACCTATGATGAGTGTCTGTCTCTGATGACTCGATAGACATTTGATTCCCACACTGCAATCAGACTGTGGGTTTTGAGCTGAAAGTCTCTTTTTAATGTGGCCTGGTATGGCTCATTACACAAGCCATCTATGCATTGAACTTTCATGTTCATGCTACTGAACACTAGCAGTTTGGAAAATGGTTGTGCTTTTGCATAAGGCCACATTTACACTTTGTCTTAACATCCATCTCGGGTGATCTGATTGGATATATTGGATATTGGATATTGGAATTGGCTGTCACACACGGAGACATAGATAATTTCCTTTGGATGAAAGTGTCTGCTTCATGAATAAATGTAAATTATGTAAAGCAAGCACACATCTGAAGTTCAAGTAATACAGATGCTAACTGAAATAGCAATGAGCAATTCTAACTTCATGATGTACACAGAAAAAAGGTAACAAAGCTGTCACTCGGGAGGTACCCTTTCGAAAAGGTACACCTTTGTACCTAAAGAGTGCATATTAGTAACTTAAAGGTATATATTGCTACCAAAAGTGTACTTATTAGTACCTAAATGCTACATATTGGAACCTTTTTAAAAGGTACCGTGACCGCTTTTGTACCTCTGAGAGTGTATCAGTGGGCTTTTGTTTTTTTCTGAGAGTGTATAAAGTCATGAATTTAGAGAACCCCACCATAAAATCCAATTACAAGTGGTCACAGGAGTTGCATTTAAATACAAGTTGGATGTGACAGCAATGTGCTGACTGCTTGATAGATGGTAATACTGGGTGGAAACAGGGTATAATGCACTTTAGTGTGCCACATATATCCAATAGAATTTCAGAACATGCATTCACTTTCCATGAAGAGAGTGCAGATTAAGGCCTGACATTTGTATTTTCTTGTTCAGCAAATAGTTAGTATAAAGGAATTGCTTAACCTTCATAATATGTTGTTTATCCAACTAAATATTATAGGATGTATTGTAACCTTGTTTGGAAAGCAGGGCGGGGCTGAGAGCCGTGGGAAAGGAGCGAGTTGGTGGCGTGATTGCTAATAAATGTGTCCCCTGACTCCAGTGTCTCACGGAGGAGCTCCGGACGGATAAAAGGAGGAGTTATGACAGTGAAGGACAAGAGAGGACCAGGCCTGGAATACTTTAGGTTCTGTTTTGTTTGTTTTTGCAGGAGTCGTCCGCGAGGGGGGCTGCTGCTTTACTTACGTTTTGTGTCTGTTTATTTTGATATTAAATTATGTTGATCGTTCGCCACTTCCCGCCTCCTCCTTTCCCTGAGCCTTTAACATTGGTACACCTTGATTCAAAGAGATACCATTAAAGGATCTGATATTTGTATACTTTTGTAATGGCTACTTTGCATCTATGCATTTGGCAGACACTTTTATCCAAAGTGACTTACATCGTATTCAGTTATACATTTTTATTTTATTTTTTTCAATGCATGCATTCCCTTGAAATCAGACCATGTCGTTGTTAGCGCCATGCTATCCTGTTTTAAGTACAGGAAGGCTTTTTGGAGCAAGGCATAAATTAATAATAATAATAGTAATAAAAATGTGATTTTATAACGTTTTTTCAATAAATAATCATTCAAATCAAATGCACACAATAAAAAAAAAAAATATTTGACGGAGTGGGTTGTAAATATATCCTAAATTATGCTGTCATTCATTAAAGGCTACATAGATTGGGACCAAATGTTGGTTTATAGTTATTAATAACTTTGGTAATGGATTTGGTTAATGGTAGTTAAAATTGTTATATTAATATTATAAGAATGTTACAGTAACATTTTTTATATTTGAACGCTGTGAATTGAATATCTATTCAACAGTGTTCAAATTATGAGATTGAATGATTTTAACTGTTGGATATATCAAAAAGGTCCAGTTCCAGGTAGGAAAGGCCAAAATCAACTTGGAAGGAATAGCTATTATTCATATATTAATATTATGACAATAGTTTATCTATCATACCTTAGGTCTCACTACTAAAACATTGGATGTGTGCCTCTAATGTTTTTTTTTTGTTTTTGTTTTAAAAAGGTCATGGGATTACATTCATGGAAATGCATAATACCAGAAGAGCAAGACTGCTTTTATTGTATTGTATCCTCCAAACTGATGTCTTGGTGGATGACACAGTTTGGCATACAAATGACAGAACCGTTTTAATGTCTTGTGATAGATGAACTCTAACAATAATGCACCATTGTTTACGGCTGTGTTTTTCCATATTCATACAGCTTTATTTTTACTTAAACAAAAACAAAGCTTCATGTGCTGTTTTTGGACACATAATCACATCTATTTGCTTATTTTAATATAACCTAATCAAACTTAATTTTTCAGAGTTTGTGAAACATTGCTGTCTTCAGATTTATGGTGTGCTTTCAATTTCGGCACCATCATTTATTAGATAGACAGGATATGTGTATTGATGCCTGAATACTTTAAGACAGAAGTGATGAACTTTTAATGCAATACTAAGTCAGTTAACAAGCACATTTGGTAGATTTTAAGTGCACATTAGAATGTTTGTCATTAGGGAATTCACAGAAAATGCGCTTAAGCACTCTTTGGAGAGCTAATACAGCGAGAACGATAATTGTTTCTCAGGGTAACATCTACAAACTATTTACATGGTTCCTCCAAAATAGAAAAGCCTCATTTGAAAGGGATTATAAATTATAACATAAGTGTAAGCCATGATAACTGTTTCTAAGTTTACTATGCAAACTAGTTGTTATTGACACTACAATGACCTGAAACTATATGTAAATGTAATGGTGTTATTCATATTAATTCACCTTGGAGCAAGTGTAGGTGTTCTTATTTATGTGTGAGGGAGTTTAATCCACAGCATAAACTTTTTTTTATTTTTTATGAATTGGGAAAAAAAATAACGTGTACTGGGGACCTTATTGGGTAGCTATAATAAGTAACCTGTGTACTACTTTTTATCATATTGATAATTTCTGAAAATAAAATCAATAAAAACCATCATACCATCAAACCTTTTTTCAGGCTTCTTTAATGAATAGAAAATTCAATCAACAGCATTTATTTGAAATAGAAATATGTTGTAACATTATAAATGTCTTTACTGTCATAAAAGTATTAATCTATTATTAAATATTTAAATCGTATCCCAAACAGCAGATCAACGTATTAGAAGAATTTTGATAAATGTTGAAAGTTCAGCTTTGACATTGCAGGAATAAATTACATTTTAAAATATATTCAAATAGAAAAGTTATTTAAAATTGTGATATTGCACAGTATTCTTTTTCACTGTATTTTTGTTCAAATAAATGTAGCTTTGGTGACCATAACATACTACTTTAAAAATATATATATAAAAAATGGCAAACTTTTAAATGGTCTAAATGCATCCTCACATAAAAATAATAATAATTAAAAAACAACAACAACATTGTCCAAGTAGGGCTTAAGAATCAATCTTTTTTTAACAAATATAAACATATCTTTCTTATCCATCTTGGAGCATAATTTAAGAACATTTGGTACCAGATCTGTTTCCTCCTGCAGTCATGCATGACACAACTCTTAAACATAAAAATATGAAATAGCACAGGCACGGGGGTTGGCCTGTGGCATGATATGGGTTCTTGTTGACCTTACGTACATCTGCATATGGAACGGGAGTGCTGTGAAATGCTAAATGTGAATGATGCAATCCCTGGAGATCCAGAATTTAGGGCCTTATCAGTCCGTAGCCTCTGGCATTAGAGATGCCAGCTCCATTACCCTGGCCTGTATCGGTTCCCTGGGCAGTGTGAACATCACACTGTGCCTAAAGCCTTGTATCATTTGCAGACGTTCATTCTGAGATTTCTTTCCCTTTCTACCCTTGTCATGCCTTCTGGCATAACTTAAAATGTCTGACAGAGATGAGCCAAAGGAGCATTCATGCTATTATGATTGTTTCCCCTCTCTCCTCTTTCGAACCAGCTGGCCCAGGGGAGGATCTGCTGACCTATACCCAATTGACTGGGGACTGCTTTTATTTTCATGTTTAGCAATGGCACGGTAAAAAGAAGCCTAATCTTTTGTAAATGTATTCAAGGCTAAGGTTCAGAAATGACTAGGATTCAAACGGCATCCATCCTCCCAAAGCTATTCCTGGGCAATTATAGACTTGGATAGATTTTTACATCAAATTCAACCTAGTGACTTAGTTGATCCTCTGAAGCTATCTGCTATTTCTCCCACAAGACAAACATCATCTTTAACTCACTGAGATTGGCTTTATTGTTATTATTATAAGGGGGTTGTTTGCTAAGGCAAGCATCACTATTATTATTGCTCATACTTAGCCTAAAGACCCTAACCAGAATGATTAAACTTTGGATAGTTTACATTATATACAGTTTACATTATATACTCTTATTACAACCCCATTTTTCAAAGAAAAGTTTTCCAATGTTTTCACTGAACAACATAACTGTATTTTGTAAATCTAAACAAATTTTGATATTGATGGCTGCAACACACTACAAAAAAGTTGGGACAGAGGAAAAATAAAAGTGAAAAGATTATCCAAGTTAGATTATCCAACTCTTTTGAAACAGTCCACAATGAGCAGGTGAATTGGTAGTTGAGGGTACCGTGTTTGGGTGTAAAAGAGCTTCTCAGTCTTTGCAAGCAAAGATGGGTCATGGCTCATCACTTTGTGCCAAATATCATGAGAGAATTGTCAAACAATTCAAAAATAACATTTATCAATGAAAGACTGCAAAGAAAGTATGTCTTTCACCATCTACCATATAATATTGTGGAAAGATTCAGGGAATCAAGAGAAATCTCAGCCCGTGTAGGTGAAGGCAGGAGACCCCTTTTGAATGTGTGACCTTTGAGCCTTCAGATGGCATTGCATGAGAAACCATCATGCTACTTTGTTAAATATACAGCCACATGTGCTCAAGAGTACTGTGGAAAACCGTTTTCACTGAACACAGTCTGACGCTGCATCAAGAAATGAAACTTGAATCTCTGTTACGCAAGGAGAAAGCTATACATCAGTTCTATGCTGAGATGCCGGTAAGTTCTCTGAGCTCGAACTCATCTCAGATGGTCTAAAACACAGTGGAAATGTGTGCTGTGGTCAGATGAGTCCATGTTTCAGCTCGTTTTTGGAAAAAATGGACATCGAGTTCTCAGTCCCAAATACTAAAGGGACCAACCAGACGTTCATAAGTGACAGGTGCAAAAGCGAACATCTGTCCTGGTTGTGGGGTGCATCCGTGGAAATGGCATGGGTGACTTGCATTTGTGTGAAGGTACCACTGACGTGGAGATTATAGAGACATAAACTGCCATCAAAATGACATCTCTCCTGGGAAGCAAGACAATGCCAGGCCTCATTCTGCACAAGCTAAGACTGAGTGGTTTCTAGACACTCTGCACCATAGACGTTATGTGCCTGCCTGCAGTCCATATCTCTCTCTTGTTGAAAATGTATGACCCATCATGAAAAGGAGAATCGGACAACGATGAATACATACTGTTGAGCAGCTGTCTTGTATCAGACTAGATTGGGCAAAGATTCCACTTGCACAACTGCAACAATAAGTCAAACAAACATTTAAAAAGTGTAATTAAAGGGTTAGTTCAAAGACGCATACAAAGACGCATCAAAGACGCATACAAAGCTCTCCCGCTCCCCCCGCTGGGCGGGGCTGACCATAACTGCGTCCAGCTCATCCCGTCATACCGCACGGCCTTAAGGAGGGGGAAATCTCTCACTAAACGCGTTAAGAACTGGACTGAGGAAGCAATTATGAGTTTACAGGGTTGTTTTGATTGCACCGATTGGGGCATGTACCAATATAAATGATCTTACAGATGTTGTTAGTTGTTATGTCTCCTACTGTGTTGAAAATGTCATTCCTGATAAAATTGTACAGGTATATCCAAATAACAAGCCATGGGTAAGGACATCACTTAAGCTGTTACTAAACAAAAAGAAGCAGGCATTTAGGCAAGGAAACTTTTTAGAATTGAATAAGTTGGAGAAGGAAATAAGAAGTGAAATAAGGAGGGCAAAGCAGGGTTACAAAGAAAAAATAGAGAAAGACTTTGGTGGTAGGAATTTACGTTCAGCCTGGGATGGTATGAGAACTGTTATCGGCACCAGGAGAGAAAAGAATGTCAAGGTTGCGTTAGAAGGTTTTAGTTGTGATACTTTGCTTGCAACAGAGCTAAACAAATTTTATTTGAGGTTTGATACCACTAACTTTAGTAATGTTATTTCAGAGCAGAAATCACATTTGACTGGAAATGGTGTTGTCCCCTTTTTTGACGAACAAGCTGTGGTCAATATGTTTAAGCACTCTAGATCAGGAAAAAGCCCTGGGCCTGACAATATAAGCAGTCGCCTACTCATCTCTTGTGCAGAGCAGTTAGGCCCAATTTTTCATTATATTTTCCAAATGTCCCTAGAGCAACAGAGAGTGCCGACGATATGGAAACAGTCAACAGTTATTCCAGTGGCCAAACTAAATCATCCAAAATTATTGAATGACTTTAGGCCAGTAGCTCTGACCTCCTTAGTCATGAAGAGTTTTGAAAAAACTGGTTAAAAAAGTCATACTCACAAAAACAGAGAATCTCCTAGATCCACTACAGTTCGCTTATAGGGTTAAGCGAGGGGTAGATGATGGCACCACTACCTTGTTAAACTTACTATTCAAACATCTTGAAGGTAGTAAAACACATGCAAGGATTTTATTTGTTGATTTTTCATCTGCTTTTAATACAATCCAACCACATATTTTAGTTGATAAGCTCTTAAAGAACTTTGACCTTGATTTTAATATTGTGGGATGGATTCTTGATTTTTTAACCGACAGGACTCAGACAGAGTGAGGGTGAATGGTTGCTTGTCTGAGGAGATGACATCATCCACTGGGTCTCCTCAGGGGTGTATCCTTTCACCTCTCCTTTATATTCTTTATTCTGACGATTACCGCAGCCGGCATGAAAATAGACACATTTTAAAATTTGCCGATGATTCTGCTATTGTCAGTCTCCTCTCCAATGAGGAAAGTGATCATGGTCCTGTTGTGGACGATTTTGCACTCTGGTGTGATAGGGCATTCCTTCAACTAAATGTTGAAAAGACAAAGGATATGCAGATTGATTTTAGGCGTAAGTCATCAACTCCTCAGACCACTATTATAAATGGGAAGACGGTGGAATTTGTAGAAACATATAAGTATCTAGGCAGTTTGATCGACAATAAGTTAAATTTTAATTCGAACACTGAAATGCTTTGTAAAAGAGGCCAACAAAGACAGTTTTGTCTTCGCAAACTGTCAAAATTTCGTGTAGATAAGACTCTCATGACCCTTTTTTATAAATCATACATTGAGTCTGTTTTAACATTTTCATTAATTTGCTGGTATGGTAGTCTCACTGTCAAGGCCAAAACGGCTCTCTCCAATATAGTGAAGGTCAGCAGTAAAATTATAGGTGTCCGCCAGAGTAGCCTCTCTGACCTGTATGATAGACAGGTAGTTAGGAAGGCCAATGCAGTTATCTCTGATAGCTCCCACCCCCTTCATTCTGAGTTCCAGTCATTGCCTTCCGGGTCTCGATACAGATTACCTCCAGTGAAGAACAACAGATATAAGCATTCCTTTGTCCCGAGAGCCATCTTGTTCATTAATTCAGCCCGGAGGAGTAGACAGACTATAACTATTAAATAGTGATGGGGTTATGATTATTATGATATGTATAGTATTGTTTGTTTTTGATGATGTTGCTGCTGAAATGGGGATGGTTATGGAAATGTTGCTCTATTATGAATTTTTAGATGTTATTTTAACAATGGTTTTATGGGTCACATTTATTTTTCTCAATACTCTGTTTTATATCCAGGGCCTGTTTTCGTCTTGTATTTGTGCATCTGTGACTGTCCTGTATTTATCTTGCTGCAAAACCAATTGCCCCCATGGGGACAAATAAAGTCTAAAGTCTAAAGTCTAGTTCACCCAAAAATGAAAATGATGTCAGTAATTACTCACCCTCATGTTGCTCCAACCCCGTAAGACTTTTGTTCATCTTCGGAACACAAATAAAGATTTTTTGATGAAATCTGAGAGCTGGCTCACTCCTTCATAGGCTGCTAGGTAATTGATATCTGCCAGCCCAGAAAAGTTAGTAAAGACATCGTTAAAATAGTCCAAGTGACTACAGTGGCTCAACCTTAAGTTTATCAAGCGACGAGAATGCTTTTTGTGCGCAAAAAAACAAACAAAAACAAACATTATTCAACCATCTCTTCTTTTCCATGTCATTCTCCTAAGCTGTTGACGTAGTGTAACAGTGCAGCGCTTCTGGGTTGTACGTCAGAACGTAAGCTCACTATTTGCTGACGTACAACCCAGAAGCGCTGCTCTGTTACACTACGTGAACTCGATCAGAGGCCCACACAGAAGAAAATGAATAGTTGAATAAAGTCGTTATTTTGGAGGGTTTTACCCTTAACCCTTATTATTAGGTCTAATGAGTTTACCAACTTCCCCTGGATTCACAGACAGGGCTTAACCTCCTGGGGTTGGCTATCGCGCCGGCGCGATTGTCTCGCTTTTTTTCTTATCGGTGCAAAATATACTCAAATAACTTGATTTTTGTCATACAGGCAAGTGTTATAGATCATTCAAAACTGTTAAATGTCTTCTTTTATTTGTGTACACTAATAATAAAAACAAAATGTTGTGTTTTTCGTAAACTAAAGAAAATAAACATGATGCGTGTTCTCCCGTCTCTCACAATGTGAAGTTTATTCTGAAACGCAACAGAAAATGATCTGTAACTCAGCGAATACAAATATTCTCTAAGTCATCCATATGAAAGCAACGACATGTACAGTTTCTCCAGCCCGAGCTCATTAGTTCTAATGTGACCACGCCCACACGCACAAGAGCTGTTCACATGCTAGGGCTGCACGATGTGTCGTTTTAACATCGATATCGCGATGTGTGCATCCACGATAGTCACATCGCAGGATGTTGCGATGTAAGCCTTAGGGATCGTAGTTGATCCGTGATTCATGATCAGTACGGGCCAGCAGCTCCCCGGCCCGTAACGCTTGCGATTCGCGGATTAATTGAAAAGTTTAACCATAATATAGTGAAAGTTTATCATTTGCATGTGTTTTTAAGTCCAGTTTAAACATCAAGCGTAAAAAGACTGGAACTTGCACGTTGTTTTCTGTGAGCCGGGCAGACACAAAGATCAGTGGTCTATCTCTTGTTTCTGAGCTTGAACGAACATGAGAATTCAAAATAAAGTCAGAATGCCCTTCCTGCATTAAACATTTTTTGGCGGCCGCCAAAGCGTATTTATGTCCCGCCAAAGCCTTATTTGACCGGTGAGTGGACTGACTGACTGCGCTTGTTAAACTGAAAAAACGAGCAGAGAGAGAGAGAGAGCCGCGGTCGCGCACGCACACTCTCACCGTTTTCAAACTGTCTTGCTCTCTCTCTCTCTCCCTCCCTCCCTCACGCATATTAATGAATTGAGTTGACTGAATATCTTTGAGAATACACAATGGTAAAAGGTCGGAAGAACGAAGTTTCACGTGAAGCATTCGGATATATTTTTTTCCTGAACTACTGGTTGTGAATTGTGCTAAAAAAAATATTCTCTGAAAAGGATTCCACACATTCAGATAAACCACACTTTCAATAAACAAAACAAAAAAAAAGTCTATCCAGTGATGAAATGTTTTCTGTGTTGAGACTAGTGTTGTCAAAATATTCGGTACTTCGGTACTGTTGTGATGTCTGTCTGTGTTCCCCCTGTCTTTCTGCACTTGGTTCAGTCCTGTTCCCTGTTTTCCCGCTCCTCGTTATATCTATTAGTCTTCCCAGGTGTCCCTGATAACCACGCCCCCTTGTCATCTTGTTTAGCTTGTTTGCCTTTGTATTTAAGCCCTGTGTTTCAGTCCAGTCCTGGTGAGTTCTTGTTGTTGTTTAATGTTGTTGTTGTAATGTTGTTGTAATGTTGTTGTAATGTTGTTGTAATGTTGTTGTAATGTTGTTGTAATGTTGTTGTAATGTTGTTGTAATGTTGATGTAATGTTGATGCTGGTTGTTCTGTTCCTGAGTCCTGTTCCCTGTCTGAGTCCTTGTCAAGTTTGGAGTTTGTTTAATAAAGTGTGCTGCAAGTGGATCCTGCTTCTTCCTTGTCTCAACCACATCGTAACAGAAGAACTCACCAAACAATGGATCCAGCAACAGTTAGCAACCAGGCGCTAAGAAGATTTCTTGTCTCAATGTTTCAAGATGGCCAGCCGATCAAGAGGTACGTGAGGGACTTTTTGAACTGCTGCCATCTGGGATCGTTTGAAGACGCTGAGCTCATGGACCTGTTCTGGAGCGGGCTGGATGTGGATATCGCCAGGCTGTTGCCAGATGACTATACCGGCTGGACCCTAGAGGGCTATATTGACCTGGCCCTTTACTTGAGCGGTTCAACTTTTACTGTGGGCTTGGCCGATGAAACACCCCGCAAGCTCACAGTACCCCCTGAGTCAGTTCACGTCAGCCCCGTCCAGCCTGAGTTCCTTCACGTCCAGCCAGAGCCTCACGTCAGCCACGTCCAGCCAGAGCTTCACGTCAGCCACGTCCAGCCAGAGCTTCACGTCAGCCACGTCCAGCCAGAGACCGTCCAGCCAGAGACCATCCAGCCAGAGACCGTCCAGCCAGAGACCGTCCAGCCAGAGACCACCCAGCCCACGTCTGCCCAGCCAGAGACCGTTCGGGTCACGTCTGCCCAGCCAGAGACTGATCACGCCACGCATGCGCCGCCTGAGCCCTCAGTGACCGCAACACTGGCCATTATGGCCACAGCCATGTGGTGTGTGTGGGCTACGCACACACTTGCGCCAGAGCCCGCTGATCCTGCGCCAGAGCCCGCTGATCCTGCGCCAGAGCCCGCTGGTCCTGCGCCAGAGCCCGCTGGTCCTGCGCCAGAGCCCGCTGGTCCTGCGCCAGAGCCCGCTGGTCCTGCGCCAGAGCCCGCTGGTCCTGCGCCAGTCCTGTTCAGCCCAGAGTTTCCTTCACCGCTGGTCCTGCCCAGCCTAAAGCCCTCTTCGCCGCTGGTCCTGCCCAGCCTAAAGCCCTCTTCACCGCTGGTCCTGCCCAGCCTAAAGCCCTCTTCACCGCTGGTTCTGCCTTTCTCTCCTGAGCCGGGGTTCGATCCTGAGCCAGTGCCTTCTCCAGGCTACGACCCCGTAGCTACCCCCAAGAATTTTTTGGGGGGGGGCAGTAGGCCACCGCCATGGCCACCCGAAGGGTCTTCTCCGCCATGGTCACCCGAAGGGTCTTCTCCGCCATGGCCACCCGAGGGGTCTTCTCCGCCATGGCCACCCGAAGGGTCTTCTCCGCCATGGCCACCCGAAGGGTCTTCTCCGCCATGGCCGCCCGAAGGGTCTGCTCCGCCGTGGCCGCCCGAAGGGTCCTCTCCGCCGTGGCCGCCCGAGGGGTCCTCACCGCCGTGGCCGCCCGAGGGGTCTTCACCGCCGTGGCCGCCCGAGGGGTCTTCACCGCCGTGGCCGCCCGAGGGGTCTTCACCGCCGTGGCCGCCCGAGGGGTCTTCACCGCCGTGGCCGCCCGAAGGGTCCTCACCACCCTGGACGCCCGAGGGTTCGTCTGCTCCGCCCTGGCCAAGCCCACGTCCTGCTCCGCCCTGGCCACGCCCACGTCCTGCTCCGCCCTGGCCACGCCCACGTGGCCGCCCGAGGGGTCCTCTCCGCCGTGGCCGCCCGAGGGGTCCTCACCGCCGTGGCCGCCCGAGGGGTCTTCACCGCCGTGGCCGCCCGAGGGGTCTTCACCGCCGTGGCCGCCCGAGGGGTCTTCACCTGGTTGCAACAGTTAGCAACCAGGCGCTAAGAAGATTTCTTGTCTCAATGTTTCAAGATGGCCAGCCGATCGAGAGGTACGTGAGGGACTTTTTGAACTGCTGCCATCTGGGATCGTTTGAAGACGCTGAGCTCATGGACCTGTTCTGGAGCGGGCTGGATGTGGATATCGCCAGGCTGTTGCCAGATGACTATACCGGCTGGACCCTAGAGGGCTATATTGACCTGGCCCTTTACTTGAGCGGTTCAACTTTTACTGTGGGCTTGGCCGATGAAACACCCCGCAAGCTCACAGTACCCCCTGAGTCAGTTCACGTCAGCCCCGTCCAGCCTGAGTTCCTTCACGTCCAGCCAGAGCCTCACGTCAGCCACGTCCAGCCAGAGCTTCACGTCAGCCACGTCCAGCCAGAGCTTCACGTCAGCCACGTCCAGCCAGAGACCGTCCAGCCAGAGACCGTCCAGCCAGAGACCGTCCAGCCAGAGACCACCCAGCCCACGTCTGCCCAGCCAGAGACCGTTCGGGTCACGTCTGCCCAGCCAGAGACTGATCACGCCACGCATGCGCCGCCTGAGCCCTCAGTGACCGCAACACTGGCCATTATGGCCACAGCCATGTGGTGTGTGTGGGCTACGCACACACTTGCGCCAGAGCCCGCTGATCCTGCGCCAGAGCCCGCTGATCCTGCGCCAGAGCCCGCTGATCCTGCGCCAGAGCCCGCTGGTCCTGCGCCAGAGCCCGCAGAGCCCGCTGGTCCTGCGCCAGAGCCCGCTGGTCCTGCGCCAGTCCTGTTCAGCCCAGAGTTTCCTTCACCGCTGGTCCTGCCCAGCCTAAAGCCCTCTTCGCCGCTGGTCCTGCCCAGCCTAAAGCCCTCTTCACCACTGGTCCTGCCCAGCCTAAAGCCCTCTTCACCGCTGGTTCTGCCTTTTTCTCCTGAGCCGGGGTTCGATCCTGAGCCAGTGCCTTCTCCAGGCTACGACCCCGTAGCTACCCCCAAGAATTTTTTGGGGGGGGGGCAGTAGGCCACCGCCATGGCCACCCGAAGGGTCTTCTCCGCCATGGTCACCCGAAGGGTCTTCTCCGCCATGGCCACCCGAGGGGTCTTCTCCGCCATGGCCACCCGAAGGGTCTTCTCCGCCATGGCCACCCGAAGGGTCTTCTCCGCCATGGCCGCCCGAAGGGTCTGCTCCGCCGTGGCCGCCCGAAGGGTCCTCTCCGCCGTGGCCGCCCGAGGGGTCCTCACCGCCGTGGCCGCCGAGGGGTCTTCACCGCCGTGGCCGCCCGAGGGGTCTTCACCGCCGTGGCCGCCCGAGGGGTCTTCACCGCCGTGGCCGCCCGAGGGGTCTTCACCGCCGTGGCCGCCCGAGGGGTCTTCACCGCCGTGGCCGCCCGAGGGGTCTTCACCGCCGTGGCCGCCCGAGGGGTCTTCACCGCCGTGGCCGCCCGAAGGGTCCTCACCACCCTGGACGCCCGAGGGTTCGTCTGCTCCGCCCTGGCCAAGCCCACGTCCTGCTCCGCCCTGGCCACGCCCATGTCCTGCTCCGCCCTGGCCACGCCCACGTCCTGCTCCGCCCTGGCCACGCCCACGTCCTGCTCCACCCTGGCCACGTCCACAGCCTGCCCCGCCCATGTTCCATGGCCCAGGTCCGCCCACGTTCCATGGCCCAGGCCCGCCATCGCAAGGGCCCGGTCCCGTTCCCTGCGCGGACCTGGCCCTCCGTCCCTCCCCCGGGACCGCCTCCGCTCCACCACCCTCCTGAACTGTGTGTCTAGTTTTGGTGGGCGTCGGGAGCCGCCCATAGAGGGGGGGCTATGTTGTGATGTCTGTCTGTGTCCCCCCTGTCTTTCTGCACTTGGTTCAGTCCTGTTCCCTGTTTTCCCGCTCCTCGTTATATCTATTAGTCTTCCCAGGTGTCCCTGATAACCACGCCCCCTTGTCATCTTGTTTAGCTTGTTTGCTTTTGTATTTAAGCCCTGTGTTTCAGTCCAGTCCTGGTGAGTTCTTGTTGTTGTTTAATGTTGTTGTAATGTTGATGCTGGTTGTTCTGTTCCTGAGTCCTGTTCCCTGTCTGAGTCCTTGTCAAGTTTGGAGTTTGTTTAATAAAGTGTGCTGCAAGTGGATCCTGCTTCTTCCTTGTCTCAACCACATCGTAACAGGTACCAAGTCGGTACTAAAAAAAATTAAACGTCACGGTACCAAGTCCCGGTGGTACCGAGTACCCAGTCAAACCCGGTTCTGGATGCCCATGCATGCACGAAGGGCGTGAAGTTGCGTCCACTTCATGAAAGCGCTGAGACATGGCGACCGGCGGCGCTGCTGATGTGGTGTCTGTGTATATTAAACTGCAAAACGACTATTTAAATATGAACCCTTCATGTTCTGCTTGTCTCTGTGTGAATGAACGGCGCAGACGCGCGGTTTCATTAAACGTTACCTCACACACACACACACACACACACACACACACAGAAGCACGACGTGACGCTCGCGCTGTTTTCAGTCTCTGCTGCCTCACGATATGATGACATGATTCATGATTCCTTTCATCTCCCGAGTCACTTCATGAGCATATTACCGTTTCATTTGAGAAAAACTATCGTTATATACACGCACGGAAACTCAAAGGTCTTCACGGCAACCCGTCAAAATAAAAGTTTGGTTTAACTTAAAGAAATTGACAGAAATAATTATATTAGGCTACTGTACAATAGATTTAACTACGTCTCCATTAATTAAAGATACTACTACTACTACTAATAATGTGTGCATAGAAGGTTGCTTATTTTTCACTTGACTTTTTTTATAAGCAATATTTCTCAATGTCATCAAAATTTTGGTTTAAACAGCATGTAGCCTTCAATCCTTTCATAAATTTACCATCATAAATAATAAAGTCATTGAATTGAATTAAATATAATATATATATATATATATATATATATTTTTTTTAAATAGTTAAATTATTTTTAAAAAATAGTTCAAATTGATTTTGCTGTGGTACCGAAATTGGTACCGAGAACCGTAACATTTTAATGGTATCGGTACCGACTACTGGAATTTTGGTACCGTGACATCCCTAGTTGAGACCAATCTTGTGTGATATGCTCTGCCAGGATAATCACACAACGTCTGCCAGGGTTCGAATTACAAAGTGGCTTTCGGGGGAGCCCTATTTTCCGATCCTCCCTGACCCTGACTGACTTTAACGCTTTTGGTGCATGTTCGGGCATTTCGTCTGCCGTGGTCCGTTAATTACACCTCCAATTCGCGAACTAATGACTCCTTTGAGTTTGAACCGATTCACTTTAATGAATGGTTAAAACAACTGATCTGTCCAACACTGAACTCACGAGACATAACAAATCGGTAACACTTTACAATAAGGTTCCATCTATTAAACTCTAGTTAACTACATTAGTTAACTATAATAGTTGCTATGCAGATTTACTCCATTACAAAATCACCCCAGTCATTCAGATGATTCATTCTTTCCAAAGAGAGCTAATAAAGTCATCTGGTGAAATTGTTTTCATATCGCGATATATATCGCAGAAAAATAAAATATCGCAATGTGATTTTTTCCCAATATCGTGCAGCCCTATCACATGCTAATATCCACGTGAAGGAACGCAGAGCTGCAAATGCCCTCATCACCTCTAAACAAAGAATCAGCGACTTCTAAGGATGTAACGATTCACTCGCAACCGGTTGAGAATCGATAAAAATGTGTGACGATTCAAGTCGGTTGAAATGTTAAACGAATCGCGATACACGTTTTAAACAGCAGGGCGTGTATTACTGTATAGCCTACTGTGAAGTTGTGAACCTCGCTTTACAGGCACAATAGCAGCGAGCACACACTGGCGTGATGCTAGCGAGTGTTTTCACTTCATTCATGGAACTTTAACTTGTGTGAGCCAAGCTCAACTTCCATAGGAATGAACTGAAAACGCTCGGTTTGCTCCGCTCGCGGCGTGCCAGTCGGGATTTTGATTTTACGTAGACTAATAATCACCACCGTGAGAAGCACCAGTCACCTCTGTTTTCATGTAAAAGTCATTAATACGACAATCGCGAGAGCCACGGAGATCACAAGGTGCATCAGTGTTTCCGTGACAACCAGGTGTTGTATTTATTTTACTATCTCTTTCTCTAAATGTGTTTTTTTTACTCTTACTAGTTAATGACACAAATTATAACAAAATTAGAATCTTGCCTTCATTACAATTAAATGTAAAACCCCTGTCAACCTGGTAGCTACTAATTTTACACAGTCTAGTGTGTGAAGGTACCAGTGTCCAGCCTCTTGACCAAACAGACAGAAAGACTGAGTTGAAACAACCTTGAAGGGATTTTTTTTTATGTAGTTTTATTATTTGACAAATATATTTTAAATTAAAAAGAAATGTGCAGCATTTTGTCTGAGAAATAATAAAAGGGACACTTTTGTCTTAAATCTCATTTGTTAAAAAAATCGTGAGAAAATCGTATCGTGAAACAAGTATCGTGAATCGTATCGCATCGTGAGATGAGTGAATCCCTAGCGACTTCAGTTACATACTCATCTGCTTTTCATGAGTTTGGAAGACTGTTTGTGCTGTGCTGTGCTATTTACCTTGTATTTACCTCAGAAGAACACGATTTTGAAGATGAGAAAGATTTTTTAAGGTAAGAAATGTCCACTCATAATAGTTATTGTTGCATAAATTTTACATTGTAGCTACTAGTTAAACTGGTGCCAGACTAAAATCTATGTATATATATATATTTGGCATATATATATAGGCAATATAGACAGAAACATGTTGAAATATGAACTATAGACAGGTAGGCAACCTTTCAATGCTAAATTTATATACATGTACAACACGAGGATGTTTTTATGCTGTTAAATACTGTGTTTGTGGATATCAGGCATTGATGTCACTTTCCCGCCGGAACACGCCCCCCTCAGCCAGACTGAGTGGCAAAAGAGCTGCTGCGTGACTGGATTTAATAGGGGAAACTGCGAAAACGCGAGTAAAACAAAGGATGATCAGTTATTTAAACTAAAGGTTGGACTCGATACTGTACCTTACAACATACCAAAGATCCAGTGATCCATGGATATTGACATGCAGCCAGAAATCGTGTTTCCTGACATCTATATGTGCCTGATTTCAACGCTGGAGAAATACATAAAGCAAATTTGCCTGTGAACGCTTTATATAAATCCAATATAGGTAGGTCTGAATCCGGGTGCTCAATTATATCAATGTTGTATCGTCCAGCCCTAAAACTTGTATAGTTTTTGTCAGTGTTTATTTAAAAACATAAAATTATGCAGAATATAAGATGGTAAATATTAAATTGATGGGTTGTCAATACAGTATAACAATACAACACATAGGGTATGATTTTACCTCAAAATTCAACATATTGACACACAATGTTAAACATTCGCTGCCTGGAGTCCAGTTTTTTCTGTGAATTGCTGCAATCCATTTGCTTCTCTGTTCTGTAGCTTTTGGCAGTCTGTAAAAATATACCTTAGGTTTCTTGTCAAATCTATTTGTACAGTCAATCTCAAAGGGCTTTCCAATTTTAGATGTGTTTTGTGTGTTTTTCACGGCATTCTGAAAACCAATGTTGCCACTCATCTTTTTGCCACTCAGTTGGCATAACCGCAGTCACTCCATTTTATGTCACGACGGTGATGTCACACCCTCTGTAGGCTGCATTCACACTAATACACAGATCTGTTTTACATATCAGATGTTTTTTTGTTTTTTTTTTGCACGTGAGCAATAGAAAAAAAGCGCCTGTCAGTGAGTTTCGTGTATAGATGGTTTTGTTTGTGTGTATGTGTGTAACTGGCTGCAAGCGGAATACGTCTGTTTCTAGCACACATAATTCCATCACACATACACAAAAAACAACAATGGATTCTGAAGTTTTCATTCATAATTGTTTCAGAACTATTGAAGAGAGAATCACAATACATCAGAGATCCCCCCCCCCCCCTTCCCCCCTCAGCCCTATCTTATACTTTTAAAAGCTAGCTAGCAACCTAATTTTTTTTAGCAGATTACAAGTCTATTTTTCCCCCCTGATGTTCTAAGATCACATTGGAAACAATTGACATACATTTACATCAAGAAATGCTGTAAAAATGACGTCTTCCAGAAAAGACCTACACAACAATAAAACCAAACATATATCATATGTTTTTGTATCAACATTTATGCATTTGGCAGATGTACGAATTCATACGAATTGGGCAATCCATAAAATATGTACGATTTAGCAGAAATCGTACGTATTAGCCACCTCGTAAAATACGTACAAATTGCAGTGAGATCGGGTTGGAGTTAATTATGAAATGTAAGACAAAAATAATGTTTTCAGACATGAAAGCATATATGTTTTTTTTTGTTTTGCTGTAAATTAACTAACAATACCTTTCAATAATGTAAGCCACTGGGAGACAGCAGACGGCTGCCATTCAGTGTATTGCATAAATAGAAAGCCAGTTAATATAAAGATTTGTAATACATCAGCTTGTTAGTAGAGACTCTAAGACCAACAATATAGGGATACACAAATAATCAGTCTAATTTTAGAATAGTAAGTAAACCAAAAAAAAGTACAATAATATGAATCATTATTTAGTTGATCTACAAATCTTGTTTTACAACGTACTTTAAGGTTCACTGCATCTTACTAATAATGAGAAAGTAATGACGACACGTCCACTCTGCTTTAGTTACAAGGGAAATTAGACGGGAAATGACACGATAACAGCCAAAAACCTTATTCATCACAAAATGAATTCCCTTCCAGGCATCAGCATAATCCCTCACACATCAATTACGTCTTTATCAGAGGGAGACAAGATAGATTCCCTGTATTCAATCTTGTTAAGAATCACATTTAAAATGCTTTTTGTCCAAGTGAAGTTTTCGGGAAGCGTCTCAATATTTCATGGCTGAAATAGGAACATTTATCTTTTAAAAATAACGTGTTAGCTTATGTTCAATCGCTTATGCTCAGAATTTACCCATTAATGGCCTACTGTGCAGAGAAGAAGATATTTTTGATGTGAGAATGATGATATGAAACTTGCTGTCAGTCACTCCACAGGCATGTTACATGCATTTGATGGCTCCATAAACTGACTTCCAGAAACAGAAAAAGGGGCCAGAAATATCCACACCCAAAAATAAATCTTTTGCTTTATCGTAATTCTCAGTTATGCTTCATTTAAGCTTCAACTTTGTCTCAGATGTTTGTCTTAACTGTGCGTCTCAAGGGAGGCAATTTAATTTAAACACTCAAATTAAACGGTGCTAAGCAAATCACCTTACAGTTCATTTGTTGAAATTAAGATGTAGTACTGAGTCTGTGACTCGAAAACAATATTCTTAATTTTGTGAAAAGGAATAAATTGTTTTAAATTATGCAAGTCTGTGTGCATTCTATTCCAGATGAATTATTACTTAGGGAACCGAGAGCTAAGGTAATAGACAACAAAATCAGCAGCCTAATGACAGCAATTTGTGTTATTATTATTTTTATTTACCACCCAGTGGGAAAAAAGCACCATTTAATATCTTATTTGTTTATTCAAGACAGCAGTGAGATTAAATGGAGAGCAAATGGAGACTAATCTCAATATAATCTAATTTCTCATGAGATTCTTCCACAATAATTGTATAGTGCTACACAAATACATTCTAACAAAATACTTAAGAAACTAGTTTAAACTAGATTTATTTAAATGTGCTATTTCAAAATTTAATTTAAAAGTTAATTATTTTAATTGAATTTATTTGATTTGGTATATTTACCACATGGAAGCAAATTATTACTCTTTATTTGGGATTTGAATAGGGGCGCTTTTGGGATCTTAGTAAAATGTTGCCAAACGTCAACAATCATGTTTTTTTTTTCTACTTTTATTTTCTACTTCTTCCTTTAGCAGAAACATCTGAGATAAAGTTGATACCTAAATAAAAACATCCAAGTCTAGTTTTCCTCTGGGTCATTTCATTGAATTGAAGAACTTATACTTAAACCATATACTTGTCTGAAAGGCAGAAATGTATGTCAAACACTCAAGATCGTGATCGAGGATCCCTCACTGTCCATTCAACAATATACGAAGAGCTCTTAACAACAGTGATCATAATAGGATATAAATATTCAGTCATTTTAATACAATTGGCCGGATACCGCAGCTTTGATAAGCATGCTATCATAACTGAAGATTGTTATCAGTTGACAGAGTTTGTTTCACTGGAACAAATGGATTTGAGTTTAGATTCGTCTGGTGTTCATATGCTTTGGTGAAGGTGAAAGTTCAGGTTGGTTATGAAGGTATAAACTGTAACAGTAGAAATACATGTTTTGCTAAATATTTTATACCGCATATCATTGGGTTGTACTGGTTTTTTTTTTTTACACATGAGCGTTATGAAGTTGTTTAACTGAGCATTGATTTGGTACCACATATGCGCTGATGACAGACTTCATTTAGTATGAATAATATTAGCTTTTGCTGCATCACATCAAGTTTTAGGAGGCAATTTGGTCAGTTTACCGTCAGCTATGTAGTGGGATAGTTACTCCATCAGTCTTAACAATTAGGGGTATCAGCAAACATAATAGTAGCAAGCAATTAAACATTAATTTCAAATATATTGATCACAAACAATACACAAACATATCTTTCTTCAGTTCAAAACAACTCTTTCAAGCTCCTAAATCAGTGGTCTCAAACTCGCGGCCCCCCTACTTGACATTAAAGTTTAATGTTAGTGCGGCCCGTCGTTGTGTGTGCCGGGGTTTTTTTTATTTTTATTTTTTATCCCTTATGGGCTACCATAGATAGTCTCGTGACAGCATACGGTGGGTTTGATGTCAATAGTTGTCATAGACAACCGCGAAGTACAAACATACTGCGCCTGGAAAAAATGAGCGCGTCGCTTCAATTATGAGCGCACTTGCCGCGCGCCTACATTTAAAATAACGAACTTGAGCACGCAAAATATGTGAGCGCGATATGTGAACAGGCCCCTTGGCGAGCTACCACCAATCAGGCCACGAGCTACTGGTAGCTCGCGAGCAACGTGTTGGAGACCCCTGCTCTAAAACAATGTGAGAATAATAATTTTGAGCTTGTAATATGTGTCAAACAGGTTGATAAGAAGGTTTGCTTTGATTTGTGCAAAGTCAGTAATTTGCCTGAGACACTATACATCTGTAGAAAGAATTCAATAAGACGGGCAGCCATGACTGCAAATATTTGTATTTCAAAAGCAAAAATTGTTTTTCTAAGTATAATAAAAGGAAATGTGCCTTCCACAAAAACATTCAATGTCATATTAATGTGTTGTATAAAGAAAATAAAAAGGACATGAGCAAATATAAGTATCACAAAGATGTGTTATAAGGAAAAGACAAAGAAAGTTTGTAAAATGAACTTAAACTGTCAGAAGGACAGCTCATGAAGAACCAATCATGTACAGAAAGGAATGTTCAAATTCAGAGGAACAGTTCAGAAGAAACGTTAATAATAAAGATTGAGAAGATTGGATCAGTTGTGCTCCTTTTTTGGAATACTTGAATACTATTTTTTGTGGAATACCTGATGCGCCCAGCCTGACCCAGACTCTACTCCACCGGCCCGCAGTTAAGTTGAGTTTGAGACCCCTGTCCTAAATGGACAATAAAATAAACACTTTAAAGTTCCATTAAAGTGTCAACAGCAAAAGGTGTTCACTTCTTTTTCCTTTAAAGCTGATAATTATTTTCTGTTTATTAGAAAGTTTATTTAGTGTATGTATTTTGGTATCCTGTATGCACAGTTATATAGTTAGTGGCATTTGATTGTTTGGATTTAGCTTTGCCTTTCTCATTTACGACACTACCTATGACACATTTTTGGGGTTTTTGGTTGCGACCCACCGGAACCACTGATACAAACAGAATTCTAGTCCTTCGTGGCATTTCTAAAGCAGGGATGTGACGGACAGGTTGTGTGCAATGAAAACCGGACATATAGATTTAATCAAAGATACATAGCTCTGTAACCTACCATATTGAAGCTATAAATATTGTCATGGCATTGCCAATACACATCCTACGCAGACTTCCATTTCTCATACTTTCAACTAATGTAAATTGTCTGTCCAGAGAACGGTGATAAGGTCAGTTATCAATAAAACAAAGCAATCTCCTGATTTCATCAGGTCCGGATGTGTCGGGGATGAGAAAACCCAGCAAGCGTCCTCAATCAAAGCTTTGCTTCCCATGGCAGGTAATTGGAAAAGTCCTATCAGATCACAATGTATTTTATGCCGTATCTACAATGTATGTTCTGCCTGTTCTGCCTCATCAAGCTCATACGCAGCTCTGGCTTTACCTCTGTCGGTGTGAGATTGCGTGTGTCTGAGTATCGGTCCTTCGCAGCGGTGCCAAGACCAATGTTTTAGACGCAGAACCTCACAGGTGCTGTTTAGACAGAATTACAAGCGAGACTGAGTGTGTCGTGGCCACCAGAGCATGGCGGAGCGGATCATAACACAGGCAGATAGTGGCGGCACGCAGACACTGTAAATCAGCGTGGCCAGGTTCAGGCGTGTAGGTGGCAAGTCCGTTGGGGGAACGGAGCAGCGTATCGACAGGCTGCTGAGAAGGCTGGACGAAGTGATGAATGTGGAAGCTGGCAAGGGAAGATATCTGCAACCATCTCACCCAACTCTGTACCCAAAGCAGACTCGCTGAAGAGGATTAGATGATTCATCAAATGTGACCAGGAACTTGGCTGCGGGGATGGATGGATTTTTGATTTGATAAGGGAGCGTCTCTTATCAAATGCTTTGTATAATTGTCTCTTGCATTTCCCAAGGATTTGCTTGTGGATTTAAAAAGTACAACAATATCAGTGTCACGAACACGCCAGATCCCTCAGCTCCTCCTCTCCGATCACAATCACCAGAGTTCCAATTCCCTGTCAACATGTAATCAAGGACACTATTTAATCACCACTCTCTCATACCATGTTGTCTGGTCTCGTCAGTATCTCACGAGTGTATTGACTTAACTGTTCTACTTACCTGTAGTTCCTGAAACCCAGATCCTTCTCCGACTGACCTTCTTCATCGTCTTCTGATCTGAGTCCCTGTAAGAGACAAAGACTTTAGTTCAAGTTAAGTGCTCAATTACTTGCCTCACGTTCCTGTTTTGGATCTCTCCTGTGGATTCCTTCAATAAAGCTCTGTTTGAGACTCATCCTCCTCATCTGTACTACTGTGGCCCTGTTCACACCTGGAATTAAAATGCGTTTTGGTCGATCGGATGACAAGTAGACGAAAGAAACAGATCCTTGTTTAAACCTGGCATTTTAATCCATCTATTTTGTCCACTTTCAACCACTTCTTTTCTGATTTCTTCAAAGGGAGGGTCTATGGGAGGGTAAACGTATGGGCTTTTTCAGATCTTTTGATCTAATGGACGAAATGAGCTCGCACAATTTACATATGAACGTGAAAGGTCCAATCGACCAAAACGCATCTTAATACCAGGTGTAAACAGGCCCTGTGTGACAATCAGGCTGATACAGTTGTCCTGATATCATAATGAAGACACAAATAATAAAATAAGAATACTATTTATAAAACTGCTTCACTTCTTAATCATATTTAAACCTTTTTCCACCAAATCAACAATATGCACTGTAGTGTAACCAACATGCAAAAACATGCACAATAAATTAATAAATGAAACAGACATTTGCAAAATGTAATTTGGTGCAACTCACCAAAAACATATAGATATTATGAATTAACAATTAATGATATTTTTAAAAATGCTAAAACATTCACAGCACATTTGAGCTTCCACAATACCCAATGAGGTTTGTTCTCACGCATTAAGCAACATTTAATATCTTATCAATGTTTATATGTGAATAAAAGCCTAAATTCAATCTGTTTATCAAATAAAGCAAATGTGTCTGTAATTTCTCAGAAAATTTGGACTAAACCTCTCTATTCATATGGATTAGTTTTAAGATCTCTTTATGAACTTTTTGAAGTTTCAAAGTAGTAGTTGCGTGGACTGTCAATGGAGGAACAGAAATCTCTCAGATTTCATTAAACATAAATTTATGTGTGTTCTGAAGATGAACACAAGTCTTATGGGTTTGGAACGACATTAAGGTGAGTAAATGATGAAAGAATGTTCCTTTTTGGGTGAACTATCCCTTTAACAAGTTTCATCACATTTGGTTGCGTTCTATTTGCTGGATGTTTGACCTCTCTGAAACGGCATGCTGTGTAAGTCAGCTGCCTTTAAATTGGACCACAAACCACAAACGTAAACATGAGGTCCTCCGAAACCAATAAGGCATCACGGAATCCGACATATGAACCCACAAACACACCGTACAGTCTCATCTGAGAAGCTAACGGAAAACCGAGGGACTCATCTGCAGGGATAGAAAACCATTTTACACCCTCGCTCTCCAGGGAGATAACCTTGTATAGACTGTCTACACTCATTAAGAGTATCGCCTCCCGCTGGAAGAGCTCTGCCTGCGTATCCTTTCCATAAACACGCTCTCAATACTCCAGACACCTTTAGCCTTGAGTTTATGCTACACTATGGATGTTTTGACATAGATTATGTTTATCTCAAATGCATTTTAAAACCTTCAAACAATAAGGTTTCATTATAGGCGTAAGGTTAAAGATCTCATCTGAGAAAGTGGTTTAATTATTTATTTGTATGGATTAGGCTACTGAACTATGCCAATGCAATGTGTGTGATTCAGTACTGCTGCATTGGTATTGTATGAAACTCTTTGGAAATAATGTAGAACAGGCATGTCAAATACTTCACACAGGATGATTTGAGAAAAAGATCAAAATTAAATTATTCCGAAAACATGAAATTATTATATCAGTATATTCATAATAAAGTTGACATGTTAATGCTTGTGATTTATTTAATGTTCTTATTATTTTGAACATTCATTGATTTATTACATTTGAAGACAAACAATCAGAACAAGCTGAACCTCTGCAAGAACTCCCACATGTGCTCCTATTCAATATAGTATAAAAACTAATAATATAAATATGAAATATCACCTAAACGCACTACGAATAGTACAGATCAATGGGGATAAAATATGGACAAGTGTCAGGATTATGATTAGTTTAGTTGCCACTTTATTCCTTTTTCCTCTTGTTTCTCCAGATCAGTTTTTCCCTTGATTACTGATTATGTTCACCTGTAAATCATTATGTCTCCCTGTGTATTTATTCTCCTCGTTTTTTGTGTGTGTCGTACTGAAGTTAGGATGTGTAGTGTTTCAGTGTTTCCCTTTCAGTCTTCCCTTTCACATCATGTTTGATGTTACGTCAGAACTGAACTGATGAATTGGGATCTTGCCTAAGAGCCCAATCACTTTCGAGTGTAAACTAATGCAAATTGTCGTGTGAGATTTGCATCTGTAACCCGCCTAAAAAGGGGTTAACCAGTAAATTGTGTTTAATTATTATCATTATTTACCCATATGTTACGTTATGAGAAATGGGGGGGTTATTTTGAAAAATACATTTAATTTGCGGGAAACCAGAAGCAGCGCGCTAAAATACTTCCATTGGATAACACTCTTAAAATCAGATGGAGCGCTGCTTCGGGTTCTCCCACGAGTTGGAAAGAAAACTGATAAGAAAAGGTATGAAAAGCTGTCTGTTTTGATGACAGTTAAATATGATTTAGTTCGTTATGTAAACGCTTGTATACTTTGTTTTAGAAGTTTAAGAGCCATCCAGAAAATCGCTTTTATATGTCCTAGGGATGGGCAAATGAAGCCTCATGAAGCACTGAGGCTTTCCCCTGAATGTTTCGGGAAAAGATTCGAAGCATTAAGAGTGTTGAAAACAGCACCATGTTGTGGCAGGTCAAATGGATAGCAGCCATGTTTATGAGCAGCAAATGTATAGCAGCCTTTGTTTTATCCATTAAGCACAAAAAAAAAAGCCTGACAACGCTAAATGTTAAGTTTTCTGATAATATAATTCACATATTAAAGTGTGGCAATAAAATAAATGTAACAATTATATTAATACTAATTATAAAAATACTAACAGAGTTGCTTGATGCAAGTAAATGTTGGTCTAATTATTTTATGGTTTCTATGCTGTTTATGTGTCAGAATATATGATAATGTAACATAGGCTATAGGCTTATGTATATATATATATATATATATATATATATATATATATATATATATATATATATATATATATACACTCACCCAAAGGATTATTAGGAACACCTGTTCAATTTCTCATTAATGCAATTATCTAATCAACCAATCACATGGCAGTTGCTTCAATGCATTTAGGGGTGTGGTCCTGGTCAAGACAATCTCCTGAACTCCAAACTGAAAGTCAGAATGGGAAAGAAATGTGATTTAAGCAATTTTGAGCGTGGCATGGTTGTTAGTGCCAGACGGGCCGGTCTGAGTATTTCACAATCTACTCAGTTACTGGGATTTTCATGCACAACCATTTCTCTAGGGTTTACAAAGAATGGTGTGAAAAGGGAAAAACATCCAGTATGCGGCAGTCCTGTGGGCGAAAATGCCTTGTTGATGCTAGAGGTCAGAGGAGAATGGGCCGACTGATTCAAGCTGATAGAAGAGCAACTTTGACTGAAATAACCACTCGTTACAACCGAGGTATGCGGCAAAGCATTTGTGAAGCCACAACACGCACAACCTTGAGGCGGATGAGCTACAACAGCAGAAGACCCCACCGGGTACCACTCATCTCCACCACAAATAAGTCGTAAGTTGTTTTTTCTTAATATCCAGTTCTCCTGTTGCTCTGTTTACCATTTGTCAAGTAGGGCTATTTTCGATTCTTTGCTTATTTGTAATTTTTATTTTCACTAAATATCTTTAATTTAATTAGACACGTTCCTATTTTGAATATCTGCCGTCTTAAGGGTTGTAGTCTGGTTGTTATTGTAGCACTTAAGTATTGCTGTTCATAACAGCTAGTTTCGATTTCGGCCATTCTCGGGATATTTGCTTTCGCTGTGCTAATTGCAAGGGCTATTAAAGCAGGTATAAATTAGAAGTAAATTCAGGAGAAAGCCAGGACAAGCAGTCACTCTGCGAGAACGGCTAGAGCGCGTAAGTTGTTTTTTCTTAATATCCAGTTCTCCTGTTGCTCTGTTTACCATTTGTCAAGTAAGTAGGGCTATTTTCGATTCTTTGCTTATTTGTAATTTTTATTTTCACTAAATATCTTTAATTTAATTAGACACGTTCCTATTTTGAATATCTGCCGTCTTAAGGGTTGTAGTCTGGTTGTTATTGTAGCACTTAAGTATTGCTGTTCATAACAGCTAGTTTCGATTTCGGCCATTCTCGGGATATTTGCTTTCGCTGTGCTAATTGCAAGGGCTATTAAAGCAGATATAAATTAGAAGTAAATTCAGGAGAAAGCCAGGACAAGCAGTCACTCTGCGAGAACGGCTAGAGCGCGTAAGTTGTTTTTTCTTAATATCCAGTTCTCCTGTTGCTCTGTTTACCATTTGTCAAGTAAGTAGGGCTATTTTCGATTCTTTGCTTATTTGTAATTTTTATTTTCACTAAATATCTTTAATTTAATTAGACACGTTCCTATTTTGAATATCTGCCGTCTTAAGGGTTGTAGTCTGGTTGTTATTGTAGCACTTAAGTATTGCTGTTCATAACAGCTAGTTTCGATTTCGGCCATTCTCGGGATATTTGCTTTCGCTGTGCTAATTGCAAGGGCTACCACAGCTGACCTCACTCAGGCGATTGATAGCATTATATCTATGTAGTGTGCGCGCTGTCGCGGAAGCGTCAGCGGAAGCAGTCAGCGCTCGTGTTGAACCTCCTCGTGTTAAGACCGACTCGGGTAAAGACCTGCGACTCTACCTGCGCGACTCCACCGAGCAAGGACACCTGCAAGGCACTTAAAGTATCTTCTTAACCCTTCCCCTTCCTACCTTTATCTTATTTCCTATTATCATTATGTGCTTTCAACACATTCCTGTTGTCTCTCGACAACGCTCTCTCACCACGCACAGAAGGCAGCGCAATACTGCTAATCTGCGCCCTATTCTCTCATCCTCACACTCACCTCTCACTCTTTCTATGGGTCTATGGAATTGTCAATCAGCAGTCAATAAAGCTGACTTCATTCCAGCCTTTGCATCTCATTCTACTCTTAATATCTTGGGCTTGACTGAGACCTGGATCCGCCCAGAAGACTCAGCAACCCCTGCTGCTCTCTCTAACAACTTATCTTTCTCCCACACCCCTCGCCAGTCGGGGAGAGGTGGGGGCACTGGTCTTCTCATTTCTAACACTTGGAAATTTTCAACTCTCTCTTCTCTATGCAATAACAACTCATTTGAATATCATGCTATTACACTTACAACTCCCGTGAAGATCCATATTGTAGTTATTTATCGCCCCCCAGGTCAACTGGGAAGCTTTGTAGAGGAGCTGGATGTGTTGCTGTCCTCTTTCCCTGAGGATGGCATCCCACTTGTAGTCTTTGGCGATTTCAACATCCACCTAGCGAAACCGTATGCAACAGACTTCATCTCTCTCCTAGCCTCTTTTGATCTCAAACGCCTCATCACCACCGGTACTCACAAGTCAGGCAACCAACTGGACCTGGTTTACACACGCAACTGTATCACAGATAACATTTTGGTGAAACCTCTCCAAGTTTCAGATCATTTCCTCATTACTTTCAATCTACAACTCACTACCCATGCTCCACCAACCTCCCCACCATTTACTTTCAGACGAAACCTGCGCTCACTTTCTCCGTCCCATCTTTCCTCTGCTGTGTCATCTTCTCTTCCCTCACCCTCACATTTTTCATCTCTGGATGTGAATACTGCAACGGATACTTTATGCTCCATCCTAACCTCCTCTCTAGACAACATCTGCCCTCTCTCCTCCAGGCCAGCACGCACTACCCCCTCTAACCCCTGGTTATCTGAGGTTCTTCGTGAACACCGGACCAAGCTCAGGGCAGCGGAGAGGAAATGGCGCAAATCAAAAGACACATCTGACCTCAGTAGGTATCAATCTCTGCTCTCTGCCTTCTCTGTTGATGTTCACACCGCAAAATCTTCATATTTCCACAACAAGATCAACAGCACCACTAACACACGTTCACTGTTCAAGACATTCAACTCTCTCCTCTGTCCACCTCCACCACCACCCACCTCCTCGCTAACTGCTGATGATTTTGCTAACTTCTTCACTAACAAAACTACAACTATCAGCAGTCAGTTCTCAGCTTCACACACAGAGGAACCCAAATTAACCTCTCCCACAGCCAACAACCTTCTCTCCTCCTTCACTCCACTAACCGAGGAAGAAGTATCTAAACTTCTCCTCTCCAGTCATCCTACCACCTGCCCTCTAGACCCCATACCCTCACACCTCCTACAAGCCATCTCTCCCACACTTCTTCCAGCTCTCACACACATCATCAACTCATCCCTCCACACTGGCATTTTCCCTACAGCATTTAAGCAGGCTCGGGTAACTCCTCTGCTTAAAAAAACAACATTAAACACATCACTTCTAGAGAACTACAGACCTGTCTCTCTCCTACCATTCATTGCGAAAACACTTGAACGTGTTGCTTTTAACCAAGTATCATCGTTCCTGTCTCTGAACAACCAGCTGGATGTCAACCAATCTGGCTTCAAGAAAGGACATTCAACTGAGACTGCATTGCTGTCAGTCACGGAAGCCCTGCGGATCGCAAAAGCTGCTTCCAAATCATCAGTTCTCATTCTACTGGACCTGTCTGGTGCTTTCGACACAGTGAATCATCAGATCCTCTTGTCCGCCCTCTCATCACTGGGCATCACTGGAACCTCCCTCAACTGGTTTGAGTCCTATCTCACAGGTAGGTCCTTCAAGGTCGCATGGAGAGGTGAGGTATCCAAAGCACATCAGCTGACCACAGGGGTTCCCCAGGGTTCAGTTCTTGGACCGCTCCTCTTCTCCATTTACACCACATCACTGGGACCCATCATACAGGCACATGGTTTCTCTTACCATTGCTATGCTGATGACACCCAACTCTACCTCTCATTTCAACCAGATGATCCCACAGTAGCTGTACGGATCTCAAGCTGTCTGGCGGACATCTCGGCGTGGATGAAGGAACATCACCTGCAGCTCAACCTGGCAAAGACTGAGCTTCTCGTCCTCCCTGCCAATCAGTCTCTACAGCACGACCTCACTATCCAGCTAGATTCATCCTCAATCACCCCATCAAGGTCGGTCAGAAATCTTGGAGTAATCTTTGATGATCAGCTGACATTCACTGACCACATTACAAAGACAACTCGATCATGCAGGTTTGCTATGCACAACATCAGGAAGATCAGACCTTTCCTTACTGAGCATGCAACACAACTTCTCGTCCAGGCCCTGGTCATTTCTAGGCTTGATTACTGCAATGCTCTTTTGGCTGTACTTCCATCATGTGCAACTAAACCTCTACAAATGATCCAGAATGCTGCAGCTCGTCTCGTCTTCAACGAGCCCAAAAGGGCCCACGTCACTCCTCTGTTCATCTCTCTGCACTGGCTACCACTCTCTGCTCGCATCAAGTTCAAGGCTTTGACGCTTGCTTACAGATTGACCACAGGTTCAGCCCCCTCCTACTTCCACTCACTACTACAAGTGTACATCCCTACCAGAAGCCTACGATCGGTCAATGAGCGACGGCTTGTGGTACCATCACAGCGGGGCACAAAATCACTCTCCAGGACATTCTCATTCACGGCTCCATGCTGGTGGAATGATCTCCCCACCGTCATCCGGAATGCAGAATCCCTGACAGCATTCAAAAGGCAACTGAAAACTCATCTCTTCCGGGAGCACTTAACATAAAAAAAAAAATAAAAAAAATCCTTTCCTTTAAATCCTCGCTTGCCTGGCTTATGCTACTCCGAGCAATGTCTGAACTTTGTATTTTGAACACTTCTTGCGTTGTTTTTGCCTCTTCACGATGACTCGCTTGGTTTAGTCCTCAATTGTAAGTCGCTTTGGATAAAAGCGTCTGCTAAATGACTAAATGTAAATGTAAATAGGAAAAAGAGGCTACAATTTGCAAGAGCTCACCAAAATTGGACAGTTGAAGACTGGAAAAATGTTGCCTGGTCTGATGAGTCTTGATTTCTGTTGAGACATTCAGATGGTAGAGTCAGAATTTGAAGTAAACGGAATGAGAACATGGATCCATCATGCCTTGTTACCACTGTGCAGCCTGGTGGTGGTGGTGTAATGGTGTGGGGTATGTTTTCTTGGCACACTTTAGGCCCCGTAGTGCCAATTGGGCATCGTTTAAATGCCACGGCCTACCTGAGCATTTTTTCTGACCATGTCCATCCCTTTATAGCCACCATGTACCCATCCTCTGATGGCTACTTCCAGCAGGATAATGCACCATGTCACAAAGCTCGAATCATTTCAAATTGGTTTCTTGAACATGACAATGAGTTCACTGTACTAAAATGGCCCCCACAGTCACCAGATCTCAACCCAATAGAGCATCTTTGGGATGTGGTGGAACGGGAGCTTCGTGCCCTGGATGTGCATCCCACAAATCTCCATCAACTGCAAGATGCTATCCTATCAATATGGGCCAACATTTCTAAAGAATGCTTTCAGCACCTTGTTGAATCAATGCCACTTAGAATTAAGGCAGTTCTGAAGGCGAAAGGGGGTCAAACACAGTATTAGTATGGTGTTCCTAATAATCCTTTAGGTGAGTGTATATGTTAGTAAATGGACTTAAACTTCCAAAAACCTGTAGAGTAGTGGTCTGGGTTCAAAGTACATTCCGACACGCAAAGTGAAGCATTCACGTGACTGGAAAGAAAGTGAGGCTTCGTTTTTCGTTGATCATGTGTTTCTCTGAAAACAATACGCGCTCCGGCATGGAGCTTCATGATAAACTGCGCTGCGTAGGCCTACTCGATATGCGCTTTGAAGCTTTAGTGTCAAATGTAACATATCACTTATCTGTCCTGGCTTCTCATACTTAAAATGTGTTCAATGATTGTGTATGGAAAAAAACACGAGGTGGCTATGGTAGTGATTATTCAAATATTTTCTGTTGTTTTGAAGGGATATAACATGATAAAATACATTTATTTCATGGTTTAAGGAGAAATGTAAACTAGTTGGCATGCATTACACAAAAATATGCTTTGTAACATTTTTACCTTGTGATATATGTGACTAAAGTTTAAGTTACATACAGGAGTTTAAGTCAAATACATTACATACATTATATATATATATATATATATATATATATATATATATAATATATATTTATTATATATATATCGTCGCTGTCCGATGAAAACCGCGTATGTCCATTTTTGATGATTTTGAGATTTTTCGACGGATAGAACCCAGACAGCAAGCCAACATTGAATAAACATTGTTTTTCCATCTGAATCATCATTATGGTTGATATCGAAATTTCAATGCAAAATTAATGTTGAATCACCATTACCCTGTCGATGAAAACCTGATGTTATTAATGTTGATGGCAATGATATTGGAACAACATTGATCTATAGTTATCTTTATGATTGATTAAGCATTGATATTTGGTTTACCGGGCGATCACTGAATGTGTTGAAAAGTCATTGATTTATAGTTGACCGGGAAACAACGCTGTTGTTGAAAAGTCATCGACATATAGTTGAGGGGGACATATGATTGAAAATGCATCGATATGTAGTTGACCGGGAAATATGATTGAAAATCAATAGATTTTTGGTTGACCGGGAGATCAACGGGTGTTATACCAACGTTACTGCACCGGACACAGCTCATTTCTGGACCTGGCACAAGCGTAAAGGTAAGCTTGCTTAATGTTTGATATGAATTTTACTAAATACTGTTAGGCTGATCGTTAACATGATGGTAGTGTGACGTTAGTAACCGACGCAGTGCTGCAGTCACTGAAATAGATTTTTGTTTTACCACTGTGTAAAAATCTGCCAAAAGTAGGCTAGGCCTACTTTGTAGCTCTCTTCTAGGTTATAAAATTAGCAAAACCTCCGAGTCCAGTCTATTTTTGTGATATTTAGCTCAAAATACATGTCTGTAGCCTACCCATTGCTTGTGTCGTGAAATCTATTAACACAGCACCGCTATTTCTTCTGACCGCTGGAGAACACCGGCGGAACCAACACTAGCAGTGCTCCACCTAGCGCTACCCACAGAAGTGACCGCGGCGGGCCAGAATTACACAGAAGACATGACTTACCGGTACTTTACTTTTTCCAATGCAGAACTGTCTCGAGTTGTAACTGGGAATGCCGATTAGACCATCTCGTCGTAATACAAATCCAAAATATGAATGTACTAGTGCTTATGCGATATCACGATTTTTGCGCGCACTGTTATAGCGCCTGACAATCAGGCCTGGCGTTAAGGGGGGAGGGCTTTGCCCCACATTACATACTTCATCTCGCGGCACGAATGTACCAATACATATAAATATAATCTCCTGTTTAACTTAGGCCTAAATGCTAATTTTTTGTATTGTGATTTTTTTTTTTCTGTTTTAGGTGCTGTACTCAGAATGGGAACAGCCACCGTCACCCAATTCACATGTGCCAGACCGGGCAAGGGACTGGACGACACAATATTCAGGCGTCAGAGGACATTGAAGTGTAAATAAAGAGTACAAATAATTAAATAAAAAGGCTAATATAAATGATTTTGTTTGTGTGGTGTGTTCAGTGTTAATACAAGATTTGATAATACCATTACTTTTTAACAACCTGGCTGTAGATAAAGCAGGCTATTTAATTTATGGCATTTAAAAACGATTGAAATTCCATTGAAATCACGTTGATCCTTAGTTCAGTTGAAATTTCAACATTGTTTCAATATTCCTGATAATTGAAATACCATTGAAATTCTGTTGATCTATGGACAGGATTTCAATGTTGTTTCAATATTAAAACAGGGTGCAAAAGAATCAACATCAGAGTTCGATGTTGATTCAATGACTTAACGTTGACAACGGAATGTTGATTTAACATTTTCAATGACTGTTTGCTAATGTCCAGGTTCATTTCCGTATACAGTATGCTTCACATTATCTAAATGACCAATGAAAGTTGTGAAATCATGTCATCTGATTTCCACGTATATACATTTGCTGTCAAACCTGTCAATCACGCCGCGTATCTCCCGCCCTGTGGAGGCATCTCGCCGGTCTCGTGAAGTTCGTCTCTGGAAGCTCAGCATTGGATAGCCGAATAGCTAACACTGTGAGGTAAAGTATAAGCAAATGTTTGTTTTTGACAACTGATCTCAAGTTTATTATATATTCACAACTGTTATTTACCGGTAAATGGTCTAGATGAAGTAAAGGTCCACAGGCTAACTTAGTTCTTCACAGATTAGCTTGCTTGCTAGTATGTAAATAAACTTGGTCTCATTGATAAGATTTATACTTTTTTTTTTTTTTGTCAAACTGATCAAATTATAGCGGTGCAGAGGGATGATTTATAACGACAACTTTTGATGAATTTATGAGAAATCTACAGACGCAAACAGACAAAGTGTAGTAAAATAAAGACCTAAATGTGTATTTCAGACTTTTTTTCACCACAAGTCTGAAAGAAGACATGTTATTGAAGACAAATATCCCAAAATCTCAAAATTGACTGGTGAAAAACAAAAAACAATGTTTCTGCCTGCCGTGTCTCGCCTTAATAAACTGAGCGTAGCCTATTCATCTGTTATCTGAAACGCGACTTGGTCATTCTAATTAATGATCGGAAGAACGCGTATCGACCACCGTTACTGTAAAATATGCACGTATGTCCATTTGAACTCGATTTTGGTCAAATGTGCATTATATCATTACACTGGCAAGAATATGGTTACATTTAAAGATGCATACCAAGTATGACAACACTACTGTCAGGATACAGGCACAGAGGCGGAGGTAAGTGAAAGCAAACGTGAGTTTATTTACAGTGATATATGTGCAGAGACAAAGTTCATGTGCTGGTGCGTTGACGATCACGTCGTGCAGAGGATCCCAGGTGAGCAGACCCTTCTTCAGAGAATTGGACGGGTGTAGATTATGTCCAGTGATACGAATACTTTTCTGTTTCAGATCCAGGGAGGAACAAGGGGATCTCGGTGGACACTTGGAGCGCTTGGATTCAACGGGCAGGATTCGGGAAGCAGGGAGCCAGACTGGAATACTGGAGACAGCAAGACAGGGAGACAAAGGTGAGTATATTCAGGGGTGAGTATAGTTACGTGATGGGTCTTCGTTGGCAGATTGGGAAACTTCGGGAAATCGTGGGTAACGGTCTTCTCCTGTTGGAGGCTTGACAATGACTGGGGTGTGCGTGAGTGTTTTATAGGGCTGGGTAACGAGGTGACTGATTGTGAACAGGTGTGTCTGGTTAATATTCCGGGGAGAGTGACCTTTGAGTGGTGGATGGGAATGAATCTGATTGATTCCTGACACTACCCCCTCCTCTAGCGTCCGCGCCAGCGGACCTAGGACCCCGACGTCGTGGGGGTCTACCTCGAGGTCGAGGAGCAGGTTTGCCAGGGTGTTGTTCGTGGAAGGCAGTGAGTAGCGTGGGATCAAGGATGTCCTCTGGGAGGCCGAAATTCCGGAAGACATGTTCCATTAAAAGTTCTGCGGTTGCAAATGCTGTGGGTAAGTTCTTTAGGGGAAATCAGCTTACATGCTTTCGAAAAGCGGTCGACGGCCACCAGGATGCAAGTGTTCTCTTCGGAAGGTGGAAGATCAGTCACAAAATCCACCCCAATATGCGACCAGGGTCTTTGGGGAACGGGTAGAGGCATGAGTTTTCCTGCGGGCAAATGACGAGGATATTTGTTCATTGCACATAGGATGCACCCCTGGATGAATGATTTGATGTCTCGGAGCATGTTGGGCCACCAGTAGCAGTTTTGGAGAGCGGAGCAGGTTTTGGTGATTCCTGGGTGACCCGTACCCACAGAGGAGTGCGCTGAGGAGATAAGTGCTATACGGAATTCCTCGGGTACGTAGATTTTCCCGGCTGGGCATTCCGCAGGACTGGGTTGGTCTCGAGACATTTCCGTCAGTTGTTCGTTTAAGTCCCACTGAATGGGATTGACAAAGATTTTCTCAGGTTCTTCATGGGGAGTGTCAGGAGCATGGAGACGAGACAGAGCATCCGCTCGGACGTTTTTGGAGCCGGGACGATAGGAGATCTGGAAGTGAAACCGGGTGAAGAAAAGAGCCCATCTAGCCTGGCGTGGATTGAGTCGTTTCGCTTCTTTCAGATATTGGAGGTTTTTATGGTCGGTGAGAACCAGGAACGGGTGTTTGGCGCCCTCCAACCAGTGTCGCCATTCCTCAAGCGCAAGTTTTACCGCCAGAAGTTCCCGATTGCCGATATCATAGTTTACTTCGGCGGGTGATAACTTGTGAGAGAAGAACGCACATGGCATAGGTTTGGGTGACAAATTGGAATACTGAGACAACACTGCTCCGACTCCAGTGGTGGAGGCATCAACTTCTACGATGAACATCTCTTCAGGATTAGGATGTTGGAGTAGAGGGGCAGTGGTGAAGGCGGTTTTCAATGACTGGAATGCGTTGTCGGCTTCCTCAGTCCAGAGCAGCGTCTTTGGTTTTCCCTTTAGGAGTGACGTTAGAGGAGCTGTTAGCAGGCTATACTGGTGAACGAACCTCCGATAAAAGTTGGCAAAGCCAAGGAATCTTTGCAATTCTTTTACCGTCTGTGGGGTTGGCCAGGAAGTGATCGCCTTGGTCTTGCGATCGTCCATCTGTACTCCTCTTTCACTGATTTGATAGCCTAGGAATTCGACTGAAGTTTGGTGAAATGAGCATTTTTCTGCCTTTAGGAATAAAGAGAACTCACGTAGCCGTTGGAGGACTAAGGAGACGTGTCGTTGGTGTTCCACTGGATTCTTGGAATAGATTAAGATGTCGTCGATGTAGATTATTACGAATTGGTTCAGATAATCCCGGAAGACCTCATCCATAAAGCTTTGAAAGATGGAAGGAGCGTTGACCAGTCCATACGGCATAACCAAATACTCGTAGTGGCCAGCAGGAGTGATGAACGCGGTTTTCCATTCGTCGCCTTCTCGAATTCGGATGAGGTTATAGGCGCTCCTCAAGTCCAGTTTACTGAATATCTTGGCCTCACGCAGCTGCTCCAGTGAGGAAGGAACCAACGGTAGTGGATAGCTGAACTTCACGGTTATTCTGTTCAGGGTTCGATAATCGATACAAGGACGTAGTCCGCCATCCTTCTTAGGAACAAAGAAAAAGCTGGCAGCAGCAGGTGACGTGGAGGAACGGATATACCCCTGTTTCAGAGCCTCTTCGATGTACTGTTGCATGGCTTTCTGTTCGGGAATAGACAGGGAGTATATTCGTCCCTTAGGAATGGATTCTCCTGGAACAAGGTCGATCGCACAATCCCAAGCTCGATGAGGGGGTAATTTAGCTGCCTCGACAGGATTGAACACATCGGCGAACGAGGAATAACAGGTAGGTATGGACACGGACAGACTCTCAGTGGGGCTTTCGATGGAGGTTGAGTTTACTGGGACAATGTTAGGTGCATCACCGATGGATGTGGTCGCCAAATCAGCAGTTCTGGATGCACACTTACAACCCCAGTTTAGGATCTTACCGGATGACCAGTTGATATTGGGTTGGTGTAGAATAAGCCATGGGCGACCCAGAATTAGATCAGTCTGACTGTTCTCTAATATGAAAGGTTCAAAAAGTTTGTGATGTGTATTTTCGACACCCAGGATGATGGGTTTAATCCGAGCTGTGACATACCCCTTGTTTATGGTTTCACCCGTCACTGCCTGGATGGAGTATGGTCTGGCGGTGGCTGATTTCTCGAGCTGGAGATTTTGGCAGAGCCGTCCGGAGATGAAGTTCCCTGCCGACCCGGAGTCCACGATGGCTGTGGCTGAAACATGGAAAGTCGTGGATTTTAAGATCACTGAAATAGTTAGTGGGGCTGAGACCGAATCAGCCGTAAAGACAGAACTCACAAGCATTCTGGGGGGTCGAGTCGGACATGACTGACGAAAATGTCCTGCCATTCCACAATACAGACATAACCTGAGTTCACGGCGCCGGGCACGTTCCGCTGGGGACAGTCGGTAAGTATCCAATTGCATTTTCTCTCCATCTGCTTCGGGCGGAGCTTCTGTGGAATACTGAGAATTACTAGTGGGTCGACGATTTTCTGGATAACAGCCCTGAGATCGTTGATGCACATGGAGAGCTTGTTGGATAAATTTTTCAACACCCAGACTGTCATCATATATCGCCATTTGCAGACGGAGAGCAGGATTCAGACCACGTCGATAAACAGAAATGAGTGCCTTGTCGTTCCACCCACTTACAGCGGCTAAAGTGCGAAATTCCAACGAATACTCAGAAACCGATCTTTGACCTTGGCATAGTTGCAGTAATTTGTCACTGGTGGAAGAATCATCAACTGGTCGTCCGAAAACCTCTTTAAAACGGTCTACAAACCCTTGTACAGATGAAGTTGTCGTGGACTCCTGTAACCATATGGTTTCAGCCCATCTCAAAGCAGCCCCAGATAACTGTTGGATGATAAAAGCGATTTTCGATCTTTCTGTGGGATATAACTGATTTTGCTGTTCCAGAGCGAGCGAACACTGAAGCAGGAACCCGTTGCAATCCTCCGCCCGTCCGGAGAATGGCGCGGGACGTGATGCTTGGTTAGCGAAGCATATCACCGAAGAAGTGGAGTCTGCGGAAGTTCTGAGCGGAGACTGACCGGAATTTTGAGCAGCGGCTGTAGACTGTACAGGGTTATCACCATGGCGAGGAGCTTCCATCGCGCTGTCTCACTTTTCTGTTCAGGTCAAGCCTTCTGTCAGGATACAGGCACAGAGGCGGAGGTAAGTGAAAGCAAACGTGAGTTTATTTACAGTGATATATGTGCAGAGATAAAGTTCATGTGCTGGTGCGTTGACGATCACGTCGTGCAGAGGATCCCAGGTGAGCAGACCCTTCTTCAGAGAATTGGACGGGTGTAGATTATGTCCAGTGATACGAATACTTTTCTGTTTCAGATCCAGGGAGGAACAAGGGGATCTCGGTGGACACTTGGAGCGCTTGGATTCAACGGGCAGGATTCGGGAAGCAGGGAGCCAGACTGGAATACTGGAGACAGCAAGACAGGGAGACAAAGGTGAGTATATTCAGGGGTGAGTATAGTTACGTGATGGGTCTTCGTTGGCAGATTGGGAAACTTCGGGAAATCGTGGGTAACGGTCTTCTCCTGTTGGAGGCTTGACAATGACTGGGGTGTGCGTGAGTGTTTTATAGGGCTGGGTAACGAGGTGACTGATTGTGAACAGGTGTGTCTGGTTAATATTCCGGGGAGAGTGACCTTTGAGTGGTGGATGGGAATGAATCTGATTGATTCCTGACAGCTACGTTCAACTGCTGTGAAATTACGGTGTTTTTTTCACTTCCTGAAAAGTAACCGTTTTGGACATACGTGAGTTTCATCGGGCAGCGACAATATATATATATATATATTAGGGCTGTAACGATACACCAAACCCACGATTCGATTCGTATCACGATTTTTGACCCACGATTCGATTCGTATCGCGATTCTATCACGGGGGCGGGGCTTGAGGGGGCGGGGCTTGTGGTGAAAAAAAGAGATTTTGAGAGAAGAAAAAAAATACCGGTATTTTTATTAAATAACATTAGGATTTTTCCAAACAAAATTATTACATTTATCTTGCCTAAATGTTTACGCTCATTGCATTTTTACAATGAGGTAATATTGTTGTTAAGAATTTACACATCACAAGGAAGCTTGATTTAAATTGTTTAATTAAATTGAAAAAAGTAGCACAAATAAATACAATAGAATAAAGATACAAATAAAGACAATTAAAGAGAAACGTTTTTGAATAGGTCTAACACTAGTATTCACATACAGAAACTGAATAAAGTAATCAAATGGAAAATAACACTGGGTAGTATTTTAGTCCTGAACAAATTAAATACATAGGCTATTAATCCTGATTTCTTTAACTTAAAGCCATCTTTTGTTGTTTTGACAACAAAATTAATGACAGACACATATGGCTTCCGTCACTTTAAGAGCTAGTGCACGGATCCTGTGTTCATTATACTGGCATGCGTTTTATGCCTATTAAAGACAAAACCGACTATGTTTAGAGTATAGCCTACTCACAAAGACCGAAATTGACAATTTTGCGTGTTAAAGCAATATAATCCGCGAAAAATAGTTACTGGCCAGCTGTTTTTGAGGCGGATTTTCTATGAATGTGCGCATAGAAAATAATCTCTCAGAGAGCGCGCGAGCACTGATTAGTTTAAAATTGCTTGAATGTTTAAACTGGTAAGACTTAAAAAGACTTTTACAGTCTATGGTCCCGACTCCAAAACGCGAGTGTGTATTATCGCCGCATGCAGCGCCTGCCTTGCACAACACATTATGAGAGAAGAGATAGAAGACGCGCGCGGCACCGCTGAACACTCACGCTGTTTGTGAAATTGCGTCTGGAAGATAGTTGTTAAAAGAATGATTTGATTTTATTATCTGTGTGGATTACGATTGCGGGAATTTGCCGCATTATAAATGGGAGACCTGCGGGAATGATTAGAATTATGCGCAATACCCGCAATCCCGCGCCGAAATTCGAGCCCTGGTTCTGGACAGGAAGGATAACTCTGGGAGTTGGAAGGGGTGTGATCGCGATTCTGCCTTCTCACATCGCGATACAGGATCGTGGACCTGAGTATCGCGATTTCGATTTTATATCGCGTATCGTTACAGCCCTAATATATATATATATATATATATATATATATATATATATATATATATATATATATATATGAGATCATTAATCAATTCACAGACCTTTCTGCCTGTTACATAGCTCTCTTTGCTTGTGTGAGAAGTCCACGCTTATAAGGCAGTCATAAATATAAAAATAACAATTTAAGTTACCCGGAGTTAATTAGAAATGGGATTTGGTTTCTTGTCAGAAGGAATGAGCTCTTACTGGAGATTTCATCAACTAAGGTTTCACGAATATACTACTACACCAAGGTTTTCAAAAATAAGGATGCATCACGTAGACTACAACAAACACACAATGGAGCACATAAAAGTAAACAAGCAGACCAGCACACAACTCATAGCATTTATCACATTAGTATCCCTGACATAAGAATATCATGACAAGAAACTAACCAACACTAATGGAAAATGTATAGCAATAATTCTACCCAAACACATTGTATCTATCAATCTGTATCAAACTCAAACAGATCTGCTGCCTTCATGTGCTATCGGAAATTTCCTACTTCCCACTTCTGAAGTCGTGATTATGAACTTGTCGCATTCAAGTGCTTTGTTGTCGAAAATAACATGATCTTTTCGGTTCTGATTTGATTGTGTTGGGTGGCTACTTCCACACTTTATTACAAGAGCAAGAAATTCGAATTCACTTATGGTTGCATGTAGCCAGATAGGAATCACAGGCACATCACAGAAAAGCATCAAAGTTGAATTTTAATATTATAACATATCTCAGAATGGGGGTGCCAGGCATACCTGTTATCCTTCCCCAAAGGGGTAATGTTGGAATCCAGAATAAATAAACCATATTGGCAGAAAAAAAAAAGAGTACAGAGTTGGAGGTGATCTCTTAAATTCAATATTTATCTAATGTGCTTGACCATGTGCAACACTCAGTATTGAATTTATCATTCTCTCAATCAGTTTTTACCATGAATCTTCAGAAAGATTAACACATGCGCCATTCTGCAATTGAAAGCAAAATCCACAACAACTGTCTGACCAGCCATCAGTTTGCTGATGTGGGCTTCAGAAATGAGGAGGCAAAGTTACTACTAATTTATCATCAATAATGAGTTTCTTTTTGGACCACTGCTTCATAAATCCTTTTAACACTGCAAGTGTAATGCTGGTCACAGCTCAAAGCGAACATTTCAAGTAATTTCAAGTCCATTCCCATTCAGTTGTGACTAAAAGTGATGTCTGAGTTGTTTACTTCATAATTAGCCAGTGCCTTCCCACCAGTTTGACCCATTCAGATGGGTTTGCGGACTGATTGCGAGCAAGAGATGAGCATTATCACATCAACAATCACAGTAATATGGAGATGGAGCCCTACTCTCAGCTAGTATTTTGTATCATTAAAATACAATTCTATTTCCCTTTTCACATCAACATTTGATATTATCATTTTGGTAGGCTATATAATGGTCAGCAGGCTTGTCATGTTGCCATGATGTTACCTTTCTCATGCAAAATATCAGAAATAAAGAAAATAAAATGTAAATAATCCATAGCAAACAATAGTGTCCAAAGTATCTGGTTTAGTGCATTTCTGAGGGCAACAGGACCAACCAATGCTTGCAAGTCAGGGCAGGCCAACCAATTTGGAATAAAGCACTTGAGGGCAGGTCGATCTCTGGGCATTATAATTCAGCCGCGGCCAAATACTTTTTGTCCTCTGAGACTTAGAGCAGTTTTGTCAACCTTAACAGGATCAAATTTACTTCAGTGTTATGTGTTTGGTCATTAAATTCATGTATTCTAGATTTGTTTCACCATCTGCAACATCTACTATAAGATTGTCTTATTTATTTAAATAATTTCTATGAACACATTTCCAGGGTTTTCAGAAATGGAAGCCATCTCAATGTTGTCTCTCATCATTTTAGTTACACCAAACCCTGATGCGTGTTGTCAGCACAGGTGTCGACTTAGAGTATGGAGGGTCGTAGATATGTTTTTATTATTCATATAAACTGAGAGGTATTTTCAAGCTACAAAGCCAGTCCGGAATGAACCATCGAAACTATTGTGACCTTCACAAAGAAGGGTGGCTGGGATCTTCAGTGCTTTCTGTCTACGTTGTCCATTATCATTACTACTGCTTGGTGTAAGCGTGGCGTACCACAAGGCTCAGTACTAGGACCGCTGCTGTTCACTCTGTACATGCTACCATTAGGAGATATCATTAGGAAACATGGAGTTAGCTTTCACTGTTATGCCGATGATACTCAGCTGTATATTTCTTCAAAACCCAACGAAACTTACCAATTCACAAAATTAACGGAATGCATAGCTGATATAAAAAATTGGATGACTAGTAATTTCCTACTACTAAATTCTGAAAAGACAGAGATTCTAATTATTGGACAAAAAACTTCCACACGTAATAACCCAGAATACTGTCTAACACTTGATGGCTGCTCTGTCAAGTCTTCGTCGTCGGTTAGGAACCTGGGTGTGCTCTTTGATACCAACCTTTCTTTTGAAAGCCACGTGTCTAGTATCTGTAAAACTGCATTTTTCCATCTTAAAAATATATCTAAAATACGCCATATGCTCTCATTGGGAAATGCGGAACAATTAGTCCATGCGTTCATGACCTCAAGGCTAGATTATTGTAATGCTCTACTGGGTGGTTGCCCTGCACGCTTAATAAATAAACTACAGCTAGTTCAAAACGCCGCAGCTCGAGTTCTTACCAGAACCAGGAAATATGACCATATTAGCCCGGTTCTGTCAACACTGCATTGGCTCCCTATTAAACATCGTATAAATTTTAAAATATTGTTGATTACCTACAAAGCACTAAATGGTTTAGCTCCGCAGTACTTGAGCGAGCTCTTAACGTATTATAGTCCTTCACGTCCATTGCGATCTCAAAATTCCGGTCAGTTGATAATACCTAGAATATCTAAATCGACTGCAGGCGGTAGATCCTTTTCCTATTTAGCACCAAAACTTTGGAACAGTCTTCCTACCATTGTCCGGGAAGCAGACACACTCTGTCAGTTCAAAGCTAGACTAAAAACACATCTCTTTGACCTAGCATACACATAACGCACTATAGACTTCTATAAATTCAATGTTAGGCTGCATAGATTAGGTCAGCCGGAACTGGGAACACTTCCGTTAAATCTTGATGTACTCGCTACATCATAAGAAGAATGGCATCTACGCTAATATTAGTGTCTTTGTTTATCCCGAGGTTTTCCCGCAGCCTGCCGGATCCAGGCCGTGTCCAGATCTGACGAAGGAGATCCGCCTGGACCCGATGACAATGCAGTGCTGAAGTATCCACTATCCTCTCCCTATGGAGGATCCCTTTCCCACTCTACAGATAAAGCGTTGTGAATTCCGGCTCGCGTACCCCGAAGTGATAAAATAAAACAAAATTCTGTATCAAAATTTATAGGCAAGAAAAGTAGTTTGTTTAGGCTGGGTTGTATGAATTATAAACCTGCGCACATATTTTAAAAAGCACATAACTATAGAATCAATTCTGAATGAGCATGTGAACGCCGTCAGCGTTAATCACAGGTTCGCGTTTAAAAGTCTGATCATTTCGACGGAGGTGAATCAATCAAAGTTAACTTTAGCTGGAAATAACATTATTCAAGAACCGCTATAATGCCAAAACAATCTGTTACCTTAAATTATATGTTTATCTCTGTAAAGCTGCTTTGAAACAATCCATTGTTAAAAGCGCTATATAAATGAAGATGACTTGACTTGACTTGACTTGTAAGCGTGCAATGAAAGGACGGAGCTGGTAAATCTGGTACAATGGGATAACAGTGACAGTTCATCAAATTAGTCAATGTGTAAAGCCTGACAATACGAGTAGAATAGAAGCACAGCTGTTCCTGTATTCCATATTGAATGACACATAATATTTTCACATTTCCTCCCCGCAGGTAGATGTTGAATTAAGATTTAACACTGACTGACTGACTGACTGATTCTCTTTGCTTTTGAAGATCTTCAATAAAAGCCTGGCTGCTTTCCTATTTAGTTTCTCTTAAATCAGAAATCGTATGAAAAGGAACATCGTGAATAAGTTTCCTTTTGTTCTCGACAAACATCTTATCACACTTTGACACAGGAAAATGCACCTTAGACGTAACAAAATAATTGCTTTTACTTTTCTATAGTCAAAATCTCTGCATTGATTTTTTTTTTGGCCAAACTTTAACATTATTCACTGGAATCAAACTCTATGGATTCATTATAGAATAAAATGGCTTCATATAACTTCCACAAATATCAAGGGCTGTCTGCAGGCCTGTGGTCACAGTCCAGTAATCAATACGATCTGAATTACAGGGGCTTCAGAGGGAATATTTTAAAGCTCTTCTGGGTGGAAAGAGTAAGAGGAAAGTATTATAATTCCCAAGCTGTTTCACCTAACTTTTTTTTTAGCTGTCAATGCCTGCGATACGGCAAGCAGTTGAAATGGGTATGGCAGTCCAGAATTCAAAATATTTCCATCGTCACCTCTGTCCCAGACTCGAAGCTCATGAAGGTTTCCAGTTTAAGGACATAAAAGCAATTGACAATGGCAAGTTCTTCAGCTTATATAGGGGAGAGCGGGGCACAACCTAACACATTTTGTTATTATTAATAAATCCCCTTACTCGTCAAAGATCACCGGTGATCCCAGATTATCACTGTTATACCTTTATTACTCATTTAAACATCACACACTTGCCCAGGGCCGGCGCTAGCCATTTGGGTGCCCTAAGCACAAATGCTTGGTGGTATTGTATTTAAGAGATATTTGTTATTTATATATAAAATATTTAAATTTATATATAATATAAATTATATATAAATATATACAGTATATACATGCAAATATTTCTTAAATATATACGTGCATATGTGTGTGTATTTATATATACAAAATAATTATACACAGTACACACACATATATCATGTAGAGACAAACTTTTATTTTGGATGCGATTAATCTTTTCCCAGCCCTAATAATTTGACAACTCTGTGAATATGAAAATATACAAACACTGAGATTGTGTTTCTTTTTTTTTTTTTCTAATTGCAGTTTCACCAACAGATGTCGCCCTTGGGCCTTGGCCTATGAACCTCTTGAAAATGACCGCATTATCCGCATAAAACAACAACGAAAAAACGTATCTAAGCGGTCTTCCTTTTCTCCCCAAACAAACTAACTGCATCTTAAACAGGCCAAGTTTCAAAATTTTCCGGGGGAGAAAGCCCCGGACCCCCGTTAAAATAAAAGATTCAACATGCAGGGCTAAAAAAGCCCCGGATCATTTCATTTGCACTACTAGCGACGCCCCCCCTGGACATGCATACACGACGCAAGGGCGCCCGCGCTACAAAACTAACATTTTTATTTAAAACATTGTCTTACCTGCAAAGCGACGCGCGAGTATCATCCCGCTGTCTATTCTTTTTCCTTTTTTCGCCCCCGACTCTTGGTGCCTTTTCGAGGCCATGTCTGAGGTCGGTGTCTGCCAAATTTGACATTGATTGAGGCATAATCGAACAGACCACTGGGAGGTGGGGAAGGGGGGGCACCAGAGGGAGACGGAAAAGGAGATTCACCTTTTTCTCGACTAATTTGGTCTAGGCCTATATTACTTTTGTATTGCTTTTGTATATTAACATGCTTTAGACATATTTTATTTGTTATTTATACTAGTAGCCTATTGTGATGATTTTTCACTAACCAGATTTTTTGGTGCCCCCCCAAGCACTTGGTGCCCTACGCGCAGCGCGTGATGTGCGTGTGCGGAGCGCCGGCCCTGCACTTGCCTTATCTGGACAAACTCGGCATCATTAGGAAGATTAAAGACTCGATATTTCGATATTTGACTAGCCTGGGAAAACCCAGACAACTTCCGGCAAATTTAGATTTGCTCTGAAAGTTAGTCTGGCAAAGAGCTCATTCAAACCAAGGGGCAACCTCCCCGTCTCTCTTTTGAAGCCAACACGGAAGTGAATTAAACTGGAATTCATCGAGTGGCCGCTTGAGGCTGACTGCAAAAGCGAGTCAAATCTGTATCTACCCCATGTTAAAATGTCTAACTTCACAGCAGAAAAAAACATGTTTACAGCCTGGTGGCAAATAGTTTTTTTGGTCTATATCGCTAATTTTGCCCTTCATGACGACTGTGAGGGGGTGATTTTTTTTTACAACTCATCCGTTTAAATTATATTTAAGCCTTAAAGTTCTGCATAATTAAGGGTGCGGCCACTTGAGTGACAGGTGGATTGCAGCTACTTTCACTGCTGGTCGTTTTTCTGCTGTCTGTTAGCGTCACCCTCAGCTGTTTTTCTGCTTTTTCCGGGATTATTTCATACAATTTAATACATGTATTATACCTTCGCCCGTGCACGCCGTTGGATTCCGTCGTGTTGAGTATGGAGAGAACGACCAGCGCTGTGTTTCCAGCTGTTTCCCTCACATGGACATATGGATTTCTGATGATCTCAGTGCGTTCTCTCCGTCCATGCAATAGATACACACCCTTGAATGAGCGTGGATTTCTAGTTCATTTACTTGAACTTCTGAGGTAATATCTTTGGTTTGACCCATCTGAGAAACTGAGAGGCGGCCAAAATCTGAGAATTAAAGCTCTTTACGAACTTGACGTGAGATGCCGACTGACATATGTGCTTGAATCACTGTCACTCACATGCACAAGCTTAGAGCAATATTGTAAGTTACTAATACATTTTTAACTAGCAGAATAATAATGCATCACGATACACATAGTTGACTGCTTGTATGTTGTGAGAAATGCGTGTGATCTGTGTTATGTACTGTTGTATACATGCTCTTAACCTTGTGGGATTAATAAAGTTGATAAAAAAGTAAAGTAAATAGTCTCACTTTTAGTTACGTCTTAACTATTAGAATATTTCGTAGGGCAAAAACATGAACTTTAACCATTGACTTTTTCATTGACTTTACTTTTTCAATCAGCTGTCACTTCAGCGTGAGGGCAGTAGCATATCATTAGTACCTCAGCTCCACCCACGTCCCACCTCTTTGCCCATTTTAATTTATCCGGTAGTGACGAGAGGTGACGCACTGCCAAGATGGCGACGGCCGGCCCCGCCCACTTTAGGCTTCAAAAACGCTCTTCAGAAACATACGGGTGACGTCACAGATACTACGTCCATATTTTTTTTACAGTCTATGATTCAAACCCATTTCCAATCCGTCTTTTGGCAGCGAGAGAAAAAGACCGGAAACACAACCTGCTTGATCCTGACTATGTAAAAGATCCGTGTTACATTTAATCCCGCGTTAGGTTGTGCCCTGGGGCCCGTTCTTCGTACGTTTTCTTAAAACATCCGAGATCAAACGAGACAGCCAAGATAATATCATCGTGCTCATCATGATCCGGCTAATTAGGTTCTTCGAACACTCCTGCCGGTTATGATTAGTATAGCTGGATTGAGTTATCTGAGATAATTGCACATTCATGCGCTGGTTTAAAAGTGGATATGTATCGATAGTAGAAACATTGATTAGCAACGCTGCTATTGCCTGCTCATATATTATTATATATAATTATTATATATAATATATTATACTTTTTAGAGGACTTCTTACCTTACTTTTTAAAATATAATTTTATCTTTTTTTATTGTCAAATACTAGATTATGTTTTATTATGAATTTTTAGCACTAAAAACCAAAGTTTAAATTATTAAAAGGGTATGCGTCGATTTTTTTGTGACAAAGGTCAGAAACTCCTGTAATGACGTCGATTTTTTGAGGCGCACTCTTGTCATAAATTCATATATTACTGTTCATTCATAATTTGTAAGAAAAAAAAACAGCGCTAAAATATCTATTTAGGAGTCTTAGACCTTTCCAACGATATATAGTTTTTCATGACTAGATTAGGATTTAATAGTAATATAGTGAAGTAAATTTAGGTTGTCCGTACACGGGCAAGTGACAGTTAAGGGATTAATGCACACATGCTTCAGCCACTTGCTTGGGAATACATAAAAGTGTTGGTGTATTGTTTAAAACTGCACAAAAGAGAAAAACACAATTTCATTACAATGAAGTACACTGGGGGGAAATGTGATCAATAACTCAATTTTTTTTTTTTTACATTAACTACATAGTTTCACGCATGTACACTTTCACAAGTCAAAGCAATTCATTACTACCCAACGTTTAACAGTTGATATGACTGGACCAGTCATGTGGATTATAGGCCTACTTAATTTAATGCAGCAACCAATTATTTTACAGTGTACAAAGATAATTTAAAGTTCATTTACCAGCAGTGAAGGTGTTGCTGCTCCTGGCCTCTGGTTGCGGGTCTGAGGAAGAGCTGAACCCAGGGATGCCCTCCACAATGGGTCAATTCACATTCAACCCAAGGGTCAGCTCTTCTCCCAGGGTGCAGGACCACCACCTGTTTGTTTTACTTTTCTTTTTTTACTCAGCCCTTTTCTTGGTTGCTTTTATAAACAGGCAAACATTTATTAACCGTGCCTTTTTAAAATAGACTATAATATAAGTAGTGCAAATTACCATTATGTAGAATATTCTATTAGGCTACTTCACTTTTACTTGTTCCCATGCTCTAGCAGTGGGTGGTGAATCTGACATTACAATGAACAAAGTAATGAATTATTTAGAAATTATTCAAATACAAAAATATATACTGTAATGAGTGTTAAAAACATCTAACATGGTCACTACAAAGTTAATTTGTCTGCTACTTTTTGCAAACCCTCTCACCTGGCTTGGCGTTTTAATTAAGTTTTCAAATTCAGCATATCCTTCAACCAATAACTCTTGCTCTGCCGCAGTGAAAAACTGAGCGCGTTCTTTGGCCACGGTGAGCAGTCAATAGCAGCGTTGCTGATCAATGTTTCTACTATCGATACATATCCCCTTTTAAATCAGCGCATGAACGCGCAATAATCTCAGATAACTCAATCTAGCTATACTAATCATAACCGGCAGGAGTGTTCGAAGAACCTAATTAGCCGGATCTTGATGAGCACGATGATAATATCTTGGATGTCTCGTTTGATCTCGGATGTTTTAAGCAACGTACGAAGAACCGGCCCCGGGCCCCGGGCCCCTGCGCCCCCCTACATTTGCATTGTTTTCATTGTTTGTGTTCCACCTGCCAGCTGGAGTGCCCATGATAACCACCAGAGGGCACTCCTTCCGTCTCCTTTCCTGCTTTATTAACTACATTTCCCATAACCCATTGCCTGGACTCATCATGTTCTGATTACTGCCACCTGTTTGTCATTAGCTTGTTTTTATTTGCCTATTTAAACCCAATGTCTTCACACACTTGTTGTGAAGTCTTGTTGGTGTTACACTGCATTTCTGAGTGCTGCTTCTGGTTTCCATGTCACGGTCTTTATCTTCTGCCAGTCTCCCTGGATTTGCCTGTGTCTTGGACTTGTGTTATTACCTGGATGTTTTGCTCTATGGTTTTGACCTTATGCCTGTTTTATGATTATGGATTACACTCAATAAAGCTGTTTGAATCTTCAACCCAAGTCTCGGAGCAGTAAGTAGCAGTTTGCAAATGTAAATCAGTGAACTTTCTCTAAACAGTTTGCTGGTTTCTATTGCTGCAGCACTCTGTGTTTGCTAAAGATAACCCTGAATGTTGAAATACTAGTCGATTAAATTAGCAAAAATAATCATTTTAATCTCTGAAACCATGTTGGTAATTTCTGTTTTTGTACAGTAAATATATTAAGTTCATTTTAAGTTAACCTGTTTTATGCCATGCTTGTAATGTTATATTTTAATGGGTATAATGTATAAATACCTCTGAGTACACAAGTTATACTCTTTCTGTTTATCTGTAACTACGCTTTGATATGAATAGCAGTCAGAAATTTGATAAGCTCACTAGCCCAAATGATAACATTTTCAGTCAGACAAAATGAATTGCTTTCCGTTCAGAGATTAATCTAGCAACTGCTCTGACTGATTATGAATCACTAAAATGGTTGAAAAGAGATTTGGTTGGGAATTGAATTACAGTGGTTTAACTAATTGGTACACTCAAAATAATTAGGGATGCACAATATATCTGACATACGTTCCTTTTTAATGTTATCGGCCTGATTCGCATTGATTGTTTTGAATTGCTTGAAATATGATTGAAATCACTTCAAAAAGGAAGCTGCAGTCATGTGCAACACAAGTCTGTCATATAGGCTACATGAAATTATGAGAACATCGATATAATTGTGTCGAACATGACTTTTAATAGTGAGACTTTTGTTTTTGTAATCATGCTCTCAGAAATTATATAAAGATTTAGATTTATCTGCCAAATATATTGGTTATTGGCTTTCAACTATAAAGAGTTATCGGTATCAATCAATCAATTTTCATATGGGTGCATCCTTATAAATCAATAAATCTCATAAGCATAATTCATTAAACTGCTACGCAACCGTTCATGTGAATTGTTTCAGGCATCAGACTACAATGGTCGCGCTGTGTCCGAAATACTACTTTTGAATAACTAATTACATTTTTTTACAATTGCAATGTAGTATGAATGTGAGTCATATGGTGGTATGGATGTTTTTAACCATATTTCAAATACAATTATAAAAATTAGTTTTAAATATGGTTAAAAACACACACATACTGTAAGTTAAACAATATACATTATTTATAAATTTAACGGACAACGTTTTCATTTTATTGCTACATGCAATTGAGTGTCCATAATTCATTACATTCAGTTGGCACATTAAAATATATTTCTATAACAATTACCCTTAAAAGCATACTAAACTACACCTCATTTTACAATGGGCTCAACTACAATAATTACATGAATTAACCCGTGTGAATATGATTAGTATGTCAGGCCTTATGAAAGAAAGATTTGTTTATGCCCTGTATTTCACCCATGTCAGTCAGCCCTAATGCAGGTGCAAAGAGGTCACAAACACTCAGTAATTTAACCACTCAAATCACATTTGGAGGTTCTTAATGCAGATTACCTTGTTGCACTGTAGGCCGAGACAACGATGCTGGCCCATCAATTAACCATTGACCTACAAGTGTTTTGAAGTATGCAGATGTAAAATAAAATATCTGTACAACAGTTTACAATACTACAGCAGTTTATTGGTCTTTTGACTAAATACTTTCTTTACCTCCCTTAGGCAGTCTGCAGAAAATTCTGCAAAAATACAGTACAGGTAAAAATACATTTCAAAATCTCAAGTTTGAGGGTGTACACTGTGCTACAGTTCACCGTACATAGAATAGTGAAATTTCCAACCCGATCTCACGGCAATTCGTACGAATTTTACGAGGTGGCTATTTCGTAACAATTCGTACGACCTCACTCGTACGAATTGGGAAGATTTTTGGTAAATCGTACATATTTTACGAGTTGCCCAATTCGTACGAATGACTTACCCCTGACCCTGCCCCTAAACCTACCCCTCACGTGGGTTTAGAAAAAGCGTAAGAAGTGAGGTCGTACGAATTCTTACGAATTAGCCACCTTTTAATCACTCGTACAAATTCGTACGAATTGGTCGTGAGATAGCGTTGGAAATTTCATCATCCAGAGTACTGTTATGGTTTACTGTAATTATACTGTACGTGTAATATAAAAACCCTGTGGATGATTCTTTCGGCTCTCTCTCCAGTGTTAGGAGGCATTTTCTAAAGCACACTCGCTGTGCTCCTATTTATATTATCCTGAGATTCTGATCGTCAGTTTTGGTACTTAATGTTTAATCAAGGGTAAAAATGTACTACTTGAGTTCACATTGTGATGCTTGAGTTAATTATAATGTGTTTGTGTTTTCTGAATGAGAGCATGCTTAAACCTGTGGAGAGCATTTTTGTGTAGTTTTGCAGTAACCATTAAGAACATTTGAATGCGTGTGAAAACAGGTGAATTGTGTTAAACGTTTTGAGAAATGTCTTTGTTTTGTCAACTAAATCAATGGTTCTCGAACACCCCATAACTGATTATGCTGTGTTCGAGAACCATTCAAACTGTAATACCATTACCAAGTGTGAATTGCAATTTGTCTCGCATCACTTGAGAGGGATGTTACCAGGTGTAAACGGTGGCAAGGAATTGAGGCAATGACAAGATGTACTGTAAAAACAAAACAAAAAAAAAATATTAAATTAAGTGAACAATAGAAAGCCATAAAACACTTTCATTATTATTCTAGTCTTATCTGTGTATAATAAACCAGCATAGAGAAATGCCATAGCAACAATGAAGCTCAAAATATCCCACTACTGGCGGAACACTTGCGATGTGTCAGCCTGGTCTCATTGTTAATACGTAAGTATTATACGTTTTTTTCAAAGATAGAAAACGTACTTTTTGTACGTTTCATAGATCCTGAAACGTGTAATATAGACGTATCTGCAACATTTAAACGTAACATAATTACGTTTTTTCAGCTACAAAACGTTAACTGTTTACGTATATTTCATATCTGTATAATTTCCCTTTTACCATTTTATAGATAAATGTGAGATCCCTCAACCCTACTTCTAAACCTAAACATACCCATTTTATACAGAATATAAAAAGGATAAAACGTAATGGACAGAGGTGTGTAGGGAAATGGCAGTTTTATTAACAATAGCATTAAAATATATTTTGAGCCACTAATCCTACACCTAATTTACCCCTAAACCTACCCATAACCATTCCTTAAAACTACGTAGGCTAACGTTACAATTATGAAGAAAAACACAACAGACAGACAATTAATCACAATAATTTATTTATTGCGAAAATGTCAAAACCGGTACCAAAAGTCGTTCACATCATTATGTGTTGCAGTCGCAGACGCAGTCCTCTGAGTAGAATTTAAGTTATTAATCCATGAAAATGTTAATCCGGTTTCGGCTCGCACTGTGAAGGCGCGCGCGCTTCTTCATTTCAAATGTTGCACACCGACTGGAACACGGAATTTTGCAATTTGTGACGAAGCAGGCGAGAGGGCGAGAGCCAATGAGCGTTTGATATCCCTGCCGTAAAACATGTCGTAACGCTTCTTCAGGGCGCATTTTTTGAGATGGGTCTGTCTGCGGACTGCAAGAGAGGGGCGTAACAGGAAGTGGGCGTAACAGGAAGTGGGCGTAACTTGAAGTTGTCCAAATCACACAGAACCATACGATATGTCAAACTCAAAACGAGATGTTGTCGCTTGTTAGCAAGATGCCAGCTCGTATAGAAACAACAGTAAGAATATGTTCCCAAGATAACCGTGTAAATGTAGTGTATAAGTGTAGGCTATAATATAAGTCATATTGACGCTTTTTAAACTGCACAAGGGTGGAGTAAAGCGTGTGGAACGTCGAGCTTGCCAATCTCTCTCGCTGAGTGTCACACTCACACAGATGCCAGGTCATTCGACAGAAACGTCCACTTTTGGTATGGAAAGATGCTAACATTTAAACTTAGACGACATTATTAGATTACCCTTTGACTTTATGAATATAAATTACAGCTTATTGATTTTTTTATATATTTTTGTGCATTTATTTAGTATTAATATTGTGCAATATTAAAGTTTTTTTTATGAAATATTATTTAAATAGTTTCAGCACATGTAGTCAGTTACAGAAAATGTATAATAATAATGCAATAAATAACAAATTATGTTTTATTTATTTTAATCAGGTTAAAACTTAAAAGTGTGCTTGAATGATTTGCAATTTGCTAAAACAAAACTATTTGAAAACCAGTTAAAATCAACTAGTGATGCAATCCTCTAAATCTTTGAGTGTAAGCAGAATTAAAATGATGTAAAATTATCATCGTCACGTCATGTGATATTTTATTTAATGTGACGTACTATATGTCAGGTGATTCATTGTATCACTGGTGTTACTGTCTTTTTTTCTAAGACCAAAGATCATCATTCTTCAACTATAATTAAGTAGATGAGACTAAATTGTTACATCTGGCATGCAATCTAAATGAATAGCTTTGAATAAAGTTGATCTATAAATGGGAGTCACTGGTGTTACTGGTGTTACCCATAAGAAAGGTGACACCAGTGACCGTAACATCAGTGACAATTTTCATGAAAAATTCATTTTTACAAAATGGCTGCTGCAAGGTATCAAACCACATGTTGTCAATCATGGTATAGGCCTACTAAATTAAGTATAATCCATTTGTATTATAGAGTTTTACAATTACCTAACAATAAAGTAGGTCATACCAGTGAGTTCAACTAAAAGCTTCATATAAAATCATTAGATAAATTTGAAAATGTCTGATAACTGAAACGAGACAGAGGATTATGGGCCTTTCCTTATAGTTATTCAGGAAATTGTAAGGAGAAAGTCAAGTGATGTCATCAGTGTGATTTTTATTTTAAAATAAGAGATTTTTGTCAACACCATGACTCAACTTCCGTAGACCACTTCTTTCATTATAAATTTTATAATATTTATTCGGCATTTTTTTTTAAATGTAATTTACAAAATATTTTTGATATTTTTGCATTATATATTTTAAATGGTGGGAAACCCTCTTATTGACATAAAAAATAAAGCATTTTCCCTCTGAACATGACTGTGGGGACGAGCACGTCTGTGGTGCTTGGGATTCTGTATAATTAATAAAAAATCAAATATTGCCACATTGATGGGTCAAGGTGTAGCCTAATTGTTCAAATTGAATATTGTTTTATTTTAAAAATAAAGAAAATATTTACCCTAAAGTGTCTTTTAAGTGTAATATTTCTGTAAATGCTAGGGACAGAAAAAAAATTAGATTCCTACAGAATGACAGTAGTAGATCGCCCTGGAGTGGTCACTTTCCATTATTAAAATGTAGGCTATGTAAGATGTCACCTAATAGATGTAAATGCATATCGCCTAATTTATTGTTTTCGAAACCAGTTTACGACTGTTTCCTCTTTATTTTGTCTGCAGCTGTGGTGCTTTTGAGTGACAATTCCTCATTTGTCCTTTAACTCTCATTGTGTTGCCTTTCAATTAAAAGATTTTATTATGGATGTGCTTGTTGTTCATTTGTCTCAAAAGTATCATAAGATTTGTTTGTCAGCGGTGCATTTAACTGTTATTTAGTGCTGTTGATATCAGTTATCATTTTTAAATCATCAGCCAAGGCATACAATACGATATCAAAAGATGTTTAAAATTATTTATTTAAAAATAAAATAAAAATACAGCCCAATTTCAAAAGGATATATTAGAGTTTGCTCCACACTTTAGTTGAGGTGGGAAGTATAATTGATAAAACATTACATTGCAATATGGTTTCTTGCAATACATTATCAATACCCTGGCACTAATGCAGATTGCAGCTTGCTTTGTATACCAGAACATGCATTTCGGTTCTTAAAACAGTTAAGAGTCAGTTTAATCAACTCCAGTATGTTCTGTTTATGTTGTTAAATTCGTGCGAGAGCGATTCAAAAGCATACAGAACTGTGTTCTAATCGCTCTCGCGGTAATACACCGACCGGTATTTGCAGCGCTGCTTTAAACAGTGAGCGACTTGAAGTGGGCGTAACTTGAATGGACGTAATTTGAAGAGGCGTAACTTGAAGTAACTTGAAGGGGCGTAACTTGAAATTGCATTTTTTGAATTTGAATTCATCACGAGCGCGGGATTTGACGTTTACGGTCGGTGATGAGAATGGAGATGGAAATCGCTGGATAAAGGGCTGAATTTGGATCTGTTTCTTGCAAACGTATGGATTCTAAAGATTTGGATTACATCAAGCTAATAAAATGTATGTCTTTTGTGAATTTATGTTGTGTTTTGGTGTATTATGGTTCTATAGGAGAAAACGCATTTTGTGTCTCACGGTAAATAAACTATATTATTAAATGGTTAAAAAATTAAGAAGGTAATGTTATTTTAAAGGGTTTAAAGTGTAGTCTTGTTTAACACAATGTAAGTTAACTTAGGCTAATCCTCTGAAACGAGTTTGCAGCAGAAGGCACGAACAGAGTGAAATATTATTTCTTAAATGAGTAACGTTAAACTGCTTTTAATAAATGCGACTGAAAACGTAATTGATAAGACAGTTGACAGCAATAGAGTCAAAACATTAATGCCACGATTTTAATAAGCATAAATAGGAACAGGTACAAATTTGTACGTCGGTAGAGTCCATACGTAAATAATTTACGTTTTTGTGCTGTCAATACGTAAATATTTTACGTTTTAGTGCTGTAAATACGTCAGTATTATACGTTTCTGAGTGTACAAAATGTAAGTAAATGTACGTGTGGTAGAACTACACTTAACGTAAAATACACACATATTCTCATGAGATCACGTTGGATGTGTTTAAATGGAACACACTAAGCCCTTGATCACTTGGAATCCACAATGGAGCTGATTTATTATTTACAGTTTTATTCCTTAAGAATTTTACACACCATTCTATAGACCTGTATGTTATTGGGCTGTTGGAGACGATGTAAAAAAATTACACAAGCGAAAATTAGAACAATACAATAAATTATAATAGTCATCTTAAAGTAGCTACAAGTATTATGCGGTCAAATGTCAAAATAGCTCAAATATCCTACATTAGCGTTGTGTGGAGTGGGGGTAAATTAAGCGTGATCTGCTGTGACGTCACAATCATTTTGCATTTTGGTCTGGATCTGCCTGATTTGGTCAAAGTCGAGGGTCTGTCTTTAAATAAAGTTTAAACGTTTTTAGTTATATTTTGACTATTTCAACCCCCCTGAGGTTGACTAGTATTTTCTGTAGGTTAAACATCCTCTTACTGACCATTGGCTGAAAAATGTCCCTCTTTTGTGTGTTATTCATGAAAGAGCATAAATTATGAAACATCGCCTATGCTCGCCTATGCTCAAACAAGACCGCTCCGATGCTGCATTTGATTAACGCAGAACCAAAGCACCATTTGATGGGTGCTTTGGGTGCAAACAAACTTCCCTCATTGACGAAGTTGAATACACTTGAAAATTGCGGTGGGGATTCCCCCGAGGGGAAGTGTTTAAGGAATGTTGCGAGTGTGTTTAAAAGTTGAGTTCCATGCAGCCCTGGACATCTTTTATGAGGTCAGTTCTATTATTGGGACCATTCCAAAAAACAACAACGTGTCCTGTGATTAATGCCGTTCATCTCATCGTTCCCCTTTAACAGGACATTTCTCAAATGTTTATCACATTTTCCCCACAGCTTGACTGCATCTCAATTTCACAAATCAGTTTATTACAATATAATCATATTAGGCTAAACAGGACTTCCAGTGCATGCTAACTGAATTTTTCAGCTGTGTAGTGAAGGCTAGTTTTCACCACTTTTACAGAATATGCAGAATATCTCGGCATTCAAGGTTTTATTTCACAAACGCACTCAAAGCATTATTCAGCCTTGTGTACTCAAATATGCTGAGGATCCATGTTATTTGTCAAAAAGACCACCTTGAAGCTAATATTTTGCTGTAAACAACTGCACAGATTTTAAGTCTTTGTTGTCGCATCAAAAATGTCATCCTGTCAGTTCTAAGAAATGCATTGCAGTTCAAGTTGTTTTTGTTTGTGAATGAATATTGCATAAAAAGAACAAAGAGTGGCTTTTTATAGTTGAGATTATTGGTATGCAAATGGTGATGCAACCCTCTGTTTTTCTCTGTTTCCCTCTATAAATAGCTGGAGGCTCTTCTAATGTCTCCTCTGTTTGGACAGAGCTTTAGATCTGCAGTGAAGCTGGCTGTGTCTTGCTTGGCTTCTGTCCGACCATCCGTACTCTCACAGTGAATCATCCAGCACTGTCACACTGCGACTGACTTACTGGAGCCAATCACCTGTGATGGATAAACAGGTAATAGAAGTTGAGTTAAAGCTGATCAGACTCAGTGCCGCCAAATCCTGTGGAAAGATGCAATGCAGAAAGGTTTACCAAAACATATCAGTGACCCATCAAATGGTGCTTTGGTTCTGTGTAAATCAAATGCAGCATCGGAGCGGTCTTGTTGTTTGCACATAGGTGATGTTTCATAATGTATGCTCTTTCATGAATAACAAACAAAATAGGGACATTTTTCAGCCAATGGTCAAGTAAGAGGATGTTTAACCTACAGAAAATACTAGTCAACCTCAGGGGGGTTGAAATAGTCTAAATAAAGTTTAGACGTTTTTAGTTTTCTTTCCGTCAATTTTAATGAATGTCTTGGAGACTGAATGTTAACTATAATATAATAGCATTTTCATTCTTCATTGCATGTTTAGTTCACTATATTTAAACTATGTATTTAAAGAGTAACTCCTTATTTCTAGTTAACTTTAGACATTCTACTAAGTAACTTTGCAACGATGTTGCTTTGATGCTCCCCAACAGACATTCTACTGGTTATGAGTAACTTTGCAAATACATGTCAACATATTCTACTAACCCTAACAGTCTACTAATACACTAATGAGAGTTGGTTGAAATGTAGTTGCAAAGTTACTTCTAGTTAGTAGGATATCTAAAGTGGACTATTGAAATAACGTGTAACCCAATTATTTCTGCGATTGCAAATGTAAATACACTTATGCTGCCCTTGTGCAGTGTTATGCATTCTGTGCAAATTTGATTTGAATGAACGCAGTCCTTAACCAACAAAAGTCGGACAGTGTTACTTTTTGTTTTAAAGTTGATAAGCCTATCACCATTTTCCAAACAAGCCTGCGTTTTAAAGTATGACTGGCACTTATGGTTTGGGGAAATTCCACACGCACAAAAACATACTAAAACAAATCATTTAAAATAATAAGGTTGTGCTTCAAACAATCCTTATCTGTCAGTTGTAAATGTCCATTCATTCTCTATTTGTATCCGTCTGGAAATAATAGAACACTTGGTATTTTAATACGACATTGCTATCACAAGAATATTAATGGCAAGAGCTCTTTTCAGTCAGCTGTGTTCCGTTCCTCCTGATTTTCTTTGTATTTTGATGTAACTGTATGAAAAAGACAACAGACACTGCACATTTGTGGTATACTCTCCCATTTAATAACTGACACATCCTATGAATAATTCAATGGAACGCACTAAGGACGTCTAATTTTTCACCCCAAATCCTCATCTCTTTTCTGGTTTGTTTTCACATGGGCACTTTAAAAAATAATATTCTGTTCTTTTTTCATATTGGAAGTGTTGACTGTAAGGTTTCTAAAGCAGAGAAATACAATATTTTTATGTTAAAGGAATAGCTCACCCAAAAATGAAAATGATCACACAATATAGGCTACTGACCCTCAAGCCATTCAGGTGTAAATTACTGACTTCTTTCAGCTGAACAAAATTGGAGTTATATTAAAGATATCCTGGCTCTTCCCAGCTTTGTAATCCTTGAAGCTCCAAAAGGTGCATCCATCCATCATAAAAGTAATCCATACAACTCAGGTGGGTTAATAAATGCCTTCTAAAGCAAAGTGATGGGTTTTTGTAAGAAAAATATCCACATTTAAAACTTTATAAAGAGAGAACACTTTTTAATATCCATGCATATTCCAGCTAAAGGACATATTGTGATTAACGAAACACACGTATGTTACATAAAATAGACATGTATGTATTACTAGAGTAATGATCACATCCATATCTGAGCTGTTGGGGTTATTCATGTTCTGCTAAAAGTATTTGTTTACACTTAAGTTTCCTTTTGATGATCGATGGTTAAGGGGTGAGGAGAATGTCGCCTCATTGTACCCAGTTTTTGAAAATGCTTATTACATTCATCGAACAAACAGTTAAACGGGTTCATTAGCAGTCACTACTGGTTTGCAGTTGAACAGAATTTCCTCATAATTTGTGCAAAGCGTCATGAGGCGTAGGGAAAAGGCATATGTTGTGCTTTAATACTGACCTATTTTTTTTTTAATCCCCCTGCTTGCCGTGGCCCAATCAGAATATATCTGCAACATTTTTATTTATTTATTTGGTCATCACCCACCGGTTGGGTTTTGCTTGTCAAATAGCTACCAGTAATGTTATGCTTGGGTATAAAATGCAGAAAGAGTCTTGCATAGCTGTGCTTTAGCCCAATGTACTGCTGAACTGACTGCAAGGTCATTTAAACAAAAGCAAAAAATATAAAAGCAAAAACATAAATAAAATAAAAAAACTCGATTTAAGTGTGTCACTCAAATAAAAGGAAAATTCAATCTGGCACGCTTGATTACACACCCACCATAATCAAACCAACTCTTCTGAAGCTCAGTTTTATATGCACATATATTATACACTGATTACTGAAATATTTGAAACAGTTTAATATTAACCTTTTACTACACTTGGCAAAGGCAGACTAGAACATTTCATTTATAAATGTCCCTTGCTAAAAGCCATAAAACATGCTGTTGTTTTCCATAAAATGAAAGCATACAATGACCAGGGGCTGGATTCTCCAAATATTCCAAGATTTGTTTTTGGAAGGCATATGCATTGCTCATGCTTCTCATGCATCATATTGAGTTTCAACTCTGAACCTGTGTCATTCTGTCTACCACCAATATGATCTCTTTCTCAGTTTACCACAACGGTACAGATATTCACAAAATATATGTATGTATTGGGAGAAAACTGAATGTCGGAGCCAGGAGTTCAAACTGCTGGTATTTGTGTGATGGCAGTATTGTGAACTCTAAGCCATCCTGTTTTCTTAGTTTGAAGTACCTCCCATCGCATTTGTGCAGATTGTACAGAGCAGCATTTTCTGGTGAACTGCGTTTGCTGACTATGTCAGACACAGAATCTCTTTCATGTCACTACCAATATCGATTTTTCAGTCTTTGTTACAAAGCATTGAAGATATAAGCCTCATTGAGTGGGAATACCAATCAGATGTTTCATCTGCTTCCTTGGGAACCTGGTGGGCAATCCAACACGGTCCAAAAGTCTATGCAATTCACAGAAATAGCAGGTGTAAGACATCAATATTCAACATCCTCTATTAGGTTAAGCTTCCGTTAGGATTTAGGATATTTCCACATTTGTGACAAGGTTCCAAAAATGACACACAGCAAGAACCAAATGCAAGTAAAAATCGGTTCTGAAGAGTAAATGATGTGCATTTGCAGTATGATCATTGACAGTAAGATGCCTTAATTGTATTTTATCTACAGAACTTCATGCGTCAAATTTGGATTGCATTAAGCCAACACACAAGCACAAACACGCATAAATAAAGTAAATGAATGATAATGTTCCACACATTGTGATTTGTTTTTGACACGTTCACAGAGATGAAGACTACATCTTATATACATTACTGGTCAAAAGTTGTGAATAATTAGATTTTTTAATGTTTTTATGAAAGTCTCTTCTGCTCACCAAGGATGCATTTAATTGATAAATACAGTAAAAACAGTAATATTGTAAAATATTACAATTTAAAATAACAGTTAGGGGATAGAATTTACAGTTTGTACAGAAAAAAAAAAAAAAAAAAAAATATATATATATATATATATATATATATATATATATATGTATATGTGTTCCCAAAAACATGGAAACCAAGTTTTTGAGGGTTTGTAAGTATGACATACACTCACCTAAAAGATTATTAGGAACACCCAGCCCGTTCTCATCCTTTGGCGTCATATAGGTGACGCTATATGACAAAACGTCGAAATACTACGCACATGGCACCCTTTAGCGTGAATATAACACGCGAACCCAAGGCGTCATAAAGTTGACTGGCATCCTTTAGCGTGAATATGAGACGCAGACCCTACAACACACCTAAACCTACCCATCACTTCGCGTGTTATATTCACGCTAAAGGGTGCCATGTGCGTAGTATTTCGACGTTTTGTCAGGCGTCACCTATATGACGCCAAAGGATGAGAATGCGTTGGAACACCTGTTCAATTTCTCATTAATGCAATTATCTAATCAACCAATCACATGGCAGTTGCTTCAATGCATTTAGGGGTGTGGTCCTGGTCAAGACAATCTCCTGAACTCCAAACTGAATGTCAGAATGGGAAAGAAAGGTGATTTAAGCAATTTTGAGCGTGGCATGGTTGTTGGTGCCAGACGGGCCGGTCTGGGTATTTCACAATCTGCTCAGTTACTGGGATTTTCACGCACAACCATGTCTAGGGTTTACAAAGAATGGTGTGAAAAGGGAAAAACATCCAGTATGCGGCAGTCCTGTGGGCGAAAATGCCTTGTTGATGCTAGAGGTCAGAGGAGAATGGGCAGACTGATTCAAGCTGATAGGAGAGCAACTTTGACTGAAATAACCACTTGTTACAACCGAGGTATGCAGCAAAGAATTTGTGAAGCCACACCACGCACAACCTTGAGGCGGATGGGCTACAACAGCAGAAGACCCCACCGGGTACCTCTCATCTCGACTACAAATAGGAAAAAGAGGCTACAATTTGCAAGAGCTCACCAAGATTGGACAGTTAAATACTGGAAAAATGTTGCCTGGTCTGATGAGTCTCGATTTCTGTTGAGACATTCAGATGGTAGAGTCAGAATTTGGCGTACACAGAATGAGAACATGGATCCATCATGCCTTGTTACCACTGTGCAGGCTGGTGGTGGTGGTGGTGTAATGGTGTGGGAGATGTTTTCTTGGCATACTTTAGGCCCCTTAGTGCCAACTGGGCATCGTTTAAATGCCACGGCCTACCTGAGCATTGTTTCTGACCATGTCCATCCCTTTATGGCCACCATGTACCCATCCTCTGATGGCTACTTCCAGCAGGATAATGCACCATGTCACAAAGCTCGAATCATTTCAAATTGGTTTCTTGAACATGACAATGAGTTCACTGCACTAAAATGGCCCCCACAGTCACCAGAACTCAACCCAATAGAGCATCTTTGGGATGTGGTGGAACGGGAGCTTCGTGCCCTGGATGTGCATCCCACAAATCTCCATCAACTGCAAGATGCTATCCTATCTATATGGGCCAACATTTCTAAAGAATGCTTTCAGCACCTTGTTGAATCAATGCCACGTAGAATTAAGGCAGTTCTGAAGGCGAAAGGGGGTCAAACACAGTATTAGTATGGTGTTCCTAATAATCATTTAGGTGAGTGTAAATTATAGCAATTAAAATTGAGTGAAGGATGCAACATAGGATCACTGGAAAAACATGCCTCTTCCTACATTTTTGAAAACTCGAAAAACGTACCTATACGGTTAATTCACCTCAGTTCCCAGCTTAAATGAACACTAGTGGCAGTAAAACATAGACAAATTTGATTTCTTTTTCAAACGACTTTTATTTACAGGGGCAGATTATCGATTAATAAATACTTATTTTTTTCACGGTTCCTTGCTCAAAACTATGTTATCAGCTCAAAACACTTTCAGCATAGTGCATTATTATTATATATATATATATATTTGTAAACTAATATATTTCCCTATGTTTGGTTTTTCTGACATAGTAAACTTTTTTGGTAGCTTGGCTGGTAACTTGTAATGCAGAGTCCTTGGGTCCCGTGAGTCACGACTAAAGAGATCAAAGAGAAAGCGAGCTTAAATGGCATAGTTGATTCAGTAAATGTGCTTTTATCTCAGGTTTGCTTTTGTTAACACTATTGGTTAGGTTTAGGCCTACATTATTTTCAGTCATGGCATAATGAGTAAAGAGTCAGACTGGTTAACCGAAGGTTGCGGGTTTGATTCTCAAAACCGTCTGGAAATGACTGAGGTGCTCTTTAGCAAGGCGCCTAACCCCCAATCCTGGGTGCCACAGAAAAAAAATGTCGAACCAGGTACGTTCTTCCAAGAGCCTGAGCTGGAACTATTAGTATAATATCAATATATCAACGTTTTACTTTTCCCAATACTTCACATAGTGCATTTGCATAATATATGATTTTTTTGTTAGTAAAGGGCAATGTGTCTGAGCCTTGACATTACATGGCTACAGACCTGCCAAAAAAATGAAATAAACAAATAAAATACACAATAGATTAACGTAATGTCCTGGAAAAAAAGGTTTCACGAGTTTGTTATGCAGGCCTTTCTTGGTCTATTTGAGGCCCAACTGCCCACTAAAGATAAGCCTCCTTGCAAGTGGAACAGAAGCATGTCCCTTCAACTCTGAAGGACATAATGCATCATTTCATCGTACAATTGAGCTCCACTTGACTTCAGGAGATGAGTAACGAGAATGGTGCATTAGGCAGTGCAAGTCATTTCCAACCAGCAGAACAGACATGGTCTTACCTGAAAGGAGTTTGGCTCACTTCCTCTCTCTCAGCAAAACAAGTCTCTCTCTCTCTCTCTCTCTCTCTCTCTCTCTCTCTCTCTCTCTCTCTCTCTCTCTCTCTGTCTCTCTGTCTCTCTGTCTGGTACTGTCAATGGTCATGTTCTGTTATAAACCCATATGACTTTCTAACTTTAATGCCTGTTCTTTTACATGCAATTACAATGAATGGGTAATGGAGATTTCAATATCAAAAAGAATGCAGATGCACAATAGAAATACTGCAAACCAGACCTAAATGTATTACTTGTTGTTAACCACTGCCAATTAATTGTACTCAAGAACTGGATAAAAACAACAATTTGATGTCAGTTTCTTTTTTCCTTTTTTTTTTTAAAAGTGAACTGTTCCTTTAAAAGCAAAATAGCGGGTGTAGAATACATTTGCTGTCATTTACCCCCATAAATATTTGAACCGTAACTACTTGCAACCTCTTTTATGAATGCGAATACTTTTTGAAACCCCCATGAAATCAGCATTAGTGAGACTCTGATCTCTTTCCCCTGTTATTTTTCTCTCTCATTTCTTCTCCAGTTCTATCTGTCACACTTGTCTGGCAACATGGTGATTCTGAATAATGCGGACTAATTCTCCTTCTGCTATTTCCTGCAGCAAGCTCCAGGGCTCAGCGTTCCGTTCTATTACTTTGCTTTTCAGTGTCTTTCACGTCTGCTACTCTGCAAGCCTCCAGGATCAAACATTTCACCATGGGTTTATATCTCCTGGTTATATCCAGGGGAATAGAAACCCACTGATCTTTTGTCATTTGTGTGTGTAATGTGAACATGGTGTGAATGCCTTTTTCAAAACTATTTTATTCTTTACTCCTGTGAATTCAATACTTGCCTCTAACTTGTAGTCTTAGAAGCAAAAGGGCATTTCACACTACTCTTAACCCTGGGTTATCCTCATTCTAAGCACCCTTTTAACCCCAGTTAAAGGAACGGTTCACACTTGTAATTTAGTACCAGGGTTAGCACCGCTTTTTTACCCGGGGTTATGAAACCCTGTTCTGGAGTGACAAAACGATGTGGTGTTGGAATGTTACGATGGCGTAGCAATTGACAACCATATTCACATGCTTTGGACAGTCACGAAAACACAGTGCATTGTATAAACAGTATTTTCAGCATTTGAGGGGAAAATGTCAAACGGCGACAGAAAATGTGACAATTGGAACGAAAAAAAAATGTCATTTTTATCTTTATAAAATAAGGATAAATTTGATAGTACAGTTAGCAAATTCTGTAATATATAATATGAGGATGCACAATGCTAGAGCCCTTTATGTAAGCATATTGTATGCGGCGTTCGTCCAATCAGTGACACTGACACTTTTGGTGTGCTGGTTTGGTGTCATTGGCGCCAAATTTGCATTGGTTCTCATGTGTCGTAGTCGGTTGTGAATTGGGGAAAGAGGAATATTTTTGGTAAATAACTTCAGTTTTGGTCTGTTCTTGTGGATTCAGAAGACTTGAAATATAGTACACTTTAAAAAAGCCTGGGTTAAAACCAACCCAACGTGGGTTAATTTGGTAACCCATCATTGGGTCAAAACAACCCAGTGGTTGGTTTGTCCATGTTTGACCCAAGGCTGGGTTGCCAAAATTAACCCAAGGTTTGGTTAAATGTTAGGTTAAATATTGGGTTAAATGACTACAGTAACAAGACAGGAAACAGTATTAATCAAAAAAGGGGATTTTTCTTTTTTGGTAAGCAAGAATACCTATAAATGGACAAAAAATATACCGTAAGCAAAAGTAAAAATATGTACACGTTTTATGTGAATAATGAATGATTAACTTATATGTGAGACCACATTTGAATAGTTATTTTGTTTATTCTTTCTTCTGCCAACGAAAATACATCCACTATGTCCACTCCACCTTTGAGTGCCACCAAGAAAAACAGACTGAAAGCCTGTAATAAACAATAAATAAACTGTGTAGTGCTTTTAATTACTCTTCTCTAACGTCATTGAGGAATTTTCAATTCCTGCTCACCAGTCATTAGTTGCCACACGAGTGATATGTGAGAAAACACTCTAACAAAACTCTCCAATTTTAAAAAGAGAACACTCCTTGCTTACAGGCATTTCTAAGTGGTCTCTCTCCACTTCAGTTAGTTTACTTCTATTTTCCTCACATATTCCTCTCAGTGCCACAAATGGATAGGCGAAGTGGTATCAACACTTAGAGTATATAGTTGGAACTTGCGCAATGTACATATTTTCTTTCTCACCCACAAAGCAGCCCTGTTGGGTTACTGATTGACTGATTATCAACCCAAAATGGCCCAACAGCCTCAACTCAGCATTTGGGTTAAAATAGCCCAATGTAATGCAGAGATTATATGGTCTACTTGAATTTCATATGAGTAATTAATGAGGGAAGCAAGACTGTGGTTAATTGCGTGAAAGGTGGTTTATACCTAACATAACTAATTTAGTGCTAAGGGAACTAAGCCATAAGCAGTTAGATCAATTAATCAGAGGAAAGTAATAACACTGAAAAACAGAAATAAGAGAACTAATTAAAGAACCGACATATGACAACATATCATATAGCTTGCTTAAAGGGCTTGACGTCCTTGATCTTTTTTTAGATAAGAGTTTGATATATCTTGAAATCATGGTGCAACTTTCAGACCATTCACAACTAAACTTATTATCTGGTCAAAAAAACATCTACTTAAACTAAGCTGTACAAAAAGCTTGTTCTGAAATCTCTGATACCATAACATCGACTCATTAACAAATGAAACGCATTAATACATGTAAAATTTGGTATCAGTACAGTAATATAGAGGAAGTAAGAGAGAACTTAATATTTCTAGAGGAACTAACGGTAAGAGTACAAGTTGGCTGTGTGTAGCACCTACAGCTCTGCAGAATCCCAATACAGTGAAATAAGTGACTGAAGTTTATCAGTCACAAAATACAGTATATGATAATTTTTTGGAGCATAGTATTTCTTAAGGGGATAGAACCAATAATAATACTACTTCTAAGAGTCAGAGAGAGGGTACAAGCTTTTCATGAAAAACTAACTTCTGTAAACCTCTACAAACATTGTAATGTTGAAAAGAATAAGTGATAAAACAGGATATGATCTTTTTTTTATGGGGCCCAAAGCAACATTTAGCCAGGGGGCCCAGAATTATTCACGGCCCTTTTGGGAAGTGGAACTTTAATTCAAAGGAAACTGTTCAGAAGTTTCAGAGCATGAATAAGTGTTAAATAAAAACAAGAAATGGAGGAAAATAGCAGATTCGAGAATGGAGACATTTCCTACAGCAGTGACATCTTGATGGAACTTTGGTTCCCTGTAGGGCAGATTTCTAGTAGATGATTTATGGTCAGCCCAGTACTTTTGTCAAGCTGATAATACCACCCCACATCTATGTTGTTAGATTTCCACAGTCCATCTCACTGATGGATCACAAGTGCACCTAAAGATTGTTGCCTTCTGTCTGCACGCTTGGAATAAAACAATCCAGGAGCAACTAGGGGCACAGAATCCATTAGAGCTGCATCAGGATCCTCTGTCCCTCTGCAAATCTAACATGGTTATATTTCATGTCTGTGTCTTCAGTGAGAGAACTCATCTTCTCTGACTGCGGAGGAAATGCTGCGTTGGCTGTTCTCTTGTGGCTTGACACATGACTAGTTTGAGACTCTGGGCAGAAGAGGAAAATCTTAATGTCAATTCTTGATAAATGTGAGAAATGTATGTCCAGCACTAAGAATCGCACCACATATGTTCTTTTTGATTCAAAGTTATAGGGGAGACTGGGCCTATAACTAGTTTTAAGACACTTCAAACTTCTTCAGTACTTCAAAACGTCTTCAGCTAATTTTGTGAATGCCATCTCTTAAGTAGATTTTAATAAAAAGTTATTAATTAAACTTTGGGCCTTTCTCAATCTGTGTTCTTGTCTGTACTTGTGTCCTTGTGTTCTTGTGAAACGTCATCTTTCGTGGCCCAAGTACTGTCCCAATACACAAGTTTGCATTTTGACAAGAACGGTTAAAAATCCCGGAAGTGTTCTTGATACGCCCATTTTACCGAGGATGCATCGGTTGGTAACTTGTGTGAACTTGACGGCAGAAATATCCCAGCATTCATTTCGGCATACGAGGAAGGAGAGGCAAGTCAATACAGTAAGTCGTTTTATCCCACAGTCAAGAGACAATTGAAGCGGAGCAATAATGGCAGAAGAAAGCCAGACCCACATCTGTAAGACAGCTTTACTTTTTTAGCCTGGCTGTTATCGTCAATAATTCTCGTCATGTTTGGGTACTGCAGACGGCGTCTGTGCGGGGGAATTATTGCGCAATACCAGCAAGAACACAGCGTCTCAAACTGTCAGCAGCGTTATGTGTGCTCGTCACCTTGTGAGTTCATTCTTTCAAGAACAACTAGCAAGAGTGTTCTCCCCAAGAACACAAGTCCGTTCTTTGCATTCTTGGTTTTGAGAAACACCCTTTCTGTTGGTCAAAACAAAAGCCAAACTTTTCCATTTTTTAGTTTCCTGAATGATTTTGCAGTGTTTTATTGTTTAAATTTAGCCGAAAATCCAATAATAGCCCCATGCTACATTTTAAATACATATTTTGTGGAATGTACTTTTAGGTATTGAACCATTTTTTTCAAACATTTCTCAGATCAGTGTTGATAAACAGTATGTTCTCAGGGTTCTCTCAAAATTTTTAATAGATGTTCTTCCAGTAATGTTCATTAAACCTTTGCTCAAAGTTATCTGGTCTTTAATAACATTATCAAACATTAGCACCAAAATGTTATTTATGCATCATTCATGGAATGTTTTTCTGTCACATTTTAGTTTGATGCTGGTCTAATGTTTTTGTATAGGGTACACATACATGACCCTGACCAAACAGTCTGCTAATATTGTAATGAGAGTTAGTTGACATGTAATTGCAAAGTTACTATTAGAGTGTTTAAAATGGACTATCAAAGTTTTCTATCCTTTGTTTTCCTTAATCGCTCCCTCACCATACATTTTGGGACCAGGAAAAAAGAAACCTCAATGTTAAAGGGTTAGTTCACCCGAAAATGATGTCATTAATGATTCACCCTCATGTCGTTCCAAGCCCGTAAGACCTCCGTTCATCTTCGGAACGACATTTTAGATTTAGTCCGAGTTTTCTGTCCCTCCATTGAAAATGTATACACGATATACTGTCCTTGTCCTGAACGGTAATAAAGACATCATCAAAAGTATTCCATGTGACATCAGTGGGTTAGTTAGAATTTTTTGAACCATCGAAAATACATTTTGGTCCAAAAATAACAAAAACTACGACTTTATTCAGCAATGTATTCTCTTCCGGTTCTGTTGTCGATCCACGTTCAGTGACGCTGCTGACGTAAGACGCTGCTGACGTGTAATCCGGTGTGTCCGAGCTTCGTTTACAGTCTGAGGGAGCGCTGTACACATAAAAATCTTCGCAAACATGTCTAAGGATTTCGACACAGAGGAAGACTTGCATTTTTTTGCCCAGCCATATTTATATGAACCCGAATACACGGACACACCAGATACACATCAGCAGCGTCTTACGTCACTGCGGACTCGTGAACGCGGATTGACAACAGAACCGGAAGAGAATACAATGCTGAATAAAGTCGTAGTTTTTGTTATTTTTGGACCAAAATGTATTTTCGATGGTTCAAAAAATTCTAACTAATCCACTGGTGTCACATGGACTACTTTGATGATGCCTGTATTTCCTTTCTGGACAAGGACAGTATACCGTACATACATTTTCAATGGAGGGACAGAAAGCTCTCAGACTAAATCTAAAATATCTTAAACTGTGTTCCGAAGATGAACGGAGGTCTCACGGGCTTGGAACGGCATGAGGGTGAGTCATTAATGACATAATTTTCATTTTTGGGTGAACCAACCCTTTAAGGTTTCAAAAGAAATCTCAAATGCTTTCAAGCTAAAATAAATCTCCTAAAACATATTTTTATACTGTGAACTGTTAGCCCTTTTACGCACATAGCTACTGTACTGTGTCGCCTGTGTCTGTGGCACATGAACAATGTGCATATACTGTATTTCGTTGCCCACCTTACCAAGTTAGAGCATTCAAAGTTGAGAAAGTAGAGTTTTGGCACTATAAACCCGTTCATCAACACAAGATTTTGCAATATACTGTATACATTATGGAGAAAACTGGTAAAAAAAACAAACAAATGGAGAAAAGGTTGGACTTCATGCAAGTTAAACAGGCACACAAACTTTCTGTTCAGTAAATCTGACAGAAACTAAATGACTGAAGCCATTTTAGCTATATATATATAGCCTAGCCATACACTTTATTAATGTGTGCTTATTAGAAAGTGTTACCCAATTCTTATACATTTACTGCAAAGTAAATAATTCTATGTCTCAGGTTTTTATAATACAACCGGAATAAATTAGTAGTTTACACATTTGTTCTGTTAAACTGACAGCCATCAGTAAAGACAATTATGATCATTAAAAACATCAAATTATCCTCTTTTTCTTTTTCACGAGTGAATCACTTCAATTTTAAAGTCATACATTATCAAATTATCTATATCAGAAAGTAATCGAATATGACCAAAACAGATATTATATATCTGTTATCAATAATTCTAGAATGAAGTTAAAGCAACTCTCCTCAAGCGTATATAACCCTCCATGATAATGGGTATTTTTTAGATAAGGATTTGAAATGAAATGAAAGAATGTTTTGTTGTTCTGTCACGTTGATGGAAAATTGCAGGTAAACACACAGCGAGCGGTTAGCCTGAGGGGTGGGTGGGAAAAATGTGCACCAGAAACTCCTGAGATAAACACAAACAAACTCCGGCTTGATAAAAAACCCAATCCAGAGTGAATTAGGATACAACTGCATTTGTATCCCTCACTGTCTCCTTTCTGTGATATGAAATAAATAAGTAAACAAGAATCCTTTTGCAGAAACCTGTCACAAGAGCTTTACGATTAGGCAGGGATGAGGGCACACTGTGACATGCTACCTGATAACAATGACAGAGTGAAATGGAAATTTTTACTTTCCTTCGCTCAGCAAAAGTAAGAAGAAGGGAGAAAACATCAGGTTAATTTTTTGACATTTTGTACCCAAACCTGTCTCTTGCTTTGTGCTAAAGTGATTGTTCCTGACGAAAATGCTAGCGTATGGACACATACCAAATATACACCTAACTCGTCTTAAACGCTATCTCAGCGTTCAAACGCCCACGCGCAGAAAAAGCTCTAAACCCCAACGGCAGCATCATAAAGTTATCTTCAGTCAAACACATGTGAGGATTGGAATACCGGATGTTTTTTTTTTTTTTTTTCATTCTCCCTCTCTTCTTGCTCACCGCTGATGATTTCTTCCAGTAACCTGTGACAAACCTTCTAAGAGCTAAGAGCTAAGAGCTTTTAGCCTGTAATGTCATTGCAGTCACCACTTGCTCACTCACAAGGAAAAAAACAGTCCCAGCAGGAAACAATACATAACATACTAAATCAAGTATCTTAAAAGTAATTTCAGAACAGCAAGGCTTTGTTAACCCAGCTGTGCAGGATTTACGTGGTTAATGGAATGATGAATGGCGTGCCAGGTATTATTTTCAAACAAGCATATGGCTATCTATTAAATATTAATGTGTTCCATTTTTACGAGAACTGCAGCTAGAATGGTAATTCTCTTACTCAGGGAACATTGCAGTGGAGGCAGAACTCAAACTTAAAGGTTTGTCCCTTGGTCTCTCTCTCTTTTTTTATGTTTTGGGATGTTTTGATAGCTAATAGGACATTTACTGACAAGGGCTGAACACAGGGCCACAATAGACACTGAGAAGGGGACAAGTCCTCCCCCCAATATTTAGAAATGGCCAAATATTTGATCCCCCAATATCAATGGACTTTTAAGGTACTCAGCTAACCATGCTAGTTCTTTTTATTGGTACACTGTACAAAATAAATCTTGGGTCTTGTAATTTATATTACAATTAAGGTATGGATATTTTATTAAGAAATGTGTGGCTCTGTGTTGTATAGAAAATATTAAGAAACTGTAACTAATAAAACCAAGATAATCATTTTCCTATTTTTTTAAGGAAACATTTTTTTTCAGTTTTGAGGCTTGAATTGAGGAACCGATTAAGCTTATAAAATGAAGGAAAAAAGGCTACCTATTTATTTTAAGAGAATTAGTTAAATTATGCCATTTAATTTAGAAACACCATTGTTAGTTCCCAGCATGCTTTGCATATGGCTGGAAATGGAGAGTAAATATTAAAATGAAGTGTTGTTTTATGTGTTTTTGAGTGAAGGGAAACATCTGTTAATGTATAATGTTCACTTATGTTTGACATTAGTGAAAAAAACAAAGAGTTTCTGTTATGTCGAATTTTGATCGTTTTCATTGTGCAGAAGAGTAGAGCTGACGGTTAGGTTGTGAATAACTGTGAACTAATATTATGAAGAAAGTTGCTTTGTTCAATAAGTAATAACTTTGTTAGTGCCAGGTGGGGTGACCAGATGAGATTGGCTGAAATTCAGGACGGGGGTTTGGTTCAATATGTCAGGTTTTGGTTCAAAATAGGTTTTGGTTCAAACCTGAACCAAACAAATATTTCTATTCAAAGATCGATCAACAGTTATCAACATATATTTGTATTCAAAGATCAACAGTCTGACATTAGTCTTTAGTCTGCCACAAAAAAAATAAAATAAAAAACTTTAAAATCATGAACTCAAATGTCATTGTGGAAAAAAAAAAATGTGTTACTGTTGTAACAGTGCACAGGCTAAATCAGACCTTTCAGGCTATAGCCTAACGCTAATAAGCCTTATGCCAAAATTATTATTACAACTAAATTGTCGGTCATTAAATAGGAAAACTAAATAATTGTGTAGATGTTTTGCTTCAAGTGTAACCCGACATCAGACATTAAGGCCCGGTCGAAGTATTTTTTTGCACACAGTGACGCGACTAATCAATCAATCACTTCTTTAATGCTGCGTTCACACCAGACGCGAATAGCGCGTCAAATTGCGGCTGCGGCTGCTGCAACTTGCGGGGGACTGTCTTCCACGGACAGTTTTTAATGTTTTATCAAGATTTTGCTTTAGTATAATTTTCGGGACAATTAAGGCCGGTTTCGGGATTCGGGACAACAGCTTAGATTTCGGGACTGTCCCGAATTTTTCGGGACGTCTGGTCACCCTAGTGCCAGGGCAGTAACAAGTTTGTTCCTACTTGTGCTTTGCTAGCAGCATGCTGCCTTTTAATTGTTGTACAATATTACACAGTCAAATATACAGGTCTCATTTTCATTGGTTATGCTCATCTTTCTGCTCCTTTGAAGATATCTTGAGTAAAATAGCTCTATATTTAATGAAGAACAAATTAAAAAAACCTGAAGTGATGGAACCTGTTTCACAGAATATGGATGTTTTTTGCGCAAAACCCCCATAAGGCGAGTTTTACTCTTCACAGAAGACGAGTCCAAATCCTAACGTGTAACTTTAGTTTCAATGGTGAAACAGTGTGTAGTAAGATGTAAATAGCTAAACATTTAATATTTGAATTGTTTTACGAGTGAACTGTTTTATCAAATTTCGCGGTTTTGAATTGAAAATATTCTATCATTTATATGATTCGTTTAATTCTGAATGTGACAAAGTTAGCATTTTCAAGATATTAGATATTGGAATAAGACTGAATATGTGCAAATAAAATATGATTGTGTTTATTTGTTGATAACCTTTTTTTTTACCATTTTTATTTATTCCTCTAAATCCATTTAATCCTAATTTAATTACTTAAAATATATATAAAAAAGTTGTTTCCCCCAATATTCAAGATATGGAAAACTACAGATAGGTTTTATTTTACTATGCAAAAAATTATAGAAAAACAAAGCTCACAAGAAAAAGCGTACAGTCAGGTGTATGTTCCATTGTTACAGAACAGAGACAAGACAGAGATACAGTTAATAGAAGTTTCTTTATTGAACAAAGATGTGCAATAAGTAATGCAGGTGAAAATTGGCAGATGCGATTGTAGTTTGAATGTGAGATTGGAAAGATAGGCTACTAACAGTCTTTGAATTGCAGATAGAGTGGAGATTGTGGATCGAAATTAGAAGAACACAACACAGAACAGGAGATGCTGGAGAAAATGTGGAATAGGAAGGCGATGGAGAAACGCTGGAGACAGGTAACAACACTTCAGGAATCTCGAGTCAACAGGTAAGTGAGTCCTAGCTCAAAACAAGACCAGACAACTACGAAGAGTATTGTGCAGGCTTGTATGGTGTGGAGCTGATGAGGGGGATAGATTGTAGGTGCAGGTGATGATGATGATGGAGTATGTGCAGGAAGTAGCCAGGAAGGATTCCGTGTTATGGACTCTTGTTTTGATATTCTGTTTTATTTCCGTTAGTTCCTGTTTCCCTGAATTGTTCAGTTTCGGTCTCCTTGAATACTGATTGGCTGCTCCGAAAGCTTAAAAATGCTGGCTTCGGATGACGATTTGTGAAGGCAGTATATATGTATCATTCGCTGCCTTTGATATCCCACAATCCTTTCTGTGACAGTTGAGTTAAAGGGATAGTTCGGCCAAAAATGATATTTAAACCATGCATTACTCACCCTCAAGCCGTTTGAGATGCATCTGTCAATCTTGTTTCAGACGAACACATTTTCAGTTATTTTTGAAAATGTCTTAGACCCTTCAGTGGATATAATGTGAAGCAATGGGGTCCACCTCCTTCAAGTCCCAAAATGTGAATACATCCTTCACAATAGTAATCCATCCGGCTCCAGGGGGATAAACGAAGGCCTTCTGAGGGTAATCCGTGCGGTTTTGTCCTAAAAATATACATATTTAAAACTTTATAAATGAAAATATCTGACTTCTGGCAACGATCGACGCGCGTTCACGGGTGATGGATGTCGGTGTACGAGGTAAGACGTAGAGTAGGAACTGTTGTGACGTAGAACGAACGCGCCAGCGCAGCCAGAGAGCAGAGCAAAACAAAACACGAAAGCGCGTGAACGCACGCGTGTCGATCGTTGCCGGAAGTTAGATATTTTCATTTATAAAGTTTTAAATATGTATATTTTTACGACAAAACCGCACGGATTACCCTCAGAAGGCCTTCGTTTATCCCCCTGGAGCCGGATGGATTACTATTGTGAAGGATGTATGCACATTTTGGGACTTGAAGGAGGTGGACCCCATTGCTTCACATTATATCCACTGAAGGGTCTAAGACATTTTCTAAAATAACTGAAAATGTGTTCGTCTGAAACAAGATTGACAGATGCATCTCAAACGGCTTGAGGGTGAGTAATGCATGGTTTAAATATAATTTTTGGCCGAACTATCCCTTTAAAAAATAAAGATGCATCTGAAAGTTGTGGTTGGTATATCAATTTGTATGCAAATAAACGTTTTTGACCAACGTTTTCAACTCAACTTCATTTCTAGTGAGAAATTACTATTGTAGTCATTACATATATTTGCTTAGTTATCACCAAAGCTCTCTCTATTTTGTTGTACTGTAGATCATTAAACCGCTATGCTGCCAGTCAGAAGTCTTTCCAAAATCAGTTTGAAGAGGTACCTTCCTGTGTACATGCTCCCTGCAAAGTCTTTGCAGCTGACTTGTTGCCTCGCTGCCTTATCAGGCTAAGTCCTAGATGTCGTCTTGGTTATTTATTATTATCACCTGTGTATCGTTATGTTTGCCATGTAGGGCATATTCCAATCGGAAGTAGGCATCCCTATGCCCTACCCACTACGAAGGGCAGGGTCCTTGAAGTGGGGACTTTGGAGGGAGCAGGGCACTTGTGTCATAATGAATCCATTTGGAGTGCACTTGGCGAAGGGAGCAATGAAAGACCACGTAATTTCCTCATTAGCTTCACATGGAATTTTACCACGTCAAAGCTAGGCAGCGACGTCAGGAATATCTTATTATTGCTGTTAAGGATACAGATAAATGTACATTTATAATTACGTTTTTAGTATAGACCTATGCTTTAATACGTGTGTTCCTGATCTGTTCTTAACTTTATAAGTTAAGCATTAAACATTTCTTACTTGTAAAACTTTTTAAAACTTAAATTACACAGATTCTCGTCATGCATTTTATATTATCACAGCAAAATAAGCAACTTGATTTATTCTGTTTATACATTAACTCCAACTCTCCCGCCATATATAGCTTTAATATGATTCGTCCCCCTGGGTCACGTGGCCATAAACTATTCAATTGCTTCCTTGAAGTGACCATCGCGTGTTCCCTTCGCCAAGAGACTTTTGGAAGGGCCGTTCGTGAAGGGATAGAGTTTTGAACGCCCCTACAAATGACGTGCCCTTCAAGGGTGCAAAAACGCCATTTGGAATTCGCCTATATATATATATATATATATATATATATATATATATATATATATATATATATATACACATATACACACACTAGGGCTGTCAAACGATTAAAATATTTAATCGCGATTAATCGCATTAATGTCATAGTTAACTCGCGATTAATCGCAATTATTTTTATCTATTCTAAATGTCTCTTGATATTCTTTTTGGCCCATTATTTTGTCTCATTTTAATGCTCTCAACATGGAAAAGTGGATCGGCTGGCTTTGTGCAAATGTTTTTTTATTGAAAACAACATTGACATACTGTGTTCAATTTCACACTAACATTCTCACTTGGAGCAAATAATCTCTCAATGTAACACTGTCCATTAATAAAAGGGTGAAAGAAATACTGACGAGGTCCTGATATTGTCGAGGGGGCGGAGAATTCGCATCAGCTGTGTGTGTGTGTGTGTGTGTGTGTGTGCTTGGCCATCAAGTGGTATTTTAGACTGGACGCGCTGCGATGATGATAGCTCAGTTCACAACAACAAAACACACAGATCACTTTGGTCTTGTCAGTGGAACCATTTGGCAACTTTTTAAAAGTAAACTTTCCATTCAGAATCTTATTGGCATTCATTTCGGCGTCTCGCGCTCGTCATCCACTCAAAGCGTAACGTTAACCAACTATTTGGCCGGCTCGCAAGCCCAAACTAGTGTGTGCGGCGCGCCTGTTGTTTTGTTTCCGGTCTAGCTAGATCCGCTTGCGCTTTGGTCGACGAAGCAACAAAACGTCCTCGCGTGGCGCAAGCCAGTGAAATTAATGGGTTTCATAGCACAGCATGCCGCGTCCTGTTGTAACAGCATGTGAAAAAAACTACAAAGTTTGCTAGGCCAAAAAGACCGCTAATCGCGCAATAAAAAAATTTACGCCGTTAAAATGGGTTTGCGTTAACGCCGTTAATAACGCGTTTAACTGACAGCCCTAATATATACCCATGTCCTTTTGCTCGAGGATAAAATCCCAGACATGTAAACCATCACAGAGCTTGTTCTTGAGCAGTGTCATACTGTAGCTGGTGAACATGTTTTCTCCCCATAATGCAAGCAATCACAGAGTATAGATTTCCTTTAGCGTTAACCTGCCTGGTTAAATTATGATTTGTTTCTTTGTGTACAATACTTATTGAGGGAACACAAGTAACCTTGTTTTCATCATCTCACAAATCTAAAAGCAGTAAAATAAACCGAGCTCTTCCCTTCTGCGAGGTGTCCTCAGGGTCAACAGCCCCAAAAGAGGAATCACCCTCATTTTAGCTTTGTCATTACAAATGACCTTATGCATCACTGCAAAGTAATGCACACACCAAATAGAAAATATCATAAAAGGTTATTTATTTATTTTTGCTAGATATAAATTAAGTTATTTATTATTAGGTTTTAACTCAGCAATGGTTAAAAATAGTAGGCTACACATTTCACAGATACTTAATATCCATGCCAACTGTGTTATTAAAGTCACCCATCTTACTATGATCTGCATTCCCACGAGGGCACAGTAAGAAAAGAAAAGAAAAGAAAAGAAAGACAAATGTCGAGTTTGAATTGTGGATTCAATAGGTTGCACAGAGTTGTATTTATTCCATTTGCATTCTGCTTTAGGTGCAACATGGAAACTCATCTACTAATAAAGATAAGGAAACAAGACCAGATTAGATTAGATGACAAGATGAGACAAGATGTGACGAGAGTAGACACACAAAAAGGGAGGAAATTACAAGACTGACATGAATAGAACAGCAAAGAATGAGCACAGGCACTGTACTGTGATGCTGTAGCTAGAGCAAATATATATATATATGTACTGTACAATATGTGCGGTACATCCCGATTTTAATTTGTGATAAATACCATAGTGAACTTCCATGAACATTTTTGAGTTATGAAACAAACAGCTGACAGCTGATTCATGAAAATAAAATAACAAAATCATAGTCTGTAATATTTTTTGTTTTTAAATGAAGTTTAATTTGTTTACCAAAGCTGCATTTATTTGATCAAAAATACAGTAAAAACAGTAATATTGTAAAACTATTATTACCTGCTTCCAATTTTGAATATATTTGAAAAAGTAATTTATTTCTGTGATGGCAAAGCTGAATTTTCAGCATGATTACTCCAGTGTCACATGATCCATCAGAAATCATTCTAATATGCTAATTTGGTGCTCAAGAAACATTTCTTATTATTATCATCACATTTGAAAACAGTTGTGCTGCTTAATATATTTGTGGAAACCATGATATATATTTTTTCAGGATTCTTTGATCGATAGAATGTTGTGGGGACATGACCAGAGCAAAGGCAGGAGATACTTATTTTTTATTCTTTTTCTGAAAAAAATTAAACATAAACAAAGGCACTAAAGGTGACCATCCTCACGGAGGTCCCTCACCAGAACTGACTCGAACAGACAAAATAAATGATTTTATACGGAAAGCTTCAACCATTTCATATTAATAGGGAATTTAAATAATATGTACACATACAGCATCACGCCAGCAGAGAAGGAACATTGTTTAGTAGAAAATGCCCCATTCAGTTTAGTAGTCAGCCCCATTTTCTCCCCATTGTCACTAGTAAGTGACAATCCAACGCTATCTCACGACCAATTCGTACGAATTCGTACTTAAAAGGTGTGATTAAAAGGTGGCTATTTCGTAGACCTCACTTGCACGAATTTGTACGATTTGTCTAAACCCACTGATGGGTAGGTTTAGGGGCTGGGTCAGGGGTAGGTCGTTCGTACGAATTTGGTAACTCGTAAAATATGTACGAATTAGCAAAAATCGTACGAATTTGTACGAGTAAGGTCGTATGAATTCGTACGAATTAGCCACCTCGTGAAATTCGTACGAATTGCCGTGAGATCAGGCTGGACAATCTCATCAAGTCAATAAAATTACTTCAAAAAGCATAAAGAATGAAGTTAGAATCAGTTCAGACTTGTCACACTGTCCATGCCTGCAGGAAATGTTACGTGACCTCCTGACTTCTCTGCACAGTCAAAAAAACATTTCACTCTGACAGAAAAAATAAATAAATCTTTATCTCAGCAGGACTGTTAATTCAGCACTAAAAGTCTCCCATGCTGACTGGGGAAACCAGCAGATAAAGCTGCCACTTAACGTCTACCTTTCTCCTATTTCATGAATTTACAACCGAGCTTCACATCTGCCAACTGCTGCTACACCTCAGCTAACTGTACATTTAAGTCTTTTTATTATATTATATTATTATAATACAATTAGCATATGAATTTACCACTGAATGTTCTTTTCAATAGTGTCTTCATTATAGGTATTACTCAATAGAGATGATTTCAATGGTGTTCAATAACCTTAAATGTTATTCTTTAATGATCTTTAATGGCAAATGGCATTAGCAGTACATTCTGCACTGACAGGCACAATTATGCTTTAGAAAGTTTTTCACTGATTTGATAATAATGTTTTCATGTCCAGACATGACATAAATGGGAGGTAATTACTGATTGTTCAATAATAGCTGAAAAGTCAGATTTCAGCAGTTGCAGTCTCTCTGTGTGTGTGTGTGTGTGTGTGTGTGTGTGTGTGTGTGCGTGCGTGTGTGTGTGTGTGTGTGTGTGTGTGTGTTTTAAAATAAAGGCTTGCATTCACATCCAAAAGCCATTATCTCTGTAATTATATGGTTTACGAATACATTCTCAAACTTGACATTTAGGTCAACCATTCAGTAAGTGGTTCACAAAATCACATAATGCGATTTTTAAATGATTAAAAGAAAACTTGACACAGCATTGTCCTTTTCAATGGCCTCTAATGAGAGATCTATAGTGAAATATCATCAAACCGCGGTGCTTTTCTAAATTTCACATCCTGCGAAACATTACCTCCTCATCAGACATGGACAGAATGCTCAATGAACAGGACAGATTCTTTCCAGAAAGTTGTAAAGCAATATGTCACAACAATATGCCATAACAGAATCACTCCAGTAAGCTCATAACTAATATTGTGTCCATGTGTCAGCACTGTAGCAAGCATATAGGCTGAATTCTTCCAGAGGAGTGACTCATTTGCATTTTTATAACCATGCCGGCGCTTCTCGCTCTAATGACAGATCCTGTACACGGTACAAGGTGATTGGTCGGCAAAGTGGCTCAATTACAAGACAGTGAAAAGATACAATGTTAATAAATAATGTAAAATAAACTGTCCACTCTCTTTACACCAAACACCTCTTAGTCTGTACACATTTAGGTGACTACAGCATGATTCGAATATGTGGTTGATTTATGAACTAACCATAGAAATACAGCAAAAGGAAGGTTAAACAATTTTGACTAACAAGCAAACATTATATGTGAGGAGTTATGATAATTCATGCAATTCTATTTCAATTTAGATTAGCATCAATGTCTTCTGTATCAAAATGACTGTTTGTTAATATTAGAAAAATATATATTGTACTATAATCTACTGTATATACAATAAATCCTAAAGAGATGCAAGACATTTGTTCAAACGATCTTATAGATTTCCAGTGGGAGTTTTCGGTAACAATTTACAATAAGGTTCCATTTGTTAAAGGGGACCTATTATGATTTTATTATTTTATTTTATTTTATTTTTTATTATATTTTACCTTTTGCTTTAGCGTGTAATATAGCTGTTTGTGCGTGTAAACAATATGCAAAGTTACGAAGCACAAAGTCAATGGAAAAGGGAGTTAATCTTACCAACAGAAAAGACCTGCCAAAAATAATCATGTTTGTGGACCTGACATTTTTTTCTGTGACGCGGTTATGCATCACATTTTCTTAATGTCTTCCTGCTGTTTTTTTTTTTTGCTTGCCCTCAAACAAAAGTAGAAGGTGAGTTCAACATAATGCGGCACTGCGCAGACTGATCGGGGCCTGACAAACACAATGCATTTGGGTTAGAAAGTTTGTCCGACTATAATGAGCGGCGCTGCCGCGTTACGATCACGTGTGCCATCAGATCTCATCCGTCGTCGGAAGCCTAGTTCAACTCGTACACACCTAAGCTGTTATATATCAATAATCACCATGTATTCATAATGATTACACAATTTTTTAAATTACTTGTCTATTTGGCCATTTCTTGAAGACCATGGGCCCTATTTCAACGATCTAAGCGCACGGCGCAAGTGCACTTAGGGCGTGTCCGATTCCACTTTTGCTAGTTTAACGACGGTAAAATGATCTGCGTGCCCGGCGCATGTCCTAAAAGGGTTGTCCTTATTCTCTTAATGAGTAATGTGTGTGTTTTGGGCGTAACGTGCAATAAACCAATCAGAGTCTCATCTCCCATTCCCTTTAAAAGCCAGTTGCGCTCACGCCATGGCGGATTCGCTATTTACATGATGGAATTTGCAAGTGGAAAGACTGAATGCTTCTCCAAAGAGGAAACGCATCTGCTCGTGCGAGAGGTTGAAGTGCGAGCAGATCATCTACGGGACAAGCTGGATTCCACCATATCTTTATGTACACAATAACAACCTTTTACATTTCTAATCCTTTTATTTTTAATATTTGGCATGTTTGTGCGTCCCCTGTGTGTTTAATAAGCAGAGTGTACGCGCGTTGTGGACCCGCCTATACAGTAGCCGCATATTACTAATGCACCCTTTAAATAACAAAACAAATTCTGTGCCATTAACTTTAGACCAGGTTTCAGTTGGTCAATGGTGGAGTCTATTTCAGTTGCCTCAAAATAGCAACGTGCCAACAATGTGCCTGAACACCTCGTTTTCAGACCAGCACATCCATGGGTGCACAAATGGGCGCAAATGCATTTGCTATCTAAACAACGTGGCGCAGGGCGTGAAAATGATGTCGGGTTGAAACTAGCAAAATACACTTGCGTCGGGCTTGGCGCATGATAGGGCCCCATAAAGTCAGTTGATTTAGATTATTGTCACTATTATTAAAATGATGGGTTACACTTTATTTTAATGTGCTCCTGTTACAGTGTAATTATACTGTACATTCAAGCTTTATTGTGTTCTCACCATTTTCTGCTTTTCACCATTCACCTGCTTCTAGAACCATGCAGTTTGAAGCAGGTCAGACTGTAAAGGACAAACGGTTGTTACCGTGATGTAAAGAAATGACAGCAAAGGCTATAAAGTTAGGTCTTGCACAAGTCGTGCTTACAAAGGTGGTTCTGGTAAATCAGCTTGTTTTTCTTGTCAAAACTATTGGACTTCCTGTTAGAGCTTTTTTCACTATGGGTGTACAGCAAATGCGAGGTTGGTTGGCAGGATTTTACAAGACCCTCCAGATGTCCTTTTTTCTGTGTTTGAGTGGCTACCCTCAGGGTGACGGCTTCGCTGTCCAGGCTGTAGTACACAAAGGAAGGCAAACTTTGCTCCTAAAGTAGTGAAGCTTTTAAATTCCCAACCATCTCTTACCCCTCATTTACCATGTGACTTTCGCCCCTCTTACTTATGTTTTTAATTGTATCCAGTTATATACATACATAGACACAATGTAAAAGAACTAGTTAATAAATATGTATGTTTTGGATAGTTTTATTGGGTACCTGCCTGTAGAAGATGTAAGCCAGCATTTTTAGAGAATCACGTTGTTAGCTTAGCAACAATGGAAACCTCTATTGAAATCAATTGTGATATAAGTCTCCTGTGAATTTTGCTGTTTTTATGCTGCTGTCTGCATAACGTGTTATAAATCAGAAACTTACAGTAACCAGACAGCAACATAGTGTCGGCCCAGATCCGGCCCGCATCTGGTATGCGTTGAATCCACGTTCCAGATGTGGCCCGGCACCATGGGCCGACACCATGTTGCTGTCTGGGTATTAGGCTCCATTTCTGTTAAGATCCTGCCAGCTATGAAGGTTGTAAGTTTTGGAATAGAGGGAATGCATTAACGTCACTTCCCCGCCGGAACACGCCCCCCTCAGCGGGACTGAGTGGCAGAAGAGCTGCTGCGTGACTGGAGTTAATAGGGGAAACCGCGTTAACGCGAGTAAAACAAACTATTATCAGTTTAAACTAAAAGTTGGACTCGATATAGTGTTCCTTACAACTTATCAAAGATCCAGTGATCCATGGATATTGACATGCAGCCAGGAATCGTGTTTCCTGACATTTATATGTGCCTGATTTCGACGCCGGGGAAATAAATGAAGAAAATTTGCCTGTAAACGTTTTATATAAATGCAATATAGATGGGTCTAAATCCGAGTGATCACTTACATTAATGTTATACTGTATATCATCATATCGCCCAGCCCTAAAACTTGTATAGTTTTTTGTCAGTGTTTATTTAAAAACATCCAATTATGCAGAATATAGTCTGTTCTGTAGCTTTTTGCAGTCTGTAAAAATATACAGTACCTCAGATTTCTGGTCAAATCTAGTTGTACAGTCAATCGCAAAGCTCTTTCCCGTTTTAGATGTGTTTTGTGTGTTTTTCACGGCATTCACGCTGAAAACAAATGCTGCCGCTCAGTCTTTTTGCCACTTGTGGGCGTGACCGCATTCACTCCGGCCGACGGTGAAGTCATGCGCATACCCTCTATAGGGTCTTAGATTTGAGTTAGACTCCTTTGGATATGACATCAGAAGAAATTTAATTAAAATCTTTCAGGATTTTAATGTACATATAGCTCCACATGGGATTTCTCTGAAATGTCCAGTAATAATATTACTCATTCTTCCCATTTAACCCAAGTAGGGATCTGTAAAATACTACGTATATCCCAATAGGATTCCATGAGTCAAATAAGATTCTATTGAAAGACTGGAATTTTAAACTGGCAATTTGCTGAAAGATGTAGAAACTCTGCAGTATGGAGTGATGTTGTTTATGTTGGTGTAGGTAAATTCTATATGAATTAAAGATCAGATTATTTGTATCCACTTATGTAATCCACTTGTGAAATTGTATATCTTACATTAGCTCTGCAACAGAGGGGGGTAGTCAGAGCGAGACGTCCAGAGAGAAATGGCTCCACTCAATTTTCAGTTTTTCCAGTTGAGCGCCCTGTGAAGGACACATGGAAGCTGATTAGATGTGGCACTCGTTGGACACAGTCCTCCCCGGCGTTTGTTCAGCTCCCCACACAGACTGAGTCCAAATGCAGTCTCTCCAGCCTTCAAATACGCCACTACAGTGGCCCACATTTGGGTCATTCCTGTTAAGCACTCACATATATATATAGTTGCTCTGTAAAACTCAAGCAAAATCCAGTCATTTCAAAAGAATTCCATGCGGAAATTTGCGTGAGGTGAAAAAGGTCAGCTACACAGGTTTGGCTCATGATGAAGTTGGTCACGCAAATTCACAGCGAAAGCTTTGAAAGGGACTTCATAAGTTGCTAATTTTGACCATGGACCTTTTTCTGTCTTGGATCTGTGAAAGAGGACTCAACTGCAGAATGAGTTTTACAGGTTTATTGACAAGACAGCAGACTAGACGAAGAGATGGTAGGCGAGGAGGTGGTAACAGTCCAAACAGTAGGCAGGGAACAATGCACAATAACAGGCAGGCAGAGAGAGCGGCCGCTGAGACTAGCCCAAGATGACAATAGGCTGGTGAGCAGTGATGGCCAGGCATGAAGTCAAAGCACAATAGACTATACAGTCAGGTATCTCAGGCACTGCACCGGTCTTGCTGCTAGGCAGGGAGTATAAGCGGGCAGGCAAGCTCAAGATTGCAGGACAGGACTAGAACAAATAAGAGACACAACAAACACGAGACAAGACAACTAGACAGAGACTAAAGCTAAGCTAGCCTGGATGCCAGCCCGAACCCCACCCACAACATTTTTTGGTCGGGAAGTCCGGTCTGGACTCGATCCATTGAGGAGTAATTATGATCAGTCAAAAAATGTTCGGGCCAATCAAATTGCCTTGACATCGTTGACTGACAGGACTGTTTGATTGGCGCCGCTCTGTTGAAGCTAATTTTAACTTTTAAAAAATGGAGAAAAATAAACCTCCACTCGAGGTCGGGAAGAGAAAGCTTCTTACCGACTTTTTTGAGGGGTAATTAATTCGTTACATTTATGTAGCGCTTTTTCTGGGACCTCAAAGCACTTCACATATGGAAGTGGGAATCTCCTCAACCACCACCAATGTGCAGCATCCACCTGGATGAAGCGACGGCAGCCATATTGCGCCAGAACGCCCACCACACACCAGCTTTACTGGTGGAGAGGAGACAGAGTGATGAAGCCAATTAGTATATAGGGATGATTAGGAGGCCATGATGGACAGAGGCCAAGGGGCAAATTTGCCAGGATGCCGGGGTTACACCCCTACTCTTTTTCGAAGAACATCCTGGGATTTTTAATGACCACAGAGAGTCAGGACCTCGGTTTAACGTCTCATCCGAAGGACGGTGCTCTTTGACAGTATAGTGTCCCTGTCACTATACTGGGGCGTTAGGACCCACACAGACCACACGGTGAGCACCCCCTACTGGCCTCACTAACACCTCTTCCAGCAGCAACCTGGTTTTCTCAGGAGGTCTCCCATCCAGGTACTAACCAGGCTCAACCCTGCTTAGCTTCAGTGGGCAACCAGTCTTGGGCTGCAGGGTGATATGGCTGCTGGTAATTGTCTCTCTCTATATATCTTTCTACTTTATATCTACCCACACCATATCGGGGCTTTTGTATTCCTTGCGTAAATTGGAAACATTTAGGCTTAAGTTACTATTTTTTCATTATTAATAGTCCTGGTTCTACGGGAGTGCTAGAGATCTCGACGGAGATGGATAACAGCTTTTTAGTAAAGGGAGCGATCGTTGTGTGCTTTCTATGCTTTCTAATTTCCATTCAGAATTTGTATAAATTTGTATATGTTTTTCATGCTGCCAGCCAGGACCAATGGCCACGTAAACACAAAGTTTCGGGAATTACATACGCATTTATGCGGGATTCACTCTTGAAATAGCAATAATTGACATTGATTGCCATGGCATTGTTTGTTTCTGAATAAAGCAGCCTTTTTCACTGAAATGGTCGTTGAATAGTTGTTGACTTACTTACTCATAACAGTGCTTTTCCGCCACCTACTGGACGTAACTATGTAAAAATCGCATGTGCTGAAATAGTTGAAAAATCCCCACCAACACACAGACTGACAGCCTGTTTTGTCACAATCTATATCTTTAATATCTAATAAACAAGTTTCATCCATTTAATCAAGTCTTTTGGAACAAACATTATTATCACAGTGTCAAATAATCCACATTAATCATCCAGTTGTTTTTAGGGTAAAAACTACATTAGTAAAAAAAGCCAGAATCATTCTGTTGGTTGTACACTACTGTTCAAAAGTTCAAGAGTCTCTTCTGCTCACCAAGCCTGCATTTATTTGATGCAAAATACAGTAAAAACAGTAATTTTAAGAAATATTATTACAATTTAAAATAATACAATAAAATATCATTTATTTCTGTGATCAAAGCTGAATTTTCACCATCGTTTCTCCAGTCTTCATCACATGATCCTTCAGATCTGAAATATAAACTTTTGTAGCATTATACACTACCATTTAAAAGCTTGTGGAAGTCTGGAAGCCACATGATTATTTTCTACTGTTTTTGAGACATTTCAATGTATTTTGAAGTTACTTGCTTTTACGGGTCTTCAAGAGCCTTATATGTAGTGCCCTGCAGTGGCGTAGGTTTGATTTTGAAATTGGTGGGTACGGGGACATCAATATAAATATATTTTAAGTTTTGATCAAATTTATTGCTAGGGATATATCAGTGTCACTGGATATTGGTAGGGACACGTCCCTACCGTCTCTACTAAATTCTACGCCCCTGGTGCCCTGGTATATTTGCCATAGTTGCTGTTTTGGGTCTGCTGCACTCTAAATCCAGTATTACTTTAGTAAGTAATTTAAAATAATGATATATATATATTATATATAATTATATAATTATAATAATTATATATATTTGATCATGCATGATCAAATATATTGTATATTTTATATACAACTGTACAAGTGTATATTGCAAGACTAAACCTACATAAACACCTACCCCCCCCATAAAAACTTGGGGACCCCCCATAAGACTTGACTCACTGTGTAGGTCTATCCAATTGAGTGCAGTGTTTTGTTTTTTTTCCTGGTTCGATTAAGACACGCCTCATAATCAAAGCCTTATGGAGCAGTTTCAGACTCACATTCTGAATAGAATATGAGTATGACGAAGTCAGGCTAAAGCTAAGCAGTAGCTAGAAAGGAAATACAACTAAAGAAGTGAGCTAATAAAGAGAGGAGAACTAATGTTAGGGATAAAGAGAAAACTAATATAATAATGGTTGAAGGCAGACTACTATGGATGATAAGGGAAAAAAACTAAATACTAAAGTAACTCCGCGTAGTATGCCAGCAGCCATATCACCCTGTAGCCCAAGACTGGTTGCCCATTGAAGCTAAGCAGGGTTGAGCCTGGTTAGTACCTGGATGGGACACCTCCTGAGAAAACCAGGTTGCTGCTGGAAGAGGTGTTAGTGAGGCCAGTAGGGGGTGCTCTCCGTGTGGTCTGTGTGGGTCCTGACGCCCCAGTGTAGTGACGGGGACACTATACTGTCAAAGAGCACCGTCCTTCGGATGAGACGTTAAACCGAGGTCCTGACTCTCTGTGGTCATTAAAAATCACATGATGTCCTTCGAAAAAGAGTAGGGATGTAACCCCGGCATCCTGGCCAAATTTGCCCCTTGGCCTCTGTCCATCATGGCCTCCTAATCATCCCTATATACTAATTGGCTTCATCACTGTCTCCTCTCCACCAGTAAGCTGGTGTGTGGTGGGTGTTCTGGCGCAATATGGCTGCCGTCGCATCATCCAGGTGGATGCTGCACATTGGTGGTGGTTGAGGAGATTCCCACTTCCATATGTGAAGCGCTTTGAGGTCCCAGAAAAAGCGCTATATAAATGTAACGAATTATTATTATTATTATTATTATTATTATTAACTCTAGAATTAGCAGAGAAAACTAAGGGCAAAAATACAAAACAATAGCAACTGGAACAGAAGGCAGATCAAGACACAACTAGAGTAGCATAATACTACTACTACCTACTACACTACTACCACTACCTACTAGTGATAGGTAATTCATTGAATGTTCATTGCGTCTGTCACGTGACAAATTAACAAAAGCATCGAAAGGTAAAGTAATTATTAAAGGTCCCGTTCTTCGCGATTCCATTTTTCAAACTTTAGTTAGTGTGTAATGTTGCTGTTAGTGCATAAATAATACCTGTAAAATTATAAAGCTCAAAGTTCAATGCCTAGGGAGATATTTTATTTAACAGAAGTCCCCTTTCAAAGCCTACAGCGAACTAATGTGGACTACATCCCACTACTTCCTTTTTTAATGACGTCATTAGAACAGTTTTTTGACTAATCTCCGCCCACTGGAATACACAAAAAAGGGGGGCGTGGTCTTGTTGCGCTCCCACGGAGAAGAGGAAGAGTATCTTTTTTTCACAGTTACCACATGTACACCTATAAAACATACTAATCAAAACTCGTGCACACGTGTAACTAAGGTAGGAATAAACAATGAACTTATTTTAAAAATTCAACATCACCATAATTCGACAGACGGAAAAATAACACATACCACAAGATTTTATAACAGTTAGTAACATTTAACATTTAAAATTTAACCAATTAAAAGTATGACAACTACTAAAACAGCTTACCACTGTGAAACATCCTGCAAAAGTCGTGTTTGAACAGGTTCTAATCGATTCACTTCATCTATGTTCTCCGGGTCAGATTCCGGCTCAAATTGATAAGGTAATATGTTGGACATTTTTACAATAACAATCAGCGCATGCATCTCCAAATGATGGTAAGAGGCGTGACCTTTCCGGGCAACGTGCGATAAGCTGCTGTCGAATCACAACACAGGAACCGCTGGCACGATCAGAACTCCTTGCGTATTTCTGAAGGAGGGACTTCATGGAACAAGGAAGTCATCGGGCCGTTTTTTGGACAGTGAAAACATCGGTATACAGATAAGTAAATTGTGAGAAAAATACTGTTTTTTTTTTTTTTTACATGCAAAAATGAACATGTTATTTTGCACACTGCAAACACAATCATAGCTTCAAAAAAACACAAAGAACGGGACCTTTAATGTTCCCTGTAAATTATTTTTGGCTGCATTATAATAATGTCTTAATTCAGAATATGATCAAGATTGCGTAGGTGGATGTGTTCAGGGAATTTGGCTTTTAAATGAACGAAATGACTCGGAAAAGAGATTTGTTCATTTTAATGAACGAGATCGAATGAGAGAGTCTGTAAAATGATCCAAACTTTCCATCACTACTACCTACTACTAGCAAACAACTAACTTTAACTCAGCACTTTATAAAAGTGTACGGCTCTCCAGAACCGATATATGCGCTGCCCACAAAGCTATGGCTCTGAATTAGGCTGCATAAATTAGGTCAGCCGGAACCGGGAACACTTCCTATAGCACCCGTGACCCGATGTACTCGTTACATCATAAGAAGAATGGCATCTACGCTAATGTTAGTCTTTCTGCTTATTCCGAGGTTTACTACTCAACTGGATCTGGGCCGTATCCAGATCAGATGCTGGACCTGCACCTAGACACGACCACAGCGCATGATGTAGTCAGCCGGATCCAGGCCGTATTTTTTTTTTTTTTATCTTATTGATATAATAGTCAAGTTATATTTAATAACATTTAAGTGTCTGAGTTTGACCATGTCATATTTCTGAAAAGCCTTTACAGCGCAGTCTCATCCCAAGACGTCAACCAACTGACGCTTTTGACCATACGTCAACATCCGACGTTTTAGGGTACCCTTTAACCTCAGTTAGATGACGCTATCTAATCCTAACCCTACCCCAGACCTAAACCTACCCGCGTCATCTAACTGACGTTAAAGGTAAAGCGTCAGTTGGATGACGCCCCAGGATCGTCATCTAACTGACGTTAAAGGGTACCCTAAAACGTCGGGTGTTGACGTATGGTCAAAAGCGTCAGTTAGTTGACGTCTTGGGATGAGACTGTATTAAAATTACACAGGCACATTTACTATTCATAAAAAGCCACTGCAAAACAGATAAAAAAAATACTGGATAACATAAATAACCCATTTATGCTCACACAAGCCTGGTAACCTTTCCATGAACACAGTCCTGTCTTTCTTTTTATAACTGATAATATCTATTTAGAGGCAAATTAATGCAGCTGTTTCTCCCAGAACCAAGGAAAAATAATGGCTTTCCTCAACACTTATTCTGCTTTTGTCTTGTAGGACCAGCTGTGCAGGAAGTTATCTTAAAGTGAACTGGGAATGAACAGCATGAATTTAATTTACAAAGAGCAATTAAGAGCCATTGTGTTGAATTATGAATATGACAGTGTATTAATTTTCTATGGGCATTGATGACTTTTGAATTGATGATTGATTGGAACCTTATTTAGGATGAGAGTTCCAATGAGAATCAAAATAACTAATTACGTGTAATCACAATCTTTAGCATTTAAAGGGGTAGTTAACCCAGAAATGAAAATTCCTCATCTCTTTCCAAACCAATAAACTTTCAATTTAATCTTCAAAAATACAAATTAAGATATTTTTAATGTAACCTGAGAGGTTCTGTGTTTACCATATGTGATGTGCTCTGTGTTTATAGGTTTGAAATAGTTTGGTGAGTAATTGAGGATATTTTTGTTTTTGAGTAATTGAGAATATTTTTGTTTTTAAGCAGGTGTCCTGAACATTCTCCCATTTTCATTGGTCAAAGTTTTGAATTTATAACACCTCTTTGACACCTCTTCCATAATCACCTTTCGACATCCTTGCTCCTTTTCCCCAGCATGGAATTACCATAGTAATTTAGTATAATCAGCCTTTGACTGATATTCGCCTCTCTGTATTTTTTCTTGGTTGGATGAGGATTGATTAGGTGTGGTGAATATTTGGGTCATTTTATGGGTTGGAGATTTGGTTCCATAACTTATGAGAATTACACCAAACGAAAGTTTACTAAGGGTTACAGTTGATTTTCGACCTTTTCTTTTCTGCACATTGATAGTAAATTACTACCTAGGGATCATCCTAACAATCAGCCAACCTCTGTGAATGGCTTTGTAAAAAAAAAAAAAAAAAAGTCATCGGATGACCCATTTTGATCCCAACCTTTTGAACAAATTTTATTTAAATTTTTTTCAAAAAATCAGATTGTATTGCAATAACGGTAGGCTGACACAATGTACCATTAAGCAACTGTTGTGTAAGCAATTAAGGTTAACTGATATAGCTTATTGAAATCAGGTTTTTGGACAATTTTTATGTACTTTAGATACAGTGGCAATAATAAAGCATACATTGTCACGTACGCAAATACTTGAATATAGCAATCTATTTTAAAGTAACCATTTAAAAATATACTTATTGAAAATAACCACTTCAGCACGTTTTGTAGTAATTAGAATGTTTTATAAAAACATGTAAGGCAACTTGTTTTTCCATTCCAACACGCTACTTTTCCATTGTTTTTCAATGTAAACACGCTAGATGGACGTCTTCAACCGCTGTGCTCTGGTCTCGCATGACACGGCATTCTAAAAACGCAGCGCTCAAGTTGAAAGAAGTTCAACTTTTAAGCAATACGTTTGAAGACCTTGTGCTTTTTTCGATCCACTGACCAGCATCACATATTTCTAACAGCAAAAACGTGTTTGGTGTGAACTGGCACTTAGTGGTCGTTCACGCAGAACGCATTTTTGCATTCCACTGCACTACTTTTCCATTCTTTTTCAATGTAAGCCCGCACTAGCTTGATGCGTTTGAACGTTGTGCTCACATCTCATGTCTTTTGCCTTTTTGCATCTCACCATCTCGCACATGATATGGCATTCTAAAAGCATGGCGCTCAACTTTTAAAAAATGCATCATTGGACTTTGCAATTTTTTCATTCCACTGACCTGCATCCTGCATTTGTAATAGTCAACACACATTCTGTGTGAACAGGCCCTTATTCTGCTTTTAGTCAATTGACTCTTGGCCCTATCATATACCTGATCATATACGCAATGCTGCACCAGGCGCGACGCAAGTGTTATTTGCTAGTTTCAGCCTAACGCAGTTATCATTGTCACATCCTGCGCCACGTTGTTTAAATAGTAAATCCATTTGTGCACTCATAGGCATGCTGGTCTGAAAACGAGGTGTGTTCAGGCGCATTGTTGGCGTGTTGCTATTTTTTGGCCACTGAAATAGACTACAATATTTTTTTTTTTGGTTATTTAAAGGGCGCATTAGTAAAATGCGCCTATAGGTGGGTCCACAACTCATGTACACTTTGTTTATTACACACACAGCACACAAACATTTTTAAATATGAAAAATTAAACGATTAAAATGTAAAAGATTATTATTGTGTACATAAAGATATGGTGGAATATCATATCCGGCTTGTCCCGTAGATGGTCTGCTCGCGCGCTTTAACCTCGTGCACGAGCAGATCCGTTTCCTTGTTAGAGAAGCGTTAACTTTTTCCGCTTGCAAATTCCGCCATGTAAATAGCGAATCTACCATGGCGTGAGCGCAACTAGCTTTTAAAGGGAACGGGAGATGAGACTGTAATTGGTTTATTGCACGTTACGCCCAAAACACACACATTACCCATTAAGAGAATAGGAACAACCCTTTTAGACCATGCGCCGGGCGCGCCGACCATTTTTCCCGTCGTTAAACTAGCAAAAGTGGATTCAGACATGACCTAAGTGCACTTGCGCTTAGATCGTTAAAATAGGGCCCTTGGATAATTAATACATCAGGCATGTTTCACTAACGAATCAATCTCCATTGTGAGTAGGACCATTAATATTGGACTACTTTGTACTTCCTTCACACCAAATCCACTCAAATTCACATTTTATACAAATTTTATATTTTTAATAAATTTCAGATTAATACACAATACATTTTTAGATCAATTGACCAATTATACCCTGTACATGACTCAAACAAATTCTCATGTTTTCACTAAGCAAGTGATGACCTCAGACCGAATCTAGCCTATCTTGCCATGTTGAGAAGCAACGTTAAAAATTTCCAAATTAAAAGGAGGACTGAATACGAGCACCAGGTGATATGTATAACCACGTTTGAAAGTCGCCCAAAGCAGATTCCAAAAGATAAATGTATAACCGCGCCCTACGTTGCCGCTGCAGATAAAAAACACAGGTTTACACAGCAGGTACAATCTCCCAAGTCTCTTTTTCTCTTTGACCCAAGTCAAGCTGACATCCTCACCTCCTATTAGTAGTCTATTTCTGGAAGAGTGTAAGTCATGCTGACACAATTGCTCCTGGGGAGTGGAAGCTTCATTCCTGTTGCTTTGGCTGCAGTAACTTATCTACCTAGCATTTGTCTAATATATATATATATATATATATATATATATATATATATATATATATATATATATATATATATATATATATATATATACATACAGGGGCGTTGGACTGGGGGTAAAACCAGTACTGATTACCAGGGCCCCAAGTGGAGAGAGGGTCCTTGAAAAGTCTGGAATATATTTTATTTGGAACATGGGAGCCCATCAGGACTGCCTATACATAGGGCCCGGGATCTTGTGCTACGCCCCTGTATATATATATATTAGGGCTGTCAGTTAAACGCGTTATTAACGGCGTTAACGCAAAAACGGCGTCAATTTTTTGCGCGATTAACGGTCTTTTTGGCCTAGCAAACTTTGTATTTTTTTTTCACATGCTGTTACAACAGGACGCGGCATGCGCGGCGCTGCGCTATGAAACCCATTCATTTCAATGGCTTGTGCCGCGCGACGACGTTTTGTTGCTTCGTCGACCAAAGCGCAAGCGGATCTAGCTAGACCGGAAACAAAACAACAGGCGCGCCGCACACACTAGTTTGGGCTTGCGAGCCGGCCAAATAGTTGGTTAACGTTACGCTTTGAGTGGATGACGAGCGCGAGACGCCGAAATGAATGCCAATAAGATTCTGAATGGAAAGTTTACTTTTAAAAAGTTGCCAAATGGTTCCATTGACAAGACCAAAGTGATCTGTGTGTTTTGTCGTTGTGAACTGAGCTATCATCATCGCAGCGCGTCCAGTCTGAAATACCACTTGATGGCCAAGCACACACACACACACAGCTGATGCGAATTCTCCGCCCCCTCGACAATATCAGGACCTCGTCAGTATTTCTTTCACCCTTTTATTGATGGACAGTGTTACATTGAGAGATTATTTGCTCCAAGTGAGAATGTTAGTGTGAAATTGAACACAGTATGTCAATGTTGTTTTCAATAAAAAACATTTGCACAAAGCAAGCCGATCCACTTTTCCATGTTGAGAGCATTAAAATGAGACAAAATAATAGGACAAAAAGAAAATCAAGAGACATTTAGAATAGATAAAAATAATTGCGATTAATCACGAGTTAACTATGACATTAATGCGATTAATCGCGATTAAATATTTTAATCGTTTGACATCCCTAATATATATATATATATATATGTTGTTATTGGCAAGTATAGAAACACAGTAAACATTTCAGAATATCATTAATATATCGATTAATATAATATATTACATAGAATTACATATTATTAGCCTTATTGATAACACTTATGCATTTTTTTTTTTTAGTCCTTTCATACTTTTGCATTGTAAATCTTTCCTCTTATACAGACAGGAACATTTCAAAACTTGCGTAACGACAACTGATTTTCCATTACATATGCACGACAACGGCAGATGCAATGTCAAGTTCAATAAATCATGCGTGGCTTGCGCTCTGAGTGTGAAGTTTCTGAGAGTATATTGCTGTGAGGAGCTTTGCTGTGAATTATTGTGTACCTAACTGTCTTCAGACTTATAAAACATTTCTATAAACAGCTCAAAGGCAGGTGATAACTGGCCAGCGATGCGAAATCTCCTGGGAAACTATTATTCTTTTCATCCTGCGAGAAAATAGCATGCCACCGGTTCTACCCTGTTTCAATATTTGTGTTATAATCAGAGATTCAACCTTTACGAAGCTATTATCCTAGTGCTGAAAATGAAAACATACACAATGTTATGCGGCGTTCTGTTGATAGTCTTTTTCGCACTGTGTTAACAAAAGAACCCTTCTAAATTTTCACTCTTATGGAGAAACAATTGGCCCCATTTTCTGGTCATATTTTTTTTATCTGTATTGGAGGGTAATGTACCCTGTGCAGTCATAAATTAGCATAATAACCATTGTCTGGCATATGCTTCAGTTGGGTGACTCTCTCTCCTCTTCTTCGTTTTGTAGCATATGAAATGCATTAAGTAGCCAAAAGTATAATGGACACACCAATCACTTACACATTCATGTTGAAATTTTAATTTCAAACAACGGGTGATAATTGGCAGTTGGCCTTTACTTTTCAGCTATTGTGAATAAGCGGATCATAACTTAACATAGGAGGATTTTTCCATTTAACACTGAAAGCGAAAGGCATTGACAATATAATCACTTTTATTCAGCATATGTGTTTAGTTTTGTGGCATCATGACTTAAGGTTTCAAACTAAAAACTTTTTCTGCAAATGTCTGCTATAGTTATTTATTATTTTTCATATAGTACCATTTTAGTGTACTTTTCATATGTTTTAAATAATTCTGTCCTTTTTTATGAGATTGCTGTGTATATTGATGATGTTTTAACCTATTCTCACCTTTGCGAATAGTTCTTGTATGTTTACATAGATATTTCATGCATTGATATTGAGTAATAAATGTTTTTAAAATTCATTTTAAATGTTAATAAAAAGTTACATTAAATGGATGGTATGTTTGAATTAATAGTAGTAGAAAATGGACATATTATTATTAATCAGAACAAATTCTTCTGCCAGGTGATAATGAATTAGCCTTTTGTAGGCTGTTTATCAACTGATGTGTGTGTGCGTGTGTGTGTGAGCATTTCACAATTATCATTGTGCTTTGATCATGTATCATCCAATCGGAATTCAGGGTCTGAACTATCCATTTTATAATTACTGCTTTGTTTTCCAATGCTGTCTTGATTGCCACAGTTATTTCAGAAGATCTGGGATCATCTGACTGTACACAGGTTTCTTGGCATCTCTGACTGGCCTTCATATACTTTTTCAGGTCATTTTCTACATTGATTTTCCAACATTCATGACAAAAATGCTTAAATGTAGCTAAATTGATGTTGCTTGATTGATAGTTGTTGATTCCCCGATGACATCTTTCCTTCTCCATCTGCATCCTTACACTTACCGTCACCGCATCGGCCCTGATTTGCCTTTTAATTCCCATCCGTGGTGAAGAGCAAACAGACGGATGCATTTGTAAACAACTGTCTCGCCGCTTTCTACCTCACTGCCTTGATGCGACCCGGAGGTGTAGCTGACAGTTTTTTTTCTTCTCCCTAATCTGCAGGTTTATCTCTCTCTTGCTCCTCTCTCTCTTTTGTATCTGAATAAATCACCCTGACAGTCCTCCCTTTTCTGTTATCCACTGCTGGACGCGAACGCATCCCTCCATATATGGCACACTGCCCCGGACCTTGTGCTATGATGCGAAACTTGACAAGGTGCCTTAGAGGCAATGAATCGCATACATGTAATTTGCTAATGTTGCACGCCCAGGCTGCTCTTAGATGAACACTGATTCATCCCTCTCTCTCTGTATCTTAAAAGGTTGGAGTTATCTGAAGCCTTTTAAAATGAAGTAGGTGAATTCACACTGGGAATTTTCAGATAACAATCTTTATTTTTTGCCATTCAAATAGTGGCCCAAAAATGACACTCTTAAACCTTTAACAGATGAATCTAGAATAATTCCTTGGTTGGTAAACACTTCTAGACTGCACTCAAAGAATCAGAGCTATTCAAATGATTTGTGCTTTTTCCGAAAGCACGAGGGTAAGTGAATCCTCGGAAACGTCTTTCTTGCAAACTGCTTCGAGACGCCTCAGGCTCTTGGATGACTTCATATCTATTCCACGTGTTTGCCTTGGCAGATTGCTATGATTTGGACATGATGTACTGACTAAGGCAGGGACCCATCTGTTCCCAAGAAAATTCAGTGCTTATATTCAAGTAGAAGATGAGGGAGAACAGGAAAGAGAGACGGTGAGGAAAAGACAACACACAGAGAGGAGCAAAACAACTGCAGGTGTGTCCAGAGGATCATCCAGTATTGAATGGAAATAAGAGCTTATTAATGTGTGTCTTCAGATGCTCTGAATGAGGAATGCCACCAGTGAGTCCAGGCTCTCACATGAGATGATGAATTTGCCTGGAACACAACATACAAGCTGTCTTTAACATGCACTGAATATTAGTGAAACATAGATAATATCACAACAGTGCCATCATCTAATGAGAACCACAGTAGCATCATATGAATAAATTAAATGTTTAATTATAGAAGACGGTTTTAAACTCCTAACACTTTAGAATACTGTTTTAACATGAATAATGCATCATTTAGGCAATATTAAAAGGTAACGGTAACCCACTAGTAATGACTCAAGTGTTACTACATCCTTCTAAAGGAACTACTAATTATTTGGATCAGTATTCTAAAGCGAACAACAAGATAACTACCTAATATTGACTAAAGTCACTGTAAGCTTTTGAGGTTTTTGTGAGATTTTACCGTCACTAGTAGTTACTCAATTAATTAATGAAGGAATAGTATTCTAAAGTGTTACCAACTCCTATGTATGCTGGGAAGTCAGTAAGTTCTGCTCCTATAAGACTGGATGTAATATGCTCAGTCTGAAGCCAGTGTCAGTCAGCTATAGCAAAGTGTGATCACTGCTCAAAGCCAGCAGTTTCAAAGTGATTCCCCAGACTGTTTGGTGTATGGAGTTTGCTCCTTGGTAGTGTAGAACAACAGGGAATTGCAGCACAACAGAGCCGGAGGCACAATTTTACTTTCTAGTCACAGGAAGACCACAGCATGTCTATGAGTTTGCCATTATATACAAAAAAAACTGCTTAAATATAATTGTGTGTGAACCCTTTGATAATGTGATTAATGAAATACACTGTAATTAAAATAATAATAATAATAAAAAAATCGAGGAGAATTAGAGTGAAGATCAGATCCTCTAAGACCGAGAGCAAAACACCTCTCGAGGCTGAGATCCAGTCCAAGACCTGTCAGTCCAAAAACAAGGCTGACCATTTTAATGACCTGAAATGATGAAAATGTTTTACATAATTCATTTTGTTGGAAAGAAAAATCACCTCTCCTTGAGTCTCTCATATGTACCTCCTGAGAAAAAGACTCTCCTCAATAAATCAGCAGTAAATCTCTACTGAGATTTACCAAAGCCTGAAATCACAAGCCATACAGCCGTGGCCAAATAAAAGTATTTTTGTGTTTCGCTCATAAATTTTGTGTTTCGCATTTTTCATTTTTCATTTTAAGATCAGACTGATTGCTATACAATTAGGGAAGAAGTGCTTTCAATCATTGTGTGCTTGTGTTGGCAATGGTTAACTCCAAAGAAAGATGTGCAGCCATCATTGTTTTTGCATCAAAACAGCCTCACGTGCACGGAAATTGTTGCAAAGAATGAGAGCACTATGACCGTCTCCTCTTGAAGAGTCAGCTACGGAATCGTGCCAGCACCAGTGCAGAGCTGCTCATGAATAAAGAATGGTATCGAAACGCCCTGCAAGAGCAACTTCTAAATGACCAAGGAGCAATTTGGTGATGATCTGTGCATTTTTTCAGCATGATGAAACACCATGTCACATAGCAAGAGTGATAATGAAGTGGCTCAGAGATCATTACATTAAAATATTGAATCCATGGCCAGGCAAGTTTAATCCCATGAAGAACCTGTAGTCAATCCTCAAAAGGAGAGTGGACAAGCACAAGCCCACAATTTGTGATCAACTCCAAGCATTAATAAGTCATGAATGGATCGCCATCAGTCAGGATTTGGCTCAGAAACTGATATTCAGCATGCCAGGGTGCAGAGGTTATGAGGAAGGGTCAACAATGTACTTATTGACGCTTTGCATATTGAATGTTTTTGCCAATAAAAGCTTTTAAAAATTGATTATCATTGTTTTCCAATATACCATAGAAACATGTGAAAAAAATGATCTACAAATACCAAAGCAGCAAACTTTGCGAAACACAAATGTCATTGCCAATCTTAATATATATATATATATATATATATATATATATATATATATATATATATATATATATATATATATATATATATACTGTATATATATATATATATATCCAAGACCAAGATCCAATAATCTGAGTTGTTATCAACATAAATTGTATAGCTCTGTAGTCTTTTGGTCAACAATTGTGTCATTTGTCTGTTTTTTTTATTGTGTTTCTCCCCAGGGATTTCAGGAGAAACATCTGAGATGACGTTATACTTCAGTGAAACCACTGAGAACTCCATTAAGTCTCCTGAGCTATGAAATCCACTGGGATTTCAAACATTAAGCTACTTGTAACAATGGCAGAGTAGGCATTCTGAGCCATGCAATTCTTGCAAATTCACTGTAATGTCAGTGATTACTTGCTATCCAGTAATTGAAGTAATTATCACCTTTGCTATACTGGAAATAGACTGCAGTCGAGACACGGACCATGACACAAAGTAACGACAACTAGACCCAGAAAAGTCTGTGTGTCACGGGAAGAACGATTGAGTATTATTTTTTTTAACAGTTTTGCATTTGTACTCACAGGACCGTGTCTTTGGGGTGATCGATGCTGCATCACTGCAGTTGCTCCTGTGTGGATAGAAAGATAACAGATATTTCCATGCTAACTTCCAGTAGACCAACAGGAGCACTGGATAAGTAACCCTAAAGAGATACTGGCGACTAAACGTGAATCCTATTTACACATACCTGCTTTTTTAGTTATTGCAATGACATTTCAATTATTTTTAGGATTTTTTAGGAATTTTAGGAAGAGGCAAACAACAAAACAAATATCAATAACAACACAACAGAGCTGGAGTGAAATTTAAATACATTAAACCATCCAATTTGTTCATTTACCAGTGTGACATTTTGCGTTGAACTATGTTGTAACTCCTCATGTGTCGTCTCCTGCCTTCTCTTGGCCTCTAATCTTCCGTTCAGTTGACGGGTCAGACCTGCCTCTGTCTCTGCATGCTCTCTCGCGCTCTGCAAACTCCTTGATAAAAGGTTGTTTGAACTACAAAGCGAAAGGTTGAGATCACATTCATGTCTATGCATGGATAGCTTTGTAGGGCACCCTTACTGTCATCTGTTGAAGGCAGTTGTTTGAAAAAAATGGCTGTGATCTATTAGAAACAACAGCATTGCAGACAACTAGCAATTTGTGATGTCAGCAGTGGGCTGAGTGCCCTCCCATGATCCTCCTCTTTGAGTCACGAAGGAAACACTGTCTATATGAGGAGATGTGCATCGAATTAAGAGCAAAGAATGGCACTTCCTTCATCGTTTTCAAAGCGAAAACGAGTTGAGGATGACTGAAAACAGACTAAATAAAATTGAGGATTCTCAGTTTTGGTCATTTATTTTGAAGTCCTTGACTTTTGGGTAATTTTGCCCTGACCACCTTGATGTTTTTGTCCTGTCCAATCCAAGTCAGTATTGTGTAGCCAGGATTTTGACTTGTGGCATAAAGTCTGGTTTACATTGTATTTTATATTGGCCAAGAAGAAATATTATGTATTGAAGTTTGTTTCCGCGACATAATAAAAAATTAAATTGGTAAGTGCGACTTTTTATCTCACAATTCTGACTTTTTTTTCACAATTGCGAGTTTACGAGTCAGAATTGCGTGAAATAAACTCGCAATTGTGTATTATAAAGTCAGAATCGTGAGATATAAACTCGCAATTCTGATTTTTTTTTTCTCAGAAATGCATGTTTACATCACTTTCTAATTCTGACTTTATAACACGCAATTGGGAGATATAAGGTCAGAATTGAATGATATAAACTCACAATTGCGAGAGAAAAAAAAACGAATATACACTTATTAACTTATGGGTACCTTGGGCTGGGTACTTTGGGCCCACCTGGGTCCCAAATTGTGGGGCTCACACGTGCCCCGCATTTCACGCTGGTATCTGGGCCCACAGTGGGCTGCCCGCAATGGCCCCACATGGGCCCCTATAAGGGTTTGCTGTGGGCCCACAACTGGCCCCATTGGGGCCCACTCTACTTACTGTGGGCCTGCCCACAGTCAGCCCACACTTTTGGGTTGTCCCACTGGGGCCCCACCTGGGTCCCAAAGTGTGGGACCCACACGTGCCCCGCATTTCACGCCGGTATCTGGGCCCACAGTGGGCTGCCCGCAAGGGCCCCATTCGGGCCCCAAAGAAGCATGTTTGCTGGGTAGGGACAAACACAACTGAGTGTGACAATATCTGACGAAAAAAAGTACATTTATTTTATCAACGTTAATCACGACCAACTAACCCAAATTTGTTTGATTTTATGTGTTGTTTAGGGGTAAGGGGTTCTATTATGCCCTTTTACGAAGACGTGATTTAGTTTTTGGGGTGTACCAAAATATGTTTTCTTGCTTGATTGTTCAAAAAAACACATTCTTTTTCACATATTTTACATTATGACAGCACCTCACTCACTCCCCAGTCTTCGGTGAAGCCCCTCCTTCCAAGATATGAAATGTGCTGTGATTGGTTAGCTGGCCCAATGTGTTGTGCTCGCTGTGTGTCCGGGGAAATGCCGCGCACCTCCATAACTGCGAGTTCTTCTCAAGTTTAAATATGAATAAGGATCGATGGGGTCAATTTCAAACCAATTTGACCCCGATTCAGACCCTGACCATGTTAATGAACAAGAGGAGAGTGCAGAACGGATTTCATGCACAGACTTTGCAAGCACGGATTTCACAGGACGTTTCAGACGTTTCAGTTTCAGAGTATGTTTGTCATTTTCTTATACATTATACTGTACATAGATACAATGTTCACAACGATCACAAAATCATGGCTAATTTTCTTCTCAAATGCACCTCAACCAGGCTTCGTGCCTTTTTTTGAGTATTCTGTGGGCGGGGATTATTTAAATGAGGAACATTATGACTTCATAGTTTCCTGTTCATACCATAACAATAGAATAGGGTGGGGGATAAAACGATAATGATAAAAAAAGCTTAATACTAAAACTTACAGGACAAATGTGAAATCTTATAGATTTACAAGAATGGACATGAGGGATATCTAGAGATCAGAATTTCACAGAGACGTTGACTCGGGCAAATAAGCAACCAAGCATAACACCTGTGAGATGGTCAGTGAATGGACTGCGGGCAGACTGTTCTGTGGTGTTTTGTCTTTGCATTTGTAAGTCACGCCATTGTGTTTGGAATATTGGACTATTTTACTTTGTCATTGTTCATATTAAATTGCACAAGGGCTTATCATCACAATTCATTGTGTTAGAAGAGCGGACAGTTCTAGATGTTGTTAAAGTCTTAATGACCTGCAGGATGTGACTGTCATTTCATAGTCCATTTGTGTGAAATCTTCTCTGATCTTTCTTCAGTACAAAGCCTCATATGACCATATTGACCGAGTCTGAAATGGAAAGTTGTCCAGAGTGGAAAATCCATTGGTGACAATCAAAAACTTTAATGAATGATTTAACTATCAATACATTCAGTCCCTGATTTTCTTCAACCACAGCTTGCCATCTTATGAAACATAAATTACAAATATTGAATATTGAATGTGTAAACAAAGAAAAGCAAGTTTGAAACACCAATACTGATTAACTAAACTGGAGTTGTGGCTGTTTGGGTTATGCAAAGGGATCCATTATCTGGTAGATCAAGCAGCAAGCACCTCTGCCAAGGTAGTTCAGTAAAAACTTCTGTTTTAAACTATTGTGCTGTTTTAGCATTCATGTGCATCAGTCAAGCATTTCAAATGCATTTCATGGGTCATGTATGTTCAATGTGTGTATATAATTATGGCAGCTGGCAAGCAGTTAATGGTGCTTTAACAAAGCATGCATCAGAACAATAACAACACTCATGTATACTATAGAGTTCCAGGTATGGCACTAATCTAATATAAGTGCTAACACATCTAAACACTTTAGCAATCCACAGCTATAAGTGGCTGTAAATTTCCAGATAATTCTTAGCAGATAGTGTGTATCTAAGGCATTTGCTGAAGAGGCAGCAAGACTTAAGGATTTGAATAGAGAGAGAAACCTGTTGTTAGGAAAGCCTGTCAGGAATCAATTAGCTCTCCATCTCAGACGCAATGAATGGCAAGGTGCGAGGGAATTTGGGAAATCGCTGTCTAATTCCCAGAGGTGCTCTGTCGGTTGATGGCCTATCAATTGTGCATCCACTCTTGTCCTTCAGTAAATGAGGTGTATGACTCAAACAGTGGTGCTGGAAAAAAACTCATTTAGCAAAACATCTGCTTGTCAGGTAAGAAATCATTTGACAGACAGTAAGTGGAACTCATCAATTAAAGGAACGAGTAGACATGAGCAGATAAAATGTCCGGCATGCTGATTATTTATTAATGCGTGTATGCATGAATGTGTCTGTTTAGCTTCATAGGCGCATTGGAAAAATAGGCCTCTATTTTGCAAAGCTCAAAAATGCAGTTTCTGTCTGAAATTAACACTAGTGGCAGTAAAACACCAACAACTTTAATTCCTTTTCACACATATTATGATTACGGGGGTAGATTATTGATGAATAAAGGATAATGTTCCTTGCTACTATGTAATGCCACAAAACTTGCAGCAGCCAATATAAGATTAAATTTTTCAAAAGAGCTTTTGTTCCTTTTAAGTAGTGCTTGCTATTTTGCTTAGTGTGCTTGCACTTATTTTGTAACTTTTGGAATATTTATTATACAGTTAAATGTTATATTAGTTTAATACATATTTTTAAATAATTATTTGAATGATGCAAAGTAACGTTTTAAGCCAATCTCAGAATTTGGATTGCATCATTAAAAGCAATTATCATTTTCTAATAATATAATATTTAGTTTTACTCGATCCCATATAACATTCATACTATCTATGCATGCAAATCTGTAGTTACAAATACCTACTAATGAAATCACAAACTATGAACCTACATTTGATTACATGGAACATGCCACTGTGGTAAAGTGAATTTAAATATGACACAGCCGGTGATAACTTGACCACAACAACAATATAATGGCCAAATCAACAACATTAAACCAATTAAACATCAGCCGGTTCAAGTCATTCTGGCCTTTAACTTTGCAATTTGGTTTAATGGGTGAGGCTTGACTCACTGAAACCACAGCTGTCCTTGACTATTAATGTGTCACATCGAGTGGGATGAAAAATAATAGCTGTGATTTCAAAATGTTTCCAGCCAGCGAGGTTAAAAGGAACACAACACGATTAGAATGTCTGTCAGCTCTTTAATTAAATATACTGTTTTGCACCATCCATAATTATTCTCTTATGGTGTTTTAAAGGGGAATATTAGACATTCACAAGCTGGCACAGCTCAAGTAAAGCCATTTTGCTTACAAAACAATGTAATTGTTTATGACGTCAGAAACAGAACAGAGAACTGAGAATTTAATGAAAGTCTCACTAAAGCCCTATTTTCTAATTTTAATGAAGAATGTGCTTCTCACAAAATGGCAGAATAACATGAATGCTCATCTCCTATTCATAGTAGCTATTGTCATTGCCTCACTGGTGCTCAACAGAATGGTAGAGATGCCTTCAGGAAAAAAAGTTATTATTATCCACAACATTGTGACTCTGAATATCCAAAGACACTTGATTGTTCTTTTGAAATTAATCTACTGGCATATTAATCATCTCCCTGTCAAGACAGATGTTTCAAGGGGCAACAAATTCATCAATTATTGTGGCCCAAGAAGTATTTGGCTTAAAATGTATGAAGAAAATATCCTCATATGTGATTGGCATTTATTTTTAAGTAATATGGCACACTTTCAGGCAAAATATTTCACCAAACGATAAGTAAATAAACAAACAAACAAACAAAACTCACGGTCCGGGTCATTTTACGTTTTGAGTCACGGATTGGATATTTTTTCCGGGTCAGCAAATGTAACTTTGCTTTCCATTTGTTACTAAAAGCACACTTTGAGTACTTCGATACCACAGCAAAAACTACTAGCTTAGCCAATACAGTTCAAACATTATTAAAGACAAATGAAGAGTCAGTAATAAAATAAGAACAAATACACTAATTACAAGCATAGATAAATACAATATAACAAAGTTACAAATAAAGTAAGATCTAATAGTAGTATTCTGGTACAGAAATGTAAAGTAAAGTGTAAAATAACACTGTTCACTGTATAAATTAAATATAGATGCATCTTTGTTGAAGCCTTTGTTGTTTGATTAACATTGCCACAGACAGCGACATGTATTTATAGGCTGCTGTCACTTTAAGACCTAATGCACGGATCCAATATATTGATGCACATCCGATTTCTTTCTTAACTATTTACATTCACTTAAGACATAACCGACTGCGTTTACTAGAATACTTGGCGAAATCCGTATTTTGACCATTTTAATTATCTGTTCAAGTGCAAGGAGACGCAAAAGAATAATCAATTCGTTCACGATTCGTTGTTCACAATTCTGAAACGCGTCTCTCTTTTGCATTCACTTTTGCCTCTTCTTGCGCTTGAATGGTTTAAAATTGCTTGGATGTTTAAAATGGCCAGACAAAACTCAAAACTTTCACTCTGTGATGGTTAAACTTTGCGATTATTCCGCGAATCACATGCGTGCCGTACCATGGGTTCATTTGTTTACGCCAGTTACCTTGTGTTCTATAACCTAAACCTTCATGTGGATCTGCTTCCCAGCCTGAATGTCTCACCATGTTACAGTTGCTTTGTTGCTGCAAATTACTGTCATTGTGAACACCTTTAGGGTGATGTTTGGGTTAGAGTATGCGTGATACATGTGCATATTACGCGCAATGCTGTTAGCTACTTGTACAGCTCACCTAATAAACTAGCAACTGCATATCCATCCTCTGAAATCCATGTAAATAATGTTTTCCTACCTGAATGACAAATGAGAACAAGCCATAAAACAGACTGTTGTCATTCAGAACTTGAAATTGCAACCTGGAAGCGTAGCAGCGTTGAGGTTTTGCATTAGCTCACGACTTGTAGACTGCATTTGTGTGGTCTTGTTAAGAGCAAGAAGGCTGCTCTGTATTTCTGCATAAGTCAATATAATGTGATTGAAAAAAACCAACGTCTGTACCATAAGAAACAGCTAGGAGAAGTCACTGAACCCCTAACACCGTGTTTATAGTCATTTGAATTGCAATCACAAATTGCTGGACATAAATAGTGTAAAAAGAGCATTACCCTGGTGCAACACAGTAATAAATACAGAAAATTGGCACTAATAGTGTGATCAGAACATGATCTACAGCTCATTGTACACACTTTCAGCAGTTTCATATACCTGACTTAGGATCAATAAAAAAAAGCTATAGACAATTCCTCTTTAAGCTATTTTCCCTACCACAGTAAAACTTGTGTTGATGTTGTTTAAAGACATTAGAGTTGAGGTTTGAGCTGGGTGAATGCAGTCAATCTACATCTAACATATTTCTGATATATCTTTGATTGCTTGCACATCTTACAAACTGACAGTTTCAACCCCATCTGCAGAAATCCCTGTAAATTAATTTTTCATTGGATCAATTAGACTTTATAGTGACCCATCTCGTTTTATGTTAACATCTGCCTAATAAACCCAGAGGGCCTGTGATACTTGAATGCAGTGAGTCGTATAAGTTGCCTCCACTTGGATGAATTTAGTCTTAGGCAAAGAATTGAGGAGACCGGGACAAGTTGTCACTCTTTATAGTAAGGGTTGGAAATAAATTTCTGTACAGACACAGAGAGAGGTTTTAAAGATTTACACCGAGGGGATGCATTTATTTAATCTAGTATGTGGAGCAAGTTGTCACAAATGGAACTTTTAAGTAAAATGTTCTGTGAAGTAGTTTGAAAATGACTAATATTACATATGTACACTGCATGTATTTACTAAAGATTATACACCTTTTGGCAAAAAACTACTATCATAGTATAGTCTAGTTGTTCTCAATTGGTTTTAGTTTGTATTCCTAAAGTTTTATTTTAGATTATCTTACAAAACATTACACATTTGGTTCAAACCCTTATAGTTGTTGAGTTATAGCTCATGTGACAATGTTTCTAGTCTTCCCTTTATGTCTCTTTAACCAGTAGAACCGGAGCAATGGTGCATTTGGAGCTTTAGAGCGAATGAATCCAGAATTAACTGGAAATAGAATCATACTGAATCAAGACACCAAGACACGTGCCACTACCAGTCAACTGTGTAATTAAATGGAAGCTCTTCTGCATATGGATAGAGAAACAGAGAACGGCCCAATATTGAAATAGTGCACTAATGCATATGGAATCAGTGAAAAGGATGAACTGAATTTGTGCAAAATGTAATACATTTAGAATGAATGTTGAGAAAATAGAGTAGATAAAAATAAAAAAAATATGCATAGTATCGATTCTCTGCCTTTTTGAGCTGAGATAAGGAAAATGAGCTTTACTTTTTCCTTTAAGCGGATTAAGAAAAATCACCATCCTCTTTCCTTTTCTCCCAAATGTAAGTCTGATAATCGGACCAGTGTTTCGGAGCTTCCGTTTGCAGTCTTTGCTCCGTGTGCATGTTAGGCTGATTAGAGGTCTGGTTCTGAGGTTAAGCCTGTTTTATGCAGCTAGAGTCTTGTAGTACCACACATGTTGCTCTGCCGCTGGTAAGAATGTGCACGTCCAGACTTGATTGACACATCAAGGCCTAAAAAAGTTATTAAAGCAATCATATCACAAGAAATAAAATGTCCCTTTATCTTTAGAAATTAGAACGCAAAACGTCCTACAAACCTGAAAATACCCGAGAGTCATTAAATTAAAGAAAGCAGTCACCTAAAAATTAGATTAGATTTTTTTTTTTTGATTATGTACTCACTCTAGGTATTTTACTTTCTTTCATCAGCTGAGGAAACATTAAGGTTTTGGAAGAAAACATTCCAGGATATTCCTCCATCTAATGCAAGTGAACGTTGCTCAACGTAGACCATTTTTAACGGTCCAAAATTCATGTTAGGCAGCTTCAAAGGGGCCTTGCTAACTAAATGATCAGTCATTTTCAGAAGAAAAAAATGATATAGTTTTTAACTAAAAATGCTCACCATGGTCCAGCTCTGAGAAGCACGTTCACGAGACGGCTGAGTTCACGTTGGGAAGGTCACGCATGATGTAGGCACCAAAAACGGTTAAAAAAAAATGTGGAGAAGGAGCATTGTCCAAAACAAATGATCATTGCTGTATTGTTTCAGTTTAACCTTTCACACATAAACTGAAGCTTCCAAAATATGGATTTTGGACCGTCAAAAAATGGTTTTCATTTAAATTTACTTGCATGCGATTTTGAGCTGTCCCAACTTAAGATGTCCAATCGTGGCGATTTCTGTGTCCGTGGCTCTTAAACGGTGGTCCTACGTCGGACAGTGAGAGAGGTTCAAAGATGGCCGTTGTCCCGGTCTTGGGACCAAAGATAGCATGCGATCATTGTCGGACATTGAGCATGATCATTTCACAGTGTGTTTGCTGCTACGACCTACGTCTACTGACTAGCCAATACAAATTTGACATGAAATGGCGTATTGATCAACACGAAATGGCACTAAAACTTAAAACGAATCACCTCAAGCTCCATTTGCAAAATTAGCATGCCAAGTTAACCTCTTTTCCCTAGCCATGACCGCATCCATATTCTCCTCATCTGCTTCGTCCTCTTTTTTTCAGCACACATAAAAACCACAGTTGCCAAAGTGCGATTCATCTTGCTCTATTTGTTTACCACTAGCGCATGCTGATGATGTTTTATTCTTCTATACTAACTTGAGTCATAGCCTACGATTCAATATGTGTCCTCATCATACAGTCTACATACATGTCGTACCAAAGTTTGTTACATCAATGTCGTACAGTGCGATTTGTAATGATCTTATTGGATTGCCGAAGGTTGTATTCATATTCATCTTTGATGGCCTTGGGTTGAGTTAATAATGAGGACATTTTGGGGTTAACTGCAAATAAAATGAAAATTTGGTATGTGAAACTAAATTATGACTATAAATTGGTATACTGTATAAAAAAGAAAAAGAACACAATGGTAAATGGCGGGGATGAGATAAATGGAGAGATATTTCCTAAGGTATAGGGCTCCGAAAGTAGCAGATATGATTGATGCCCCCCCCCCCACACTTATTTTTTTTTTTTTTTCAAAATGAATGCATATACAGGCAAATGTAAAACTTACATAAACAGTTGAAAGGCCTTCCACAATCACAAGTGCAATCTATTTCCATCACAGTCGTCTGTATTGACAGTGTTCATCTGGCGAGTGTTTGGCTATGATTAACTCTTCACCCATGCCAGCAAGCACCTGCCAGTGTTTATTGAGCCCTGCGCTACAAAAATGACAATGTTCTCGCCTGGAATAGCTTTTGAAAGCTTGTTTGATAGAGCCAAGATTTCCATTTTCTTGTTTCTGTCTCACTCTCACTCTTTCTTTTTTGAAGACAAGAGCATCAAAATGTCATCTGTTCTGGCAGCCTGTGAGGACTATGTGCTGCCCTGACCCTGAGAACAGTGGATACCGGCCCGCTGCCATGCCAGCTCCCCAAGATCGGCGGGGAACCAAAGTTAAAACGGGTTGAGGATTTTTCCTTTAAACCCATGGTGAAAGAGCACTGCCTAAAATATCAGGCAAAACTGAACAGATTTCATTCTCCTTTGGCACAAAAAGTGAGTTAACCTCGGTCACAGCACAACTATTCTTTTTAGTATTTCTTTTTGCCATGTCCTCTGGCTTGAGCAAAGATGACTCCGTCGGTCTGGTCCAGTTACTGTTTAGCTGTATTTTCAGGGACTGTCTCTGAAATTGGCCAATTAATCCATCCAAAACAAATCTGTTTCGATTTGTTTTCCTCTATTTTCAACATGACATCATGACTTTTGCGTAAACAGACACGCCACTTTCAAGTCAAGTGGCGTGTTATCTATACGCATTTTGAGATATCCGCGTGTATGCGTGTATGTCTACGCCATTAATGTCCAAGTGATTCCGCGTATATGTACACGCCATTAAATTTCCGAGCGAAACGAAGCAAAATGTAGATCTACATCTGGGGAGCGATATTTTTTTTTCCCTAGGATGGTAGGGGAAGACTCATAAATGCTATTAACCCCAGTGACGGGTAGGTTTAGGGACGGGGTGGAGGTAGGTCATATATTTATATATACAGTAATAACGTTAAGTTAACTGCGTTCATAAACACGCTGAAAAGCGATTGTGCGTGTTGATAGCACGCCAAAAATGGAAATACGAATTGGCGTGTCATACACACGCAATTTTATGAGATCAGTCTGCTATTTTAATCAACTGCTTAGCATGTCGGCAGCACTATAATTGGCTAAATGAAGGAATCATTAATCAATTGATTAATTAACAGTTTTTTAATTGTTTATCTGTATATCTGTTTGTGTAGTTAATATTTATGTTAGCTATAAATATCAATACAATAATACTTTAAAAACTACATAAACATGGCTAACTATTTCTTCACTGATTTGCTAGTCGAGAAAAACTATTGTAATTGGTCAGTACATTTGTGAGAGGACTGAATGAACTTCTGAACCCGTTAAATTAAACAACCTAAAGGCTTCACTGATCGTATAAAACATATTTTAATGCAAGATTATCTCTTAAATTGGTCATATGATGTGTTTTCATGTTTTCCTTTTTCTTCAGTGTGTTAATGTTTGTGCATGTATAAGATCTGCAAAGTTTCAAAGCTCAAAGTCTCCCTCAAAAAGATGTATTCTATCTAAAAGAGAAGGCAGATCCAGACCTATAAATGTCTCGATCGGAAGTATTTGCATAATGAATGACACACAAACTGCATTATTCGACCAACCACAAAACGCACTGGTTCAGCTGGCCAATCAGAGCACGCGGCGCTTTTCGGAAGGAGGGACTCTGTAGAAATTGATCCATAAATTGATCCATTCGTAAAGACTGGGCATGGAGGAGCTACAATAATGTACAGTGTGGGGAAAATAAGGTATTTTTGAACATTAAAGCATTTTAACATATTCTATTACACCCAATACACAAAAAAATAATGATATTTGGAAATAGCATCATATGACATCTTTAAGCACCATTGGCAATATTCTGAGATGCATTTGTCAGTTTTTATTTTTAAGTGGCATTTCTGGTCCTTTTTCAAGATATGGAAACAGACAATAACCACCTTCATAAACTAATTATGTGTCTGAATAACTTTCTTATACCTCAATATGGCCATCAGACATTATTTCGCCAGTCTTCTGCATCTTTCTCTCTTTGAGAAAAACACTCGTTCAGTTGTAGGGCATTTCAGTAGAATGATTTGTTCATAAACACCAATTCGTTCATGACCAATGCGCCATGACTTTGCACCCAAACATCAAGCTTTATGTTTAGACTGGATAACTTGGGCTTTACAATCTCCAGATACAGAGAGTGGGATAGTTCAGTTTAATTCATCTTGGGTAAGAGGATAATACATGAACATGCCAGAAGATATCATGGAATTTCCTCATCTGTTGTGGTTAAATCACCAGATCCGTAATGCTGAGGAGAGGCAGACCTTAATCAATATCATGCAATGGCTGTCTTATCTGCAAAACCAGATGTCTCTCCTGTTATTTATAGATTTGCTTCCTTCTTGTCACATTAGTGTTCAAATTCAGCTGTTGTGGGCAAGGAAGAAATATCTTATTGCTTAATAACTACACAAGGTGGGTTTTAAAGCCAGGGTCGAGAACTGATAACCTCCTGTGTCTAGAAGCCATTGTTCAAAACTACAGCAAGTGGCATGGCAAGAAACTAGAAGCAAAAAAAAAACGTATTACTTGCTGCTTACTCTGCATGTATAAGGATGCTGATCTACAAAATCAGCGAAATTGTTGACTGGGATTTTCCAACAAGTGTCATAGTTCATTTTCTCATGTAATCTGATGTCTGAATGGCTGTTATCGGTGGAAACAGACGTTGTTGGGGAAATCTGGGATGCTGAGGTGGACCTAAATGCTTAATAACCCTTAAATGCATGAATGTTATACCAATCATTGTTTCATAGTCTTTAGCGACCCGGGTCTATATCTAACACATGGATCTCTACCTTTCGTGATAATATAAAACTATTCTGATATTAGAGTAACAATTACATAATAATACAATAAAGCATGTGATGTTACCTTTTGGAGCTTGGAAGAGTTCAGTTTGAGCAGATGTTTTTTTTTTTTTATACTATTATCACTGTCATCGTCAGAGCTCATTTCCCAGTACATTCAGAATATGATTCACAATCTCAAACATAATCTCAAAACTATCATTTTCAATATCTTCAAAATCAATTTGATCGCTAACAGCTTTTTTTCACCATATCCACCATCAAGTGACAGTGACAAGTGACAGTAATATTTGATTGCGTTCAGTACTTGCTCTGCAGTAAATCGCTGAGCCATTTCAAGGTTTGCGGATGATACTTCCTCTTCTTTTGTTTTCTGCCTGCAGTAACTATGAGTGAAATGTCACTTAATCATTGTGTATCAGACATTGCCACCTTGTCGAATAAAGGTGAATTGAACTTATTCAGTCATCAAAGATCAAATTATTGTTGTACAAAAAATATATATTTACATTGTTACACACCTCGATTGGTTAGCAACCCTATACAATTACCAATACCAAAAAAGTATTACTTGGTAAAATTACCCCCCAAAAAACTGAATATTTTCTAATTGTATTATTTTTTCTTGTTATATTGTCTAGTAATTGATTAAAGAATACTAAGAAGGTTGAAATCTAACTTTAAAAAATGACAGGAGGAGGGTAGTGAATGACGTCTCAGGTCGCTAAAAACCAGAGGTATGCGTTTAAGTAAAGTGAGTAAAGTGTCATTAGATCCCAGTGACGCTGCTGCTCTGAAACAGACCCAAGATATGTAGAAGAGCTCATTGAAATTCAGATGCTTGCCTCCCATTCGCATTCAATGATAAATCATTTCACTCTTGAGACATGGGGCAAAATGTCCTACAACTTTACCTGCCATTAGTTATAAAATAGCAACATTTCCACGTTGTAATTCATCAGAGATGATCACAAGAATGTTTTTAACACAGATGTACCATTTCAGGTTTGAGTTTATTTAAAAAAAATTCACATCATCAGTTCTCGGAGTAAAAAATAAGTAATTTTGACAATATATCTTGCAATTGTCACATGTGCACTCTAGACTACATTTCCCAGCACCCCTACTGGTTCTCACCTGTACTCATTCAGCCATCACCCGCACCTGACACAAATCACTACCCGTCAATAGCACACTTTGCATTCAGTAATTGTCTGGTCTATGACAAGGACTACTCACCTTAATACTTACCTCCAACATTTCTCCTCCAGCGATCTCCTACCTGCTTCTTGTGTCTCCTATTCCCCAATGATCCTCTTCTCTACCAGTAAGCGGCTACCCATACGTATGTAACATGTAACATGCAATATCTAAATCAAAATATAATATCCATGGTGTCTAAAATGTCAGTTTTTTTTTTTTATAAAAAGTACAATATTTCCCTCTGATAGTTTAATAAAAATCTAAAGTACTATACATTTAGACTTAAATAGACAGTTAATGTATAAATGTGAAAATATATGGTCACAGTTATGTTTAACATAAGAAATAAACTAGGTTAACTAATAGTTGCTAATGATATAAAAGTGACATTTCACAGTTTAACCCCATATTTTACCAGTTTACCAGGTTATGGTCCTGTCTTTTGTGCATCCATTTCTATTTTTAAAATCCCCTCACAAACGTCCGCTGTCAGCTGTCAGACAGCATTTACCTAAACTTGGTTCAGTGTTGCTATGTCTGGAATTGAGCTACTTTTACACTGTTGCTGTGGGTTGTTTGTATAGTCTGTGGGTTGTTGTCTTTACTTTAGCGATATTTCCCCATCCCCCCACATTTGGGCTAGTTTTGGCCCTAATTCTGCTTTTTTTGATTAGCAATTGGGTGGGTTTTGTTGTGCAGACCTGGCAACCCTGGCCCTCGTTTCGACCTTTGTGGACTTCATGCAAGGACAGTGGCGGCCTTAAGCATCTGGGGGCCCGTTTCAATAACTAATATGGGGCCCTACCCACATAAAACATACACATAATAGAGCATAGAAAGCAAGGATTCCTGTTGGTTTGTATCAATGGTATATTATTTTATTACGTGCACTTTCAGCTTCATGAACAGGCAGCTCAACATAGAAATAATCCATCCTTATTTGAGTAAAACTATATACAATTATACAGCGTTTTACGTTGGAATAAGTCTCGCCCTTTCACGCAGGGTAACTTCACTTTTGGTAGACTGAAGCTTTTCTTTTGTTGTCCGATATCTTTCGTTTTACAGCACCACTGGCATTTGTACGTTTCATTTCCTCTTAAAATTCTTTTCCTGCTCAAAATAAGATTTTACCCTAACGGCAAAAAAGTCAAAGCTATAAAAACTACCGATGTTATACTTCAGATCCAAGCCGTTCGCAGGGGTGGTAAACGTCGCCATGGTAACCGCGAGTTCGACCAATCAGAGACATCAGTGTTTTGCTTAGAATTGTGGGTAGTGTAGTATTTCTCCAGAAGATCGCAAATAACAAGGTTGATTTCATACCTTGTGGCTTTTATAGGAGCAGAAACTTTCGTTTCACAACCTCGTAGTCAATCTATCTTGAATGGTTTAGACATTATGGCTGAAAATCAATATCCTACGGAGAAAATGAATGGGATATTTTGCTGGTCTGTGGAGATGTGGGGGCCCCCTTGGAGGGCGGGGCCTGTTTCAATTAAAACGGGTGAAACATAGGTAAGGCCGCCCCTGTGCGAGGATGCAGCCTCTGAATTGGGACACAGCAAAAGTCTGGTTTTCTCTTTCTATTGCAACTTTCTTGTAAAATAAATAATTTTTATTTCTCTCAGTGAGACTTTTAATCTTGCTATTGCTACTTTGTTTCTTAAATGGGGACTACTTCTCAGAATGCCATTTTGTATCTAACAATGTTACTTTATATCTCACAATCCTAACTTTATATGTTGCATTTGCAATACTTTTCGTAATTGTGACTTTATATATTGTGCCTTTATACCTTGCAGTGTGACTTTGTTTCTTGTAATTGTGGTTATTTCTCATTATTGCAACTTTATATTACACAATGCGACTTTATATTGCGACTTTGTTTCTCAAATGGGGACCGGTTCTTAGAACGAGACTACTATCGCACCATGTGACTTTATATCTTACAGTTATAACTTCATATCTTGTATTTGTGACTTAAATCTCATACTATCCCTTTATATCCCACAGTACGACTTTGTTTCTTGTAATTGCGGTTATTTCTCGTAATTGCGCCTTTCTATCATTCTATTCAACTGGTATTTGCCGTGACGGTCACTGTTTTTTTTTTTTTTTTTTTTTTTTTTGCCAAGAAAGACATGTTCCTAGTTCAACATATTTTGATTCTGGAACAACATTCCTGTCTGAAAATTAAGATCTAACCCTACCCTAAACTTTTGGGACTTGGAACTAATAACTTTTCCCTAAGATCAGAGGGAAATGATCAGTGAATAACAATGTTTTAGTAGCAACTAACCCATGTTGTGACATAAACTGTAAACTAGTCCCTGGAATCTGATTGGTTGATAGAAATGTTGCATTTTGTACTTGGTGAAATAACATTCACCTTGCTGTGACTTTGTTTCATGTAATTGTGATTTTTATATCTTGCAAATGCGACTTTGTAGCTCATAACTGTGACTTCACAATACTTCTCAATATGCATATATCTAGCTGACTGACTTTATCTCTCAGATTCAACATTATTTATCGTAATAACATCATATTTTCTTGTAATTGTGATTTAATATCTCCCAATTGTGACCTTATATTGAATTTATTTTGTGAAAAAGGTTAAAGACCCTTCTTTTTGTAGACTGTTTAAATTGAAAGAGTAAGGCCATTTCTTTGTTTACAAATTTTCCGTGTGTATAAGTATGACTGAAATATGAGAACAGGCTGGCAGAGGGCATGCATCAATATTAATTACAAACCTCAGTCATGATCACGGCAATCACTTCACCGTTAATTCTTCAGCACAGGATATCAGTCATTTACCTTACAAAGGCTCTAAAGATCAATGATGGGTGTCCAGGAGAGAATGGTGACAGTGACGTGACATGCCCACAGTATTCTAACAGATACTCTTTCCCTGCTGGAGGCTCTTGCCTAATAGAGGAACAAAAGCAGAAAGATAAGAGCGCCACATAAATCATGTCAACTCTCTCAAACCACTGCAGTGTCCTCCGGAACGGGGCTGGAACTGAAACAGATTACCACTATCAAAACCTGTGATGAAAACAATTAACACCTCAGGCTTCTGACACACTCAGCTCTGTGATCCGAGACAGTGTTGGTTCAGTTAGGTAATGAATTTACTTCATTGCCATCAAAGCTCTCGATTTCTCACTTAGTTGTTGTACAAAGTATTGCCTGCTGGCAATTTCAAACTGTGTTACTAAATTGTTTCTCGATTGGCCCGCTGGATTGCACAAAGAAAACGAAACAGGCAGTCAGTTATCAATTATTTTGTACCAGTGTCCACAGATTTACAAAAGAAAGAAAAAATTCTATTTGCAAACTGCTTTGACGGACTACTGGCTGGAAGCACATCACAAGTGATTAACATCTGTGCGACTCAATTTGCCTGTTTGTGAACGGGGCGCATGGGACCATCATAGAGCCCAGACTGTCCACTCGGCACGGCTAGGAAGCATATGACACCCTCATGGTCTCTCTCTCTCTCTCTCTCTCTCTCTGTCTCTCTCTCTCTCTCTCTCTCTCTCTCCATTTGCACCAGGTCTGTTGAACTGTCATTGAACTGAGAGTCTATCTATTTGCTCACTGCAGAAGCAATTTTGCTCCACACACTTTCATGCCAAGAACACAAACTCTGTGACATCTAATATCCTTCTCCTGATGTTTGAAACAGCAGAGAGACAAACTTCAAAGATAACTCTGAATCTCAGCTAGCTAGCTGTATATAAATGCTGTTAAGAAGATGATTGGTTTTAACTCAAAAGGCAAACACTTGCAGCTTAAATGTACCGGTAATAAACAATAATTTAATAAAGGCTTCCTTTGTTTATGATACAATATGATATATGATACGATATATGATATTTTTGATTTTATTATTTAAAACAGTGGTCACACTTTAGATTAGGGTCCAATTCTCACCATTAACTAATTAACTACGACTTTTGCCTCAGTAAACTCCTAATTACTGCTTAATAATAGTTAGTAAGGTAGTTGTTAAGTTTAGGTATTGGGAAGGTGTCACCATTCTGTACAGTTTAGTTTTCATGGACTTTCAGTTTGGTTTCATTGTCACGTCGTCTTTGTTCAGATTCCCAACACTCATCTGTCTCCTTGGTTACCATCATTATTATATCATTTGTATGTGTCAGCTTTAATATCCTCGTTTGTGTTTACTACTTTCTCCTGCGCTCCTGGTCTGGTCACCATTATACTCAGTGTGTGTTACCTGCTACAGTAGCTGTTCTGATTGTTACCTGTTGGGGATTATATGAAAAGTCAACTTTGTGTTGGAACCTTTATTCTTCAGGGTTTCTTCGTCTTCCTGCCTAGATACACCAAAACAGATGACCGGACATAACATGGATTGGAATGCTAAGTTCCTCGAGGTGGTTCAGAAGAGCGCCAATGTTCTTTCTTTTTCTGCAGGGTTTTTTCGTCTTGCCGTCGTCACCCCCCTCGACGATGAGAGCCTGAATACCCTGTTCTGGATCGGGGCAAACTTTCACAACCCCATAGCACACCCAGACACCACCGGACTGAATCGGAGGGAGGCATTCGTGAGGTCCCCGATTCAGAACACTGCCAGACCCAGAGCCAAAGTTACCACCTTCGACCACGAGAGCCCCCCCCGCAGACGTTGAGAGACCACCCGCCGCGACGTGTAAGCCAGAGCCCGAGGCCAGAAGGATCGAGTTCACCATCGCCCAGGAAGTGGAGCCCATGATCGAGTCTGACCAGGGGTGTGAATCCGTGACATCAGCTGAGGGAACGGGAACCGAGGACTGTCTACTGGACATCAGTGAGGAAGGATCGACTCCCACCCTAGCACACCCAGTACCTAATGCTTCTTCACTGATTAAAGGTAGTGAAGTCATGTTTTACATGCTTTATCTACTGATTCTAAAGTGTGTTTATATCACCTTTATATATTTATTCATTTAAACTGTGAAACTTCATTCATTTAAACTGTGCTTAATAATAATTGACAAACTCAAATTGTACATGTGCGATCGATTAAGGGTATACCAATCACATAAATAACATCTAAATCATACAAAATGATTATTCTAAATAAGCATTCCTAAAAGCCAGACGAATTTGTCTTTAAAAATAATTTGCTGTAGTGACCTTTAATTTGGAGTAGAAACGGGTGGAGTGACTTTATCGCATCAGAGATGTCACTTTGCAATTTTGCTCCACACACTTTCGGGCGGTTTGTATTTGAAGCTCCGTCGAATTGATTCATAATCCTTGATTTTCTTCTTTACACTCATTTATAAACAAGCATTTTCTATTTTTACAGCATGTGAACATATCTTCGATACTATTCCTTATAAAAAAACAATCGGATTGCTTTGATATCACTACTTATATCCAACTTTCTGAATTTCCGCTACTAGCCTTAAGCCCGCTAGCATTGCACGCGTGGCCTCTCGCCTATCGATCGTTTTATTTACATCCAGGATTTCAGTCCTAAATAAGTAATGATATTGGTATATCACTACTAATTTACTGTTAATGGCGAATATATCGGATGTGTGTCTAACGCTCTGAGTGCAGGTGAGGACACATTTGAGCTGCATTCAGTGCAGTTAGAGCTGGAGTCCGTGGAGAAGCAGATCCGTGATCTACTAGAGAGGCAAGCCAAGCTGCGAGATCGGCGATCAGCGCTTGAAAACCTCTTACCTGGAACATAACCTGCCCAGGAGCAGATCAGCCGTGGAGCGCAAGTTACTATGGCGATGAACACTGCTAAAAGCCAAGCCATTTTCATGGTGCCTAAAACCCAGGGTTGGCACAAACTAAACTGAAACATACCTGCCCTGGTGAAAAAAAAGTATACTTTATTGTATTTGAAGTATATTCCCTTTTTCGATAGTACATTGCAAATATACTAACAAAAAATTGTACTATCGTTAAATATATTAAAAGTATGTTAGCATCATGCTTTTACCTATTTTCACAACACAACTTATAACACACTTTAAATTAATTGTACTTTAGTATATTTTCTAAAAATATATTTTAGAACATAATACTTGAAGTGGAAATTCAGTTTATTTTTTAAAAGTGTATTTATTTACACTTTATTAAAAATATATTTTAGGTACATTTTAACTTTGTGCTGGAAATGATCATTGAAACAATGCATCGAAAGTATACTTTCAAAATGCATTATAGTATACAATAGTATTTTGTACAAAGTATAGCTAAGTATTATTTGTTTATTAATGTGCATTTGTTATTGAAGATAAAGAGTGTAATTTGTAGTATTTCGAATAAGCCAAAGGTACTGAGCATATATTTTTTGACTCAAATATAATACACTTACGATCGGCGCCGATAGTCTCATGGGCAAGTGCGCCGACATGTAGCGCCATTCGCGAGATCCGAGTTTGAGTCCCGACTCGTGGACCTTTCCCGATCCCGTCCCACCTCACTTCCCCCCTCTCTCTCCCACCTCACTTCCTGTCTAGCTACTGTCCTATCCTAATAAAAGGCAAAAACGCCAAAAAAAAACAACAACAAAAAAACATAAATTATATATATATATATATATATATATATACATATATATATATATATATATATACATAAATACACTGTTTCGAAGACACTCGTAGTAAATTTGTAATGTACTTGTAACACAAATAAAGTACACTTCAATATCATGTAATTAGTTCCTATACTTAGGAATAGTTCCTATGCATATACTTAACAAGCCTTTATTGAAGAACAAACCTACTATTACATATCTCTAGATGGAAAGTGGAACAATATTATGTTCTATTGTGTGTACACAATTGACATGTAGCATTATCTCACATTGTTCATTGTGAGCAAATTCTCATTTGAGTATCTTTGCGACGCTTGAGCTTTGTGTAGGGTGGGTGTTTCATTTCACAGCAGGACCCTCTCCTAACATCACGATGACCAACACATGGTCTGTGAGAACAGTCTGGACAAAGTGCACTGATGCATAGTTAAACTCTATGAGCTCTTTTGGTTTCTTTTCCTCCACTCGCTCTCAGAAAGCTTTTACTTGGAGAGGTCTGTGAAGTTGAAGGACTGTTATGGGCTGAAGAGAATGGCCGGGGTACAACGGGGCGTGTGGCGTATCTGTAAATCTTTAATTTAAGGCTCAAGCTTCAAAGGACTCACTGCGAGGAATGTGTAAAGTGGCTAACCGTGTGGCCAGCGACACATAGCTTGTCCTATCTTCTGTATGTGTGGAATGAAAGGAAGATGACAGGAGTGATGGTCTGCTAGGACTGAATGATGCACTCTGAATTATACAGTCACAGCGAGAAAGAGAGGTTGAGGTGATTTAGAGAGATGTTTGGCTGTCCACGCACTGTATGAGCTGATGTTACTGTTGAAATTTTCGGTTTTGACTTTCATGGTGTCCAGTCTGTCCTATAAAGAGCAATCTCTCCTATTTTTTTTTTTTTTTCACAACTATTGTTTAATTTAGTCAGGGCTTCGAATCAGTTCAACTGGCTACACTGGAAAATAACAAAAAAAAACAGTGTAGGATTTACTTAAATCACTGTTTCACAAAACAAATTACTATTAAATTTCACATTTAATTGCAAAGAAACACGGAGTAACAACAAAAAAGAAATATTTTCTTCCTCAGTATTTTGTCTTGTTTTCCATCCCAAAATTAAACATTATTAAATGAGTTTCAGAAGCAAAATTCAAAAGCTAAAGTTTTTAAGTCTTGTTTTTTTTTTATATTAAATTATAATACGAAAAAGATCTGCCAATAGGGTAAGGAAAATATTTTTTTTTTCTGACTGTCTTGGTAATTTGTTTTTCTCCTTTTAATCATAAAGTGATTTCCTGTTTTTTTTTCTTTTTCTTTTATATTTGTTTCATTAAACAAAATGTAATATCAGTAATGTGCTTGTCAAGTAAATATTAATTCAAGAATATTTACATATTTGTACTGAACAAGACAAAAATACTAAGAAAGTGTATGTTCTTATAAAAGCTACAACAAATATATATTTTTTACTTGATAATCTATTCATAATGTAAATGCCAGCAGAACATGTGAGGTGCAGACGAGGATGTCTGGTGAAAATAGGGATTTGCAAGACCATGGGAGTTTTCATACAAAAAAAGGGAAATGTTTCTTATTTTCTCATTGCTGTTTTCTCTACACTAATGTTGTTAAATGAAACCCTATGATGCCAAATCTACAGCTGACACTGTATCACATATGTACATTTTCATGCTAACGACGTGAGTTATCCCTGTTGAACATGCACATCAACAACTGTGATTAGTGTTAACAACACAACACTGGTCTCCAGGGACTTTGAGCATCAACACATCAGCCTTCCTTAATCTGAATTACTGAATCCCGTGTAATGCACGGTTATCAGCACTACTGTAATGTGCTGCTCCTGGTAGAGCTCTCTCCTCTGCGGTCGTACTCATCAGATTATCTGTGTATTCATCTTTGATAGTGCTGCTTTAATGGACCAGCAAGGTCAGGAGGAAGTAATACATTTTCGAGCAATAAATCTAAAAACTGTAATGCTGTTTGTCTACAGATTTAGCATAAGCTAGGTAGCCTTTCAATGTTGACTGGGATAAAATTATATATTTTGCCGAAATGTGATTTTTATGGGAGATGGTGTCATTAGAAGACATCTAGATGATGAACATAGTGGAGCTGTGGGTTATGGGTTAAATCTTCACTGTGATTGGTTGCTCAGGGGCCAATCAGTGACCAGGCATTACTCATGTATAAAAGCTTAAAATTGTATAAATACTAGCGGGAGCACGCTGGAAAAGCCTCTCTCTCCTGATCATTGAGCTTTGGTATCTATATGGAAAAATTACATCCTTAGAGTAAAAAATACATAGGTTTTTTGAGATAAAACTTAGTCATATTGTGCGATTTAACGTTTCAATACAAAGAAAATCATTTCTTTATTCTGTCATTAGGACAGTTACAATTACCTTTGTATTTATTTATTTTACTCTAAGGTGGAAACATGTTTCCAGGGATGTTATCTGGCATGCCATCCTCTCATTCTCAGGTGCAGCATTCGTCCCAATCTCTAAAATAACATAATTGTTATAGATCATACTGCTGATGAATAAATTATGAAATATAAGTAGAAGCCAATGAATGGCAATAGAACATGCAAAGAATTTTAACGCTGCATTCTTTTGAAATAAGGAAATGAAAGTTCAGCCTAAGGGTAAAGTCAGGGTTGGATTTTAAATTGGTCATTCTGGGGTTTGACCATTCTAGTCTAATAAAGATGTCTAAGCAATCAGGTTTCATGCAAAACCGCTGGCCTTGTACAAGGGCGTTTGGTTCCCAATCAGGCATTCCAGTTTTTTTTTTTTTTTTTTTTGCATTTTCATTAATATTCATGTGTATAACAGGAAGTCAAAGTATTTGTAAGCTGCAGAGACAGATTGGGCTTAACAACAAAGCCAAAATTAATTAATCATGGACACTAATTTTGAACTGACAAAATATAAAACCCAGACTAAACAGAAAACATATGCCATGCTTTGTTTTCAAATACAGTATTTAAATTTTAAGAGTCTACATAGGTAGTTTGATAGAAGCTTTGAAGTGGTCTACTGCCATGCAGAGGGCTGGTCCTATTGCTCACTTTGAATGCCTTCACGGTGAGCATTCAAAGACGTCTGTCCAGGGGCCGTAAAGAACCATGATCTCTGGACTAAGGCCCCGATATGGTAAAGTTTGGGGTAAAAAAAAGTTGGAAATACCTGAGCAACGGTATACTGTTAGCGAACATCCCGAAAATGGTTGCATCCCACATCCCAACAGTGTGGGTGGCGTTTAGACGAATATATGTGCTTAATGCTTTACACTCAATAACAAAATGAACATACAACAAAAATGACAGCGGTGAGAAAACAGGAGTTAAGAAAGCATCTGATCATAGTGATGTGGATGTGTTTGCACAAGCTCTGCAATTCAGTACTCCAGTCAAGTCAAAACATGTTTATTTATATAGCACTAAATTACATTAAAGCAAACATCTTTAGTGTTAAACATGAAAAAAAAACTGTCGGTGTCACTTTCAATTAGAATCCCAACTTCAGTTTCTACTATAAAGTAGCACTCCAGTGTTCATGTTTTTACCGGCGTCTGACTTCGACGGACTGAACCAAATAAACTAACCGGAGAAAATTTCCACGTGAAAGGTGGAGCCTCGGAGTCACATGTAATCGCAAAAGACCAATTGTAGTTCAAAGGTGTTTATCGGTCAGTGAACTTTTGCGGAAAGTTTGCTTTGTCAAGCTGTTTTGAACTCCAGAAACAAACTCCTAACACATTTAATTTAGGCCTGGTTATGTTCGAAATGACATCGCTAGTTTGTTCTTGAATTTTGTTTTAAAGGTTCACTAAGCGATTTCTGAGAATCAATGTTGAACACTGTTGATACTTGAAACCAACCCAAACAAACACACCCCTCCCTTCATTGTTCCGCATCCAAAATGCTTGAAATTGCAGTGCAAGAGTGGATGTCTCTTTATCATAGCAGCAGCAGAGCTATATAAAGTTTAATTAAAAACAAACTCCAAACGAAGTTCGGTTTGGCCTAATTTCTTCGAAATGTGACATCAGATTTTGCTTTAAGTATATCAGGGCCTTTAAGCTCACCTTTTACACTCGGGGCCTCATTTTAAGGGCACGATTTGTAAAGTACGCGCTGCTGGGTCAGGATGCCCTAAGCCAGCATGTGCTAGAGGGCTCTAATGCTTTATGCACTATATGACTGAAGGTGTCATGGTGCTCTGCTTTCTTTGACAGTCTCCAAAGCTCAGAGCACTGGCCAAGTTCATAATAAAGAAAAGCAAAGAAATTAGTTTATCTCTATGCGCATGACCATATCATTTTCCCATGTCTGTTATTAGTGTAAAATGGTCAATGTTGAAAGGAACAGCATGGGCATATTTACTAAAAAAAATATCATAATGTTCATTATTTGTGAAATGTCCAAATCTGAAACTAATTTGGTAACCATACCCAAAATCATTAAAATTTTCTGCATGTATACTGTGAATTCTGATCTGATGGTTAGATTTCATATTCTGGACCCGGTTGTTCAGAAGTAATCTGATCGGATTTCAGCTCTTGGATTGGATCAAATCTTGAAAATGTGGTTCAAAAGAAAAAAAGGATTCTGAAATTGGATTAGATGCAGAATCCAATCTTGGTTTTAAGCTGGATCAAATCGTCAGTTTGTGTTGTTCAATACTTTTCAGTAAGAGTGGGATACCTTTGATCCAAAAGAATCAAAGGAGTTATCCTGATCCCAGCAGAAAGGTGGATTTCAGGAACAAATTTAATACAATTTTAAAACTGGTCAAAAATATACAACATTTGCATATATTTTTAATATATACACATTTAATTAGGGCTGCACAATTAATCGCAATGAAACTGCACGGCTGTTCGGTGGTAAATGCTGCTCTATCCGAACACCAGTGGGCGCTCTCATGCGGACACGCCAAATATGCCCCGCCGCAGAAGTACGGTAACGCACATCATTCCAGGAAAATCACTATCAGGCATCATACTATCACTGTAAGCCAAATCGGTTTATGTGCGAATCCATGTAAATTGCGATTAATCTTGCAGCCATACATTTAATATAATATTTAATATACACTGGTTTCATTTTTATTTTTATTGTGCTCTTAAATAGTTTAACCGTTAAAGTAAAGTATAGATATTAGGCTTCCTATCAAGCCTTTCAGTACAGTAAAGTAAAAGATTTTTGTGATGTAAAAAATTACCTTTTATTACAGCACTGTTTTAACTGGGTTGTGTAGTGCTCTAATAGATAAGATTAACTTATGGTTGTGCTGGTATTTGCATTTTTTGGATGTATAGCACAAACCTTGAAGTCACAATGCCCACTGTTATTTCCACAACAAAACTAAACAAGATATAACGGATATAAGGCTAAATACAAGAACATTGATGATCTAACAGTCTCAGCACCTTCTGGCCTTTGTTGAAAGGATATTTATTTATTTTAAATGTAGTTACTTGTCAAATACTATTATAATTTTAACTGAGCGCTTAAAGTTGCTGTAAGTGGATCTGTATTAGCTGACAAACCAGGTCTGCTGTGCTGTCTGTTGTCTCACCTGCAATCACAGGAGATTGTCAAAGCGTTGACCCGACAGTCACACGAGAACCAACGGTGGGAAGCTGCAGCACTGATAAACACTCAATAAAGTGATATCAGGGATGCTGAGGTAAATACATCCCAGATGGTGGGTGGTTGAGCGGGCAGATGGCGCTGACTTTGCCTTACAGTCATGGCTAAATAGTCAGACCAACACGGAATATGGTTTCTGTGTACTTGTAGACACATTCAAGTTTAATTAATAAGCAGTTGGCATGTTTCCTTAACACTGTTGTCTTAATGTGGGTAAGCTACAATGCGATCCAGTGAGAACTGTCCAATGGACAGCATGTGTTTACATCTTCAATGTGATGTCTCTATTCAGAAGCCTGTTTTTATTTAAAAAAATATAGTAAGAGAAAAAAAGTTATCGTTGAAGAATATTACAATGATCATCAGACGCATAACAACCGAATATGTCATCTACATGCATGTCTTGCCTGCCGTTTGTTAAAACATAAAATAATGTTGTTCCACAAAGGGAAGGAATCAAAAATGCAGAAGTCTTCAGGATTTTGATGGCAACACTTGATGCAGAATGTTAGATTTGATTATTCTGACAGTAGAAACACAAAGAGAATGCCAATTCTACCCATGGAGATGTATAATTTAGACTAACCAAAAACGTCTTCGTTAAATACGAGGGGGGGAATTTTGTTATCTTTTAGTTAACATCTTTCCTATCATATTATTACATTTGGTAGGCCTACTTATCAATTTCATCGCATTAATAATAGGCTATTCGTAACTGAAAATAAGTGACGGGTCCATCAGACTGATTCAAACTGCAACATGTCTTGTAATGTCTTTTTGAACGAATCAATAAAAGATCACATGGGGCTTTTGTTTGTGAATCGGACTGTGAAGCGTAGCTTGCGCTTTGCAAATGCAAGTTGTACCCACCAATAATCTTGTTCATTGAATTTGAGAACTTATATCCCTTTAAAGGGATAGTTCACCCAAAAATGAAAATTCTGTCATTAATTACCCTCATGTTGTTCCAAAACCGTAAGACTTTCGATCATCTTCAGAACACAAATGACGATCTTTGGGTGAACAATTAATGAAAGAATTTCATTTTTGGGTAAACTAACCCTTTAAATGTTATCTAATTCTGCTCTCTTGCACAAAGCCTTTGCAAAGCACAAAAATACATAGCAGTGGTGGTACCATTAAACATGAGGTATGCAAATGGGTGAAAAATACAAATGAAATCAGCTCATTCTGATATTCTGCAGGTTTCAAACATGAGAAAAATTAATACATGAGATTTCACATGTACATATCCATAATACTTATTATAGTTCGTTCCATAGCAGCTTGGCCTGGACTGTTTCAGTGAAATAATAAAGTATGTTAGATACATTATTATACCTAAACGCCATTAGTAGCAGAGAAATATATTATTGGCAGTTTGTGCAGCACATTTCAGCACTTGTGAACCTGTTATGATGTGATGCAGATGTAAAGTCTGTTGAAGGATAGGCTGTGTGCTTACATGGTCTCGGACAACGACACCAACTTTTTTAATTCCGTAGGTCAAAAAAGGGTGGAAATGGCCATGTTATATTGATATTAAAATATTATTTTATAGTACATATAATATTATTTGTTAATTTTGTGTTGTCTAATTTAAAATATGAGGGATGTAGAAACAAGAATGTAACATAGCTCTAGTCTACTCAATGACAGGCGTGTTTCGTCTGTTTGAACCTCTTATCCTGAGTATCATATTGCATATTGGATGTCAATTACAAATTCAGCCGTATGCATTGGGTTTCAAATGCTGACCGAGCCACAGGTCTACAACACAGTATTGTTGGTCATGATAAACACATCCTAACTCTGTTGCTGTGTCCCAGAGAAATCAATTTAAAAATGACATCCGAAGTGGAAACACATTCTTTTATTCTCAAACTTCCTGGAAATCGCTCAGATCCTGACACAGTCCAGATACACCATACATCATTCTGCTCTTGGGACACCAAAATGATTTAAAGCACTGCGTGCGAAGTCTCCAACATTATGCTCATATGCTTATAGGTTCCTTGTTGGATGAAACATTATCATTGCATTCTAAATATACATGTATCTTGAATTTTGAATTGTTCATTGTTCTAGTCCTCCTTTTTTCGAAATCGCAAATTGCATACTTTGAGTAGGTATTTCTTTTGAACCTCGTCCTTGACCGTTTTAAAAGTTCTGTATAGCATGAATGTGTGTAGTATATGAATGTAATCTGGACGTACTATATTAGCCATGTTGGGATTGCCATGTGACCTACTGCGTCAGTTGTGTCAGTTCATTGCAATTCACTAATTCTCTCCAGTGGCCTCATGGGATAAAGTGTTCATTTGATGCGCACTTCAGAATCTCGCCAGAAGTATAAGTATTCAAGGACTTAGGCCGTGTGTGTTGACACAATGTAAGGTTCTTTTTCTGGTCCTTGTTTTGGATGAAGAGACCCGTCGGTCTGTGTGGGTTCATGAGATTATGATGACTGATGGTTGGTCGGTGTGATATTTTTACCGCCCCTACTCTACTGTGATTGGACGGCTGGGTAAAAAGTGAGTCAGCGCCTACATTTTACCCAGAGTTGAACGTTAAACTCTCCAACCAAAAAAAAAAAAAAAAGACAAGCACTCAGCACTCAGCATGAAATAGACACTCAGCTCCTCCTCACGCTGCTGCTGATTTCATATATGGTGCTCCCATTGAAAACAATTAGGGGGGAAAAATGCTGGCCTTAGGTGAAAAAAAACCCACTTTGGTGAACACACTGTCTTATTGCCCACTGTTTTATGAATAATGTTAATTCGGATATACTTTTTCGCCAACTATATAGTGTGGAAGTATGCATATTTGGTTGCAGCCTGTCTCCATAATCATTAAATCAGTCATGAGTTAATATCCAATAGCGTGGTCCTCAGTGTTGATTCTTATAAATGAGGTTCATCGGGGTGTAAAGCTTCTGTAATTCTGTGACGCACAATATTGACAAGGTGGCCCGTTCAGTAACCATTACATCATTTAAGAGACTCAAATGTGCATATGATCCCATTCTGCTGCTGAAAATCTTTCGATGCTCAGCTGTGTTTGTTGATATTGGGGTGGAACAAACCGTAATAAATATTGTGTATTTGTGATCGTTTTTGTCTCCATTGGGCGTGATCTTTAGAGATGTGTGTACATACAACCTCATGAAGCCCCACAATGGATGGCCAAAATGCATGTTTGTGTGTATAAACTTTCACATTTGTATTCGTGGCAGGGAAAATGGGAGGAGAAAGGAGTGTTTGTTTATTGTAGAAACAAACAGTAAAGGGTTGAACTCTCATGCAATGAGTAAACTTTTAGGTCATGTGTGGGTTTCATATAGGTCATTTGTAAATGTGAGAGAATGGTGCAATGGAAGGAATGTATGGTTCATATTCAATGCAGATGAACGTCCCTTTCTTCCTTTTTTCCCTGTGTCCCTGGTCATTTATATAGAGAACAGAGCATGAAGATCAAGCTTTCTGTGTTTTGGAGGCTCCACATGTTCCTCTATGAGTCAAAACACCTCCAGATCTTACAAACTAAACAGTGTTGTTCCATCAACACTTCAGATTGAATGTTTTGATGAATAAAATCAGTCATCCCAATTTGTAAATTGTTGAGAGAAACTCCCACCCACGCCACATGGGAAACTGTATCTTGTGCGTGCATTTAAATTAATCACGGAGTTCAATATTGCCACCATGTTTTATGCATTTTTTTTAAAAGAATTTGCTTCCATTCATCACATGAAAACTGCATCTGTTACTAGCACTTTTTCATTTCAAGATTATTGTGACAATGTGGCAGTAGGGCTGGGTGGTGCATTGATATATAATGTGCGATGGTAGAATTGTGTCAGCCGGTAGATATTGTGCTGCATCATTTATACTACTGTAGATATATTTGTGCAGCTATCAGTGTGCAAGACTGCTTTACATTATACACGCATGCATGATAGTGACAAAGAAACAATGAACAGTGCAAAAATACAGAGCTCGATGTGTCCCAAACAGGCTAAGATGACAGATAACTTGTTATTGAAAGGTGTCAGGCACAAGGACAAAATAAAGTTTGTTGTTTATAGTGTCACCACTTTCCGTATTCATTTATAATTCAACGCATGTGCAGCCACACGTGTATATTGGCTATTTTACAACGGCTTCAAATGTGAAGGGAATATTCACTCATATTTTAGTGTCAGAACTATCTTTATAATTTAGAGTGTATCTTGATCATTTCTGACTAGCAAATATATGCATATTATAATGCATATTTTTTTGGATGATCCAATAAATAAAATATTTTACAATTAAAATGTACCTGTGTTTCATTTGATTACTTTCTCCTTTTATTTGGAACTCGGGGGCAACCACAATTTTGGTCATTTACTTGCCAGCCCCTATGTGGTTTTAGATGGGTTTTGGATGATCCATTAAATTAATTGTTTTACAAATAATAAAATGAAACATGAATTTGGTTTTCTCTTGGAACTTGATGGAGGCAACCACAATTTTAGTCATTTATTTGCCAGCCGCGTGGTTTGGATAGATTTTAGATGTTCCAATATATGACATATTTTACAAATAAAATGCACCTGTGTTTCATTTGATTATTTTCTCTTTTTATTTGGAACTTGTAGGCAACCAAGATTTTGGTCATTTATTTGCCAGCCCCTTTGGGGTTTGGATAGATTTCAGTGTTCAGTGTCTGCTTTTTACAAGCGACTTTGGGTCCTTCCAGAGTAAAGTCCTCTTTTTTTGGTGGTGGGGATCTTGGCCACCATACCACTATACATCTTTCTGTCAAATTTACTCACTTGCAGTGCAAACCACACATATTTTGTTATTGATAATCTGTTTAGTCTGTTTCTCTTTTCCTCACATGTTTCTGCCTTACCCTGCATCTCACTATTTAAATGCCCCAGTTTAGTGTTTTATGAATGCGTATGCTACAATACATCAGATCAGAAAAAAATAAAGACTTGAATAAATGATTTTTGTATCTGGGGGGATTCAGAAAGGGACAGTGGGTGAGTTAGTGGGTAAAAAATCAGGGAAAATATTAGAAGAGAGGATCCATGCAAATACTATTGATATAAAAACTCTGCCAGGCATTGACTAAATATCTTGGCTATGAGAAGGCCCACTGACCTTGAGGTATATGTTAATATATTTTAAATAAAGATGCATGAAATAGCTATGTAGTAATGCTGGGAAATGATTAAATAAATAAATAAATAAAGTACTGAGATAAGTATGCTCCTTTAAAGGTTAAGTTATTCTCTTACCTTCATTATCAATAAACAGCAGAATGCAACAGGCCTTTAAGGATGTTGTGTTGTTTTTTGGTTAGGAAAGGCATTTGTATGGGTCTTTTTTTTGTATGGGTCTTTTTCATACCAGGTTGCTTGTTTTCTTGTTGCTGATACATTTCAAAGTCATTTGCCCTCAAGTGAAGTAAATTGATGCAGAGGGTCTGTAAAGACATGTTTTCAGTAACGGTAAACTCCACACTGCTGTCTAATTCCCCATGGTTTACCCGGAGGAACTCACTGAGTCATAAGAAGGTGACCAGCAGAGGGAAGTATTCTACTGCTTCCACTCAATCACCTCACAGACTGTCCTACCTGGAATCAATTTATGAAATGGAAACAGGTAGCCTACAACTGTTAATAAATCATGATAAAGTCATATATTAATCGCTGCATCGAGTGAAGCAAAGACTGAAAACCTCAGCGTTACGACCGCAAATTCCTTCAAAGTCTTGAGTGTTGGCTTGTTAATGAAAGTAGCTGGTACTAGACACAAAATAGTCATTTGGTGGTGATATAAGTTGTTCCCGACAACCTTTTATCGCACATGTGGTAATATCACGTTGATATCTTCCGGTTTATCGTGTAGAAGATATCTAAGTATATATTTTTTTTTTATCGTTTCTGTGAATTTAATCCTCCCTTCAGAGTTAACTTTGCGCAATGGCGACTAAAGCAGTGTTGCCAGATCTCACTCGGGAAAACGGGAAACTTGGTCTGACAAAACACAAAAGCCTACGTGCATCATGTTGCTGCTTATTTACATAAAGTTGTGCTCTACTTGTTTCATGGCTTGTTGGATCTTTTTCACAGACTGCGATGGCGCATTTCCACGGTTAACATCTGTTAATATAAAGGGCTTGACATTAACTTTGTATTGCTCATATTTAACTTTTTTTTGTGGTTTTCCAAAGTAGCCACTTAAAATTGTCACTGGCCACAATTTTGACATCAATAACATGGGTAAAAACTACCATATGTTTTTAATATTATCTCATAATTTGGCAGCAGGTATAGCCTATCAGGCTGCTGTCACTTTAAGACCTGACGGATACTGGTACATTTCACTTAAAACATAACTGACTGTATTTACATGAATATTCATCAAACTGGCATTTTGACAGTATTTTGTGTGTATTTGACTGTTTAAATGCAATAAGCAGCTTTATGCACGCACACTTTGGGTGTGAGCACAAAATCTGTGAAAAGGAGTAACATTAAGAGCACGTCAAAAGTCCTGTAACCAACCATATACATCTGGAGCAAATTAAATGAATGAGTGAGGGGAGAAGAGTCCATAACTCGTTGTCAGTGAGGGGAGAAGAGTCCATAACTCGTTGTCAGTGAGGGGAGAAGAGTCCATAACTCGTTGTCGGAGAGATGAGAGAGCAAGAAAGCGCAGATGATATCATGTATCGTGTGTAACTTGCGGAAAATTAGTAGGCTATTGGAAGCGTTTCAGATACTTCAGTCTCTATCAAAAAATCTATATATGTTTGAAAATTTTTGGGGAGTATAGTGGAAAATCTTTCTCTCTTCTGACCACTGTGATCAAGCTTTCATTATTTTATATTTTTTCCTCTTTTGGAAACTCGGCTATTGTGGATTTTATCTTTTGTTATTGGATCAAATGGGAATGCAAAAATTAAGATTACCCAACTATGACGTCTTCCGCTTCTGAGAATCCCGGACATGTGAAAAGGGGGACATGGTCCCTTCGCTCGCGCCACTGGAAATCTCCAAGTCTCTCTGAAAATAACTGATATCCAGTAAATTGCTTTGTCTCTGCAAGTCGCTGTCAGTTTGTCGCCCCTAAATATGGAACAACATGGAAAACAAACTAACTTAACATATTTATTAATATGTAAAGTGTGGCTTAAATAGTAGATATGTCTATGCACTAGCAACCCCCCCCCCCCCCCCCCCCCCCCCCCCAAAATGTGATTGTAATCTGGAAATAAGACCCACAAAAACTGTAGACCACGCTTATTATAAGCGGACATGGCAACAATGAACTAAATCCTCCTACACTATAGTGTAAGCCACGCCCTTTTCTGACGTCACCCTGATTCGGATCTCTCCTCGCGCTTGTATCAGCTACACTAGAACAGTTCAGGTTGTGGCAGCAGTGCCTGAAGTGCGCCAAACCACGGAATTGTTGCCATATTCTGGAGAATCAGTACGTTTTCTCGGAAAAAAAAAATTGTTCGGAACGGATTTCTGGTCCGTTGAAACATCTTCAGCACCCAACAAAAATAATCTGATAATCCTCACACTCCCAAACTGAGGGAACAGACCGGGACCGTTGGGACTTATAGGACATATTCTGGTTACCGCGGCGCAAAACAAAGTACAGAATCTTGTTATACATACTTGTATTGTGGAGCAAACGGAACGGATGCATTAAACGCCCCGTTATTCAGGGTTCACTGTTATTGCGCTTCTGTTTTGAGGGGGTTGAGCAGCCGCACTGGATTCAACGCTTGGGATGCGGGATCCCTGAACTTGTCTGCTTCTTATCCGCCTCGTCGAGCGGACTTTTCATCTGCAGAATCCGATTCGATCAGCATCTTACACGGGCGTTTGGATGCGATCTAGATTCCTGGCTGTGCTAAACTCTTCATTGAATGCAGTTTTACTAACAGCTGACTTTCTGTCGTATATCGAAGGAGTGGACAGAAGTGGATTGTGTTGAAGTTGCATGAATCAACGGATCGCTCTTTGCAGATCGCAATATCAGATCGGATATTTGGCGTGAGGCGCGATGGCAATGTTGGCGACTTTTTGGATTGTCCTGTTGGTCGCGTTAAACGCTCCAGGTAAGTCCATGAGCTCCACTGAAGGATGTTTGTCAGTCAAATATGCGCTATTGTCATTTAGTGAGACCGCCACCCGGAATCTTTAAAATACTATGCGGTTCATAACTGTTTAAAGTTAGACTAAACCTCTCTGGTGATACAGTGTTGCCATAATTAAGATAAATGGACTCGAACTGAACGCATGAAAACATGAGATACAGGCAGATGGCGATATTGATGCTGCGCTAGAATATGTGTTCTGCTTGTTAATTGTGAGTTATTGAAGAGCTGCAGACATATAAAGGAACACAAATATGTTAGTTTTTTTTAATTCGTTTAAGAGATAAAGGATATGCATGTTTACATATTAGCTACGCGATAATTTCAGTAGCCTAGTCTTTGTTGGACAATATCGTTTGACGCCAGATGTCAAATGAGTGGCATTGATGGAGACGGATCAAGTAACCCATAGCGATGAATCATTCACATTACAATTTAATGATGCATATACTTCGTGCTGTGACATTCTTCAGACAGTAAAAATAAGCTATTTTTTTGTTATAAAAACAGTTTTTTTTAATATTTTCCTGGGGGTAAAACATAATTGGTATCAAACAATTTTGACTTCCTCTCATGCATCCTTATTTGTCATAATCTATCCATAATGTACACTTTAAAAAAAGCATCAATCTCAAGTGAACTTTTAAAAAATTGAGTAGTCGTGACAATGACTTTTTGTAATATTTTTGCAGTTAGTTCTGGCAATTAATATGCTTCATAATGTTCTAAGGTGCAACGGCTTATGTTCTTGTCAAGTATGAGTTGGAATTAGTTAACTTTCCTTTGGCTGTCAGATTAAAGCACTTGCTTTGTCCGTGAGTGATATATGGGTGTGACCCCTCTGTGAAGATCATAGTTCGCCGCCCTCCCTCCTTCATCCTCTGTACCTGAACTTCCTTCCTGTAAAATGAATAGATCACATGAAATGACATAATAACCTTTAATTCAAACACACAGTTTTCCTTTTAAAAGCATCCCTTTCCCTTATCAGCAAGAGTATTCAATTCATTTGCGTTCCCCAGAGACTCTGACAGTACTACTATTGGCCCAGCATTAGGTGTCTTTTAATAAACTGCTCTTGAGAGTATATTTTCAAATCAATACTGCACTGCTGACCTCTAATGTTGTAAACAAACTGTCTGATATATTGGTTGGTCTTAGAGCGCTTTTCCGGCCTGCCCCTAGTGGCTCTGTAGAAGAAGCTTAGCCAGTCAAAACAGCTGTTCAGGGTCAACTGAGTGAAAGGCTTATGTGATAATAACCCTTTCACCTCCTTTCATTGGGTGATTCTTCCCTTTATCATCTCGCTTTTCCACTCTTAAGTGATGAAGACATCCATGAATCCTTGATTAAAACATTTACAAACAAATATTTCAAGAATATTCTGCTGCTCTTTGTTGTGATATAATGCTTCTCTAATAGTTTTGCAAGACTCAAAGAATGCCTAGATCATACCATAAGGAGTTGATTTTATCGCTAAGCTTCGTGTAATATATGGCACCTTGTACAGTTGCAAATATCTTCGCTCAAATAGCTTGAACATGTTGCTTTTGGCGTGACTCCAGAAACGGAACAGTCTTGTTTGAATCACACGGTGACCAAATGTTTGTGTGCCTGTAAGTCTGCTTTCAGATTCAGTTCCTGTAGACTTTTTTTTTTTTTTGTCATGTGATGTAATAAAACCAAATGACTCGTGTGGCAAGATGATGCAGGAACTAGAAGTAAAATTGTCGATGGTGGCGCACTGTAATAAGAGTCAGCATTTTGAGCATTTGTTCCTGTGGGTAAGGGATGACTAAAGAATTAATTAGCTTGCGTTTCTCACCATTAGCAAGGACTGGTAACTTAATGAAGCAAAATATTTAACTTTATTGACAGTAATGATATGCATAGAACTATTTTTTTTTTTCCAGGGTATAATTTAAGACTTCAAAGTCACAAGATATAATAAAAATGGTGGGAGAGGTTATGAGAGCATAGAAAAGTCGCAAAGATCCGTTCAGACAAGATCCTTGAGAAAGCAAACCCAAGCATGCTCTGTTGACAAGACACCTTGGAAGTCTAATGATATACACAACCCGGGCGTAGTGAACACATCCCTCTTTGTTCACCTCTGTTCTGTGTTTACTAGACACTTGCCATGCAATTAACAGCTGGAATGGGGGGTCTTAGAAGACATCTGGTTATTGTTTCTCTTTCTGAAGCAAAGCAATCAATCAGCATAAATCAGATCTACGTGAACATGTTCATGTCAGAGCCGGTTACTTCACGTGCAGCTACACGTACAGCTGAATACTTAGCGGTGCTGTGAAGCCGAGCAAAATAATGAAGCGTAATGAATTATATGGATGCAGTTCTGCTTGCTGTTATTTGACGCCCAAGGCTCTCCCATTGAAAAGCATGGCTGAAGTGTCGTAATTTACAATGTTATCTGCTCTGAGATTCACACCCCCTTTTTTTGCCAAGTTGGAACCCGCCAGGGTAATCTATTAATAGGGCAATTTGCAGCCTGTTGGTTGTAATGCGGCCTGAGGAATCTCTCGGGTGTTCTGATCTATTGGTAATGTCTGAAGTGGCTCGACGCTAGGCTAGATGAATCAATAGATTGATGCTTTCTTAACCTCCCAGGTTTTTATGAATTTCTTTCTTTTTGTGAAATTGTCAGTGGTCAACCGTGTTTGGATACCGACATTCTTCAAAAATATTTTTCTTTTGTGTTCTGCAGAATGATCAGAATGAAACAAGTGCAAATCTACTAATCCATGTCATTCCAAACCTGTATGATTTTATACAGGTTTGAAATGACATAAGGGTGAGTAAATGATGACAGAATGATACATTTTTGAAGGAACCATCCCTTTTAGTTCATTCATAGGGCTCTTCCATTTTACCGGGATGGTTTTCCTCAAGGAACACATACAATTCCTGCATTCTGTCATAAAGCGTGTAGGCTACAGTGAATTTCAACAACACATGTTGGGGGTGTGAAACAACATGTGCTGTTAATTCTCCTTGTTCATATAAAAACACAACGGATGGATAACTCTTCTTTGTGGCTAAAATGCATTCAGCAATGCAAAGGATGAAAGAAGAGTAAAGGAACGGGCTGTGCTGTTTGTTTGATAGTGATTACATGACTTATAGCTCTCCCTATGGAGTAAAACAGATGCTAGATGGATAATTTCTCCTAACCTCCAGTGTTTGGCAAACCATCACTGACCCGTAAATCGCCATTTCCTCCTGTGATACCTTTTTTAGCAGTACTTTTTTTCCATTAACTGAATGGAAAACTTTTAAAAGCTTCAGAAAAAAAAAAGCATTCATCATAGTTTTGCTCGATTTAAGGAGTATTTCACGGAGGAGCTCTAATCTATACCTTAATTATTTGAGCCCACCACAAACGTCAATTTTACTAAGAGGGCTTTTTCAAGGTGAACTACCTAGGAAATAGGGCTGGGTTTCGATTCAAATTTCAAGAATCGATTCGATTCCGATTCTCAAGATCTTGAATCGATTATCATCATTCGATTCGATTCGATCCGATCTGATCTTCGAGATTTAGATCAGTGTTTTTGAAAAAAGCATTTTTTTCAGCTGTTACCTGAAGGACTGTATGCAACATATTGATTCTATTATTATAGACATTCAACTGAGTATGGATGGTTGTAAAGAACAATCCCCCTTCCAGAGTGTTGATACAACTGCTTTCACAAACTTGCACTGGTGTAGACGACAGAGGACGCAGTATATCAGCAGCAGTAGTAGGGCTGACGCGATATCCGCAATCTTATAGTACCACACACTGACAAGTCAACCGCAGAGGATTGCAAGTAACCGCAGCAATATTCACGGTTTTTTATAAGGCTATACCCTTCTTGTTTTGAACTTCATGCATGTGTATTGAATGTTGAACAAGTTCATAATGATAACAAGACTGTTTATCATGGTGATTTGTAGCCTACGGCTTCCCACAGACAGTGAATGAGAGAGATCGGCAGAGCGTGTGCGAATACCTGCGTCTGTCTTTGAAGTCATATTCGTGGAAAGGTTGCCGTGTAAAAGGAAAGCGAAATATTTGTCGTATAGTCCTTTTAACGTTCACGTCACGGAAATGCGCGTCACCAGCAGCGCTGGTCAGCTTCCCACAGCGCGAGGAAGCCGTGGGGAAATAAACTTAGCGAGTCACGCATTGAATCAATGACATATTGGTCTTTAATAAATGAAGCATTTTCAGCGTTACCCATGCGACGCGTTGCTGCTTAGCTGAGCCTTGAAAAGTGGAACTCAAAGTTAAAAATAATTAACACCTTGTTTCATTATCTCTTTTAATGAATCAGCTTTTCTGAACGTGTTCGTTGAATGAACGGTTTAATGACTCACTCAAAGTCCGTTGTCGTAACAATGTGCGCGCTGAGTGAAAGCCTTTCAATGCGCATAGGGATCTCCCAGTCGCAGCAAGTTAAAGTTCACAGGGAAAATGTAAGCCTATTATTAAATCGATCCTCTGAGTTACAGATCGATCTTTAGAAATTGATATGAAAATCGATTCAGAATTGGTGAATCGATTTTTTTCAACACAGCTCTACTAGGAAAGTGGTTTGCATGTACGTGTCGGAATCAGTCGAGTTAATCTGGGGTAGAAAATGGCTGAATGCCCAAAATGCTTTTTCACCTGTTTCTTAAGCCCTTTCAGCGACTGCATGTACAATATAAAAGATGCTCTGTCAGTGAAATTTGGGTTTCATGTTATTTTACAGTATGGATACTTGTGTGTACGTACTTGCCTAAAAAAGAACTGGGTAATATAAGTAACTGCATGGGTTAATTTTGGGATTAGGAGTAGGTTTCAAGGTTAGTACCTAGTTATTACCCAGTTATTGTAATTAGTATAATAAGTACATCTTATGTACATGGGGAACAGGACTGTAAAATAAAGTGCTACGTTATATGAAATATGTAATACATACATATATTAGATCAGTTGGAGATCAGTTGGAGTGCTGAAATGTTGATTAACTGATCCAATCATCATTTTATTTTCTAGTGTGTTAGCTTGTTTTTCTTCAGAAATAAGAATGATTTGTGATATCAGTCAATCAAGCCATTTGTTTCTTGCTTTTTCTTTTCTTTGAAATAATGTGTGCAGATGAAATGTTTACAATTAGACAAACTATGAATAGAGCGAAAAATGAATAGGGTCAATTCTGATTTTTAGGTCGGCTTAATATTTTACTAACCAGAATGTCACAGAATGGAACAAATACCCAGTTGGCCTTGTTACCCATGTCCTCTTTTCGCAGAGAACGACAGCTGATTCTGTGCGTTCTGCTCTTTGATCACAAAGTCTTGCCTGATTTGTGTAGAGATGATCCTGTGGTTCATGTAAAAGATCAGGATTATTTTCCTGGCTGGAGGAATCGTGTTTGAAGTGGTTCAATCAAGAGAGGGAAGAAGAACATCTTGTGATATCCCCCCCCTGTGTGTGTTTTGATTATCCCATTGACTGTGAAAGCCATGTTTGAGTGGCGTTTTTAATTTGTGAGTTTTGCCAACACTCTCTAAATTGCTATGATGAGCAATATCAGATCGCCCAGGGTCTTTCACGGATGTGCACTAGAAAGATTACAAATGCTCATAAGAGTTCAGCGAGGGGGAAATCTACGTTGTTTGCTGCGAAAGCTTGGCTCCCTTTCACTTCAAATGGCTTTACTCTTTTCTTTATGTGCAATGACAGGAATTTGGTCATTCACTTTGAGGTCAAAAGGTGAGGCTATTAATGTCAGCCCTCTTTGAAGGTCTAAGTGATATACAAGCTGTTGTGACCCCCACAATGGATGCTTTAGCTGGAAAACAAGTGTGTGTGTGGGTGTAAAACCATCACTTGTTCCACTCCACCCATGAGAAACTGGGGTAAAGTCAGACAGATGGTTAACACTCCTCAATTGTATTTCCAAATGTGTTGGAAATCTGTTTTATTCGCAAATAAAGTGTTCATTACTTTTGCATTAGGTTACTCGCCTTGACATGGGTCCCATACCATTTGAAACCATTTTCAATTCACATCAGAATATATTACATAAGCGTGAACTGAAACCGCTTTGGTGAAGGGACCTGATTTTAGCAGTTGGAGGCTAAAATGCCGCTTTGATGCCGTTTCACACTTTTAACCGCTTTTCTTTGACGCTGTTTAACAATGCGTTGCATTAAAAAAGCCTGTTTCTGTTTATTGATTTCATCTGTCAGTGTGCGCATTCATTCAACTGGAGTGTAGTCATGCATTTTAAATGAGATAAGATGTTAGTTTGTGTTCTGTTTTATTTATTTATTTATTTTTCAAAGAAGGATTGTGCTGTTTCTCCCACTGAACTTAATTTCATATGCGTTATGCAAAGTGTTTTTGTATTTCATTTATAATGGCCTTGTTCAGTATTAAACATTCTCTTTCACAATCCTTTACTGAAATCTAGTTATCAAATGCACCAGTTTGCTCTATACAAATGCTGTAGACTTGGCAAAGACACTGGCTCTGTTCCAAAACCTTGATGGGCACGATTTTAAGGTATCATAGGTGAGCTCCTAACATGAAGCCTGTTCCAAAATGTAATTATGTTGTTGTTTTTTATAGCTAAAATGCAGCAATCCCATAATGCATTTTGACCAGCTCAATAAAAAAAAAAACAATATGGCACTTAAAAAACATTGAATAATCTCTTCAAAAATGTGGTTACCTCTTTACACAAAGCAGTGCTGCACTTATAAACAGGCATTATACTGATAGAACCCCCCTTTCCAAAAAAAAATAAAAATACCGTCAAGTCCAGAATAGAGATCGACCAAAATAAAATGTAAAACTGGCTGATTTTTGCCCGAAACACATAATCGACAACCGTCCGGTTCCAATTTATGGCTGGTCGACCAGTGCATCTCTTGATAGCAATTAATTAACGCCAAACTCTGTTGAAATCAATTGTGAATTGAGTCTCCTGTGCACTTTGCTACAATTTATGACGAAAAGAAGTTGACTATTTAGAGCGGTCTTAAGTATGTCACCTGGGAAAGCAGCTTCCTATGTAGACAGCAAGGCAGCTCACTAGGTTTTGGAACCGAGCCATTTTTATTGTTATCTGGGTAAATATAGCTTTTAATTACTGTAGTGTAAAACAAAGTAAGGTGAGATTTACAGGTAAGAGAGCGGGAGAGGTTACCGTGTACCGCTCATCATCAAGCAGAAGTGATCTATGGGGTCTGCCCAGTCATTCTTGAAATTAACAGCGTAGAAAGCTATTAACATGAACCATCCACAGCGGTGCTTAAGATGAAATGGACTGTGTCAAAACAGCAGCAGCATACTCAATTCGCTCAATGCACAAATGTCTCGCAAAAAACACTTCACTCAAAATACGTCACATTAGTTGGCTGTGTTATAGTTGCGTCGATGGGTACTTGCCGCCAGTCCGTCATTATAATGAGGACATGGTCGCAAAGTTGGGAGTTTACATGAAAAGGGAGTTTACATTTATGGGAGTATGAAAAGTGTCGGTGGTGACACTTTCAGGTTCTTCAGGTGCGTTGAAAAAGAGCTGTTTTAAATTAGAGCTTTGTTCAAATTAAGCTGGAAATGATCAATAATTGCTGTGCGTGAGGTTGTATCACCCTGTTTTCATAAACTAGATTTCTGTCATTATTGATAGATCAGGACCAGGATTTGGCAAAATGATGACTTTGTTCATGGACCCTGGTCATCATTATCACATTTAGGGCCTTTGCAAAGGATATGAAAATAAAAACATGCATTGTTCTTAAAATGCATATTTGCATTTTATTTTTAATGTTTAAAGTTAGCATTTATTAAGTCTAATTAAGTTCTTTTATATTGATCACTAAACGGTGCTTGTCTGACGAACCCGAAGCACAGTTGCTTGTTGTGGCATCATGATAATTTAATTTCATCTATAAGTCGGGCCACCCTTGCCTCACTTCCTTTCTCATTGCTCTTTAATTGTCTTCGCTGTATTGTGCGTTCTGGTAATGCGGGAGGCTGGGACAGGTCTGTGTAGTATGTTCACTCATATAGATCATTGCCTTTCAGGCTGGTTAAAGTGATTTTCTCAACTCCAAATCCCCATCTTAGATGGATTAAACATTTTGGGGGAATGAACACTTCCAATGATGGATGAGCATCAACCACAGAAATGCAATTATTCTCAATGTGAATTTGTCTATAGCTCTGAAATGTAATCCAAGTAATAACTTGGCACCATGCAAACTTGATTCTGCAAAATTTGAATAATTTTGCTTTCAGACACCTTCGGTTCTGTTTACCCAGGAGGCTTGTTGCTTATTGGTGCTTTCTGTGTGAAAGACTTGCTGTGGACATTCTGGTATCCACTACAGGAGGGATTTACTTTGAGTAGTTGCTCTCCTTTTCGGTTTTGTAATAATCATTGAATAAAAATGTAAAATACTTCGGACAAAAAACACTTTTCTTGATTGTTAGCTATGTTCAGTTGTTTAGAATTGGCTTGTTCACCGTGAAATTGACCTCAATGGTCTACATTTTAATGTATTTGTGCTGTTTGCCTTTTTGCATGTGCCATCGTTGAAAGACAGGGGTGTGTTCTCATTTGAAGTGGATCTTTTGAAAACCAAAAGCCAGATGAAGCAGGGTCATTAAAAGCAGACGTTGATCAGAAGCAGGTGTTTCCCAAAGGATCATGGAGCTTGTATGGGTGAAAAACCTGTAGAACTCATCAGCCAAACCTCAATAAGTGTTGCTTAACCCCAAGAGGTGACATGTAGGCCAGAAGTTTTTTATTGCATGTCTTTCAGTCTGTTTGTCTGTCCTCCTTAGAGAGAAATAGTCGTAACTGTCTGACAGTGACACATGGCACAGCGTTTGGCGGGGGATGCTCACCGGATGGAGTTCTGCTGTGAAAGTGATTATACAGACATTTGGGTTGGATGGTTAAACATTAGCATGCAGATGAGAGCTCCATCCAATTCCCTTGGAGGTCTATTTTGTACTGGGGTGATGCGTGGAAAGCTGCCCCGAGCTAAGAAAGAACAGTGAGAATGACAGCCAAATAATATTACTATGGTGAATTTACCTCATGGACACTGCTAGCAACCCCTGCAGACTGCTAAAGCAGCATTTGAGACGCTGGTTGGAAGTCCAATGTTGTGTGCAGTGGGGATTTTTGATGCAAGCTCAATTAATTTGTGTACCTTATTAATATGGGTTTGTCATATTCAAGAGTTATATTCATATCACAAAAACCCGCATCTTATTCCCTAACCGGCCATAATCCAAATTAACCAAATGCCGTCTTTGCTTGTGAAGCGTCATTGTCATTCTTTTTACCACAAAACACGTATAAATGAGGCTCATTGTAGAATGTATATTTTGTATATTATAAAAACATAAAAAGCCCAACATAATTTCCTAAATCATTCCATTGCTATTTGTCGTTATGTAAACATTATGACCATTCACATTAAAGATAACATTGTGTGATTTGTAAATATCTAATCTGAATAAATGATTCATCGCTGCTTCTCAAATATATTTAGGAAGTTTTAAGAAGTTATAACATTTATCCACTATCAAAAGATTCAAATTGAGCGATTCCATACCATTGCAGTAAATTACACCAGATTATGGTAGTCTTCAGTAGGAGTGGGCGGTATAACTCTTTTTTCACGATATGAGATTTTATTTTACGACAACGATACATATCACTATATGGTTATTTTAACTCATTTATGTTGTTAAAAATAAGCAAATAAGCAAATTACAAACAATATGACAAATACAATAAAACAAAAATATGAATTAAACAAATGACGTTTTTCAGGTACAATAGGTTTATTTAACAGTTATACATTTGTACAGAAATTGTTAATCAAATGTAAAAATAAAACCTTGCATAGTATTCACTGCATGTTATTTTCACATTAATGACACAGAGCAGCAGATATATTAGGTTACTGTCACTTTAAGACCAAATGCGTGGATCCAATATACTGATACACATCTGGTTTACACCCTACTGTTTACCTTTGAGATTGTGCTGGCAAACAACATTCTATCACTGAATAAGAGACAAAGATTTCCAATTGTCTTTGAGGTTTATTTTCTTGCAAGGAAAGGCCAGCATTCGTGGGCATCCTTCCTCTTTATAGTCTTGACTCCCAGAATGTTATCTTTCTAGGCCAATGATGGTATTTTCAACCATACGTGGAACATTCTTAGACTTGTTGTTCGTAATATTTAATCCTTGAGTGGAGGCCCTCCTGTCACGTGTCAACACTCTTTACCATTCCAATACAATTCCATATTATAATACGTCTTTTACTGTCACGCAGGGTTTTTCCTGCATAGACAATTTTGAGGCGGCCGCCTCCGTCAAATTTCGTGCCGCCTCCGCCTCTCGACAAAATTCGGACAGACAGTCACGTGCTCATATACACTTTTTCCACCATGACGGTAGTGCTGCCACTAACGACTAATTTTCTAACGACTAATCTTTCGACTAATTTTTCGATTAGTCGACTAATCTAAACGACTAATTAAAAAAAAATCAAGTGTTTATTTCGTTGTGTCCATTTTATTTTGAACTCAACTGAAGGGCCAAAACATAAAATGTCACCTGTTCAAAAACATTATGTATTAACAATCTAAGCATTAAGTATCTGCATTTCCATTAGGCTATACCATATTAGTCAGAGTCCTAATCTAATCCTCTAATAACAAACATGTATGTATTACTTAAATTAGCTCTTTGTTCTGCCTTAAAAAATGTACAGTAGGCTAATAATGATTAATTTATGTACATTTCTGAAAAGCATAACTGATAACATCACTCTGAATAGTAAAGTAGATGCAATGCATTTTCTGTGAAAAGCGCTATACGAATAAATTGGAATTGAATTGAAAGAGTCTGGACTAGCCCACTATGAGTCGCGCTGAAAGCAGGCAGGCACGCAGTTATGTAGCTCGCGTTTACACTTGCGTGCATGGCGGGCCCGTGCCGCGGTTCGCGTGAATGTGAAAGCAACACGGACTCGGGAGCGCTTGTTCAGGAAGTTAAGTAACCTGCCCATGCGTTTTAGCTGATTATGATGCATTTAGTTAAATAAAACACATGTAAGGGATGATAGTGTTGATGATTTACCTTGGATACCCGAGAGTTGAGTCTGCAGTGTATTCGCGCATTGCGCGTGCAATCAGGGCAACACATTTGGAAATCCACTGTCTCCTCAAAAGAGTCCGTTTGAAAAACACAATATACTATTGACCCGCGTTCTGTTTTCTATCATGCGCCGTGCACGTTTGCGATGGCATAAGATGCACGCAAACTCAACAGGGTTCGAAAGAATTGAGTGTGAAACCAGACCAACGCTGCGGAGGGCGCCGGGAACAATCGCGCTCGCGCTCGGACTGCAGCAAACGAGCCCACTGTGAAAGCTCCGTCACCTGCCTCCGCAATTTTTCATATCAAAGCAGTGAAGGTGGGCGGGAACGTGAAGGAAAATGATAGCAGATAAACCAGCAGGGCGCGCACGGCACACAGACTGGTGTGTGGAGGTGAATTACAGTGAGCTGTTTGTGACGGGAGACCAAAAATAAATAGCGGTCAATAGTAAAACGACACGTCGACTAAAAAAATTGCCGTCGACTAATTTGCATGGTCGATTACGTCGACTAAGTCGACTAATCGCGGCAGCACTACATGACGGTTCTGTTGCCGTTCCCGCTTGTGTCCATTCATAGACAGTAAAAGAAATGGACAGAGCGATCTCATTGGAACTCAGTTGAGACAGTTGAAGCCCACTTTTAGCGATTTTTGAGCACTTCCGTTCCTGACGCGCAGACTCAGACCGACTCAAACTAAGCTTGATGACGTGAGCAACCTGTCTGACAGACGTTAATCTTCTAGTAGCTGTGCGTGAAAATTGCCAACGTTAATCTTGCAGAGACGGGGAACTTGAGCAAAGAGTTCTTTGGCGTGAGTGAGCAGGAGTAAGTATTCCGTTGCTTTTATGGACTCATTATCTATGGGCTTCTCCTTTGACGGGACGTCCCCCCCGATTGCCTGCGAGCTTCTCCTCCTGTCTGTACGGTAATTTCTGTACAGCGCGACAGAGAGTCGAGTGGTTATGACGCAATCGTTAGCCTATTTTTACAAAATCTGTTTCTACGGGGCCATAATGTAACATAGAAGGTAATGGAGCCCTTTATACATTGTCGTGTTTCTTTAGAAATAAATAATGGACAAATGGAGTCTTTAAACGCCTCAGATGTAAAGTTATTCGCTGTCAAAGTGACGCCAAAATGAATGGGAGTCAATGGAAATGCTAACGCAAGTGAAGTTCTGCTACAACATGGCGGCACCCGGCCGGCTTCAACTTCCGGTCGATGGATTACCCCCTTGTGGCCATTCTCAAACCGTATAGTTTGCCGATAGTGCTGCACGGATCATAATCCGCGGGTCGAGCGGGCCAAGTAATAAAAACATTCAATTCATTCGAGGGTGGATGACAGATAAATCATTATAATGTGTTGAGTGTAATAAAGACACGGAACTCCCATCATGGTATGGTAACGTTACCTAATGTACGGATGGTAACAAAGTTGCAATGTTGAGGCTCGCAGTTATTTATAACATATTAATTATGGTTAAGAAACAATATAACGTTATAGGCTACACACGACCAGAGTGCTGTTTTCCTGAATGCCATCACGATTGAAACCGAGATATTGATTTCATAACAGTTCAAAAAACAAATAGTTAAAATTAAGTTACTTACATTTTTAGACGCAATGATTCTGTTTCAGCACAAAAATGGTTCCAAACAACAGAACCATAGCACATCTCACAGCAACACTCATCCATGATTCGTTACTGAATGATTCAGCGTTTTGACCTAATCGCTTGAGTCAAAGATTCAATTACCCATTATTAAACCGCCTCATTCTCATGCACATTCTGAATAAATCAGCCGTTTGAACGAATCGTTTAAATGAATGACTCAATGACTCGCTCATTAAGACGGCTGCCTGCCGCCTTCGACTGGCGCTTTAGTTTCAAAGTATCATTCTTTTCAACATTCCTTATTTGTATATTTAAAAAATATTCAAAACAATCTCATAATCTCATTTAATACAGTTATAATTTTTCAATGTAAATTATTTAATTTGATTGGTAACAGCCTTTTTTATTATTTTAAAGGGTTAGTTCACCCAAAAATGAAAATTAAGTCATTAATTACTCACCCCCATGCTGTACCAACCCTGTAAGGCCTTCGTTCGTCTTCGGAACACGAATGAAGATATTTTTGATTAAATCTGAGAGGTGGATCACTCCTCCATAGGCTGCCTAAGGGAATGAAACTGACGGCCCAGAAAGTCAATGAAGAAAATGTTTAAATATTCCATGTCATAACAGTGGCTCAACTATAAGTTTATCAAGCGACGAGAATACTTTTTGTGTGGAAATAAAACAAAAATAACGACTTTATTCGACTATTCCTTTTCTTCCTTGTAGGCCTGAAACGAGACTTCAAGAGATTTCCACGACGCATGCGCGAGAATTGCGATCTCCTTCAACTACTTCAGTTCAGTTCTCGCGCGTGCGCGTCGTGGAAATCTCTTGAAGTCTCGTTTCAGGCTTACAAAGTGCACCAGATTAATGAATTTATATTTAAATGTACAATTTTCTCCCGGGGGGGGGCATGCCCCCGGACCCCCCTAGTGTTACGATTTTACCACCTCCACCTCATTTTGAGCCAGGAAAAACCCTGCATGTGATGGTCACACACATCTTAAGGATAAATTTTCTTCCACAAGACATAACTGGCTGTGTTTACATGAATACTCCCCACAATGGGCATTTTTACATAATTGAATGTGTATTCGACCATTCAAGCGCAATAAGACGTGAAAGAGATCTGAATTTGTGTTCACATGCTGAAATATGCGACTTGCTGTGCACCACAACTTCAATGTTTTTTTTCACTGCTTATTGTGCTTAATAACTCTTTTTAACATTGAGCACGTCCCAAATTCGCGATCGCATTCTGAGAGAGTCAACTTTCTGTGCGCGCATGTGGAGTTTTTTTTTGCAGTGTCCAGAGTTCCTTTTCAGGAGATTGCAATTATAACTCTTTAACATCAAGCACTGCTCTTTATATTTCCATTCATGCATTTCAGCACTCTGAAGTGTCAATAGTGCTATATATTTACATACCGTGACATTTACTTAACGCAATACCGTGGTAATGATATATATCGTCAAACCGCCCAGCCGTAGTCTGCAGCATCCTCCACTCACAACCGGCCTGCAAGATGGGGAAGTGCTATCTGCATGCCTCGTGCATTAGTATGTGATTTGCATGTTTTGCATTTGCAAATATACAACACTGACTTATTGTCTACCCAGAATTCTCCCTAAGTTGCTTGGTTATGCATAAAGGGTTTTACTTAAACTGTTTTCCCTTTGTAATGCAAATGCGTAACATGTCACATTCGCAGGACTTCCACCACTGTGTTTTTTGGCCGAGTCTGTAGTGCACATTTATGTGGGGCTGTGCGGCTCTGTCTGGATGTGGCGTAGCCTCTCGCTGGTGAATTAAACATGAGTGAGAGCTCCTGATCTAAATAATGGAGTGGATGTGACAAGCGCGGAGTGTTTTTTCCAGTGCACAGCTGACTGCACAAATAACAGTAAAAACAGAGTAAGTGCTAAATTAACACACATGCGCGCGCACGCGCGAGCTCTCCCTCCTCCTCTTTGTATTTGTTTGTGGAGGGTCTTTAGGTAGGCCTGCGTGAAGTGTGTTAATTTGAGTGGGTTGGCATCAGGTTGACCTGATAGTCACTCTGCGCTGGGAACTTTTAGCCTCGGCATCCTTAGGATGAGGGTGGATGATGTCTCAGCGCAGAACATATTTGTCTGGGCGCACCTGCGACCGTCTCTGTGCGTATGCATGCGGCGCGGGTACACACACTTGTTTTCCAGGTCCCTGATCACAGGAACCTCTCCCTCCCATCCGTCCAAATGGAGTTCTTGTTTTATCTGGAAAGCGCAGGTGCAATTTTCTGCTTCAAACCCCTGAAAGTCCTGTTCTGTTTCGAGTCGAAATGCCTGAATCAGCCGACTAAAGAAAAAGGAAATCAATAAATGGGAGCCGATCTTGCTTGTGTTGTTCTGATTTGGTATTAATCTGATTTAGCGATTCTCATCTCGATTTAGAGATTAAATAGTTAAGCCCACCCATCCTCCCACCCTTGGTTTTCCACTCACTGAACAGATACTTCAGCTGTATTACTGCAGTGTTTTCCCCTCCTCCCTTACTTGGATTCTATTGTTTTGTCTGCTTTTTCTTGCAGAATTTCAAGAATTGGCTCCCGTTCAAATTGTGTGTAGGAATTTGAATTGAATAGGCCACAGGATGATGAATTAGAATTACAGAAAAATGTATTAAGTTAATTCTGGCTAATTATGCCTATTTATTCCCTGATATGTATACTATAGGAGACCACTAGTGAAAATTCTTCTCTTTATTTAAAAAAAAAAAAAACCTTTTATATATTATAAATCATTTTAGTATCACAACATGCAGAATCTTAAATATTTAATTTTTTTAGTAAAAACAAACAAAATTCTAATTCTTTTTTTGATTATTTCCAGGTTTTGATCATATTTTTAGTTTGGCATCCTTGTTTGCTACCTCAATTCAATCATTTCAAATTCAGGAATTCAACTTGAATTATCAATAGATTCTCAATTCAGTTCGGAATAGGCTAGTTCACAATCCCTGGTGTGTCATCCATGGATCAGCTCGTTAGGATTCGTCATTTAAATGAAATCCTCTCAGAGGTCAGTGTTAATAATCCCTCAATTTCTCTCTCTGTTATGTCTGTCGCTGTCATATCTCTCTCTGCATGAACGTCTGAACTTTGCTCAAACTCATGGACTTCCCAAGTTTTGACAGTATGGGGTGCCAGGCCGCCCATGGCTAATAAATGACTAGTAAATCTAGGCTACTGCATTCACTATTGTTAACTTCTGGATAAAAAAAAAAAATCATATTCTCAGAAAAAAAATCTTTCATGTCTTAAATTATTTAGTCATGCTGCTATCATGAAGAGCAAAAAATTGGTCACATATTATTGACAATTCATGTTAACTTAAATCGCACCAGGTTTTACATTTATTTTGTTAAATATGCCTATAGCACATACTTAAACATATGTCGTTTTTAAATATCATCTGTCTGATTAGGCCACAATTGGAAGCAGATAATATCCTGCTTTATCACTTTCAAACATTATACGCTTTCAATGCCAGGTTTCAAAAGGACTAAACCGTAATCCATGTTATAACATAGCTTAAAATGTTTTAATTTTACTGAATACTGTTTTAATACTGTTTAGAATACTGTTTTACAAACTGTTAAACATGTATTTGACATTTCATGAAGTACATAAATTGTAATATACTCCAAATGATTAAGTATTATAATAAATTATTCATAATGATAACATAGTATTGTATCAGTGCTTTCCTTTAGTAAATATATTTCTAGTGTAGGAGAGCTTTATAGCTGTCAATCAAAAGCCTATATAATGGTTTATGTTGAGTCTTTATCAAGTCTTCCACTTCACAGGCTCTATTTGAGATAAACCAGTGAGGGCTCATGCCGAGAGGCATCCAGCAGGGGTAATGGTGTCACGCTAGAGAAGTGGGGCGGTTAGTCAGAGCACTGATCTGGGATTGAGCGATTGGATAATTCCAGGCCTTCCGTTAAAATCCTGTGTATGCCTCTGAAATAAAATATATCAGATTCTCACACATGTACGCACACACACACCGGCCCCTCAGACTGAACAAGTCAATTTACTACAGGCAGCTGGGCTTATGTGCCTCCATTAAAAGAGACATGCGCTGGCAATTACTGGCCTGTGCAAAAGCTTTAGTCAGGGGAATAGAGAGAAGGAATTCTATGAATATGGCTGCCTTTTTTGTCTCTAAGGGGACAACAAATCTACAGATTCTGTATTGGAAGAATGTGTGAGTGTGTATTAGGGATGTCAACGATTAATCGACGATCGATTAATTGTCGATAATACATTTAATCGATAAAAGTTATCGATCATCGATTAAGCAGGATCATGCGCGTGCGTGCTGCTCAACCGCGAAACATGTAAGCGAGCGCGCCGGTGCGGTGAAGTGTTGAGTCCCACTGAATGACACACCCCGGAGTTGTTTGGGACTATTTTACACCTTCATCATGACTATAAGTTTGCGTGTGCATTCGCAGCCTTTTGTTTTGTGCAAATGTAAGTTGTAATAGTTTATTTTGTGCACGCTTATCTATATCTGATTGGTCTCATATTGGATGCATTTGGTTAAGAATCGACGTGATATTTAGCGCGCTCAGCTCAAACGACAATGCACGACTAATAATGACTATTGGGACTGTCATATTACACAAGATTATAAAGAGAACACTATTGTAATAAAACATTGTGAATTATTTGGGTTTAGATGCCATGTCGCGTTGTTCCAGGAAGAGCTCGTCAGAGACTTTGAGCGCGTCCACCACAACATATGAGTCATTCTGAATGGCACGTAACTCAGTTTAAGTTCACTTGTGCATTCACGTCATTTTGTGCAGATATAATTTTGTAATATTCTGCTTATTTTGTATATATATGATTAATATCAAATAGGATGCGTTTCTTTGAGTTAAATAAACGCTAACAAAGTGCTCAACGGTTATTCATTCAGCGCGCGCCGCTCAAGCAGAATGCACAACTAATAATAACGATGGTTAATTTGGGACTTTAATATTACATAACATGAGAACACTATTTTATTAAATGGTTGTGAATTCATTGGGTTTAGTTGCCGTTTTCAGTGCGTTGTTCTAGCACTTCCACAACAGTCACACATTCTGACAAGCACGCATATGAGGCGGCGTTGGTGACACATTGTATTTGTCGTTATATTTATATATTAAATAGTTAATTTAATTTATCAATCACATCAAAACATTTTACAATCCTACTAAGCCTTTATTTAGATTAAAAAAACATTCTTATTAATTTGGTGAGTAACATAGCTTTTTGAGCAGCATTTGCAGACCCTGTGCTGTTTGCCATTAATGCTAACGATTAATCGATTAATTGATCGTTAATTTAAGCGACGATCGATCATGGGAATTTGTGAAAATTGACATCCCTAGTGTGTATGTTTGTGTGTGTGTGTGTGTTATGTGGAAATATAAGTTTGGGTAAAGAAAAGTCAAGGACTGCGTTTGCTAAGCAGATCTAAAGTTGCATATTTAAGTCGCAATTGCATGTATTGAAACTAACAAATTTCATGTTATGAATTGCACTGATTGGCAGACATCATGACCATAGGAAAAAAAAAAATACTTCTTTCTAGTTATAGGTAGTTGTTTTATATTCCAGACTGTGGACTAGGGCTGCAACAAACAATTATTTTGATAATCGATTAATCTAACGATTATTGGAACGATTAATCGATTATTCCGCTGATTAATCAGTGGGCTTTGATCGGTTATCCAAATTTTGCAATTAGGTAAAACATTGAGTTTATACCCATTTTAACTAATAAATAAAACAAGGAAATCACTTCAGCCTTTGAAAATGTTTTTTTAATGAATTTCGAGCCAACTGAATAGACCAATCTCCTCCAGGTTCTTTCCACCTCAGAAGTCATCATTAGCCCAACTGTTACAATGAGTGGTACTGGTAGTGTGCATTTATTAAGTTTGGGAATTGTAACAATAATTTTTTAATACGCGTAAAACTATGAATATGTAATATTGTGCATGTTTTTTGAAAAATGCTTCTTTCCAGGGTTCTATTTTTATCTAACTACCGATTTTATGGTCATTGAATGGGTTTCCTGAGGTAAAAGTAAGGTTTTGTGACATTGTTTTCAAGCTGATTTATTGATCTCTTTCTGGTGTTGAAACTCCGATTAAGTGATTACATTAGAGATGATTTATTTCTGTAAGTTGTACTGTATCTTTCAAGATGCTTTTTTGATGTTCATTGAATGAAATTCATTCATGTTTATTCTGTGCTGTAATAGTAGAAAAGAAGAAAAGAGATGATCGGTCACATGCCGCTTGACCTGAGGCGCTACAGCGATCTGTCATGCCACATTAAAGAGCACTAAAACCACATGTATTGTTTGAATTCGGTAGTAAAATTGACAGAATTTAAAAGCTGAGACTTTGTTTTATATCAAAAGTAACCTGCTTTGCTTTATCTGTCGGTGCTTTGTCTGTGTCCTCTTTGCTCCGCGTCGTATCTTTCACTGGATGAGAAAATGGACGTGTGGCTTGAGAACAGTGTCAATTGCGTGAGTTTGAATGAGTGAGAGTTGGTGGGCCTGTATATGACAGCATTTTTTTAAGTCATGTTAAACTTTCCCACATTTAACGGGTTCGGCTTCATTTGCACTCCGAAGCGCTGTGTCTTCTTCTTTTGGATTGGTTCCGGGACGGCTGCATTACAGTATTTGGATACAGCACCCCACTGGTCAAACCGCATTAGTGCAGGCCCTTCAAATAGGTCATATGAGATTAAAGGACTATTCGACAACAAAAATATTTGTCGACAATTTTTTATTGCCGATGTTGTCGATAATGACGACTAATCGTTTCAGCCCTACTGTTGACTTGTTAGGAGTGCAGGCCATGCTTCAAAGCAACACTATAGTTGTAGTAGGTAAGGGATGGGGAATGGGTCTGCTTTAGAAAAAAAAACAAAACAAAAAAAAAACAGGTTTAGTTATCCTGCTTGACAGTGTGCGTCCTCTCACACTGCATCCTGCTAAGACTCTACACTCACTCAAGCGAGCACTCGGATTGACATACCGAAGATCAATGCCTTCTTAGCTATCTCCAGCGGCTCTGAAATCCCAAACTTGCTGCTGATTGAGATGTGAAATTTGAAGGCGAGAGCATTTTCTTTTCTATATTCACTTTGACCAAAGATCCAGATCCTTGTTTATTGAAAGGCTGTCTTTTTGCATTACTTGCTCTGAGATGGAGTAAACTTTCTATTCATGCTTAAATTGTTCTCATTGGCTGGACAGGTAGAGATATAGACAGAGTTGCAGAGTGAAAGATAAATCAAGAGATGGCTTGCTGTTTTGGCATTGATCCTTTGCTGGCCTGGCAGGCTCTGATGCCAGAGTAACTAATGTAGTCTGATATTGATTTGCCAGTTTCAGGCATGGCTGCACAGCTCCATGTCACTTCTTCATTTAAAGAGGGAAAAATTCAGCCCAAATGCACCCACACATCCGTCACCATCCTAGCACTTTGTGTTTCACGTGTCTGTGGGTAGTGGGTTCACTTTACATTTCACCTTATTGTGTAAGTGTGGGGTTTAGTACAGGTGCCATTGTAGCTCTGTAACAAACTAAACATACAAAAAAAACCAAGGATAATTGCCTTGCTTCCTTCCAAGGTAACTTCCCAATGGAAGTGAAAGGTGATGAGATACTTGTTTGGTACTTTACTTTTTATATCATACAGTTATTGCTCTTTATGCAAGGGAGATCAGATTCACACAGTTGATTTAGATAGAATTTGCCATTAGCATGTTGCAAAGCTAAAAGCTAAGTCTAATGTGAATTCAAATAAATAACATACATTATTGGCTAAAATAACCGGCATTTACACAGAACTATCAATACTTTTTAGTATTATGATACATTTTTGATGCCTCAAAATACTGCCTACGTAGGTAGCTAATTAGATTTCGAAGCATAACTTAAACAGAGCTTGTAAATATTGTAAAGCTTGTAAATATCACCCTCACCTGTGTTAGAGAAGTGAAAGACAGAGGGTGAGAATGAAGAGTGAGAGAAAAAAAGTGAAGGGAAGTATATTCTGTTCAGGCATTATGATAGCCACACTCTTGGAATAGACTGCAGACATGTTCCGCAACACAAATCTTTGCCCCAAAACAGTAATTTAACCCTGACCTGCCCTAGGCAGTTCTTACTCCTGGCCCAGGGGGGATCTTTGTCCCCGAGTGCATTCTAAAACCTGCCACCTCACCTGTGATTAAATCACCTGAGTGCCACCTGCGACAGGGTGTGGTTCCTTTCTCTCACAATAATAGTGCATGTCCCCTGGTGTCTCAGACAGCAGTGTGCATTGACATTAAAAGCCATGGAATCTGATCTTGTAGATCATTTTATTGCCAGGTGAATGTGTGATGTAGCTAAATGCCCGAAATAAAAAGAAGGTGCAGTCATCTTAATGCTAAAGTCACATTAACTCACGTTCATTTAGAAAATTTGTAATTGACATCATGAATGTGTGTGGGTTAAATGTGCAGTGTAATATGCTGGCACGTTTACATGCATCAGTGGTGGGCTATGTCTGGTAAATCTGGTTGTATGTAGTCAAGTGTATCAAGGCTGTAGCCATAGCTGATAACCCAGAAGGTTGCTGGATCAGTCTCCTCACAAGAAAGACCACGCACCATCATCTTTGTGCCCATGAACAAGGCTCTTAACTCCTTTGCTGTGTGAAGATTGTTCATTGACTGAGTCCAGGTGCAAGCACCATGTGTACAAATTGTGAAACAAACTCAGAATTTGTGACGACAGAAACTCCACATTCATGCTCGTATCTAAACAGGTGGAGGATTGACTATCCTAGAGCCGGTAGGTATGGTACCTTTCCCTGAGGATAAGCCAAAGACACAATACCCTCCCTCCTCCAGAACCCTTTCACCTCATTCTCACAGTGGATCCACCCTTACCCCTCCCTTCGCACCTTCTGAGAGCCTCTGTGCCAGGAGAGCTGAATGGGAGGATAATCTCTGGCTCGTTTTTTGAGGCGTAGTGCGGTTGGTTTAGCTGTGGCATCAGCCAGTAAGGGAGCCACAAAAATCTGTGGAGCCAGTTATCGTGCGGAGCCAAGTCCTTGTTGTGCTTCAGTCAGTGCCAAGAGTTATATCTGACTAGGGAGAAGGAGGGACATTTACTCATACAAGCTAAATAATCCACCTCCCAACAACATGCACATACCCAGAGACAATGTAGCACCCTGTGATGCCTGCTGAAGTGTGGCTTCTACTTCTATTCTCCCATCAGGCCCTGTGAAGGTTATGGAAAGTTAGATGCACAGTTTCTCCTGCCATGAAGAGCATTGGTGCTGCCACGGTTCACCACTCTCCAGATACTAACAATTAATTTGCTCTCTCACTGATGCTGTTTGTCTAACCAGAGTTGATGGACCGGACTTGTTATTTGTTCTCTGTTTTTCTGCTAAGAGCCTAGCACTCAGGAAGGGGCAATTCAAATCTCACGATGAAAATAAAACAAAACAGGAACTCCTTACAGTGCCCTGCACTGTTCCTATTACTGCAAGAAACACACCAAGGTCTTGGATGTTACCCATACATGCTGGCAAGTTCTGAGGTGTACTGTAAAATGGCTTAAAGCTAAATGTTTCCTTTGTTAATTCATGGAAAATGGATTGGGGGGACGGGTGATTTATTTTACATGCCAGATCTGTTGAGGATGTACTAGGGGTTCTATGGGAGTGTTATACCTCTTAATGACTCCCCTGTCCAGAGTTGACCGCAGTTCACTCTTAGATGTCTTCCTGGCCGAAGCCATGCTCCTGACCAGCAAGGGACTTCTGGCTAGATGAACTGTTTAAAGAAAATATATGGTCGTTCCTTTTTTTCCACTGTCATTAATCTTTTTCTCTTTCACTACTTTTTTCTGTCTTTCCCCTTGTTCTCTGGGTTGTATGGACCCCAAAACCCCTTAAAGCTCCCTCAACAAACACTTGACTATGACTGTCACACGTTTAAGCAATATATAATTTATGGATTAATAAAATAATATTGTCGTTAAACTGGTGTATTATTGTTATTTAATCTTGAGTTGAGCCTGATTTTGAATGTAGATATGAGAAGGTTCTGGTGGAACCCAACTGGGAAACTTGGGACATGGACGCATTCTTGATATAGGCCCATGGTCTTAAGGAGGAGCTTATGTCCCCACTGTTTGTGAAGTAATGACCACTGGAAGAAGGAAAAAAAATGTGCCATGATGCTGCTCTTGGGGAAGTAATCAAGTGGAGTTAAGATGTAGGAGGTGGGAAGGAAGTGGAAAGGGTTAAGCCAATTGGCTGGGATTGGTAGCATATTCTCTTGACTAGGGCTCCTGACTTTGGACGTTATCGATAGATCCTCTCTATATTTGGGGGGAATGATTTCTCAGTGCTTTTATCCAGTAGGATCCAAAGGTTTTAAGCCCTGTGCAGTGGTGCCTCTGTGATTGGATTGGGCATTTGTTTTTGTTAAGGGAAGGGAGGGCTCAGGGAATGAGGGATGTAGTGATGCATGAGTATATGTGTGCACAGACATTACACGTCAGTCTGTTTATGAGTACGTAAGAGTGCATGTGTATGTGTTTATACTGTGAACATGTAGCAGAGTAGAGTCGGACGCACTCCCTTGATCCTGACCCACTTTCTCCATCTCTCTCTCTCTCTCTCTCTCTCTCTCTCTCTCTCTCCTCTCTCTCTCTCTCTCTCTCTCTCTCCTCTCTCTCTCCTCTCTCTCTCTCTCTCTCTCATCTCTCTCTCATCATCTCCTCTCTCTCTCTCTCTCTCTCTCTCTCTCTACTCTGCCACCTCTCCCCCTCTTTAATTGCTGCTCAGCACACTGAGGCCATCTGTTCAGCCAGGGCCAGTCACCATGGAGATGCTGGGAGGCTTTTCGGATTTGTGACGGCACTGACCAACAGGGAAATAGGGGGTCAGGGATGTGGAGTATGCGGAAGTCATCGGGGCAATAGAACTGTGCCATGACAGTACCATGCCTGGGATTCCAGCATGGGATTGGCCAACAGACGTACCCATTCTCTCCTGCTGTTAGCCATTAGCACATTAGTATCCGCATTAATAAACACAGCCTCGGTCGCTGCAATATGTAGTAATGCAGTTAAGTTTGTAGCAACACATTTAGTTACTTACTCCCAAAGAGACTACCGTATTTCCGCACTATAAGGTGCACTTAAAAGCCTTTAATTTTCTCAAAAAACGACAGTGCGCCTTAAAATCCGGAGCGCCTTATATGGATGGTGAACACACGTTCACCAAGACGGGGAGACAGCGCCGGGCAACTTACGGCATTATCCTGCCAATGGATCGTGAATGCCTGGGCTGATATATCAGTCTCAACTGTGATCCGGGCTTTCACGAAGGCAGGAATAATCTCTTTATTCAGCCAGCTCACATACCCGTATTTACTTCCTGTTTTCGGTCGAAGTCCACAGTAGTTGATTGTCGAGTTCGCGCGCGCGATCAAACCTCCTCCGTTGTGATCAACATCTGATTCGGATGAACTATCCATTTGAGCTGATATTCTCAGAACACCACACAGCACCGTCATCGCCTGACAGCTGACAGTCTGAGTCTCCACTGTTGCGTAGTTACCTGGTAATTACCATTGATCGCGCGCGCGCACTCGACAATCGCCTACTGTGGACTTCGACCGAAAACAGGAAGAAAATAGCTCACGGGTATGTGAGCTGGCTGAATAAACATCACGGGTATGTGAGCTGGCTGAATAAACATAATTTCTATTCATATCTTTCACATTTACTGCAGTCAGATTCACCGTGTTCACTCAAATGGCATTGGCTGTGCACTTGTAATGACACATTAAGGTTGTTAAGAGGCTAAAAGCAGGTTTAAAACTTGCCCGTTAAGTCAACAGGGTGCACATTTAAAAAGAGGATAACACGGTGTAGTCAACACCGGTTTTTATCGTTGTTATCTGTACTGACAGCACTCCAAATTCCAAAAAAATTAGCTCTATGTTAAAATTGACCGGAGTTCTCCTTTAACGTTTGAACAACGTTACCATGGGAGTGAACGGAGTTGTCAGAACTCTTTATAAAGTTTGACTTTATCTGTTTTGTTGACATTCCCTTTAGCACATCTAGTGGATGCATAACGCACAACCCAGTCAAACGTTTGACTGCAGTATCTTATGCGCCTTATAATCCGGTGCGCCCTATATATGAAAAATGTTCTAAAATAGGTCGTTCATTGAAGGTGCGCCTTATAATCCGGTGCGCCTTATAGTGCGGAAAATACGGTACATTTTTTATGTTTTCCAGTGTCTGCTTTTTCGCTGGGCGAAATATCAAGATAAGGTGTGATGAGGCCAAACCTGATTACAAGAATTATTAGACGTGTATAAATAACAGTTTGCATAATTTAATTGATCAGATGCTAAAACATTATCTGCATTCCTTAAGGTTAAAAACTGATTTAAAAAGTATTAAGAAATCGTAGGAGATGCTGCCATGTCTTATTGTTCCACTATTGTAATTGTATTATTATTCCAGAACTAAACATATTTATCATTCTTGCCTAAGACCTTTTACCACAGGGTTCAAACACCAGGGTCTACTTTTCTTAACCACAGTCATTGCAAAAGATGTAATTCCTATATAATGGAAGACGTGAGGCTGACCGACCACACAGAGAAATATATTTGTCAGCCTCATCGAGGCAGGTTATATTTTTACCAACCACAGCATGAATAATTCTTCATTTCATGGACAATCCCGATTGAAAAGCAGTGATTTCTCAACCATGTGATGAGATTATTAAGGGTCACAGATATCGTTTGTTTGTTTGTTTGTAGTTTTGGTTGAGGTTTAATGAGATGGCATGATATTGGTGCGTGTGGATTAAGTCGGTTCCTTGTACGAAGAGGCCTGTGAGTTTTTGTATTGCTTTTTTTTCTTTAATTGCCTCTCAATGACACGCATCACTGGAGAAAGGTGTTAAATACAACACTCTCAGTTAATAGTCTCCCGCAGTTTAGTTTTCCCTGCAAGTCACCACACCTGCACGGTGATGTGCCGAGCAGCAGGAAAGTATTAGCCCCTTGCTCCCTGCTGCCGTGAAATATTCAACCATTCTGAACATTCTCCAGTGACTTTCCCGTTGCTTGCTTTTCTCGCTTTCAGTTGCGTTTTGATCTATGCCATTTGCAGGCTCAACAATTGTGTGTGCTCGGTTGTGCACATGGCTCGTGTTCATGCGAATCCCCTGCAATTAATGATGGCTGTCTTCCTGGAAGCACGTCTTCCTTGCGGAATCTTGGATGCATGAAATGAAATACTGAGCTTCAGATGATGGATTTGAGTTGCGAAGGAATCAGTATGTGTATGTGTGTGTGTTCTATTTTTATGGCATTTAGTTAATCCATATCTCCTTTCTTCCTGTAGTCTGGGAGTTGGCATAGCTATATAATTGACAATATATCTCGTTATTGATTGTTCACTTCGTATGTGGACTTACAACTACCGTACAAGCATCTAGAGCATTTCTACCTTTTTTATGACAGATCTGTCGTAGCATGTTCACAATTGTTATGTATATACTATTGGGTTATATAACCTTCCTAATTCTTCCTTCCTACTACCTACAGGGCCTGTCAAGTCCCCCGGTTTCGAATGTCAGTCAATGTATATCAGCCAAAGATTGTTTGGCACCATATAACCCTTCGCTCTAGTTGTTCACTAAGAGAGCAGATACGAACAGAGTCTGTCAGAGGAAACAAGACAGTTTTGTCAGTTTCAGGAAGGTACAAATATTTGATCCTGGTGATGGGGACTGTCTCTATGGCACTTTTTTTAATGTGAATATCCACAAAGGCCTCTGATAATATGTTGTCGGAAAACAGATATGCCGATTGATTCACACATTGTTGTAAAGAATAAGGGAACATTCTGCTTGTTCTCATGATTGTATTGGAACTTCTGTAAAAAGTGCAAAACCTGTAGAATTTTCTACTTAGCTGTGCTAGTTTCATTCCTCTGTATCTCAGTAAATTAATTCAGATTTTATATATATATATAATTGAGTCCTTTAATTTTCAGAACCAGTTGTGTTCATTATGTTTTTATTCCACCTGCGTAACACGGCAAATCCAGATGTTTTCGCCACAGGGTATCGGGGGGGGGGGGGGGGGGGGGGGGGGGGGGGGGGGGGGGGGGGAGGCTCTGGGGGGGGGGGAGGCTCTGGTGGGCCATACGTGCTGGGATCAGGATTAAAGTTCTCTCTCTGGGATTAATCAAGCCAGTGTCTAGACACAGCGGAGAGAGAAGTGCACGTAGCCCTTCCAAGCTGGTGTCACCACGGTTACTGTGGATCATAATTAACACTGCACCTCTCCACGGCTTCAAGTTTGTCCTTTTTGTCTTTGTCACTTAAAGTGTTAGTGTATGTGTGTGCACATTTTTGTTTGGACTTGTTAAAACTTATTGGAATTAAATTTCTTGTTGTACACTGTTTTAGCAGTGTTTCGCTGAGCCGACTATGTGTAATGATTTCAGAGATGAAGCAGAGATTGAGAGAATTGCGACCGCCGGCCCATTGCCCATGACTTGATTGCGTGTTGATTTGGGGCCATGTTGAAACATTGCTGTAATTTATGTGATACTCTAGAGTATTTGCTGACTCTGCGGTTGTGTGATGCTGATTTGATACGTGTGTTTATATGTGTCTTTGTGACTAGATGAGTGAGAAAGTGTGGGTGTACACAGACTGTGATTCGTTTAATACATTCTCCTTAGTGAATAAGAGGAAATTCTCAGGAAAAAAAATGATTGCTCAATGTTTACTTAGTCATAGTTCAAGATACTTCAGTTCAGTTAAGTTCAGTTCAGATCAGTTAAGTGTTCATTTAGGTATCAGTTTTGTTTCAGAGGTTTATCCTAAAATTTCTTAGAAACGTTATATAGCATTTTAAAACTACTGCGGATGTCAGCTCAGATCATTTGATTTTGGAATAATGTGATTAGAAATATTTGTTCATAGTTCATATTCACTGCCTTAAATGTAAGTACAATCAACTTGGCTGTTCATTTAATTTCGAGTAATTTCAACTTAGAACTGGGAATTGCTTAACTTATTTGGGTGAATTAATGTAATGGAAAAACATATTTTGTCATGAGTTATTATTTTATTTTATTTTTTGACAGAGAAATGTTTTCCCATAGGAAAGACAAATCACAAATGCAATTTATTTAATATCTGAATTGTTTCTTAAATTAGACAAATGTTCGTCCTGAGCAAAATACTTTTGTCTCTACAATATCAACAATGTCTCAAACTGCTTAGATTTGCCAAGGTACCCAAGTGTGCAAGTCAGAGATCTCAATATGACCTCTCCAGATTAATTTATTCATTCTGTATTCTTATAGTTAAGTACTATTAAATTTGTCTCTAATTATTTATTTATATATATATATTTTTTTTTTGCCATGAAACTGCATTTTGTGAGCAATAAATGGCTCTTTGTTTAATTGTATAGAGCAGTTTGAGACACTCTAATAAGACCTCATTTGTGATTTTTGGTTCCCTTTTAAACTTACATATCCAATATATATATATACACTCACCTAAAGGATTATTAGGAACACCTGTTCAATTTCTCATTAATGCAATTATCTAATTAATCAATCACATGGCAGTTGCTTCAATGCATTTAGGGGTGTGGTCCTGGTCAAGACAATTTCTTGAACTCCAAACTGAATGTCAGAATGGGAAAGAAAGGTGATTTAAGAAATTTTGAGCGTGGCATGGTTGTTGGTGCCAGACGGGCCGGTCTGAGTATTTCACAATCTGCTCAGTTACTGGGATTTTCACGCACAACCATTTCTAGGGTTTACAAAGAATGGTGTGAAAAGGGAAAAACATCCAGTATGCGGCAGTCCTGTGGGCGAAAATGCCTTGTTGATGTCTTCTAGAGGTCAGAGGAGAATGGGCCGACTGATTCAAGCTGATAGAAGAGCAACTTTGACTGAAATAACCACTCGTTACAACTGAGGTATGCAGCAAAGCATTTGTGAAGCCACAACAGGCACAACCTTGAGGCAGATGGGCTACAACAGCAGCTGAGCATTGTTTCTGACCATGTCCATCCCTTAATGGCCACCATGTACCCATCCTCTGATGGCTACTTCCAGCAGGATAATGCACCATGTCACAAAGCTTGAATCATTTCAAATTGGTTTCTTGAACATGACAATGAGTTCACTGTACTAAAATGGCCCCCACAGTCCCCAGATCTCAACCCAATAGAGCATCTTTGGGATATGGTGGAACGGGAGCTTCGTGTCCTGGATGTGCATCCCACAAATCTCCATCAACTGCAAGATGCTATCCTATCAATATGGGCCAACATTTCTAAAGAATGCTTTCAGCACCTTGTTGAATCAATGCCACGTAGAATTAAGGCAGTTCTGAAGGCGAAAGGGGGTCAAACACAGTGTTAGTATGGTGTTCCTAATAATCCTTTAGGTGAGTGTGTATATATATATATATATATAATTATTATTTTTTAATTGGCTGAGGGGATATGGTAATTGTCCGATGCCATTACTCTCACAATGGCCAAATATTGGCCGAATAATTATTCTGGCTGATATGTTATCTGTCCCTTCCATCCATGGTTGTTTACACTCATAAAATGTGGGAAGCCTGTAGATATCCCTCTTAAAAAAAAATCTAGTGTACCTGTCCACTGTGAGATTTTTCAGATTTTGTTATGTATGAGAACTGCCTCTTTCTCTGGCCTGTGAGGTCCTTTGGGAACAGAATGGAGATGCATTAAGCCACTCACTGTATTTACTTGTGCTGGATTGATGCTGATGGGCGGGGGCAGGCCCAAGGCGGCAGAATGGGAGATTGATCAGCACTGAATGTGTGTCAGGGGAGTCTTGACATCCACAACTGCTTTTCACGCATCCAGGCTGGAAAATCCATCATTCAAGAAGCCCCACGCCAGCCCTGACAGCCCACACTTACCACACAGATTAATCAGATATCAGCGGTGGATACCAGGTAACATGGTCAGCTCTTTATGATAGAGTGTTTTCTTGACAAAAACACTGTGTTTGCCAGATTTGCCAGATAAATGACAGATCATCGCTCGCACTGTGACGTGAACGTGTACGTGTCATAAACTGAGAGCTTGATATGTACTGGAGAATAACACAGCATTATTTGCTGCCACAAGCGTGTTGCTGTTCTTTGCATATGCAAAGGTGCAAACTAACGGAAGCACTAGAGGTGTTAAAAATCATGAGGAATTGCAGAGCTGCAATTACACTGCACATCACAGGAGTTTAAACTGTCCCTTGGGGCTTTTATGTCACCTAAATGAAGAGTCTTATTGGGTTTGCTTTCAGTGCAGCGTCAATATAATACAAATTTTGGCATTTATCTTTGTGAGTGTCTGTTACAACTTCTATATTCATCAGGATGGCTGCAGACATACTGAAACATTTCAAATTTGATGTTAGGAGCTCTTATTAAATGGTGAATTGAAAAGCAGACAAATGAAATATTAAACTCATTCTGTGAAGGACTACTCGCTGTGTGTGACCTTACAGCTGGTGGAATAACTTTTATTTTTTTGAGTGGCTTTTCATTTCCACATTCACAGGCAGTGAGGTTGTTTTTACGATTATTATATAACTTGATTTGTATTGTGATATACCTTTACCACAATGTAAAATTGCTTATTATGTATGATAATGCCATGATGTAAGATTTACCATCCACCCCTTTTCTTAGCTGAGTTTATCGAGTAATGCTGCATAAAAAATCGGGTGGAAAGAGAGTGAGAAAAGCCACATTGAGTATATTCCAGCTGCACTGTTTATCTACCATTACAAAGAGGGTTTTGCCATCCTTTTCCAGAGTAGGAATCGGCTTTTTCCAACAGATAGCAATTCCCTTCCGCAATGAAAAGCCGGCCCAGCTGTGAGGAAAACAGATAAACTGTCATTAAATGCTACTTTATATTTGAATTAAAGGCATTTCGAGCTCTGTTTGGGGTATGATAGCTGCCTCAGACGCTTTTGTTACCTCTTATTTTCTTTGTGTTTGCAAATTGGAGATAATGACTACAGAAAGGCCTATTCAGATACTGGATTTGAGAATCGTAACTGCATAAACATGAAAAATCAGGATCAAAGCCATTTTGGTCTAAATCCATAATGATGCTGTAACCCTCTATGACGCTTTAGACATATATCTTCTCATGTAGATATTCTCATTGAGACATAATCTTGGTATTTAAGGTCCTCTTTTGGATTCGCTTTGACAAAAGTCTGGTCGTTTCACTTGTCTGCTGAGATGCTGTGCTTCCAGTGCTGGCTGCCATCTCTTGACTTATTGCTTTATTTAGTAGATGTATTTATTATAGGTGTCTGCAATTGCCATTTTGTCTTCCACACCTGACATGAAACAGTGGATTTACGGTTTAAATTTATAGGGAAATGGTGCATCGAGAGTCCCCTGGCCGTTTATCAGTGCCACGGCAACTTGCAAAGCCTGATTACATGCAACTGATTCAAGGTTCCTGGGAAAGAGGGCCTCTGATTAAACCGTGAGTGGGTGAAAGGTTGCATAGGACACAGGGAAATGCTTCCGCTGAAGGTGAAGTTGAAAGATCACTCTTGCTGCTCTTTCTTTTCACTCGCCAACCGCTTAGTAATGAAATGCAGCATGATTTCACAGCTACAAATCTGTGTCATTTTATGCCCTAATCATTGCAGAGGACATTCGTCTATCCGTTGGACTGAATTCTAACAAGGAATCGTACCCACGCTCCTGTATTTCACATGAACGAGCCCTCTGCAATGCCAGCCGATCCGGTTTACCCTGCCTTGGTTTGCTTCTGCTCAGATCTCCAGAGTATGACAGCACATGATGTATATTTAGCTACTCGGGCTGCGCTTTGTCCTCGGTTGCAGCTCGGTGCGTCGGAATACTGAATGGCGTAGAGCAAACTCAGATGGTGCTGTGTGCCCGGCCCCCAAGCGTCGCAGAAGGGATGCTCTGCGTGCTGTAGGGGGTCACGTGTTGACCCCATTGTGCGCACGAGTAAGTGCTCGACAGAAGCACGCTCGCTGCACATCACCCAACCCCTCGCTGCACATCACCCAACCCCTCGCTGCCTCGGATTCAGGCCACTCCCCCCAGCTGCCATGCTCAGACTGAACTCAGCACATACAGCTAATTGATTGATTTGCTTGAATATCCTATACGGAGATGTACCCATCCCTGCTCTGAGCCATGGGGGGAGAGGAGAGGATGGGGGGGAAAATCGAGGGCGAGATTGAGAGCGAAAGACTGCATTAAAAAAGGAAGAGTTTAATATTTTCATCCCTGGGAAGGAACTGTCACAATTCATTACTATACTTCATTGCCCAAACCCCCACTTTTTTCTTTTTTCCCGCACCTAGCGCTGCACTCAGGGTTCTTCAATATGGCAAGACGCAGCAAGAGCAGAGCACATGAGCAGCGGTAATGACAAAAGCACATTGCTCCTAAGTCAACACAGCGTTTAATGGGTTTTGCACCCCACTGCAAGCTGCTGTCCATGTGTTTAGACAAGCCAGTGATGACCCCTTCGTTTGAGTACGATCCCCTACATTTGGTCAAAGGTGGTTCCAGTCATCCTCAAATGTCTTGACCATACGGTGAATACACTTTCTTGACTTCACCTCCTCTTCAGTAAGATTTCCTGTTTGTTCACAGCCCCTGAGTGTTGCATTAACTGAACCAGCCCTTGTCGGTCGACTTGATCAAGTAAAAGCCAGCAGTGGGTCAAAAATGTGAGCACATCCCTTCCACTCAAGGGTCCTTTCTCAAGCCTGGGAGGTGTGAGGAAGACCACTTGGCAAGTGGTTAAAGATTTTACACTTTCTCACTTCATTTCTAGAAGTGAACTAAACAGAGGAGCTTTCAAATATTGACTTATTTTTGTCAGAATTGTATTTGAATTGTTGTTTGTTCTCCACAACACCGTATGAAAGCTTTTTTGCGGTCAAGGTTATTAAATGAGAGCCTTTCGCAGATTCAACCTCCTCAATGCTTTTCGAAGAGCTCTCAAAATATATATTTTTTTATGTGATTCTTCTCTAAATTGAGTTTTCCTTCTATTTGCGAAGCCGTGAGTCAGTGGGAACGGATTAAAATGATGCAGCATCTCTGGAGATAGTGTTTTCATTTCATCGCCGCTGCTTCCTGCGTCAGTGAAAGGAATGGACTGTATTTGGTGGCATATATGTGATAAGATATTACATGATGTATTTTGCCAAGGTCAAAGTTGCACTTGAGATGCAACTTTGCTCAAACCCCATCAGAGAGTTTCTGAGATCAGTGTTGTCACTCTTTTTTGTCCCTTTAGTTCATTTAACGAAAGCCAAAATTGAATTTACAATGATGAATGGTGTATTAATGTGTAAGTAAATGCATTAAAAACAAATAAATACATCAATCAGTCTTGAGTGCTGCAATGCAGCATTTTTTTATATATATACATATAAAATGGAATGCGTTTCACACTGTGCTGCCATTAAGGCAATACCCTGCAAATGATTCTCATCGTACCTCTAATCCGACAGCTCAGCCGAGCGGAGCAGTCATAGTTCATTACTTTCATCTATTGCTGTAATCTTCCACCTCATGTGGGTGAACCCTGCTGTCTATAATGCATGTGGAAGGCCATTGCGATCCATGGTAGGGGCCTTTTTGAGAAGGATGTTGTTTTTGAAGTGACAACGATGGTGATGATGATAGTGATGCTGAGCTGCTTCAGGCTCTGTTTCGTTCAGAATGGCATGATGCTATTCGTCTCAGAAACCTTGAGGCTGACATGTCACTCTCCGCTGTACCTAACACGTGCCCCATGGGTGCTAAGTAGAGCTGTGTTGAAAAAATTGATTGACTGAATCGATTTTCATATAAATTTCTAAAGATCGATCCGTAACTCAGAGGATCGATTTAATAATAGGCTTACATTTTCCCTGTGAACTTTAACTTGCTGCGACTGGGAGATCCCTATGCGCATTGAAAGGCTTTCACTCAGCGCGCACATTGTTACGACAACGGACTTTGAGTGAGTCACTAAACCGTTCATTCAACGAACACGTTCAGAAAAGCTGATTCATTAAAAGAGATAATGAAACAAGGTGTTAATTATTGTTAACTTTGAGTTCCACTTTTCAAGGCTCAGCTAAGCAGCAATGCGTCGCATGGGTAACGCTGAAAATGCTTCATTAAAGACCCATATGGAGTTGATTCGATGCGCGACTCGCTAAGTTTATTTCCCCACGGCTTCCTCGCGCTGTGGGAAGCTGACCAGCGCTGCTGGTGACGCGCATTTCCGTGACGTGAACGTTAAAAGGACTATACGACAAATATTTCGCTTTCCTTTTACACGGCAACCTTTCCACGAATATGACTTCAAAGACAGACGCAGGTATTCGCACACGCTCTGCGGATCTCTCTCATTCACTGTCTGTGGGAAGCCGTAGGCTACAAATCACCATGATAAACAGTCTTGATATCATTATGAACTTGTTCAACATTCAATACACATGCATGAAGTTCAAAACAAGAAGGGTATAGCCTTATAAAAAACCGTGAATATTGCTGCGGTTACTTGCAATCCTCTGCGGTTGACTTGTCAGTGCGTGGTACTATAAGATTGCGGATATCACGTCAGCCCTACTACTGCTGCTGATATACTGCGTCCTCTGTCGTCTACACCAGTGCAAGTTTGTGAAAGCAGTTGTATCAACACTCTGGAAGGGGGATTGTTCTTTACAACCATCCATACTCAGTTGAATGTCTATAATAATAGTATCAATATGTTGCATACAGTCCTTCCGGTAACAGCTGGAAAAAAAATGCTTTTTTTAAAAACACTGATCTAAATCTCGAAGATCGGATCGAATCGAATCGAATGATGATAATCGATTCAAGATCTTGAGAATCGGAATCGAAACGATTCTTGAAATTTGAATCGAAACCCAGCCCTAGTGCTAAGGCTCAACATGAAGTTCCACAAGACGAGATGCAAGGCTCAAAGGAAACTTTCTTTCTTTGTTTCTTAATTTTTTTAAACCAATATTAACGTTGAGAATCTGTATTACACAAGGCAACCCCATAAGTATGCTAGTATAAAAGTCAAAGCCTATCTTTTTTCCCCCATAAATAAAAAAAAGACATATTCATAATACATTTCCAAGAATTAAACTATCCAGCACTAAAAAATGTGGGTTATTTATTTGGCATGTATGGTTCCATTAACTTTAACATCCATGGAACATTACCATTGCACAAAAGGTACCGTAGTTTATAGTGGACAAAAGGTTGTTTTTAATTTGATTTTTAGAGGTTTTTTTAGAGGTTCTTAAGGCAACCCAAAAATTTCCTTTTTTTTTAAACCGTAACTTTTAAGAATGCAACATAATTTCTTATTTAAGATGATTTTGTGTGCATCTTGTACCTGAAAAAAATCTGATTTCTGTTGCTTTAAAATGGTGAAAGTGCATTCAGCTATGCTGCATGTTTGGATGTATGCCAGTATATTGTTTTTCTCCTTGATTTAATGAAATACTAATGCCATGATCTCCATGAAATGTGTCTTTTCAACAAAATTACATATATAGTGAAAAGCAGATGCTATAGTGCAACGTGAATTGCACCTTGGAAATATCACTGTTTTTGTGAATAAGGCATAGTCTATAATTAACTACATTTACACTGGAAATAATGGCAGTTATGAACTTTCCAGCTTGGTTAAACTAGATTCAGATGCGATGTCTGCACTGAAATACTGTTCAGAAAAGTGGCGCAACCATTTAGTGATATATCTTTTACCAAACATGTTTAGAATTAGTAGACAGGAAATACGTGTAAAGAAGTGTACTTAATGTCAGGCCTGATCAGTGTTCATGTGGGTCGTAATTCATTGAAAGTACACTTACGTAATTTATACGTGTCATTACATGATTTAATTTCCATAATCAAGATTATTTGGTGTATTTGCGTATGACTAATTACATAACTACACTACGTGGTCTACATATGAAGCTGTGATTACACAGAACGTTAGGGTTTCTTAATAAGTCAGGCAGTATAAGCTATAGCTCTCAGTGCACCACCCAGAATTCCTTCGCTCTGCAACGTTTTTATTCTGCATGCACGGATGGTACATATATAGAATCCGATCAATCACAGCGTTTTCATTTGTGCAAGCCAACTCAGCCTCACGTGCATGGCGCAATCTATCTTATAGGACGTCTTCGTATGGCATCTCGTCCGTGTTTGGGAACTGCGTGTGCTGTGGCACGTTCAAGAGAGATATTCAGCCCGATAGGGAGCCGCAGATGTTAAGTGAGTGTGACGCAGCAGGGCTGGAAGACTCACAGGGCCTGACAGCGTTTCCAACTACTGAACACAAGCACCCTCCACTACGGATAGGGTGAGAGGAAGTGGGGGTGGACATTTTGTTTCAGCACTCGCTGACTCATGCCGTTGGATATGACAGTAAGCCAGTGGTTAAGGTTAGGACATGAAAAAGGGAGTAACACAACAAAGGATCTTCTGTGTTCATCAAACATTCAGGCAGGTGTGCTATAAAGTTAACACCGCAGTGGTAATGTCAGGATTTTAAATGTTTGCTCTTTAAATGAGCATTGCGACAGACACCATCCGAAATAGCTAATCTCTTGGAAAAGGTCGCATGGTTCATTCGTCTTTCTTTGTTTCTTCTGGCGTCTTTTTTGGTTTGGTAATATGAAAGTGTGCGCCAAAATGGCTGCTGTAGAGGGAAAGGCTTAGATTCAGGAAAATAAGAGCATATTTCTCATTTTGTACTTTCTTTTTGTGCCTTTTATCCATCTATTATTATGCCTAGAAAAATGTTCCTCTTAGACTGCATGAAACAATAGGATTTAAACATACGAGTCTGGTTTACTTTGCTCCATTGAAATTTTGGGCTTTTTGTCAGGTTGCAGTTCTCATTTTCCAGAACAAAACAATTTAATGCTCCAATAAAACTGTCATTTTTAGCTCTGGGACTTGTGGTCTTCCACATGCATGCCTTCAGCTTCACAGGTGCTGCTTACACAATTTTATGCTTTTTAGTGTCCCCATGAAATGTCTTGGCTAGTGCAGTTTTCATTCCAGTATTTTCCAATTGAAACATGAAGTTGAAGAAGGACAAATTGAAGGGATGTTAAAAAAAAACTGGGGTTTTGTTATGGTAAGCCTTAAACATGATTAGCAACTTGCTAGTCGAAGGCAAGTGGTACATTCTCATTCTAGAGAGCATTTGATTGGACAACGTTACATTTTAAACATTAAATGTACGTCTACTGGAGGTTAACTGTATCTACATTAAGAAGTACACTAGCATATAAATAACCTCAACGCTAACAGGCAGGAACTATAGGCCACAATGTTTTAATTTACCTTTATAGATTAGATTATGTAACTGCCTAAATGAATGAGCCTCCATATTTAACATGTTGGAAAACAAGTATTTTTAGCAATAAAACAAGACCTTAGCTGATTGATATTTAGAAAAAAAAGGAACGTTTCACACTACATAAATTCTCTTTTGGCCCCTAGCACAGTCAACCAAACAGTAGCTGTATTTTTAAGCAAGACAGGAAAGTTTTTTGTAATGCGTAAATCTACAATAAAGTGATAATCACAGTACTCATGTTTTGCTTTTGAGGAATGTACGGGTACTATGGTTACCATCACATATATTCTGTTCACAAGTGTTTATTTAGTGGCAGGTAAAATACACTGGTTACCTTATAATCCAACTTTGAACTTGTTACTGAAATATTATTTTAAACCGTCCTCATGAATTATGTAGATTTAAAACGTTGAATATGTGCTTTTCAAGACCCCTTCAAACCTTTTGTTTCGACTTCCTTTTTGGGGTTCAACCCTTAATTAGGCGGTGTCTATACAATTATTGTGTCTATGTTGACTAGCAAAGACAAATTCTAGCTTGTTAGCTATGCACAGTTTATTTTTCACATTCTTGTCAGTCTGTCTAATTTCACCAATTTGTTATCTAATTGGTCACAACGTGGGAATAGAAAGCTTAGTCTCAGTTCTTTGTCAAAGGGCCTGTATTAATAAGGGTGTATCTTTTATTTTCAAGGTTTCTAAGTTTAGCCTTGTGTCGCTATGGAGCAAATGCTAATGTGTTTGGGGAATTAGGGCTTTACAGCTGGGGTTTAAACACCTCTCTGGGGCATTGTCAACTCATTTACATGAAAAATCTTTTTAACCTTAATTCCACTGCACATGACTCTATTCAGTGTGGAAGCTAATGACTTTTGCTGCTCCCTGCGAACGTTTGGTTTGCATTAGCACTTTAAAGGAGTGGTGCTGAGTGTTTGAATAAAGACAAGCTACCACATAATGTACAAGCACCATGGGAAAGGAAGGCCGGCGTGGCGCGTGGGTGAGACAGTCACTAGGGAACCTGGACTTCTGTGATTCAAGACACCAAGGACAGCAAACAAAGGAGCATGACTTGATGTCGCTCAGCTCATTTCTTCATTATACGCCAGTAAAGAGTTTGAGATCACAAGTAAGGAAAAACTCAACAGGGGATGCTGGTAAAGGAAGGTGGTGAGAATTCTCCGTCAAACTTTGTTTCACATTGTCATGTTATCTTTATTTTTCAAACTCTCGCTCTCATATGTGCTTTCATAGATCAATGTATTTTGCTCTCAGGATGTTGTGGGCACTCAAACAACGTGGATAATAATGGAGTCAGACCTATCGATAGAATTTCCACTGTAAATGAAAGAGCAAACCACTTATGTTTCATACAATGTAATGCTCTTTTTACTATTGTGTGCAGTAAAGTGCATTAGCTCAGGCTATAGTGGATGTATCTTAAGTCCTGTTTACAAGCCATATTCCGGAATTCATAAAAGTAGTAAGGCTCTATTTTTCTATCTCAGGTCCTCAACAAGAGGGCCGACTTCAAAGACCCCTCTTCCTGGCTCCATAAAGTGAGGTTGACTGCTCTGCGTCATGTCTTATCCATGTAGCCATTCTATTTAATGCACTGCACTATCATAAAAGGACATCGAACTTGCATTGAGGTTGGCCTTTCTTAATGGAGTGGGACTGTTAAGAAGTTGCTCAAGGTCTAAGCAGGAACACAGCGTTGGTCTACTACTGCAGATATGATTTTCCTCCATGACTACAGAGAGCGCACACACACACACACACACACACACACACACACACACGCACTCAACACAGCACAAGAGCACAGTTGTCTTATACTTCCTTTCAGTTTTTTTTTATCACCTCAGCACACACTATCTCGGCCCATCACAGTCAGACTCCCTCTTGAGTTCACCTGGGATGACTGGGACACATAAACACCTCCCAGCACACACACTGATACATTCTGTCCTGACTTCTGTCTTACCTGCAGCAGTAAGATTACTTATCTTCTGCTCTCAGTTATTTTGTAAACAACAACGTATATTTTCCAAAGTATCTATCCATCTGTTCATCTTTCCATCTGTCCATCCGTCCGTCCGTCCATCCAAAATACTTGTGTATAAATTATGCAATAAACATTAACTAAATAACAGAACGTGTCACACAAAACACCCTAATGTACATTACTGATAATAAAAAAAAAGAAATAATATTTTTATTAAAAAGAAATTCATGTGATGGCACGCACAGATTTCTGGGGATGTAAATTATACAATTTTTATACTGTATTAAAATACAAAAATTTCCCCTGTAAATTATATAGTAATTCAAATATATTACTTGGTTAGTTAACTTACAATTTGTTCAGTTAACATTTGTATACTGTAAAACACGTACTCTAATACACACGCGTGGTTTTACTTTTTTTAATAACATGTTTCATACAATAAAATATTCCATTGATTTGCAATTTAACAATCTCTGTTCTTATACAAAATAGTAATACATGAATCACATGCACATAGAAAGTCTTGGAAAGTAATTGATGAAAAGTTGTGAGCACCTTGAGAAGCAAAGCAGGAATTCAAGACAGCGATAGAGAGGGAGAAAAATACGGGCAAAAGCAGTAACATGGATAATACCGCTCTAACATCTTCATATCCCACTCCATATTTCAGCTACAGCATGTTAAGTTAGTGGCCGGTTGAGAAGCTCAGTAATGTATGTGCACTTTAGGGTGTTAAAGGAACTGGGTATAGAGGTGGCATTATGGAGGACAGATAGCGGCGGGAAAAGACTCTCTTGCATAAGCGCTTTCTATCTGATATCTATTAGGTCTCTTGCTCTTTCTTTCCATGAGTTGCCCTGAGATCAGAAAGAGCGTTTAAGATTACATGCTTGCTAGCGGAGGCCAACCGAAGAGGTGAAAATAATTGGCTCTGTAGCCTAACCTCCATCTCATCTCATCCTCCTCCCCTTCACCTGCTGCTGGCTGTCCTCTTGTGAATGACAACAAACGAACCCTACGGTCCGTCCGCCTATCCCATGTTTCCGTCTCTCCTCCATGGTGTCTGATTCCCAGTCGAGAGCCGCATCCATCCTCCCCCGGGCATGCAATCAGCGCTGCTAGATGTGCCTGCTGATTGGGTGCAGACTTGTTGGGAAATCCAGCTCAGGGCAATTAGTTGAAGAATGCCAGGCTATAATGCCACACGGTCCGACCCACCAATGCATGGGTGAGCCCAGTGTGTGAATAAGGCCAAGACCAATCGCAAAGGCTTCTGGGGCACGGAGGTCCAAGCCGAGAAACAATGCGATATCAGTGGAGGGGGAAAAAAAATATGCGAGAATGGGGGCAATCACGAGGGGTTGTATAAGCGAGAGAGGGTGATTATGGGAAAATGGGCTGTTTAGAGAAGGATGATAAACATTATGAAGGTGCTACAGATGGTTGCGGGTAGGGGATGGCTCTGTGGGGGGAAACAATAGTGAATGGGCAACACTGTGGTCATTAAACTCTAATTTGGGTTGACGGCAGAGAGATGCCGTTGATGTGTTTTCCCTGAGAGTGGGTAACAATGCTGATGAGATCCTCATTGGAGCAAACGGAAGGTGTGACCTCACCCCGGCCCCACTTTTCTTTTCATAATTGCGATTTATGAATGTATGGGTTTCTGCCTGTATTACTTAGGGGATCCAAAGGGTTGTGTTAGTTCATCAGTAGTGTTTACCCTCACAATATATTTACAATACCATCACAATATGTATTATATTATTATATCCCATTACTAATGTATTATTATTATTATATATCAATAAATACGTTTTCTGTATCGACAAACAAAATTATTATTTTTAAAATGCTGTCATTCAGAGTTATTACAACTTGATGAGGTCACAGTGTGGCACAATAAAGTTTGATGGTGGTTACTAGAATTAGATACATGATAATCGGTTTGACTGGTAATATTTACTGTTCTTATTTTATTGGCTCTCAGTTTTCAATCATATTTTTTTCAGACTCATTTATTTTTCAAGCAAGTAAGGCATAACATTTTTATCTTAACAGTTAGGCCTAGCTCAACATGCATCGGTTCAGATCGCAATACACATTTGCGTAAATGTAATGAAAACGTTTGCAAAGTTGTTGTAAACGCAAAGTAATGAGAGAGCAGACAATGACATATTATTATGATGGAAAAAAATGTAATATGGATGATGCTTTGTAAATGTATTTTTTGTGCGTGCTTGTAATTCTGCTTTAGATGTGGACTCATCTGTGCTTGATGGAACACAATGACTTTGAACATTCATTTGTCCTCAAAGACACCACACAAAGGGTCTAATACGAACGTTTTCGCAGGGTTTAAGGCACAAAAGAGGCCCCTTTTTAAAATAATGGAGGTTACTGAACTGCAGTGAAATTAACCATGAAGGCTATTGCAACTAATGGCAGAAAAAAGGATCTTGCGCAATTGCTTTTATATAACCCAAGCTTGGCTCGACATAAAGGGCTGTATTTTAAAAAAATCACCATCCCACCTTTGCTGTTTGGATCCAGCAAAATGTCAAGGGTGGTCATTTTGGAGTGATTTACAGAGTGGCTGATTATAAGAAAATGGTCCATTTGCATTTATGCGTGGCCTCACTGTAAAACTGCCTAATTGGGAATGATGGATCCAGGCATGTAGTTCTTAAAACTCAGCTTCTGAGGGAGAACAATCAACGATAAGTGTCATTGCTCTGTCTTTTCACACAGGGATTCCGATGAGTGATTACGGTTAACACAAGAACCCATCAGCACACCCCGTTGTCCCATTTTTCCATATTTAATGTCAATACAACTCCCTGATGATTATTTTTATGAAAGTGAAGGAACGGCTGAATCAAGAGAAAATTATATTAAAGTAGCTACACAATGTCCTGTTTGCTCATGAACGTGGTAGTTGTCTGAATATAAACGAAGTTCAGGTTCTATTCTTATTGGAGGAACTTGGAGTGCGCTTAGACAGCATGTTCTGCCTTACCCTCTCAAGTTCTGTTTTGAGTAAATGTCATTGGAGAGATTAAATGATCACAACAGGCATTTATTGTGTGATCACTCTTTGCTTCATTTGAGAAAAAGAAATATATTGTGACAGGAGGAACAAGTCTGTTCTTGTAGCTTCAGCCTAATTGAAACACCCCTAAGGCTATAGTTCCAAAACGAACCAAAAACACCCATATTTCCAGTTGTGCAGCCTAAATCAAGTTATTGTTCGCTGACAGTCACGTACTCATCCTGTAGTCTTTAGAGGCTGTGATTTATTGTTTGTATTCTGTGGGAATCGTAGAGACCTCAGCACCGTTTCCTGATCAGCGGAGTGCAAACCGGGTTCAGAGATAGAGATGCATTTTGACAGAGGCACCCTGCATTTAACTGGCCTGCGGCCAACAGCTACAACACTGGTGTGTGCAAAGGATAATAACAAGCATGGAAAGGAATGGAAATAAAATGAGGGAACAGGAAATGCAACATTTTTCCTTGAAGCATTATTTGTAAGCTCACTTCTCACTCAACAGTAAGCTCACCCCACTTATAAAAAGTACCAGAAAGTACTATGGTAATGCCAGGTTTTGGACATATCACGAAGGTACATCCAAAAAACACAGTATCATCATTGTACATGGTACATTTTACAGACAATTGGTACATGGTAAATCTTCAATAAGCATGATGCATTTCTGAAAAACATGGTTTTACCATAAAAACAGTATCATTATGGAACATGTTCGAAAAAACATGGAATCATCATGGTAAATGTCCCAAAAAATGGTATCATCATTGTACATGTCTAAAAACCTGGAATCATCATTGTGCTTGTCTGAAAAAACAAACAAACATGGTCTCATCATGATACATGTCCAAAAAACATGGTTTCATCATAGTACATGTACAATAAACCATGGAATTACTTTGATAGATCTATCACTATTAGCATACCATGTTTTTTTTGATGGTGATAGTGAAAGCAGACAGAAAACTGTATGTAGAAGTGCCATCTTGCAACATGTTGAAGTATGTATCACCTACCAAAGTTATTTTTTGTACCATAGAAGTACCTTGAATACCATAGTATTGTTTAAAGTACCTTAAATACCATTTAAAGATCATTGTATATGAACAGTAAATATTGTCATTATGTCCAGCCCATAACATAGTATATATCACAGTACCTTTGTATATCATCTGATACCACGCTGTAACATATTGCCACAGTATATGTGTAAAGATCTGTATCAAACACACCCAGAACATCACACTTGCCTCCTTCCTCAGTTGTGAATGTCCTTGATGCAGTGATTTGTCCCCTTAGGTTAGCTGCATTCTCTTGCCCAAAATACACAATATCTTAATATAGAGGACAGCTATCGGCCACAGAGCATGAGTGACACACTTAATGTGAATCAGAGAGGTCTTTTTTTCTGGCCTTGGTTTCGCTGGGTTTGTAACCTTCTCATATTGGCAATGTTGCGGTCTCGCCAATGTGTAGACAATTACAGGGAGGACAACTACAAGACCAACTCTGTGGCAAAACAGCCACTCCCATCTTCCTAAGAGTGGGTGAGTGTGGGAAAAAAGAGAGATCTTTCAACACACAGTACCCGTTAGGTTGCGTCGTTACAGTTGTCTCCTGATGAGGACGTTAAAGTCGAGGAAGCGGTTTAACTGGTCCGCAGGTGAGATTTTGCTGGCGTGGGCGAATTTTGCAAGACTGGATTTGTGTCTTATGCGTCTGTTCCTTGCAAAGGAAGTACATTTCGAAACTTGTTGACTGTATTGTCATCTTACTCTACGGTTAACCTCACCCCTGAGGGCAGTAGAGTGTGGTTTCCTCTTACACTCTTCCTACTCTTCATCATTTTCCCTCGTTGGTTCCTCGTCCTCAGGTCTGAGAGTAGCTGCCAATGCATTCAATTGTATCCCCCACCTGCCTGTTTTCTGTCCAGACCTTCCCCTTGCCAAACTCCTACAAAATTTGACAAGGTCCCTGAATCCAACGATTGAAAAAACACGCCTGTCTTCTCAGTGTAGGCCCATTAATATTACTGCATCCTGTGTCTACAAGTCCTCAGCGAATCGTTCCATTTACTTCCAGCGATGGGAAGTGCATTCATTATGAACCAAATGCATTGGGCAGTCAAATCCCTGTTCGATTCCTCTAAGCGCTCCCGTCTATATCATTGGCTCTTTAGGGACGTCTTAGCAGGTTTTCTCATTGTGTCTGCTGTGCTGTTTTTTTATAATCATGTTGTTATTCTCCCAGCTATTTGCACCTCCTTTTTAACCATCTCTTTTCCCCAGCAAGCTGGCTCAGCTTGGGGTACATCTGTCGCTTGCATCTGGGTGACTAGAACGCAGAGTCTGGATGCAGGTGTCTCTGGGAACGGGGTGCATATATTAGCACGACAGACTTGGGAAGTATATTTGTTCCCAATATAGATGGACACTCGACACCCTGCAATTACATTCCTGTGTGATTTGTTGTTTTCGCGTTAATAGGCATGGGAGATAAATAACAAGCTGTTTCAGTGCACAACATGCGTTGGACATTTCTAACTTGTCCATTCCAAGCCTAAAAAGACCTTTCCCTGGTGCTTGTGCAGAGGTACGTTGTTGATTCCCATGGCTCTCCTCTTGAGAAGCTGACCCCTGCTTGTGCGATTGCATTTTGGGTTATATTTCCCTTCTGCTGGGAAGCTGGTTGACATTTTTATTTCTTTTTCCTGTCCCAGCTTGTTTCTCGATGCCAGGTAGGCCCATTGAATGTGAACAGTGGGATTATGGATGCCTGGATTTGTCCCCATGACCTGGAAAGGAAGGACTGAGGGTTATTGAATTGCAGCAATGAATGAGGCTCCATTTTCAGCCTTTATTTTATGGAAAACATAAATATTGAACTCAAGTGGAGCCAGTGTGCCGTCATTGTGGAAATATCTCAAATGAATGGCTAATTTAACTTTAAACGTCAGGGTGGAAGGAGCGATTGCAGAATCAAACCTGAGAACAAATAGTGAAAAAACACATTGGCACGGTCATGCACCGCAGTTCCTAATTAAACTAATTAAATTATTCTAGACAGTGCCCATCATGATCTAAAAATAGTGCCTTTCCTTGAGGATATTTTTCTGCTGTTTTGCATCCATAAAGCTCTTCTAAACTGCACGCTGCTGCTCGGATGAAAATTTGATGCTCTGCACGCTCCAGTCTCTCCCATTACGCCATTTGGCATAACAAGCTCAGCACATCCTCTTCCCTTTTTGACGGGGTTGTGCAGTTGCTTTCTCTCTCTCTTTCGTCGTATTCCTCTACTGTCAAGTCAATATTGCGCACGCAAAGGCAGCATGTCATGACACACACATAAGGAATCGTGCACAAACCAGGCATCATGGGGCCACACACATATAAGTCTACACGTGAGCACAGTGTGCTTTCAATTTTTTTTATGCATACTTGAAATGGGTGAGGATAGCCCAGATCAGGCTTTGTTTTTTCATGGATCAATTTTCAGAGAGCCACATTTGCACAATATGATACTTCAGTCTACCAAACCCCAGTGGACGCTGGAGTGTGGTTTAGTTTTTGAAGCCGTTTTGTTTTTGCACAGACAGTGTCTGTAATGGTGTTATATTACTGCAGCTTATTTATGCTAGTACAGTCAAATGCAACTGAATGCAAGTGATCCTCTTTCCCCCCCTCTAGTGATTATTATCCAATGGTATTTGCACACCATTCAGTTTTTGTGACATGAAAGTGAGTTTTTTTTTTTTTTTTTCTAATTTCATGTTTTCCTTTGTTTAAATGTCTACTCTTTACTCTTTGGTCATGTGTCATTCTGTTAGATGTTAGGGCTGAGATATATATCTTCTTTTAAGTACTTTTAAGACTCTTGAAGATATTTGATACCTCAAAGTATTTGTTGAAATCTTTTAAATCACACAAACTGTTTAAACCAAACAGGCACTATTATGAAGAAGATTCAAAATGTTTAATGCTAGAAGTAAGAATCTAGTCGAAAATAATCAAGTTGTTGTTTTCAAGTAAATTAACATATTTAAGAACAATGTTGAGTCGTTGTCATTTATATGCAACAAATTACAAAACATAGCAATAAATGGCAGTATTTAGCTACATATTTTGTAACCCTTTCAGCATATGAAAATTGCCATTTAGGGATATCCATGTATGTTTTTTTTTTTAGGAATGTATTTTGAACTGATTTATTGAAATGAACAGTGTGAAATTAATCACTGAAATGAACTTACCAAATATAAAACTAGTAGAGTTCAGAAGTCTAAATACAACCTAATGATTTAAATGAAAGCATATTAGTTCATACATACATGTATATACCCTCAACAAGGCCAAAACCAGGACAGGTGAGAGATCTCAATGCAGCATGTTGAGCTCCCTCCTCTCTCTTTCTCCCTCTATTTCTTTTCTCCTCAGCTTAAGAGACTGCAACTTGAAGGTCATCGAGTGAGAGTGTTGTCAGACAGTGAGGGAGTGTAAAAACCATCCTCAAATACAGGCTTTCAGGCCTTATGTTCATATTAATGCAGATGTTCGCTGGCCTTTGGTGAGTCAACTGGCATTAAAACATCTCAGAAAGAGATCAGAAGGCAATTCTCTTTGAACAAAATAGAGCAAAACCGCTCAACCTTGCATTTGTGTCCACTGTTTTATTGAAAGGTCATTCTGATATCAGAATAACTCACAACGTCATAATTGCAGGTTGTTTTGTCTCCAAATCTATGTATAAAACATGCAATTTCAGACCACGAGTATTATCAACAGAATTATCAACAAGTCATTCTTTCACAACCCAAATTATTTAAAAAAAATAGGAAAATAGGAATCAGCAAGGCAAAAATGTAGAGTTGGGACATGATTGTATCCATTGCATTGTGAACAAAGGAAGTTTAATACCTGAATAGAGCAAAACTCTAATCCGTAAGTAAAAGGGGTTTGTTTTGATTCCATGTTGACTTTAAAAAGTGAATGGTGAAGAACAATTTAAATTGCAAATGACCCTACAATCTCGTGACCTTTTCTCTGATCCTGTTAGCCTTCTGGTGGTTTGGGTTGTGGACACTAAGAGTAACCACATTTTGACATTATTCACCAGTTATTTCCCAACCATTATGTAGTGGTAAGAAACTATTGCTGAATCACTGTTCATATTGAACGGAACGTCTTAAGTATGTGTTTTTTTTTTCGTTTTTCCTTTTGTCTTGACTGATGTAGACCCCAGCGCAGTGGTCACCATGCACTCCTCTGAGGATTCCCAATGCCTGTAAAACATTTTTACAATGAGTTCATCGATCCACCATTTTCAGTGGGTATTGAGTGACCCTGTTGAGGAGCAAGACCTTTGTGGGTCTCATTTCCCTCGATGGCTTAGAGATTGTGGGATTGGGTCTTTGAGTCATACGCTGATAAATGATTGCTCGAACTGACACAAACTGCTTCAGCATAGAATATCATCAGCACTATTCAACAGATGAGTGTGTCTTGACTCACTCATCCATTGTGGGTTAAAGCCATGTCACCGCTACCTCATGAGATTTTGCAGTGGCCAGGCTCCCTGCGGTTTAACTGCTGCGCCCACTTCTTGAGAAAAGTATGCATCATTTGTGAGACAATTAATGAAAAGTGTACGATCAGAGCGGGCCGCCATTTGTGAGCCTTTGGGCGTCATAGAAAATTCATGTTTCTGCTTGTCGTGATGCTTCACTTTGACTTTACTCACACTGACTTCCTGGCACACCTGCATTGCGTTACGTCTGAATGCTTAACAGGTTTCTTTCTCAGGTGCATATGCCAAGTGTCATCTATAGACACCTTTGTTGATTAAAGAAACAGCTGCCATCTGGTCGGGCTGGGTGGCTGGTTTAAGTGTCACCTTTGCCTTGTAGACTTGGCTGGGCTGTGGCACAAACAACCTTGGAGCCCCGGACTTGTCACAGTCCACTGGCCAAGCGGAGTGCTGCAAGCCGCATGGTGGGAAGTAGAAGAGGTGGACCGTTCAAGTCTCATGCTGTATGGGTGGGACACACCATTAACAACAGAAGCGGTGGCAGCGGTACAGTCCAGTGTGGGAGGGTAGAGTCGGTCTGCCCTTCACAGGGCTAATCAACCAAACCCTGTGCTGCCCGAGGACTGCCCACACTGCGTTGATAAGGAGGCCTGTTTAAAATACGGTGCAGCGTGGGGCTTTCTGCCTCACTAGACTGCAAGATGAAAAAGCATGAGATGGCCTTGTCATCTGGCATTCTTTTAAGTAGGTCACTATAAGGTTCACTTGATTTCGTCTGAGCGAATCGGGTGCACGGCTTGGAAGCGCTCATACATATTCATCGGTGCTGTTTTTGTTGTGTTGCCTGCATATTTAATCTTTAAAGCCATAGTATTACAATAACAAATCAAGTAATTTGCGTGGACGCTTTTGCTAAATATGAAAATTAATAATTTCATTGTTGATAACTGAAAGAGTTTCTGCTTCTTTGGGATTACAACCATGTTATTAACTGGAACTCGATACAAGTTTCCCCACAGCGGCGTAAATAGTTACCTTTGATCATTGTCGAACTAAATGCATGAATTATGGATACATAAGAAAACAAGTCTTAATTATCATTGTAGACTTGAGTCTGTGCAGTATGTTTACATTTGGAAGATTTCTGGGTAGAATTTGTTGAATAGAGCAGTGGTGCCAAACTTAGCTCCTGGAGGGCCACAGTCCTGCAGAGTTTAGTTCCAAACCTACTCCAACACACATTCATGTTGTTTTCAAGTAATCCTGAAGGACTTGATGAGCTGGATCAGGTGTGTTTTATTAGGGCTCTGGCCTTTCTATGTTTGGAAGTAGAAAGTGGTGCTAGTAATTAGAAGGTCATGGGTTTCGATTCCGAGGCAATGCGTGCGTTTATAAAAGGCATACCTTAAATTCAGGTCGGTTTGGATAAAAAAATCTGCCAACTGCTTACATTTTATTTTCTTGAAGCTACATTGAGGGTGTAGACCTTGTAAAGGGCTTGATAAAATAAACACAAAGAGATAAATTCAGCCTCTCACCCGTCAAGTTCCTGTGAACATTTATGCCATATCACGCTAGAATAAACACGACTAAACAAAGGTGACAGTTTTGGGAAACAGATTGTGCACTATCACTCGTCTCATGCCCAAGAGTTGAATCCTTTCAAAACTAAAACAAACATTCTTACATTTACACTCCGCCAAGTACAAACACATACCTTGCGGCTGTAGATAATATGATGTACAGAAAACCAAATGTCAGATTTGTTGAATATGAAACTTTCTAATGACCACACCTGAAAGAGAGGGATTGTGTGAGGATGGGTTTACCCTTGCTTTTTTTTTGAAGATGTTTTTGGCTTGCGAAACTAGGATGATGTTTGGCTCCATTAACAGCTGCAGTGGCGCTAGAAGCAGTTCATTACATTCATAAACTTGTTTCCCATGCAAATGCGTTCAGAAGAGGGTCCATAGACGTGTCATCTTAATCTGATATACACAGTGTCATAGCAACATGGTGCTAAAGGAGCCAACTGAACAGCTTTTGCCTGACTTAATTATAATAACAACAGCCATATCAGAAAAAACATGTTTTTTGTGGGCGCTCCATTAAAGTGAAAAATTACAAAAATGAAAAAAATCTGTCATTATTTACTCTCTCTCGGGTCATTCCTAAATTACCCATATGTATTTCTTCATTGGGGTACAAAAAGAGATGTTTTGAAAAGTGTTTGAGCTGCTCTTTTCCATAAAATGAAAGTGGACAGCAATGTTTAATTCAAACACCCTTATAAAATGAACGTGATGTGGTGCAAAATCATTAGAACCCCGTGTGGACCAGTACGTGTTAGAGAATAAACAAACACCAAGATGAACAGGTCACCTTTTTGAGAATGATTTCCCACAGAGGTGTCAAAAGGGTCAATAAATAAATATCAAATATCATATATTTTACTTTCTTTAATTTTATTCTATAGATTTTTATTTATTTTTTTTAAGACATAATGGAATCTTTTTTTATTTGTTTGTTTGTTACTTCAAGGTCATCTATATTCTAGTGCACTCAATTTATAAAAATCCTTTTTTTGGGGGAAATAAAACATTTTAATTGGTTAACATTGGAATGCCAATGAGAAAATTGTGAATGTCATAATTAATAAATACTTCTTAAATGAAAAAGTTATTGTCCTAAATTAGCCTGTCTTTTGATGTTAATAAATATATTAAAAGTGCACTTGCTCTATATTTTTCAATCTTTTGGAATCTGACATTTAATGTGACCCACATTCCCGTACACCGTTTTTGCAAATGAACATTGAGTGCCTTTTTATCTTTCAAATGCTAGCTTTCATCATTGTGGGAAACTAAAGCAAGGTCAAGCAATCAACGGTTCTCTGTGGTTTTTCATGAGTCGTATCAGGCTAGACAGGTTAAGCCACTGTGCTGGATGGGAGAGGATTTCTGAACTTGCAAAACAGGAGATACTCCTGCACCTGGCAGTAAAATGAAGTACGCCAGGCCTGATAGAGGATCCACAAACCGTATATCAGTTCTGAGAATATCATTGAGGTCACACTACACCATTTTCATTGTGCAGAGGAGTATTATGTTTTCAAAGTAAGATGAAGGCACATAATGGCTTTGAAGGAAGAAAATGAGTTTGCAGGAAGGTTCTGGGGAGGTTAAAGTAGGATTCTATGCTTGGGAGTTTCTTTCTGAAATATATTGCTAAGGCAAGCATCACTATCACAATTGCTCATACTTAAGGCTAGAAAATTGAAAATAACCGTAACACCAACTATTGAACTTCAGCATGTTTGTGCTGCATGAATGAAACCTGAAACTTGTGCCTTGTTGAAGAAAAATGCACTATTGCTTTTTGAGTGATCAAACTTACTTTTTTGACAAGTGAAAAGGGTGGGGGAAATATCCCAAACTTACAATGAAGACTTATCTCGAGACCACAATATTATAGAAACTCTGGGGTTCCACACAAAATGCAATTTTGCTGGGGCAAACACAACTCACATTTTCTTCAGTAAATGTCAAAGTATTGTGTTAGATATTATGAAAGAACATTTGTGCCAAGTAAACTAATGCATGTAACATATTGGAAAGAAAGACTCAAAATAATGATCAGTAATTATTTAGCGTATTCTTAGAAAGTTGAACACAAAGTACTTTTAAAACCTTTTGCTTTTCATAGACATAAAAATCCCACCAACACATTTGCAATTGCAAACATAATGCACTTGGGCTAAAGTGCACTCATCTAAAATAAATATTGAGGACCATGGGTTCAGTTAACACTTCTGCAGTTTGTTGATTATAACATTTGCTGCTGTGTTAATAGTAAGACTGTCACATTGATAGAACTTGTGGCATATGCACGTATAATACATTGCTTATCCTCAATACCCTCTTTACACAAAACAGAAGAAATAGACAAAAAATACCAACTTTTTTTCATAAGTTGGATTTCAAATGTATACAAAATTATTATATAATTTGCCACCATTTTCCATTGGATTTCAGCAGTTTGTACCACTTTTAAAAATATGAGAATGAATTTGGAAATTACGGAAAAACTTTTATCCAATGCAACTTACATTGCATTTAACATTCCCTGAGACTCAAACCAATGATCGTGGCATTGTTAGTGCCATGCTGTACTGTTTGAACTACAGAAAAAAATGAGGGGTGTGCAAAGATTAATTGCGATTAATCCAAAATAAAAGTTTGTGTTTACATAATATATGTGTGTGTGCTGTGTATAATTACTTTGTACATATAAATACATATGCATGCATGTATATATTTAAGAATTATTTGCACGTAAATACTGTATATATATAAATACATAATCTATATTATATAAATATTAATATTTTATATTTGAATAACACATTTTCCTAAATATATACATGCATGTGTGTGTATTTATGTATACAAAATAATTATACACAGCGCATACAAATATATTATGTAAACACAAACTTTTATTAATCTTTGCACAGCCCTAAAAAAATATAGCATGTTAGGTTCAGGACACTGCTGTCACCGCTTGCGATGTCATGTCACACATCCATATGCAGTATATGTGTGTGCTCAAATGATAGCTACTGATGTCAGAAATGGCTTCAAGGCTAAACAAGTTTTGCTCAACTACTATGAACAAAAACAGGACAGACAAGCTGTATCTTGTTCAATTCAGGTATCGGTGTTGGTCTTGAACGGCTGAGCAACTGCATCTTTCTTCGTAGAGATAGCACATCCAGAAATATACAGTGCTGCTGTATTCAAACTAGTCACAAACAGTCGTACATCTTAGAAGTGGTTTAAAAGTGCACTTCAGGACAGCTTAAATTTTGGCTGACTGCAGAGGAATCTTATGCCTGGAAGTGGATGTTTTTCAACTGTCAAATGCTTTCTCAAACTGAGCACGCTCATCCTTTATTTCCATTGTTTTTATAGAAAACCTCTCTCTCTTTTTTTTTTACCACACTGAGGTATTTTAAAAATAGTCATTAATATTAACACCGAACAAGAGTCACAATCTGAAAGATTCTCCATCTGGGAATCATTTTCCACTTTTGGGTTTGCTGCCATCGGGTTTTCTGACATGTCAGTTGAGGCTTGGGTTTTAGAAAGAGGATGAGGGTTAGCGCTTCCAGAACCTTTAAAAACTTGTTTGGCATTTAATGATGGTGTTTTGGCCAAGACAGGTAGGGCAGTCACCCGTGTGTGTGTGTGTGTGTGTGTGTGCAGTGTAAGGGGCGGCAGGGCAGTTTTATTTGGGGTCTTTGATCATGCTGTGATGAAGATCACACGTAGCAATGCATTGAGTTGGCGGTGTGTGTATGGCCAGACAGGTGTTCACTCAATAGCTGTCCCACTTCTCTGACCTTAAAGCTTTTAATCAGCTCTGTCTGAGAGCCCGTCAATCCTTTCAAAGCATGACAGTGGTGGAGGGATCGAGCGAGGGGAAAGGAGTGGCTATGCATAGGGTTGGCACTTTGACAAAATGGAAAAACAGGAGAATCATGTCTGTTTCCAAGAATAAACTTATGTAAGGGTAAAAACTATACATTAATGATACAAAACTATGTATTAAAAATTTACTCGGTGAGCTCTCTTAAAGGGTTAGTTCACCCAAAAATGAAAATGAAGTCATTAATTACTCACCCCCATGCTGTACCAACCCCGTAAGACCTTCGTTCGTCTTCGGAACACAAATGAAGATATTTATGATTAAATCTGAGAGGTGGATGACTGCTACATAGGCTGCCTAAGGGAATGAAACTTGACGGCCCAGAAAGTCAATGAAGAAAATGTTTAAATATTCCATGTCGCAACAGTGGCTCAACTATAAGTTTATCAAGTGACGAGAATACTTTTGTGCGAAAAAACAAACAAAAATAACGACTTTATTCGACTATTCCTTTTCTTCCTTGTAGGCCTGAAACGAGACTTCAAGAGATTTCCACGACGCATGCGCGAGAATTGCGATCTCCTTCAACTACTTCAGTTCAGTTCTCGTCGCTTGATAAACTTATAGTTGAGCCACTGTTGCGACATGGAATATTTAAACATTTTCTTCATTGACTTTCTGGGCCGTCAAGTTTCATTCCCTTAGGGAGCCTATGTAGCAGTCATCCACCTCTCAGATTTAATCATAAATATCTTCATTTGTGTTCCGAAGACGAACGAAGGTCTTACGGGGTTGGTACAGCATGGGGGTGAGTAATTAATGACTTAATTTTCATTTTTGGGTGAACTAACCCTTTAACAGCTAACCGACTAGTGGGTCTTGTAGAAGTAAACGTGTATAATTATGCTAATTTTGGGTTATGTCCTCCAGATGTGTTTCTGAAGTGATGATCCCATAGAGCTAGCTCATTAAAAAACACCTATACAGAATGGTGAAATCTTAACTTTAAAAAAAAAAAAAAATCTGAAATTAATTTTAACTTGACTGTTTACCCCTTATAAAAAAACAAGACACTAAAAACTGGCAATGCAATTATGATATGTATGCTATGTTAATGTGTAGATATGCATGCATTGAGAATTTTTCATAAATTGTATTGTATGTTACATATAAGGATTTTTAGTATTAAATAGATAATTTATTCACTCGGATAAAGTTTAATAACTGTTTGACTTTTTCTTCTGTGGAACACAAAAGATGATATTTTGTGTTTTTGTCCATACTATGAAAGTCAAATGGGTTGTATATTGTTTTGGAACCAACATTGTTCAAAACATACAGGTTTGGAACAGTGAGAGTAAATTATGACAGATTGTACATTTTAGGGTGAACTCTTGATTAAATGTAACCTGGCCACACTATTCCAAATTTTACTTCACAGCTCAATCAAAAACTGATAAAATTTCTGTTTTCTCCCCTCTGAATTGCAAATGTGTGTTGATTGCACTGGCATAAACAGGCTATAGCATTTTCCAGGTGGGTGCCGAGTGTTGGCAGTGGTTAAAAATGAATTGCTATTATGGAAAACTTTTGGTGTTTAAAAAAGAGCTTTACAAATTCTATGACTTGCTGCCCCTGTGGAAGCATCTGGGGCATGTGAGTCCTTTCCACCATAATATGGTTTGTTAAATGAGAGGAAATGATGATGAGTGTAATCCTTTGCTGCTAGCAAGTTTGTGTTGCTTCCTTAAGCTGCAGATTTGCCAAGGCCGTGCCCGATTTTGAATTCTTCCGAGCGGTGCTCCTCCACTTTTAAGGTTCAGTGAGTGACAGTAATTTCAATCCAAGCTAATTGAGCTGTTGAATCTCCCTTTGAGTCTCTTTTCTTGCTTGCTTCAGGGTCTCTGATCAATAGTAATACAGTATTGTGATATGTCAGCTAGACTTATTTATATATTTACCCAATTCTTTCTTTATCAATCAGGCGAAAGGCAGATGCTTTTCACAGGGGATTGTCTCACCCTGTAAGAATGGCTCAGTAAACCTTTGGGGATGTTTGAATGTGTCGTGCGGACTGACACGTTATGGAGTTTAACTTCAGAACATCTTTGGAAAAAGCAGGTAATTATAGTGTACCTTTGATGGCCATTAATGAAGAGAACCGCTAAAAGTGCTGTCAATACGTTTACATTGAAACAGTCTTGAACTCCACAATTATCCGTAGCCTTTGTTCAAACTTTTTAATCATCTTACACCCTTTATCTTACCCCACTGACATCCATGCATCCTAAACCCGAACTTCAAATAAAGCATGCCGTCTGATTCATCTTAATGTCGTCCTGGTTGTAATGTAATCTAGTTGTTTTGTGGAAAAGAAAAGAATCTTCTACTCAAAATGCTTTGATTTTCAGACTCACTGCGTAATCCCACAAGTCCATTTCCTTTTTTTTTCTCCAGCCGAGACCCTCCTTTGTGAGCCCACCCACCCTGTTGATTTCAGACAAACCAGGGCAATTACCTCAGGCCTGCATTTACAGTGAAGTAAGGAGCTAGCCTTGCTTTTTCCCCCTTTCCTCAACCACAATGACTTGTGCTATATGCTAACACACATATGCTAACCTTCTTTGTATAAGGCTCCACTAGCGAGTTCCTCCATCTCATGGTCTTAATGTCAATATACAGCATTGGACTTCTGAGGTCTTGTGGGGAACTCTGTAACTCATTCCACCCCTCGACTTTTTCATACGTTCTCCCTCTCCTCAACCTGTGGTTTTGTGGTTCTCGTCTTCATCTCGTAGCCAGATACTTTTCATTTAATTGGAAGCCAAAAGTGCCTCAATGTTTAACTCTTCAAATGTGCAATCAGCGCCCCGGTTCTGCACTTCACTTCTGAGAAATCTCTTGGTCTGTGTTTTTGTTTTTTTAATGAAATGTTCTTTCGTGTTTTTTGCTTAGAGGCTATCAGAATGCTACAATAGCTCCACACTGCTGTACAGTCATTCGCTATTTGGTGAGTTTTTAAATGAAGAAAAATGTCATCGGAATATCACTTTCCATCTATCGCACCACAGACTGCTGGGTTTTTTTGGCGGAGAAGGTTATTGACGGAAGGACATGCATTATGATAGATGATGTGTCATTTGGATTGGGTTTCCTCTGCTCTTTGAAGTGAGACCTGGAATAACAACCTCCAGACTTGCTGAGATAATCTGACAGAATTCTGGAAAGTTTCCGTGATTAGAACAAAAGTCACATTGAACGTTTATAGAACTATTGTAGAGAAAGTGAAAACTGGATCTTGGACCTAGACATTGTGTGTGTGTGTGTGTGTGTGTGTGGATATGGGAAAAAGCTCTGAATTGTGGTGTGTGGTGAAGTGTTGGAGGAGGGGTACTTGACGTCCCTCTACCCAGCTGGGCAGCACATGCACTGGAGACTAGAGATGTGGTGAGCATTCCATGGGCTGTGTGTGGAGAATGGAACGCTCCCAAAGAGCCATTGGAAAGATCCATTGCGGTCTTGGTCACGGAAATAGTACAGCCCCATACTCTTGGAGCTCTCCTCAGAAACACTGAACAGTTTATACATCACCCTCTTTACTTTTCTACCCTTCTTTGCTCTTTTAGTTAAAAGTGCTTTGAGTCATTTCTATGTTGCACTGGCCGATATGGCAGTCGTCTTGGACGTATACTGACACCTAGTGGTGTGGAGGCAGCATCATTTAAAATAAACAGTTTTTGGTTACCTATGCCATTGTATCCAGCTTATTTTGCAATGCGGAAGTAATCCATGTTCAGTGAATGTGTGAGACTTCCAATTAATTTGTTGCTCTATAAATAATAGTTGCGCTACAAACCAGTGTGATGATTATAATTATGACAATACATTTAAACATGAGGGGGGGGGGGTCTTCATATCATGTGAGTGAACATTACTTTAAACATAATTGTATTACACAAATGATATTAATTTATTTAGCGCTAACTTTAAAAAAAAGAGGTGATAGTGAATGCCCCTTTAAATATAATATTTGCATCATGCCAAACATTCATGTAAATTATGAGTGCCTGCAAAAGTGTTAATGATTGCTAACAACTTTGCTAGCGTTAAGTATGTTGTCTTGACTGAAAGAAAAAAGTGATAAACCCTTATGTAATGTAACGCCCTAAAACCTAATTTAAAATCAAGAATATTGGAAATGCAATATGAAACCATCATGGTTTTGCCATTTGTATTTCTAAGTCATCTTTAACTCATAGTTGTAGCTTTGGCTAAATTATTCCTAATGTTCTTCAAGTTCTAAATCTCTGTGATCGTATCTAGCGCCAGATAACAGATGATGGCACTGCCCGGTCGCATACTAAATGTATGTGTTAATTGTGAGTGGTCCAGACTCTTTCACTACCCCCTCCAGTGGGAGTGTGAATTCCCAACTGGACATGTTAATGGATCAATCTGCTCTGTCGAATGAGGGGGAGAGACCAAATCTGCCCATCGGCCCAGCTGTAGTGTTTCCACAATACTGTCCTGTTTAAACCCTGATAATCAACCATGCTCTTTTATGTCCGATGGACATCTCCTATTTTTTCTAAAAATCATTAAAAATGGATGAATCTCTCAACATGACTTCCCTCTAAGAAATCTTCATAAAACTCTTTCATCAGAGAGACACAGGAGGGGGCCTGAGGATTTCAGAAGCACCTCACATCAAATATTGATTTTCTGTTCTCTTTTTGTTTTTATACTTGCCCTCCCATTAGGGGGCTTTGCTACTGTTAGTCACAGAAACCTTTGGAGTTTGGAAAGCTAATCACAGGTTAAGTCATCATGTAGCGTTAATGACAAGTGTCCAATGCCAATACCAGTATCTACAGATTATAAATCCTATATACATTATATACATTTAAAGATAACTTGTGTTTAGTGCACAAAGGTGAATTTATGTCAACCATTATTGTCAACCAAAAAAAAAAAAACATATAAGGGGCTAATAGGGCTAGCTATTATTAGGGTCTAAGTTATAGGTCTTTTATCAAATCCATGTATGATGATATTTACAAGGTACTTCAAATACTTTTTAGTGATATATGTCCAGAAAACATATTATTACCATGGTGTCATTTCCAAAAAAACATGATTTGTGCACTGGAAAAAAAAGTGTTCTAAAGGCAGTTGTGGTTAGCGAGTCTTACTGGTAACCCAAAGTTTGCTGGTTTGATTCCAGTACCGGCAGGGAATGACTGAGGTGCCCTTGAGCAAGGCACCGAAACCCTAATCGCTCCCCGGGCGCCACAGCATAATGGCTGCCCACTGCTCCGGGTGTGGGTTGGATTGGTTAAAGGCAGAGGACAAATTCTGAGTATGGGTTACATGTTACTTTCTTTCTTTCATTTACTTAATGAAATATTTGTTACAAGGTGTAAAATATACATGCACCAATATGTCATCCTGTAATACCCGAGACATTGTCACCTATTATTATTATCACCATCATTTTATTTTGTGGTTAGTACCGCAAATTAATAAATGAAAATAGATGATATTTTCAAGTATTTTTTACATACATACCCAACCTGGACTCTTGCGTCATGCTAGTGCGTGGATAGCATTTGAATCGCTCATCCATATAATCCATTTAATAATTATACTTGCCTCCAATACGATTTTCCTAGTGAATACTTTCGATTTGAACTTTTCCAGACTGAAATTTTGCCCATTGATGATGATGGACAGGGAGAGGATTTGCCATGCATGGCCGTCTTAGCATATTCCCCAGTGTCGCTTTTGGCTGAACTTGAAATACTTTTTCTGCTGGATGTGCAGAGTAGACAATGTAGCCCAAGGTGCACTGGGGCCATCTGTTCAGCAGTGGACACAAAACACACCCAAACCCACACTCAATATACACATCAGAGACAGACATGAAGTTGCATCAGACATGATTTTATTGAGTCTGTGTGTTTGTGTTGCATTGCATGCGGTTGCATGATGCTTTACTCTGTCATATGCTTCAGTTATGGGTTTTAGTCATGTTGAGTGGGTTTGGTGAAATTGGTGTTAGTTGCATGTGCACTAACTAAGACACTAAAGACGCGCCTCTTGATGCCAGGGGAGTGAGGTTTAAACGCACAGGTCATTACAAACACATAAGAGTTTGGTTATTCATCGACATGAGAGTGACCAAATGGTGAAAATGTTCATTTTTGGTGAACTACCCCTTTAAGGTTGATTATAACTTAATAATTCAGTACTCTGCAATTGATTTAGCTAAATTGTATACAATGCTTATTTTCCCTTTGTCTTTCTCACTATGCTTGGATTCACTTTAATTTGACCCCAACCCTCTTTAGAATCACCCACCAACAGTAACCCGCAGACAAAGGCTGTCTCAGGTGTAATACATTACTTATGGCCCACCAGTAATGGCCACGGCCACATTATTTATTGATTAGATATTTTTTCACATGAAGACATCTAACAGCTGTTATTGATTTTATGCTCGAGGATATCACTGCATTATTGAAAAATTGCCATCACTGATCATTTAACGCTCGTGGGCGTATTTATCTGGCAATCTGTGCAATAAAAGATTAATTATGTTTTGTTCATTATTTCTAAACTACTTCGCATTTGAAATGACTCACGGGCTTGTGCGTGCAGTGGTCATGTTGTTTGGTTACGTTGGTGGTAAATCACCCGCTGGGAAACGCTGGTCACTTTATTGTTGATATCCACAGGAGACTGTGGTTCGTTAAAATATCTCACTTTGTTAAAGTCATTTTATAGATGTTTACATAGTTAGAAGGTAGCCTGCTGTCGTCTTTTTGTCCACAAACCTATCCTTGCGCAAACATCAGCACATTGAACGCATTCAAATCCACTGGCAAAAACATATACTCCAAACACAGCGTAAGTAAAGGAAGCTGCCACTCTTTCCTGTGTACCACAGAAAAAGCTTTTTACTGAATGGGGACATCAATAATTTAGCTGAATATCGTTCTGTGTAAAACTCCTTTATGCATTTATGCATTCATTTATGTAATGGTGCCAGCTGAGCCTTTTTTCCTTATCTTTGTGTCTAGTTTCTGTCTCTCTTTTCCAAATAAGCAGAACCGTTTCTGTGTAGTCATTTTGTTGGCCTTTGTAATTATTAACCACGTAAGTTTTGTCAACCCTAACTGCCCCGCGCTTCCTCTGACTCTGACAGGTGGCCTGGTATCTCGTATCAGGATGATGTCATCAGCTGTTAGGGCAAGTACGGACAGATATTGTGTTTGTTCTTTTTTTTTTTTTTTTTTTCAGCCCAACCGAAACCATGACAGTGTCCTTGTTTACATTGCAAGAGGGACAGAGAGAAAACGTTAGTGAGCACGACCTTGTCTCCAAGTCTTGTATCGGCCTGTTTACTTTTTAGTTACTGTTGACCTCTTTTGAGCCTGGAGCGAGACAAAACAAAATATATTATTTACGCTAAAGGTCAAAAGTTTTGAATCATCAAGATGTTTTTGAAAGATGTCTCTTATGGTCTCCAAGGTTGCATTTATTTGAAAAACAATATAGTGAGAGCAGTGATATTGTGAAATATTTTTACAATTTAAAAATAACTGTTTTCTATTTTAGTATATTTAAAAAGGTTTATTTCTGTTTTTAGCATCATTAATCACATGATGTTTCAGAAATCATTCTAGGATGATGATTGCTCAAGAACAGCAAACAGTTAAAAACAGTTGTGCTGCTTACTATTTCCTGGAAACCACCATTCAAAAGTTTGGGGTGGGTAAGATAAAAAAAATATATATATTGTATATATATATATGTATATATATGTATATAAGGACACCTTAAATTAATAAAAAAATGTATAATGTTAGAAAAGATTTCTAGTTCAAAAAAAATTATTTTAAATCCTGAAAAAAATGGTTTCCACAAAAATATTAAGCAACAAAAGCTGTATTTTTTAACAATGTTAATGTTAATAATAATACATATTTCTCGAACAGCAAATCAGCATATTAGAACGCTTTCTGAAGGGTCACTGAAGACCAGAGTAATGATGCTGAAAATTTGCCATCACAGGAATAAATTACATTTTAAAATATATTACAATAGAACAGTTATTCTAATTGTAATAATATAAATATATTAATACATGATTATTATTTTTTTCTATTTGTGGTGGGCTCAATTATTATTATTTTTGCTAGAAATCCCTTTTTCAGAGTCTAATCTCTTTACATTTTTAAAAATCCAACAATCTAATCCCGTGATAATTAACTGAAATTGTCTGAAATTAACCATTGTAGCCATAGATACAAACCTAGCAAGATGCAACAAACATTTAAAGTTTGTGCTGCATCCGTTGACCTTTATAAAGAGTGCAATATGGCTGCCAAATAACAGATTCAAAGCCTGTATGTGTGTGTATTACATCATTTATCCTTGCTGCTGGATTGTGGATATAAAAATGTAGAAGAGCTGGCAAGCCGAGCTGGGAAAGATGAATCAGTGTGTAAAAAAGAGTGATGGAGAAGGAAGAGAGCAGAACACAGGTATGCTGATACATCCCCTTGACATTTTCACAACGCCTTCAAACCACTCTCAGGGGGGAAGCAGCGTGGGCCTGTATGCTCCTTCCTACATCACATTGGACTTGTGCCATGTGGGGTTGGATCCATATTCAAACACGGAAGAAAGCAACAAATGGTTGTATAATCAGTGCCTTTCTTTAGATGAGGGCAATGTCCTTTTAAAGAAAGTCATTCGACTTGGCGGCCATCTTGTTAATGCCCTCGGCCAGTTATTTTCAAGTTATGCAAGCACAGCTCCTATTAGCTTGAATGAGGAAAGGCCAAAATCTCAAAAAGCTGTTTGCTGAGCCTACGCTTAGAAAGAAAGCACATCACCACTAAAATTGGACCAAAATGTTATATTCTTTAGCTCAAATTAGGCTACAAAACCTGGCATCTTCTGATTACATAAATTAACATGGAGCTTTTAAGATGGTTGATTTAATGTTTATTTATTTTTATTTGTTTTGACAAAATAATATTGAATTTTAATATCTGCATTGTTGTATCGGTTATCGGCCATAACACGACAATAATAGCTGGGTTTCAGTCGCGTGATTATGATGACGCGCGAAATTCAGATGGAGGGCAGGGAGTGAAGAGCGCAATGGACGAGATGGAGGAAAGTCCGTACTGTACTACTTTACACGCTTTTACAAGAGAAAGATATAAACAAAAAATCAAACATATGTTGGACGTGATCCTTACGTTATGAAGAGGAGCGATTTTTCAACTGAATTGAAAGTTTTTCCTGCCATCGAGGCGGTAGATATCAGCAACTACCTCGTCTTACAGACATACTTTAACTTTACAAAGTTCGGAAACGTTACACGTTACACAAACATAGCCACTTAAGTTGTATTAACTCACCTTTGACGAAGTGATCACTGCTGGGCATTTTCCCATTCGGCTCCTCTCGACCGCAGACGTAGGTTTGCAAGCCGTTTTTCGGTCAATTTCTTGCATTTTCCCCCCTTATGAACAACAGCTTTTGGTACACGATAAAAACTCCTCGTGGTTTGATCGATTTAAGTAACCATAAACGACGCAAAACATAGGCATTTTGAGTTTGTTGTAGTGCTTTCTAAATACAGCAAATCACTTCCTGTCCTCCATTTGCATTTCGTGCCATGGCAACGCAGTGGTGTGACGTCATATGATAACAAGCTATTGGCTTCTGTGCATGCCTAGTTGAAACTTTCTTTTTATTTACATGTTGAATATTGAGTGTTTCAATATTTCCAATCCATTTTTTTAACAAATGTCATGTTTCCTCTTTAAACGGCTTGTATTGAAGGGCCTGGATCTGGTGTTGCTGGGATCAGTACCCTTAGGCCCCGATATACTTCAAGCGAACGGTGTGACGTCATTTAAAACAAAATCAGACAAAACTAAGTTTGTTTGGAGTTATTTTCGGGAGTTTGAAACGTATTTCTAAAGTGAACTTTCCAGAAAAGCTCCAACTGGACTTTTTGAATTACCATTGGTCCACTGCAAAGGTATTTCGAACTTCATTTTTCACCCTAAACGAAGTACAGTTTGCTGTGAGTATATCGGGGCTTTAGGGTGTTGATAATGTTCACCAAACTGCTTCACAAAGATAAAATGCAGAATCACTTCCTGTGTAGTGCATTGGTTCAGGTAAATGCACCGCCTAAGTCAAGCAGATGGTAGATGGTCTATCAGGAAAAGAGATATTCAGGGGAATTGTGTGTAAAGTTGTGTGCGTTAATGGAGAAAGGTGCGAGAGCAAAGCACGAGTGAATGTCGAAATGCTGACCATCTGTTGCAGCAGGTTTCTGCTGAAGGTAAATATTAGCTAAGGTTGACACAGTGGATGAAGGAAGCTGGAAAAACAGGAATCAAAAAGCCATGTAGGCTATATAGAAGCAGCGCTCAACATTTCAGCATGTCTGCAGAAACATGCACAAACAAACACGCTAGAACTAATTGTACATGCACAGCCAGCTGTGGGATTCATTACATTCTCCTCATTGACTTATGAGTTACTCTTGAACTCCACCATCACAGTCTCTTCTCTGTTTTTAGCTGCTAACTTGATACAGCATTGTAATGCGCCCACAGCGTGAGCGGGATGTGCTGGCAGGCACCGTATCATCACTCTCTAGCACATAAACATATTAGTCTCCTCACCGAAGCTGAGCTTTTCTTTTTTCCCCACTGAAGGACTAGATTGCTATTAGATTAGCCACACACAATGGGGCGTATTTTGTAGACTCTCTAAACAAGCCTTTCTGCGGTTTTCTTAATGAGATGGGCTGAATGCCATCGTTTTTTTCAGAGTCCTGAAGCAGGTCCAGTGTTGTGCCTCGTGCACAGGGAGAGATGCAGATCCGGTCAGGCTGCCATCCCGGAGAATGGTAGCTCTGTTTGGAGTTTGCCTCTGCACTGATGCAGGAGGTGTCCTAGTTGCAGTCCTACTTACACCCCCACCCCAGTCGCATGGTCCGCGTGTGTTATTGAATAAGGAAGATTCTGTGATTCCATCGTGAAAGGTAGAGCTGGAAACAGCAGTTGTTAATTTTCGTATAATAAAAGAGTTTTTGACGTGAAGGTCCCCAGTTGTTCAACACAATATTCAAAGGCCCCCATCCACCCACATAGGCTACAATATTTCTGCTATAACTGTTTTTTTACATTTTAATTGACCGTTCGCAAAGACCCTTTAGTTACTGTTGCTATGTCCGACAAGCTACGCCGCTCTCACGCCCCACCATGTTCTCACACAGTGAAAAATACATCGCGGAGCAGAGAGGACACTGACAACACGCTGACAGACAGTACAGACCAGGTTACTTTTGATATAAAACAGTCTCAACTTTCAAATTTGGTCATTTTTAAAATAAATGTAAACAATAAATACACATGTTTGGCTCTTTAATGTGTCTGACAGATCGCTGTAGAGCCTCAGTTAAAGCTGCTCGTGAACCGATCATCTCTTCCTTCTAGTTAATTTAATTTATAGCATCAAATAAACATGAATGAACATAAGAAGGAATGTTGTTGTAACTGCGGAAAGACGTCAGTACACTCCTTTTTCCAAGTTCAAATCCTCAATGTTAAACTACTAACTCTCCTGACTGCTTTGTCGGACAAAAATGGCGGATTCGGCGGATGGCGGATTATGATTGGTCAGATCGCCTGTCAATCAAACTCCCTGCGAAGGGTCAATATAGATTATAATTTGATTATTTTTAATTTATTAATAATAATGTATCAATTTGTAATACTTTTAAGTCATCCTGCGGCCCCTCTGGAAGTTTGGTGAAACTTTGGTGGGTAACAATCCTCCGGTTGAGAACCTCTGCACTAAAATAAATGTCCAAGATCTATTAGATCCATTGCAAGTTTAATAATGTTATTAAAAATATTGGTTCTTATACAGATCTTGGCTATTTTTGTAGTTTGATATGTTTTTTTTTTTATGATTGAATTAATGTTTAATGATTTATATGTAAAAAAAAAAAATAATAATACATTTTCTCAAGGTTGTTTGACCAGTGATTTCCTAGGAGTGGACCCTCCGGTAGGAAAACCACATCCATCCTTGACTTCCACCTACATGCTCACAGTCTTGCCAGATTCTGTACTTGAAGTGTCAGTTTTGAGGGAATGATCGCACACATGTTGGACTTGTTTAATGCCCTTTCTCAATGGCATTATGGGTGGATGATACGTGCATTGACGCAGCGTGATTAACTGAGATTAACGCACCTTGAGCAATGGGGAAGGCTTTAGCCTCTCCTGACTTCATAGGTCTTAGTTATTTCTATGTGATTGCTCCCCTCCACATTATGAATTTCTGCATGTAGTCCAGCTTAGAGACCTAGACATGGAAGTAGAGTCAATGTTGTCTGAAACACCGCCCTTGGGTGTGTTTGTCAGGACTACTTGATGATACTTTAAGACCTAAGGATTTGCTCTGTGGTGTGTTAATTCACTTTCATCGTTACTCAGATGTCTGCAAGTGATCATCTTACTCAACTTTTTTTTGTTGTGCTTTCGAGGGCACCATTGTGCCAACTCCAACTTTCTCTTGCAGTCTGTTTGCCCTTGCTTCCGTTTCGTAGCAACTTAACGTATTTTATTGTTTACAGAAGTGCTTATATTCTCAAGTTTTCTCTCTGATTGCCCTCCATTGTTCAACTCCAGTGTGCAGGCTATAATTATTCTTTATCTCCTACTTTCTTTGGAAGACCCCTTCAGCCCTGAGGTGGAGGAAGAGGAGGTGGAAATGGGGTCAGCGGGCCCGAAGGCTTTCGGATTCTCATTGTGAGGATTTAAGTTCTGGAGCCGTAAAATTACCCCTCTCTCACAACTCCCCTAAAAGGGAAGGCTGATATTTATTTGTGGTGGTCTAAGTGGATGACTCAGAGAAGGGAGTTAGCAGGATATAGTCTCCCTGCTGCTTCGACTATTCCTCAATAGCAATGTCTTTTATGTAGCTAAAGTTAACTAGGCCTATATTTCAGACGCTCTCCACCTAGACCTGCCTCAGTTTTTGTTGTCAAGCTGTAAGTCATATTGGTACTTCAAAAGGCATTTCCTCTGTTTCGACCCTGTCACGGTAGCAAATGCAGGCGGAAACAGGGTCAAACCAAGGGGTAGAAGGACACAGGTGTTCCCCAAGGTAGCTGTGCAGAGGTTGCCAGCCGTCTTTCTGTCAAACTCGATTAGTCAATCAATCTGTCGTTTCACAGTGCCTGCTGATGGGTCTATACACTCTGGTCAAAAATATCTCATCCGTATAGGCCTGAGTAAATGAGAAATGAAGGGTTTGGTGTGCATCGGTTAAAAAACTGACATCACCAGCTGGATCCCCTTTTTTTATAAGTGGTGTTAGCTAAGGCTAGGATCACAATGATGGTAATACTTAGGGTTAGAGGTTATCTTATGACTTGGATCAGTAAATAGCCACGTATAACATAGGCGTAAATATCATAAATATAAATATCTAGTTTAATCCATCTGCAGATGCTGGGTGTTGACAGTCATGGCCAAAAAAATAAATAAAAATACTTTCATGTTCTTGTCAAACTCAAACCTGAAACTCTACTAAGTCTAACACTTCATGAGAAAGAGAAGTCTACATAAGCAATAGAGTTATTTTTTCTTTCTATTTGAGGTCAGTACTATGCATTCTCAAAAATCTTATCTTCTTTGAAGTGTGTGTGCTGTGACGACCTTGAAATGTCTTTTCTTTTCCAATTCTCAGCTTACAAACACACAGACGCACACAAAAAAAAGACATACTTCTGTACACTGTGGGAAGAGTGCACATTCTGCCTCCTTCTCTCTCTTTCTCTTTAAATATGTGGCTAGTTTTAACCCCGCTGGCCATGAGATCCGTTTTAGTTTTGTACTATAAGTTTCGTCTCAAGTTTAACTTTTCCCAGATTAGCTTTCAAATACCTTTAAGTCTTGAACTTAGCATTTAAACACTTGCCCATACTTGTTAAACATTCATGACTGATGTTACCAACGGGCCTGTGCTCAAACCAGTTTTTCAACTTTTCTTAAAATGGCTAACGAATACCCTTATCATGATCAGTAATTTACCTTAAACTCTTCGAAATTGCCGGTTACTGTCATATTGGCAATTCCATGAAACTGGCTCCTTTTACAGTTTGAAAAAATGATTTTTAAAATGCATTTTATATGATTTAAAAAAAAAATCTATCAAACAATGTGTTTAAGTGTAAATCAATCGATATATATATATATATATATAATTGATACTTTGAGTACTAATCTCAATGTAGGAATAGTCAGAAAGGTCACAGGGTTGATCATTTTTCATTTTAATTTCATATTACAAGTGTTCAAGGTCATGGGACTACAACATTCTTCTTAGATAATTTAATACTGATATTACTACAAACATGCACTTTTTAATCATCACTTGTTTACTATACAAACTTATGGTAACAAGGTTGACATTTTCAGCTGACAAACAACAAAACATAAGATGAAATACTAAAGTAGGCTTTAAATGGTCATTGAAAGTTAAATTCCTGAAATGAAATTGTCTTTTTTATACATACATATTCATATTAGGGACACAATGACACCCATTTGATCAAATAACATGTACTTTTTCCCCTCCTGCATAATTCCCAACTTTTATAGTGGCGTGATTAAGCACAGTAGTTCAGAGTTACTTCCTCTTTGCTAAGGTCTCTCTGTAGGAGGTAATTACCCCTTTTGCCAGTCATAAATAAGAGAGGGAGAAGGGAAAGAGGGAGGTGAAGCTATGTGGTTTAGTATATGTTTGTGCAAGAAGCGAGGCCAACAGGACAAAACAGCACTTGACGGCGAGGAGAAATATATCTACTCTTGGTCTTTTACGACAGGTTTGTTAAAGACAACAGAAGTCATGGACCCTCCAGAGACACGTTTGCCTCAGAGTTATTAACGGGTCAGGAAAGCTTCTGTTATGAATGGCCTCTGTAGAGCTAAACAGGAATTGGAAGTGTTCATGGATGCATGACCCTTCTGAGGAAGCATAACAGGGTGGAAATGTAAGAAAAGCCAGTTATCTGGTCAGGTGTTAAGGAAGTGAAGACAAAGAAAATATGAATGAAAAGTAGGGAGTGAGGTAAAGGGGGAAGTTAAACAAAAGTATGAGTAATGCCACGTGCAAGAAAGCGAGACATAGAGAAAAGGAAGGGCAAGAAGGAGGGGTTTGAGTGTTGACACATCATTCTCAGCTGGACGGGGTAAGAGAAGGTCACCAGGGAGACAAAAGACAAGGGGCCTGCCAAAACAAGACATTTGACCGTGGGGCATGCCGTATTTTGGGTTATCTAGAGAGACAAAACCACTATTGTTTTAACTAGGGGCAATGGTTGCATCCTCTACGTGACAGATACCTTCAAACTCCTGAAAGCCATTGCTGGAAAAAATAGAAAACCCATTCGTTTACTACTAATTGCCTGCCTGGTTTATTGTAGCTTAATTCAAGTGCCATCATTGTGGGCTCACTCAGACTGGATCCCACATTGTTTCCATTAATAGGTGCTTGAGGCTGTCACCGAGATGTTTACCAATGAGAAATAATTAGGATGGAGTGGTGTGGGAGGGTTGGCAGTCAGGGGGGGTTCAACTATCATTACAAATGCAGAGAAAAGTCTACATCCGGAGCTCTTGAAGACCTAATGCTGCCTGTAAACACCGCTGCTATGCTTGTAATTAGTTCTGTTTGTCGACGAAGGCAGTGTTTGAAGTACTCTTGTTCAATGGGCACGCTAGCTATTTGGACGCACTCACGTAGCGTGAAAGCCAGAGTCGAGTCAATGAGGAGTTGTTACTTCAGCTCGGGTTGTCAATTTTCACGACGCATTGTCGATTGTTGTTCGTACAAAATACAAAAACACTTATGGAAGACCAGATACCATGTGCTTGTAGTCCATGTTTTATCTATTTTATCTATAATTCAATTTAAAAATAATACATTATTAGTCTGCTGTGTTTTCATTTATTAAGTATACATTTAATTTCAAGATAGTTTATATAAACATATAAAAAAAAAGGAGAAGAGTGCAACGTTCCGACCAGTCTCGGGCATACAATCTGGTTTGTCTGAGCTTAAGTTCAAGTTCAGTGTACGAACATCCTTGCTTATTTTTTTCCCCCCGCTACCTAAGGCCAATTCTGGGTTTTTGACCTATTTTGTATTTTATGAATTTAATTTACCATCAATTTATTAGCATCAGCTAAAAATAAAAAAATAAGAAAATATGACTGTTTCCCCAATGCAACGTACTTGATCATAAAATATTTCCTACAATCATTTTGACTTTGAACTTAAATTATGCCACATAGTGAGTATAGTGAATTAATCAATCGTCGTTCTCAGCTCTGATTGCTTGACTTGTTTGTAACGTCTTTCTTCCTGTCTTTCTGCAGCGGGGAAGGGGCAGTCGGTGCAGACGGACCCCAGCAAGTCTGGATTTGTGGGTGATACGGTCGAGCTGCGATGTCTCTTCATCAACGGCAAGCCACCAGTGAAGATCTCTCAGGTCACCTGGCAAAAGCTGATAAATGGCAGCAAACAAAACGTGGCCACCGCCAACCCAGCCCTGGGAGTATCTGTGCTGCCCCCTTTCAAAGACCGTGTGAGCTTCAAGCACCCTGCTGTGCGCCAGAGGACCCCTTCTTCTCTTGAGGATACCACCATTGTGTTCACTAGCCTACGGCTCTCTGATGAAGCGGCCTACATCTGCGAGTACACCACATTCCCAGCAGGCAACAGGGAGAATATGGTCAACCTCACCGTCTTTGGTAAGACCACCACACTGGCAGTTGAGACCATACATATATATTGTTCTGTTCTACTGTGAAAAGAGCTCATTCACAAACAGACGATCAATGGGCCTCATTCTTCAAACATGAGCAGAACAAATTTCTGTCATTCATAAAATCATTCTGTATATTGTCACATTCATGTGACAATGGGCCTCATTCACAAATAACATGCGTGTAATTTGTCATTTGTTAAAAACATTTACATTTACATTTACATTTATTCATTTAGCAGACGCTTTTATCCAAAGCGACTTACAAATGAGAACAATAGAAGCAGTTAAACTAACAGTAGGACAACAATACGTAAGTGCTATAACCCCTCTCAGTTTAATTTTAGTGCAGTTTTTTTTTTTTTTTTTTTTTTTTTTTTTTTTTTTTTTTAGAATAGAAGAGAAGAGAAAGTGTTAATTCTACTGAATCAAGTGCTGCCGAAAAAGATATGTCTTCAGCAGTTTCTTGAAAGTGGCTACTGACTCAGAAGCTCTGGTGGAGTTAGGCAGATCATTCCACCAACAGGGAACAGCCATTGTAAAGGTCCGAGAAAGAGATTTTGTGCCTCTTTGAGATGGTACCACAAGACGACATTCGCTAGCAGAGCGCAGGTTTCTGGATGGCACATAAGTCTGAAGTAATGAGTTTAGGTAAGAGGGAGCAGTGCCAGTGGTTGTTCTGTAGGCAAACGTCAGTGCCTTGAATAGAAAAACGTTTCTATTCAATGCAAAAATTTGTGTAAGAATATTTATATGTACAATTTACACATTGAATGGTACAATTTATGTAAGAGTTTGTTTTCAAGAATGATTTACACAATAATTTGCAATGAATGCAAACCATTTACACTAGAATGGTTTGATGAATTTACACACAAAAATCTCATTGAATGTGACTGAGTAGTAAACTGTTCACAAAACATTCTTACGGAAATTTCAAACAAATTTCAGTCACATTCAATGAGATTCTTTTGTGTAAATTCATAAAACCATTCCAGTGTAAATGGTTTGCATTCATTGCAAATTTTTGTGTAAATCATTCTTGAAAATAAATTCTTACATAAATTGTACCATTCAATGTGTGAACTGTACGTGTAATTATTCTTACACACATTTTTGCATTGAATGCAAACCATTTACACTAGAATGGTTTTATGAATTTACACAAAAAAAATCTCATTGAATGTGACTGAAATTTGTTTGAAATTTCCGTAAGAATGTTTTGCGAACAGTAAATTGTGCATAACCATTTATTTTATATACAATGCTGCAATTTGTATGCAAATAACGGTACATACGATTTACACAGAAATCCACATTGAAAAAAAAATTGTACTCAAGAATGATTTTATGAATGGTTCGAAAACATGAGCAAATTCGCATTAAATGTGACCGTTTACACTATAATTGTGATGTGAACAATTTATACTAAAATTCATGTAAGTTGTTTGTAAACACTTTTGGTATTGAATGCTACAAGTTGTATACGATTATTCATACATTAACCTGCAGAATTCAGTGTGGATTTCTATGTAAATTGTATGCAAGTATTTTTATGTTCGATTTTTTTTTCTTTTTTTTTTGTCGGATCAAAAGTGACATTTTACAAAAGAATATTACAAACGGTTTACACAAATTCATTCTGCTCATGTTTCATGAATGAGTTTCATGTAAGAACTTAAAATTCAGTCACTTGATTCATCCAATTGAATGAATTCTTATAGTTAATCAACTGTAAGTAAGAAAAAGTTTACTCTACAGCTGAAGAGAAAGCTTTAGCACTGAGCAGCAAGTTCTTTACACACATATAACACCATGGATGGACAGGCAAGAAATAGGTGTCATTTTCTTGAATATTTTTAACACTCAGTCTCAGCCCTGACAAGGTGTTGGTTACCAGGTAGTAAGGTGTAAAAATATGTTGTTTCAGCAATATTTTATTCATAACCCTATAAGCCCTTGAGAAAAAAATTATCTTTGTCCTTGACTGCTTCAGGTCTTGTGTGTAATGTGCTCGAACCTTCCATACACTTGACATGTATTGATCAGTGTTCACCACAACAGAAAGAGCTGCGTCCAACTCTGCTGTTTTAGTCGACCTGCAGATATAATGTATTCATACATGTTATCGCGAATAGCTGCACACACAGGTAAAGATAGGCTATCATTTCAGGCTATCAGTCCGAGTTGAAAGACCGAAAGCACCATAAAAATAGTTCATACGACTGTTGGCAAACCCCTGGGGTTTGTGAGTTGATGAAAAGCTAATGGTCTGGTTTCACGGACAGGGCTTAGATTAAGCCAGGATTAAGCCTTAGTTCAATTAGGGCATTTAAGTAGCTTTTTAGGGGCAGTCGTGGGCTAATGGTTAGGGAGTCCGACTGGTAACCCAAAGGTTGCTGGTTTGAAATGTCAGTGCCAGTTGCTTTCAGCTAAAATGTCTCAAATATTGTATTTTAGTCTGGGACTAGGCTTCAACATCAGAGAAATCATCAACATCAGAGAACCTTGAACATGTGAATCTGTTGTTAAATTATTAAAATGTTAACTTGAAATCTCAGGAAGTACTTCAAGTAAATATTTTAGGTCAAAGGGGTTTGGCTGACAAAAAAAAAATAAAAAAATTGGAATCCCAGCAATAGATCATATCGATCCATACATCATATGACTTCTGAGGATTTTGAATGCACAACAGGGCTACTTTTATGGTGCCTTTTTAAGCTTGTGTAACAGACATAGGCCAGTAAGAGCTGTGCGTGTAAACCTCACTCCCCTGGCCTCAAGTGGCATGCTAGCAACTGTCGCTAGCGGCTGCGGTCTTTAGCGTTACAAGTTGTGTAGTCATACATACAATTTCCATTAAGACCCACACTGATCCTGAAGTATTTTTATGTACGTTTTATTTCCGTCAAAAGTTTCTGTTACTAAGGTACAGTATACTTTTAATATCATTTACTTTAGATTTAGTTTCAGTTTTAGTAATTATAGTTTAGCAGAGTTAACAGAATGCTTACCACCCAAAGACATTTAATTTCAGCAAAGTTGAATGTTTGCAGTTTACAGTTAACTTTTCGTGGAAACCTCTTAATAATAAAAATAAAATAATTGTTTGAGATTGCAACCTAAAAGTATAAAAGTGAAAATGATTCAGATTAAAGATGAAATCTTGTTAACCATGTGGTGTATAAGAAAAAAAAGGATTATTTTATGGTTATTTCTATGATTAATCCTTTCAAATATTATTCTTGTATTGATCCATTTATGCTTTTTGTCTATTCTATGTTTTAATATCATATACTCATAGTTATACTCGTGTCCATGCGTTCTATTCAGACCAGACATTTAGTTACTTCTACTCTGACAAATGTACATCTATTTCTGGGTTAGACATGCTATTTGTTTTTTTCCGTTTTCTGCTCAGTGTGGTATCCTGTCTAATATGTGTGGCATCTTGTTTATTATTAAGTTTCACAAGAGATAGTTATCTTACCTGGAATTAAGGTACAGCTGTTTTTGCATAAGGTTTACACATAATGGAAATACTTATATGGCCTATTCGGCTTCTTAAGGCTGGTTCACACAGAAAGCGTTTTTGCTTTGAAAAACGGCAGACGCGGACAGCGGAATGGGGAAAAAGTCAATTTAAAATAAGAAAAAAAATTCTTATTTTAAATTGAGTGTCGCATTTTAGAATGCCGTGTCATGCGCGAGACGCTGCAAAAGATTCAGGTAGAGGATGAGAGCTTATTAATCACGAAAACAAATATTTATTTTTTAAAAGTATTATTTTATTAGTTCGTTTTTCAGTAAGTGTTGTTAGTTTTGTTTCCATTTTAGTTTTTCATTTCTGTTGAATTTTCTCTTTTGTTTCAGTTTACGAAAAGGTTTTTTGACCAATAGTTTCAGTCGTAGTTTCAGTTTCCGTTTACGAAAACAACCTTGGGTGTTACGACCTTCGTCTACTGACTAGCCAATAAAAATACAACATGAAATTGCGCACTGATCAATGCTACAGTACATGACACTAAAACTTGACACTAATCACCTCAAGCTCCATTCGCAAAATTGGCATGCCAAGTTAACCTCTTTTCCCTAGCCATGACCGCATCCATATCCTCCTCTTTTGCTTCCTCCTCTTTTTTTCAGCACACATAAAAACCACAATTGCCAAAGAGCGATTAATCTTACTCTATTTGTTTATCACTAGCGCATGCTGATGATGTTTATACTAACTTGCGTCGTAGCCAGGGATTCAATAGGTGTCATCTACACACGTCGTTCCCAGGTTTGTAGATCCGTTTTAAATCCGATAGGATTGCAGAAATATCACAGTCTGTAGGAGGCATTAGGAAGCTGCACAGGTTAGAAAAAAAACAACATGATGTATGTGTGTGTGTGTGTGTGTGTTGGAGTGCAAGAGAGGAGTATCTCGTTAGAGAGGTGGGTTATGCTCCCACTGATTGCAGATCTAATTAGAAATGAAGTGTTGATATGTTTTCCATTAAACCAGCAAAGGGAGCTGCTTGGCTCAAGTACAGGGTGTTTTTTTTTTTTTTTTTCTTCACTGATGTGGCTTGTTAACTCCCAAGCCCATTTTGTATATCACGTTCACATGCGTCCTCTGAGAATGCTGGCATTGCAGTAAGAGCGAGCAACCTGAATGGAGATAACCAGCTCAGTGCTTTTCAAAGAGCCTCTTCATGTCATATCAACCCTCGCCACAAACCTCAGACCCACTATCAGCACTCTTTGACACGCACTCACATAAACACACATCTTCCCGTTTGATGCAGGCCTCTTTAATTGCTAATTGGCGGCTCATAAAGGATCGAGATTGGATGACTTTGGGCACCGTGAGAAATGAGTGGTTTCTACATCTGTTTGAGTGCTTGACTGATGCTTTAGCTTTGAACACGGGGTACGGGGGAAAAAGAAATTAGTGAACTGCTTGATTCGTACTGACGGGAAGAAAACGACTTTTCAGAACATCAAGATTAGTGTTAAAGGGTGTGGATTTTTTTTCTTTCTCAACTCTCAAGGGCACCTTTGTTGCTCCTGTTCACACAGTATTTTAGTATCTTCTATAATGTTCCTTTTCCCTGTTTTATTTACCGTTTGCTTCTTTTATCCAGCTCGGCCAGTGACCAAGATGACGTTGACTTCACCCACCATCGTGGCAAGGACTCCGAAACGCAAGATGCCCGTGGCCACCTGCATGTCGGCTAACGGCAAGCCTCCCAGCGTCATCAAATGGGACACCACTCTGAAGGGAGAGGCCACGTTTCAGGAAACGCGGAATCCGAATGGCACTGTGACCGTGCGCAGCAACTACGTCGTGTTGCCCAGCCGCGAGACCCACCGACAAAAGCTGACCTGCATCGTCACTTACCGCGCAGAGCGCTTTACCGACAGCGTCATACTCAACGTTCAGTGTAAGAACGATGTTTTTCTTCATATCTTTCAAACTCCAGCACAAATGATGCGTCATTGATAGATTTACAGTGATACACACATACTGTAGTTTGGAATAATTTATATTTTTTCAAGTCTCTTAGGCTCACCAAGGCTGCATTTATTTATTTATAACCAAGTAATATTGTGAAATATTATTACAATTTGAAGAACTGTTTTCTATTTTAATATATTTTAAAATTCATTGTATTCCTGTGATGGCAAAGCTGTATTTTCAGCATCATTACTCCAGTCTTCAGTGTCACATGATCCTTCAGAAATCATTATAATATGCTTATTTGTCGCTCTACAAATATGCATTATCAATGTTGAAAACGTTTCTACTGCTTAATATTTTTGTGGAAACAGTGATACATGAAAAGCATTCATAAGATTGGGGGGAAACAGATTATTTTAAACTTTTATTCAGCAAAGGCACATTAATTTGATCAAAAGTGACAGTAAAGACAGTTAAGTCAAGTAAAGATTTGCATTTGAATTAAATGCTGGTCTTTTGAACTTTAACTATCAAAGAATCCTGTGAATTAAACCAATAAGCACTATTAACTGAGCCCCAAATCAGCATATTTAAATTATTTATGATCATGTGACACTGAAGACTGGAGTAATGATGCTGAAAATACATAGCTGAAATAAACTACAATATATTCAAATATAAAACTGCACAATACATGCAGCCTTGGTGAGAATACGAGACTTCTTTCGAAATATGACAAAAAAAGTGTTAATTATTACAACCTTGGACTGGTTTTACATATATTATACATCACAAATTGACATAAATGTATGTTATACAATATTAGAATCCAATTAATGACACACTTATATAAAACCCCACTGGAATGTCAAATAATGTCTAAAAATGTAAGGTTAAGTTAGTGTTCATGCTGCACTGTTGCGCAAGTTCTGCGGAGGAGGTTCGGAGCCGGAAGAGATGTGTCACTGGCCTGTCTCAGCCGCTGTTGTTATCAGCTATTGTTTAGGGCAGTTTAGAACAGTATTTCAGCCCCCATGTAGCCCAATGATAGAGGAAATCCACCCGTTCTCCCACACTGCGCTATATATTGCTCTTGTGGTGCGCCTGTGTGAAAGGCCATGTTTGGAGTGACGGTAAATTCACGGAGAATAAACTCGTCCTGATTCTTGATTTACTTTGAGTGTTTGTTAATCTAGTTACCCTTTGGTATAACATTCCCAAATTGAATTTCCTCAGCCTTATATATGCTCATAAAAGCAATTAAGAATAAATCTGAAGAGACATAGAAAATCACTGACCGGTACCATCAAGTATGCAGTGCATTTGAATACCGTCATTAATAGAAAAAAAAAATTGTGCTGTAATGAATTGAAATTTGGCATTTAGCTGAGGTTCTTATCCAATTAGGACAATTTCTGGAATAGTTGCCCTGGAGTAGCTTGCGGCTAAGTGGGTAGCTAAAGGGCACAGTGGTGGTTGTAGTCTCAGTAACCCTTCATGTGTTGGCTCTCCTCCCAATCGCTTAAGAAATAAACTCTTGACCTTTCAGCTATGAGCCCACATCGTTAATCAGTATTATGACATGCACCCATCGTCAAGTCATGTGACCCAGAACAGCCACCTGAGCCCCTGCCTGAAGACGCTCTTTTGCTTCTTTTTTTTTTTTTGCAGATGAGCCGGAGGTTAAAATCGAGGGCTTTGACGGGAACTGGTACCTGAATCGTCCAAACGTGCAGCTCACTTGCAACGCAGACGCCAACCCACCCGTCACCGTCTACCAGTGGAAACTGTGAGTTATTCTCTCCTGACCTACTAATCCACATTACGAACAATCTCCTTGTTGTCTCAGCTTATTAATATAATTGGGATGGATGAGTAATGTTTATTGAGTGAAAAGCATAGTGAGATTTGAAACCTTTCTTTTTATGCATTTAATCTTTTTTTCAAATACACATTACAGTCATTCATTTATGCTAAGTTTGCACACACCTTCTCATGTTTCATCGCTGCTTTTCTCCAGAGTTTGACTGTAAATTAATTGCTCAATTATTAAATGACACAAAACGGATAAAAGTTAAACGAATACATTCTTTTATTTGACTTTTTAACTGTGAGTTGACATATGTTAAAGGGTTAGTTCACCCAAAAATGAAAATGAAGTCATTAATTACTCACCCCCATGCTGTACCAACCCCGTAAGACCTTCGTTCGTCTTCGGAACACAAATGAAGATATTTATGATTAAATCTGAGAGGTGGATCACTCCTCCATAGGCTGCCTAAGGGAATGAAACTTGACGGCCCAGAAAGTCAATGAAGAAAATGTTTAAATATTCCATGTAACAACTGTGGCTCAACTATAAGTTTATCAAGCGACGAGAATACTTTTTGTGCGGAAATAAAACAAAAATAACGACTTTATTCGACTATTCCTTTTCTTCCTTGTAGGCCTGAAACGAGACTTCAAGAGATTTCCTCGACGCATGCGCGAGAATTGCGATCTCCTTCAACTACTTCAGTTCAGTTCTCGCGCGTGCGCGTCGTGGAAATCTCTTGAAGTCTCGTTTCAGGCCTACAAGGAAGAAAAGGAATAGTCCAATAAAGTCGTTATTTTTGTTTGCTTTTTCGCACAAAAAGTATTCTCGTCGCTTGATAAACTTATAGTTGAGCCACTGTTGTGACATGGAATATTTAAACATTTTCTTTAATGACTCTCTGGGCCGTCAAGTTTCATTCCCTTAGGGAGCCTATGTAGCAGTCATCCACCTCTCAGATTTAATCATAAATATCTTCATTTGTGTTCCGAAGACGAACGAAGGCCTTACGGGGTTGGTACAGCATGGGGGTGAGTAATTAATGACTTAATTTTCATTTTTGGGTGAACTAACCCTTTAACACGTGTTGCGTGAGTTTCCTTCACTTGTAATCCATCCCTTTAAAAAATAAGTTGTAGTGCATAATTTATATTGGTGTACAACACTAATGTCAAGCATTTTCTCATAAGCCTTTACATCAAAAGTTTTCTTTTAAGATCATGACGATCAGTGTCCAAACGTTTGACTTCTTGTGTATGTCGGCATCATTAAACTAAATGAACGATGGCTGATGTTTGAAGAGCACTCCTCTGAAATATTCAGTTTACTGTAATACTACATGACAGCTTAGATGTGTTATGAGTGATAACAGAATCATTTCCTTCAGTAAACTACGACTTAATTCATTGGTGGTTAGCACTCAATCAAGATAAATAAAGACGTTTACAATGGCTCTATTCAGAAATCGCGGAGCCATTGATAACCCTTCAAACAAGATCAAACATGAGAAAATATTAAGCTACACTTTGTACTTCTGCATGTTTACCTTACCAATATACTGGTTTGGAAGAACAGTGAAAGAGATATACAGCAAAATTGAGTCTTGTTTGTCATTGTGAGTCTTGTGATGGTGATTGTTGTCGAGTTTCTGGTGCTACGGGTTTGGATGCAAACTATGTTGGCAGAAGATTACATCATTGCTTTGCCTACCAAATGAATATGATGACTGCACAGTCTCAGCTCTGTTTTGATAACCTTTCTGTGGACAATGCTGGCGTTTATGTGTGGTCAAGGCTGTAGCAACCATTGATCAATCATTTCAACTTTTATTAATCATTATACATTAATATAAGGTATAGTTTAGTAGTTCCAACCCTGCTCCAACACACGTACCTGTAGTTTTGAAATAAGCCTGAAGGACTTGATGAGCTGGATCAGGTGAAGGGGTGAGCGGGGCACAACCTAACTAGTTGTAACACACTTATTTTAAATACTTCAACACATCCCAGCATGATTAAACTTTGTGTATTTATTAGTTACCATATCAACACTATATAGAGAAAAAATTGCGTCAAAATTCTGAAATCTTTGGAAGATATCACCGAACGTGCATTTAACCATTACAAAAGTAAATTTCTTATGATCATTTTGTATCTCTGTTTTTTGTGTTTATTTAAAATTAGACAAATCTGATATTATATCTGTTATTTAACAGAGATAGTTATTTAATGCTGATCTAACAAGCAGAAGACACTAACAGGGTTTAGATCACAGTTGCACGGATGGGTTATGTTGCAACACTGCGTTACAACGTGCCCCTATTAAAACTATGCTATTCTATTCTACTTTTTTTATGAATTCGCTTGGGAAACCGTTGAGTGAGAGTCAATGTTCAGAAATTATTCATTATTATTTTGTTTTGAACTATGCTGTATAGTTGTGTTTTGCAGTGTTTGTCAAACAATTTTGTTTTTAATTATTCAAAAAAAAAATCCATTATTTTATATGAAAAAGTTATTAAATGTAATTTATTGACAAAATATTTGAGTTCGTCTTGGATCATTTTTTTATTAGATCATATGACATTTTAAGCTGGCATATTGTCATGTTACAATGTGCCCCACCTGGCATGTTGTCACATTTCACTTCCATTATTTCAGGGTATATCAAGAAAAAAAGTATACACTGTATTAACTAGACATGTGTGAAATGAATGCAGGAAGAAAAAATACTCTGAACCCTAAGTAGGTTTACACAAACTGAGAAAGTCAAAAAGCGTTAGGTTGTGCCACGCTTTGCCCTATTTGATTAGGGTTGAAGCTAAACTCTTCAGGGCTGTGGCCCTCCAGGAACTGAATTTTGCACCCCTGTCATACAGTGTCGTGCTCTCTTTTTTGTCAGTGTTTGAGTTTGCAAATGGACACATTTCTGTTTAGCCGAAGGGAGCAGAGATGCCTCGTACATGTGTGAGCAGTTCAGATAACTTAAAATGGAGGCAGTGCTTGCAGACTATTGCTGGACAGTGGCAAGAGATGCTCCGTTTATTAATACAAGAGACAAGCCAAGAAGCGCCAAGTAGACACTCAATAAGACTAAACTATGCACATATTAGTTTTTGTGCCTTTTGTTTCATAATAAATCTGATTTATATATCCCGTTTTATGATTTTTAAAGTGTTACACAAACAGTACAGGTACTATCTACACAATATACATAGATGGCGACACACGATGATTCTATTTTAGAAACGGTTTCTATTTCTGCGACGTTGCGGCTGGAAAAAAACAACAGAAAATATGATAATCTCAGGTACTGTTTATGTGCTTCATGCAATGTTGAAAGCATCCGTGTGAGTTTGAATATCATTCTGTGTGTTTTTTTATTCAAAATAGATTTAAGTGAACAAGAACGTTCAAACTGTCAACTCATTGTTAACAGACAAGTGTATTCTATGTATTCTAGTATGCATTTTTAATAATGTTAAAATGGTGTAATATTCATGAATTTGATTATGTACTTATCCATTTCGTTGCGAGTGACGGGAGCTTGCCGAGAGAGCCCGCCCACGCGCTCTTCTGATTGGTGATTTGCATCGCATCTGGATAGGACACGGTGTGAGACTCGAGACCGGTGTGGCCCGGAGGTTACACTCATTAGCACTCGCGCCACCTGTCCTGCTTGCCACCCAGTTGTTTTAATTGTCATAATTGAATTCAGCACATCAAAATACTTAAGAAACGGCACATTTTTTATCTCTGAAGCAGACGACTTTTAGAAAATTAGAGAGCAGTGCAATTGTTAGTTATCCATTTAAAAGGCTGTTGGCAGATTTTAGAACTTACACACTTTGGCCAAATGGACTCGGCAAGCTGATGGCGATTAATTGGCCTGACCTATCAGCCTATCACTAGTTACGTCTCGTAATTAATATTCATGAGACAAGCTGATAAGGCTTCTAATGTGTTGTTCCAGATTGTTCCTGCGCCCCTGGGTCAGGTCAACTCTGTAATATGACCAATATAACCTTCTGGTTGAACTCCCCAGTGCAGCATTTTTATTCAGTGCCACGCCGTATGCGCCACACTTATATGCCAATTAGCACGGCAAAAGGCCCTGTCATTCATCACCCAGCTGACTCCCATGAATGCGCGTGTAAACGCGAACAATACCGAACACCACCAACAACGTTGGAAAACATTGGACGAGCTAGTCGTGTGTTACGGTTAAAAATGGAGGAATTATGCAGCAAAAACTGAGAGATAAATGTGGCAATTTGTTCTGTAATTAGGCAGTGAAAGCTGGGAAAGGAAAACATGTCACCGGACTTCAGCTGTGGTGGATTAATAGCTGGCAATGCCCAGGGTACACTGCCTGTGTGGACCGGGGTGAGTTTTAATGAGAGAGGACAAGAGAGAGAGAGGAAAGCGCTGAGCATTCTGGGCTATTCAGGGTATCAAAGGACACATATACAGCAGCCAACTCTGTGAAGAGGGACTCACGGATGGTGCTAAGGTCTTCTTGAGGCATTTTTATTAGTAATTGGTATGCTGAGACTGGAAGTATCATAAAAGAGAAGAAAAGGAAGGGATGAGATGAGGAGAAAAAACAGGCAGTTTTGAGGTACAAGACAATGGGAATGGGAAGGAAGTTCAACATTTGGGGGGAAAACAAGTTTGGTCCTTGTCAGCGCAGAAGTTGTCGCCACGGTGTAGGGTTTTGTTGTCGGTTGCTATGCCATTGATAAAATGCTCTGAATTAATTTTTCTGATGTGCTTTGCTTATTGCTGGTCCAAATCATAGTGTCATTGTGTGCGTTTCATTCATGTGAATCAATATATTGTGAACACAAACATACACACTAACACTCGATGACTCAACTCACTAAAAGCAGATAAAAGCTTCTGCGTAATTATCAAACAGCACTAAAAAGAGCAAGAATATTTGTCTCATTCAAACTGTGGGCGTTGATATAAAAGCGAGAAGATAAACAATGGGAGAAAAAGGTAAGATAGAAGAGAATGGTGTGATTACAGAGAGAGGCGGAGGAGAAGACAGTGATGGGTTGAGACGCGGGCTCCGGCGTGACAGATAAGAGGGGACAGCCACAGCAGCAGTGCGGAGCGGACACCAAATGTGTTCTGAAGGGTCCCCTGGGCGCTACACTGGAGGTCATCACCACGCTGTTGCAGAACATTTCAATCCAGAACAACTACGGAGGAACACAAGCACTAGCAGTTCAATTACAAATGTGCGGAAGTCTGTTACGTTGTATAAACGCTGCATATTTTACGTTATGCATAAATATTACTCGCATGCCGTTCTGAAAGGGAACAGAGAAAAACATTGGGAGGAACATTCAAGTCTGTATGAAGTGTGTCATTTCTGCACCACCAGATGGAATTTAAAAAATCACTTGGTTGAACAATGGTTGATGAACACGCTATTGGTTGAGCTGCTGTTGCTATGTCAGGCTGGTCGGATTCTTAAATAAACAGATAAATGTTTTGAAAGTGCCACTGTTTACTCTTTTCAGTCAACCCACAAATAGTCTCTGCATACAAGGTTACAAGAAAGTGTTTGAACTCAGAGAAAAAAAAAAGACACTTCAGCATTAAAGTCTGAATGAAATAAATTGAAACCTATTTGCTCTTTGAGCGCACATTGCGAATCTTGTTTTGAACAATCAATCCGCGCAAGTTAATCACATAATCTTTAGTCAAATGGATTTCTATCTCCGATGGGGTTAAACGTTCTTAACCACTTCTATTTAACTGTCAGTCAGTCTGCTGCGAGCTAGAGATGACGAGGAGGTACGCTAAAATCAATCCTCTCCGTCTATTTTATCTCATTCAATGTTCAGTTTCATCTGGAAATACGTTGCAGTACTGAAGTGAAGTCAGTCTCAACTTCTGCTTCACACAGACTTTAAAGGTGCCCTAGAATGGGGTTATTTTATTATTTTATAATATTTCCTGGGTTGCCCTTATAATGTTAGTATTTTTTTTTAGATAAAAAATAGTCATAATTTAGAAATAAAAGGCATTTTTCCTAGCCCGGTTTTAGCCTCTGATTTGAACGCTCTGTTTGAAGGGGCGTGTCTGCTGTGGGATTCAGTGTAGCCAGCCACTGCTGTGATTGGCTGACATGCTTGCATATGAAATAGCTACATATTACATGTGAAACTCTCTTGAATAATTTTACTACAGCTATTATACGTTTTTACTATTACAGCTATCGAGATTAACGAATCGTGAGATGTTTTTAAAGTATTTAGATCTATTCCCATCACATAAAATGTTGCCGTGATGAGTATTGCTTATCATTGCAACGCAGTTTCTGCACTCTCTCTAATGCTTTCACCAATGCAAACACGATGATGTAAATACAGTAAGAGCTTTGTTGTGCAGTGTAACGTGCATCATTGATTTCACAACGAGTTGTCCAGATAAACTCGCGCTGTTTGAAAGATTGTTCTTTGATCGATTTCTGTATATGATTTATTCACAATTTAAATAAGGTTTTTTTTCATCCTACTAAAAGAAACGATGTGAAGTTGATATTTTAGTCAATGGCTTGACTTACTGATGCATAAACAGTATTGAACGATTTTGAGAGAAAGATTACCTGTCTGAACTTGAACAATTACACATCAGAAATTGTTGCTTGGTAGCTCGATTTATTTTCAGACGTTCATCGAGGCCAGCTCTGTATTGGCCCAAGTTGAGGAAACAGTCGTCGTAGAAATGTTTGGACCATACACAACTTTGGGAAGTCGTGTCGACGCATTTCCAGAAAAAAATTTAATTAAGCCATTGTTTCCTCAGTGGCTCGGATGAAGGAACTAAAGAATACTTTTGTGTTCATGTGTACATCCAAACACTGAGCAACTGCTATGCTTCGGCTGCACAGTTCCGCCTGTCATTGAACGTGGGATGGCATATGCAAATGTTTGGAGGCGTACATATTAATGATCCCAACTGTTGCGTCACAGTCGGCGTTATGTGGAGATTCGCCTATTTTTCAGGGGTGTTTTTCAAAAAACGAGATTTAAATAAGAAGGAGAAAACAATGGTGTTTGAGACTCTTGTGTCATGTCCATGTACTGAACTCTTGTTATTTAACTATGCCAAAATAAATTCAATTTCACATTCTAGGGCACCTTTAAGAAATATAGTCTTAGCCTTAAAGGAGTCACAATCTGTTTGGCAACCACTTGATGCATTTTGTACAAAAATGGAATGTGCTTTCTTGGTCAGGCAAGCTCTAATCTGAATGTCTGGCTTGACGCAACTAATATGCAACAATTTCCAGTAGCACTTCATTGCAGTACACAAGATCCAGGCGGCTGAGTTGGATCCAGATCTAAGGGGTGGAAATGGGTAGGATTAGGGGTGGGGTTAGGGATCAGGGGGTGGAGATGGGTAGGATTAGGGGTGGGGTTAGGGATCAGGGGGTGGAGATGGGTAGGATTAGGGGTGGGGTTAGGGATCAGGGGGTGGAGATGGGTAGGATTAGGGGTGGGGTTAGGGATCAGGGGGCGGAGATGGGTAGGTTTAGGTATATGTAAGGTGGGAGGAGTTGGGTCTGGATCCAACTCCTCCCCCTGGATTTTGTGTTCTGCAGAGAGGACCATCTCACAATTTCAGATAAACTTGCCTTAAAACTGTGATTGGTCGCTTTACATTTTAGTCTTTTCCTGTCCAAGTAGGTGATTCTTGGCTAAAATAAGCAACCATTTGGGCCAGACTTTATGCCGATATTCAAAAGTCTGGCTAAGCACGACTATACAAAATATAACTTAACTAAATTTCAGATTTCACATTGAATTATGTTACAAGTACTCATATGCAGTCTCCCTCTCGCACACACTTTTAGTTTCAGACTTGCGTTAATTTCCCAGCAATCAAAACATGCCCGAGAGATTCTTACCATACATATATCATAAAGTGAGCAGAACAGTCATAAACACTCACGCTCAGAGTTTATCTTCAGACAGCTCATTGTGACAAATTTCCTTATCTATCTCCCCTCCCGTCTTCCGTCTGCAGGATCTTATCAGATTGCTTTGCAGCAGTCAGCATTTAGAGAAACACATTATACCTTCTGCATTTTTGGGGTCTCACAGGCCCTGTCCTGAACCAGGTTATGAATATTATAGCAACAGTTTTTAAAGGAGGCAGACGACTTCTGCTTCAAGATTAAAAGCATTTGAAAAACAATACAACCCAAGCCCAAGTTAGGTTTTGCGTGAAATTGTCTGAGGATCGAGGCAGTGGTGTGTGTTTGTGTTGTTGAGGGTTGTATGTTTTGTAATTAAACTTTAGTAGTCATTGCTCTGCTTTGTGTCGTGCCTGACAACTTAACCATGGTAAAATCACTGTTATGAAACCAACAGCAGCAATACGATAAAAGACACAAATGTTCTAGTTCGTGTTAATACTAGTAACCACAATTAACGATGTATCCCACAAGCATAACAATTATACTAAATTACTATTACATTACTGCTTTTTCATTTTATTTTGGTGAGGAACGTTTGAATTTCTCTATTGTAATTGATCTGCAAATATGAAAGTTTTTTTTTTTTCAGAACTTATACATTTGGTAATTTCAACGTCTTTGACGTTATCTGTTCTGTTACATATTTTTACCGATTTATGCCATCCTACCACGACTATTTTTGACCAGGGACACGACCAATGTTTGCTGTGAAGGTTCCTAGATGAAAGGTCCTTATAAAGGACACCACCAGTTGTCCAGACCCTGAAAGACATGGTAGATTGGGTGTCATTTAGATTGAAGGAAGGAACTTGTTAAGTGGGAACAAGATGATCTGAAGGTGTCTGGTGCCTGGGGAGGCATCGTTATACTGATCTCTGATAGGAAGCATCTGCCACCAGCACGCCAAAGATTGTGACCTCTGTCTAGCTTTAGAGGAAGAACGGGGCATGTTTAGACCCGCTGGGCAGCTGGACCTTGAAGAATTCAGAATTAGGCCACAATCAGGTAGGACACTACAGTTAAAGTCTCAGGGTAGCCACCGAGAGTCAGACTCCACATTTTTTTCATCGGTTTGTCTTAGTCTCTTGGGATCCAACTTCAGGTGCAGCAGCCTAAAACTGAAAGAGTGGCAGCAAAATAACACTTTTTTTTCCACATATGACATCTCTGCTGGTTGTCTTTGTTTGTTTTCTCCATTTCAAATCACACCCTCTGTCCTGGGGCAGCATTCAGGCCTGTAAGGGCCCGTTCAGTCGTTTTTTAGTACCACCCTTCATGTCTGCCGGTTTTGAGATGTGTATTTCTTGAAGTATGCCTGGTATGTTTGGTTTGTTACAACAAAGCAGATTGAATCTGTCTTCGTAATGACGGCTGATCTACTGATATCGTCAAAATTCCCAATCTTACCCAACGTGAGTTGGTATTGTCTCCCATCAAACTTTTTTTTTCCATACAGGTGAACTAAAAACATATCATCTGTTTGTTTTTCTCAGGTTGAATGGATCACTTCCCAATAATATTGAAATCAAGAACAACACCCTGTTCTTCAAAGGCCCGGTGACCTACGAGCTCGGAGGAACGTATGTCTGTGACGCCACCAATAGCATCGGCACACGCTCTGGATTGGTAGAGGTCAACGTGACGGGTAAGTTGTGGATGCTTATCCGAGATTATGTGTGTGTGTGTGTGTGTGCGTGAGTGTGTTGGGGCTGGGAGAGCTTTAACCATGGGCCCAGGCGATTGTAGCTCCAGAAATGTGAGTTTTGTTGGGGGTGAACATTTCATGTAAGCCATACAGCATGTCAACATGAGCCAATGAAAATAGAATCCTTTATTCCACAAACTCGTTGAACACTCTTCATCAAACACACAGATACGGTGACCACAAAAAGTATTTGAACACTAAAGCTAAGGGATTTTCGGAGCCCCGGTGATCATCTTGAAAGGGATCCCATTCCTAAAATATAAAGCCAGCTATGTATAAAGACCTACATGTTTATTATAATGTAAATATATGTATATATATATATATATATATATATATATATATATATATATATATATTTGTATTTTAATATATAATTTTGTTCTCTAATTAAAACCAACTTTCAAAAGTGATCCTAACACATTACTTTTTTGTGATAGTTTAATATCAGACATTGGAAGTGTGGCTTAGTGTAAAAATACTTTTCGTGCTGCGTTCTGCATGTTAAAGTCTGCACGTGTGTATATATATATATATATATATATATATGTTTGCACTGTGCTACTCCTGTGACCTCCTACCTGGAGGTACATTGGTCTATTGGTACAACCTGACAGCAAAGAGGAAGAAAATGCTGTCATTTCCTTTTCTTTAATTTCTCACAGTCACATCATACATCAAGCTGCTAGCACCCACAATATTCCCTCACACACACACAGAGAGACAGATGCCGAGATAAAGAATAAAGCGGCCTGTCATTTTCTCCCCAAAATAACATCACAGTTTTGTTGCCTCTTTAGTATCGATCACAGGCACTTTGCAACAAACTCACATTTCTCCAAGCTACTTTCGTCTCCCACATATTCTCAGTCTTCTCCGCCTTTTTCTTGGGTGAAAACAAGAACTGCAAATGAAAACAGAGCAAAACTGGAGCCGTTTCTTTGCCTTCATTCTAATTGTCATGTCAAACACCTGTAGTTCACTCTGCCGGCTTTGCAATACATTAAGAACAAAAGACGATAATGAAAGGAGGTGATGGTGCTGTAGATTGCCGAGCAGAACCTCAAAATTGGTCCAATATTTGAAGAGAGCGTAGGCATCTGCAGTTTTGTTCTGATAATAGCTTGTACGCCTCTCTCTTTGCTTCAATAGAGAGCTTCTAACGTGGATTGCTTTGCATGCTGGAGTCAACGGCTCGGCTTTTCTCTGTCTTTGCATTTATTTGTGTGCGTGGGTGTGTTTGAGTGTAAACTTTCAGACCTTCCTCGTCCCGCGGCGTCTCAGCTGGCGTTTCTGGTGATGTGCCGGGGATGCGGTGATGTCATCTCGTTCCGTGACAGGTTTTGATGATACGCTCCGCAGGCACGGGCAAAACGTTAATGGAAGTCTGAATGGCTGATATTGAATGAGGAGTGGTGAAGGAAAATATTCTGCAGGCAGGAAATGTCTGCCGCTGATATGTATAGAGCACCTCTGCTTTGGAAGAGATTCTGTTGATCGTTTTGAAAATTGCAATGCAGCGACTGGTGAGGGTTCAGCAGTAGGTCACGATGCGAGTTGACGGAACTTTGGTACTTTGCAGTGAAACATTTGATTGGTCTTTTTATAGCTTAGGAGACTTCTTTGGGTTATCTGTTATATTCCACTTAAGACTCAACTTTGTCTCAAAAGAATTGAGACAATTGTTGACATACATCAACCCTAAAAGCCTACTATGTTTGATATGCAAAATTCTAAGGTCCAAAAATTGATCAAAATTATCAAAACGTTTCCTGAAAAACCTGACATCTATGCCTTCTGCTTTTTAGCGAGTAAAATCCCCCGTGCCCCGCAATAAAAAAAAACACAGAGCTGAGATCATAAAACTCAGCATTTAAATATCATCTTAATAAGATTGTTATATAAAGAGAGACATATTTATGATAGTTATATGCATTTTATGTAAGTAGTCTGCTAAACTGTTAAAAAGATAGCATTGATTTACGCTTCAAGCTATCAGAATTTCATTTTACTTTTTGACCATATAAATATCAGCATATTTTTGCTCCGTTTGGACCTCTGAATAAAACTGAGGTGTTTTTTTCCTCCTCGCGTATGAGCTTCATATTCTCCTATATACCATACTATATGAGCCATAACATTCTTATTTATCAAATATGATACTCAAGTCTTTGATTCAGGATTAATAAAATAGAGGTATGAAATGATTGTGACAGTATATCTAAGAAAATGTGGTCTTTGAGTTTGGTGATTTGAATTTATATCGACATCTCTAACTTGATAACTTGATTGCTATTGTGTAGCATGGGAAATCTGAGAATAGTTTGAGACGTCGCTGAGATCTCTTCTGAAACTGAAAAGACACATGCATGTGAGATTACTGGAGTCATTTTCTTAGGAAACAAATATTAGAAGCAGGAAACTTGAGAAAAAGTAAAAACGCTATTAAATACATCTCATTTGTGAAACACGTGGGTTTAGAAAACGCAATTCTCATAAAGTTGCACGTCTCCTCTTCTCTCCTTCTCGCTCGCCAAAGGTCACTAGCAGAACATGCACTGAAAGCCTAATTTGTTCTTTGCGACCCCTGTTTGGCAATGCCTGGGGATTGTTTCCACATTGCATGTGCCCATTTGATGATAGATCCCTCCTCTACGGCAATGTCTATCCTTTGATGGATCATTCCATCCAGAGGTCGTTGAACCTCTATCTGTTTGTAGTAGACCTCACAGATATTGACGGATCAAAATGATACTTATGAAGAAAGATTGTTAGTGTGATGTATCCAACGTGTGTCATTTTTTCATTTTTGTGTTGCGTAAGTAGCAAGACATCACAATAAGACCAGGAATGTGCATTGCGAAAGTGATTTTTTTTTGTGGGGAGCCGAACAATGAGAGCAATTTCTGAGAAGCAGTCATAAGTTTTGCAGTTTTTGTCCGGTGCCGCCAGTGGTGCAGAAATGACACACTGCAGCTTTAAATATTCTATACGCCGTGCTTGTCTGCAGTGCTTAATCTTTCAATTCCATCATGCCTTTTTTATGAGTTCATTATAGTTTTATTTGTAGTCACAACTTCCATGGCAGCAGCTGTTCCCCCTTTATGACTCCATATTAATCTCATTCACATTCCTGTGAGTATTTCATTAATAACCATGACTGAGATATTCGGCCTACGCACAGCGCATGGAGAACTGTAGTCGCTGTCAGCTTGCAGCAGAATCATTTGTTTTTAAAGTCGACGTGAAATCAAAATGGACCTATTTACTTTCGCAATGCACATTCTTTGTCTTATTGTGATGATTCATCTCTCCAAAAAACTGTTTGTAACCATTTTTTTGAGTGTATTAACTTGCTCTGCTTCGAAAACGACTTTACTTTTTGGCTGACATCTCAAATCGCTCTTACTTTTTAACCATACAACCATCTGGTTCCATTCTGGTGTGTAACAGCTACTCCAATCAATGCCCGATGGATAAAATCAAGTCCCACCCTACTTATTTTTATGGATGAGTATCTTGACTCAAAAACGCACCAGGTTGCAGAAGTAAAATGGGTTGCAAATGGCTCATGGTAACTTTAAGGGAAGTTTTCCTGCACTGGTCTTGACTTTACACAACGTGTTTTTTCAGACTAGTTAAAATAAAACATTTTAAATACACTTTTAAGTGTTTATTTATTTGTGTATATAGATTTCAAATACATATTTTTAGAGGCCGTTTTCTTAAAAGGATTTTTTTTTTCTGCACTGAGCCAGAAATATCTGCTTAGATACACCAGTCTTTACAGTTTTATTCATATCAATACTTTTCACAGAGCGGTTTGTTTCTCTATCATTTGCCTGAACAAACAAAACCTAAACATGCTGATTTTTTTATGTTTTTTTTGTTTTGTTTTTTTTCAGTATTTTCTGATTTATGGAGTGATAAAAAAGAGAAACCCAAAATCCCATCTGTAAAAACCTTTGACTCTCGACCAAAATGAAAAATAATAATAATAATAACCTGGCTTTTTCCAGTGTTCTGGAAATGTATGCAGAGAACCCCAGCCTCCACGTGACCGGCTCCCACATTGAGTATTTTATTAAATAATGTCTCATTTGCATATTTAACATAACGTTTCACATTTTCTTTTTTTTTTTTATTCTTAATGTTATCAATCAACTGGGGAAGTATGGTGATATCTATTAGTTACCGTTTCACCTTATTCACCTGGGGTGTCTTACGGTAAAGTGCAATTGCATAATCTAATCACATTCATTCCAGATTCAATGCAGAACCATATTGACTGTCTGTAAATATTCACCGACACAGCTTTGCGGTCCCTGTAGTTTTGTACCGCCGCCTGCATGGCCAAAAAACGAGATGCTAATAAGGCTTTCCCATCTGTCCTTATCATGGCTAGAGGGAAACCTCTCCACCGAAGAGCACATATGGGCTATTACAGCCTCATTCTCATGGCAGGAGTGGAAATGATACCTCTGGCAAAAGCAGCGCTCTCAAACACTGTAAAACCAGTGTTCTGTGCTCATTCTGTTCCACACACATCGCCCCTTAAAAGGGTCCGCGTGAGAACCGAAGCCTCCACGTGACCGGCTCCCACAGTAATGGCAACTGTGGCGTCTGTGCCAGAGGGACGCAGCTTACGCCGAGCAACACGTCTCTGCCCTGGCTTCTTTTGAACTGCATAAGCGGCTGTCCATTGTTCGCCCGCCTGCACCTGGCAGAGGGAGGGTTTTTGTGTGTGGAGAACGTGGCAAGGCTGGCACACGTTTGCAGGAACTTGCAACAGCTGCATGACTGTGTGGAAGTGATGATAACATTGTGAAGAAGAAGAAGCTGTGGAGATCTCAAAGAGAGAGATTCTCAACTCTTCAACAGCTGCGCTCTCTTTCTCATTCTCTCTGTCTGCTTCTCTCGCTTGTGACCAACACGTTTTTTATTTTTTATTTCTTTCTACCAGTGTTAATCCCGTCAGCAAAACTGCCGTCAAAAAAGTTGTCGTCTTTTCTGTTTCTGCAAAAATTAAGATGAGATGAAAGACGCATCATGATGACAATAACACGATTTTGAACAAAGAGAAACGTAGATGGAAACAATTCAAATGATTCATATCAATAACATAAGTTTTTATAAACAATATCTACACTTCCAGCCAAACCTTTGGAATAATCAAGATTGTTTGATATTGTTGAAAGTCTCACTAAAGCTGCATTTATTCGATGGAAAATACAGTAAAAACAGTAATATTGTGATATATTATTACATTGTTATATAACTGTTTTCAATATCCATATATTTTTAAATGTGAATTATTCTTGTGATGGCAAAGCTGAATTTTTAGCAGCCATTACTCCAGACTTCAAAATCATTATAATATGATGATTTGGTGCGCTGATTTTAATAATGGATCTTATTATTATCATTTATCAATGTTGAAAACTCTTTTTGCTGCCTAATATTTGTGGGAATCGTTCTTTGATGGATAGGTTGTTAAAAGACGGTTTCAACTAGGGGTGTAACGATACCCTCATGTCACGATTCGATACATATCACGATACTGAACTCACGATACGATAGTATTGCGATACTCCAAGACATGATAAAAGGTTAACAAAAAATGTACTGTTGATTAAAATGCTAACTTTTATATTACATTGTGGGTTTAAATGAATAGGTTTGGATTTGGTGCTTGTAACCCAAGGACAATGGTGACACCAGAATAAAAATATTCATGATTCTGAAGCTGAAAATACAGAATTATTGTAGATGAATATGCTTGCACTCTTTCACTGACTAGATATATTTAAAATAATATCGGCCACTTTTTACTGGTAACATAAGACATTTGGCATTATCCGGACCCAAAAATATTCCCCCATTGCATTGTTATACATTATAATCAACATTATCTATAGAAGTTTAATGTAGTACTGACTAGGGCCGGGACTTTAACGCGTTAATTAAGATTAATTAACTACAGACTTTAACGAGTTAATTACACAAAAAAAATATTTTTAATCGCACTTATTTTTGCACCGCGGAACGTTTCTCACTGGATGAGTTTCGGCGGACCGATTATACTGGCGCACCAACTAGCGTTCATGACTAAGAAGCTGACGAGATCGCTTTGGTTGGCCGGTGGATGGGAAATTTTGTTACAAAAACGAACGGATGGAAGCGTCGATAAGAGCATTGTTGTGTGCAAGCTATGCAACAAGGAATTCGCTATTGCTATTAGTGTAGTGATATGCTATTGCTACACTTAATGGCAAAAAACACTGGTCTGCTGGACTTGGTTGAACAAGGAATGCAACAAGGAATTCGCTATTGCTATTAGTGTAGTGTAGCAATGTGCTATTGCTACACTTAATGGCAAAAAACACTGGTCTGCTGGACTTGGTTGAACAAAAATAAACAATATTTTGTTGCTTAAGCTTATGTATTCAGTCAGGGTTGCCAACTCACGCATCTGGCGTGACACTCACGCATTTAGCCTCAATCTCACGGTCTCACGCTCAGCAAAGAAATCTCACGCTAAATTAGACATTCCTCTGTGCTGTTTTTTTATTTTTTTGCACTAATTTCCGAATTACTATAAGCAAGTTCAGGCTCTTAACTACTGATTTGACCACAGCATTTTCTCACGCAGAGAAAAATCGCGGACAAACCCCCCCTCCCCTCCCCTTAATTTTTTTAATCGAGTCCCGGCCCTAGTACTGACACTAAAACTCTGAAAAAAAATATATTTTTTTCTCACACAGTCATTTTTATTTTGGGGGAACTATCCACGCTACATATTGTCACTATCCACGATACAGATCGTTGCATTTTTGTATTGCGATATATTGTGGCACGATATATTGTTACACCCCTAGTTTCAACAAAAATAGCAAAAACTGTTTTCAACATTGATAATAATCAGAAATAATATTTGAGCACCAAATCAGCATATTATGATGATTTCTGAAATGTCAGGGAAATCGGTGCAAATTTTAAATGAAAAAGTATCCACTGGAGAAGCCACAGTGGCTTACACATGTCCACCATTTTTGCACATTAATTTCAACTAAAAAGGTTGGTTGTTGACTGTAATGATATACCATGTCAGTGAAATGAACTAAAATATATGAATTCAAAATGACAAAATATGGACTACACTCAAGATTTCTTTTCACAAAGACAAAATTGAAGACTAAAACTGTGTTAAAATGAAGAGTGCTTCTGATACTCCCTCCTCTCTCTCTCTCTCTCTCTCTCTCTCTCTCTCTCTCTCTCTCTCTCTCTCTCTCTCTCTCTCTCTCTCTCTCTCCCTCTCTCTCTCTCTCTCATCTCTCTCTCTCTCTCTCTACTCTCTCTTCTCTCTCTCTCTCTCCTCTCTCTCTCTCCTCTCTCATCTCTCTCTCTCTCTCTCTCTCGTCTCTCTCTCTCTCTCTCTCTCTCTCTCTGCTGGATTGCATTGGCATTAGCACTGGAAGGCTCAGTTAAAGCGTGTGCTGATGCTTCATAAACTTCAAACGCAATCTCTCTTCTCCCGAACCGCTATGGACAGGCCTTGCTGACGTCGGGCAGATTTTTTGCTCTGCTTCTGACTGGATTATACTTAACATTCAGCAGGACATAATGTGAAATAATGTGTCCTCCAAATTAAAAAAAACAAGCGACTATGCAGTAGCTGTCTTTCGTACTGGTGGAAATTTACCCAAACCCTGTGGCCACTAATGCATTCCATATGACCCGTGCTCTGCATGCATGGAACCACCGCATTCGGTGCCCAGACATTGAGTAATAAACATCTGGCTCCATTGAAATTCACCTCGTCAAACGTGGTTATTTCGGCACACACAATTCGAATGGAAATCTACAAACCCGCGTAGGGTACCGCGTATACAGACGATTCCACTAGATATACAGGGTTGAATCTCAAGTACCCTGACCCACTCTAGTGCATCTTGATTAAAAACCTGCTTCAGCGGACGTTCCCCTTTTAAAAAAGCTCTGAGGAGCCGTAATTTGTCAAGTAGTTTGATCGCTTGTCTCATGCGCTGTAGATTAACAGTAGCGCTTTGCCAAAGCTCTTCAGAACTGAATCTTTCATCTTATCTCTCTTGCTAACTATCTCTCCCTCTCGTGCTCTCTGGAGATTTGAAGATAAGAGGAGTGAATGCTTTATAGCTGAAGTTGAATACACGAGGAGTGTTAAACAATTTAACGCTAGGTTCATTTGCAGGCCACCTAACTGTGCTAGTGGTTTCTCTAATGTCACAACAAGGGTACAAACAAAAGAAATGGATCTTTCATTGTTCTTGTATTCTGAGAATGACCAACAGTGGAATGTAAATTGCAATGTAAACACACAATGTGAACGTAAGAGAAGAGTCATGCTAGCAGGCTAGCAATACAGTTAGGATAGCTAGCATTACATTTTTTACTCTACTGAATGATTCTCAGTATTTTTTTTTTTTTCCTTTTTATGGAGGGGGAAGTAGACACAAACTTGAAAGTGTATTGCATTATTGAACATTTCCATCATTACTGGTCAGGAAAAACAAGATACAGTTAATTGAACACATGTTGACCTTTTTTTGTGAACCCGCCCGGTCAGGGCCAGTGCCAAAGGGAGGGCATTCGCGAGCTCCAAACGAGTTACTGTAGATTTCAAGAGCAGGCTTGAATGCATGATCTATTTTTGAATATTTCCTTTGACATGCCTGAATTTCATTCAGGTTTGTCTAATGAAATTGCTCGAGGTCTAGGGTTTTTGAGGAAGCGGTTAGCCTTCGAGAGATTCCTTCATCGGAGGAACCGCGGGGATCTGTAATTAAAGAAATGAATACAGAGATGTATGTCTTTTGAAACTGTGTGTTGAGTTTGTGTGTGGGAAGTGTTAAAGACTGCTGGTCTCATCTTTATGTGAACAGTGAGTAAGAATGAGTGGTGTAAGATGGTCCCGTAATTATCTCATTATCGAGCCTGGGAAAGAGAAGAGGGCAAGCGCGTGGTTCTTTCCATCTGCTTTATCTCTTCTCTTCCTATCTTTCCCTTTCTCTCTTCTTTTCCTGTCTTTCCCTCTCTCTCTTTTGCTGAACCTACTCAATAAAGAGTATTATGACTTTGAGTTTTGACCCCGTCTTTTCTCATATTAGCAGATTTATCTCTATTTGCAGGAGTTTGTTTGTTTGTTTGTTTATTTATTTACTTACTTACATCAGATGTGATGCCAGCAGAACTTGAAGTTATTCGGAGAGTTGCAAAAAGGTCAGGGCACAGAATGCAGCGCTACATAATTTTAAAACGTAAGTCAAAATAAATGAGAAGTGTTGTGAAAAAAGAATATACTTTATTTTAGTAATAAAAAAAAACATGTTTTTGCAATTGGAAAGCAATCGAAATCATGGAACTTATATAATTAAAAACAGTAGCCAGTAGTAAAAGATTAATACAAATGTAATTTTTAGGAATCTCTGAAATCCATTTTTTTTTTAAATTCCATTTAATTTTTATGAATTTAGTTTTATTCGTTTATTTCATGTAGTAAGCAAAAAGCTTGTCTAATAAGTTGAATTCATAAAACTTCAACAATTAAATATATATATATTGTTTTACAATAATAGCCCTATATAAAATAAAAAAATACAAATCTAAAAATTTTGTTATCTGTTGTATTCTTTTCTGGATTAATGATTTAATACAAATTTATTATCAAAAAATATTATTATTACTATTTTTACTTTGATAAGTACATACTACTTTTACAATGGAAATATATTTATGTCACAAAAGTTTTATTTTTAAGAGTTGTCATGAAGTCCTTTGAGTTTGTGTACATATAATATGACGATAGTTTTATTAAAAATGATTTATTAAAATTATAAAGCTCAAAGTTCAATGCCTAGCGAGATATTTTATTTAACAGAAGTCCCCTTTCAAAGCATACAGTGAACGGCCGGTTTGGACTACATTCCACTACTTCCTTTTTTTAATGACGTAACTAAAACAGTTTTTTAACTAATCTCCGCCCACTGTAAATACACAAAAAAAAGGGGGCGTGGTCTTGTTGCGCTCCCACAGAGAAGAGGAAGAGTTTTGTTTGTAGGGTGTGTTTGTCGCCATGTCGTCGAGACGCTGTTATTTTCATGCCGGAGTCGATTCACCTTTGTTTGGCCTTCCCAGGGACGCTGTGCTTAGAGATCAATGGTTACAATTTATGTTTAACTCGGTTCCCGAAAAATATATTCCACAATTAAAACTATGTGCAGCACATATTACCACATGTACACCTATAAAACATATATTACTAATCAAAACTCGTGCACACGTGTAACAAAGGTAGGAATAAACAATGGACTTATTTTTAAAATTCAACAACACCATCGTTAATTCGACAGACGGACAAAAACATATACCGCAAGCTTTTATAACGGTTTGTAACATTTAACATTACAATTTAACCAATTAAAAGTATGACAACTACTAAAACAGCTCACTGTGAAACATCCTGCAAAAGTCGTGTTTGAACAGGTTCTAATTGATCATCTATGTTCTCCGGGTCAGATTCAGGCTCAAATTGATAAGGTAATATGTTGGACATTTTTACAATAACAATCAGCACATGCATCTCCAAATGATGGTAAGAGGCGTGACCTTTCCGGGCAACGTGCGATAAGCTGCTGTCGAATCACAACACAGGAACCGCTGGCACGATCAGAACTACTTACGTATTTCTGAAGGAGGGACTTCATGGAACAAGGAAGTCATCGGGCCGTTTTTTGGACAGTGAAAACAGCGGTATACAGATAAGTAAATTGTGTGAAAAATACTGTTTTTTTTACACGCGAAACATGAACACATGTTATATTGCACACTGTAAACACAATCAAAGCTTCAAAAAAATATGAAGAATAGGACCTTTAAATTAAATGGTGAAATGCTGGTGAAGTTACTCTTGAGATGAAGTTCATGTGGAGTATCCTCATATATTAGGACAGCATCATGACAGCACAACAGTATGTGTAGTAGATGTAGTGACTCTGTGATTCCACCTGCATTTTCCACATCGGGGGAAATCATACGGCCCTAGTTTAGAATGACATGAGGGCGAGTAAATTATGACAATTTTCATTTGGCTACACCTTTAAGGTGAGTTACTGACACTCTCGGACTGATCAGGAAGGCCCATGATGTCACCGGTTTGTAGCAGTGCTGCTCAACATGGGTTAATATGGCATAGGAGACTTCGCTCCCCTTCGTTTAGAAAGCCAAGACCGCTTAGCTTAACGCCACTACATGCCGCTGACAACTGTTCACGCTCGCCTGAGCAAGCAATCCCTCACACCACGGTGAGAAAATGAAGTTCAAAATGAGAGGAAAGAATCAGAAGGGTAGGGGAATAAAAGCAGAGGGAAGGTTAAAAATGCCTACCACAAGGTGAAAATGAGATGAATAAAACATAGCCACACCAACCAAAGTATAAATAAATAAAGGAATACTTGTTGCGGGAAGTAACGCCTGAGTGGACCCGATATTGGGATTCGTTTGAAAATGGAAACGTAAACGAGCCCTTGAGGCAGGAGGGTGAATATACGGATGATGGGACGGGGGTGTTTACTGGCTTTTATATAAGTGGTTGAGTCAAGCCTTCCTATTCTTTTGCTCTTGTCACATATTCTGTCCTCCCAGGCTTGACAAGGGAGCAAAATGTGAAGGATGGAGAGGAAGAGAGCGGCAGGCAGCAAAACGGCACCCAAAAAAAAAAAAAAAAAAGAAAGAAAGTGAAACACGACACAAAGAGAAGGCGAGAGATAGCTTGGGATATGAATTGATAAGAAGTCATCGGAGGAGCGTTTCATTTGCATGGAAACGTCAGGGCTTTTAATATATTGATAGCCTCCGCTCACATCACACTGGCTTCATTTGAAATTCGTTCACGCCACGATTCGGAGCAAAGGGCTGATTCGCCATACAAAACTCCAATTATACAAATCCCAGTGAGTGTAGAGCTGGTCACACATACGAGAATTATGATTCCTGCTGTACTTATGGCCTCTGAGGAGGACAGAGGGAGAAATGGACCAACACACGTCGGCTGTCATTCAATCATCTTAAAGACAGGATGGATGCTCTTAATGAATGTGAATTTTTTTTCCTCAGAGTAAAAATAAATACAATTCTAAAGTTATTATATCTTTATCATACATTGCAACTTTCTATGTATCACCAATGCAACTTTATTCCTCATAATTTCCATTTTATTTCTAATAATTTCAACGTTACTTTGTATAATTGAAACTTTTATTCCTCATAATTGCAATTATATCTCTCCTAATTGCACTTTTATTTTACAAATGAGACTAGTTTTCATAATTGCGACTGTCATAATTTCAACTCAATGTCTAACAATTGTTACTTTATTTCTCTCATAATTGTGACTGCGTCTCATAATTTTAACCTTATTTCTTATCATTTCAACTTTATTCCCCATAATTGCAATTCTATTTGTCCTAATTGCTATTGTATATCACTAGTGACTACTACTCAAAAAAGTGACTTTATATCTCATAATTTCAACTTTTTATCTCACAATTGTTACTTTGTGGCTGTCCACAACAAGATGAGTAACTATAAGGATAACTATAATGATAATTATAGTTGGACAATATCCTTCTGTTTATTCTAAGCACATGCTGCAATTTTGTCGTCTGTCACTTTAAATGCTCAAGCTCTTAAAACTGGATGAACTCTGATTGGCTGTCAATGTGTTTATCTTTCATCAGCTGGGAGAAAAAAAAAACATTCTGAAAATGATTCCAACAATATCCGTTATCTGTGCCAACTATATCTTTTTTGTTATCATTATAGTTATCTTCCTTGGTGTGAATGGGCCTACTTACAAGACAAAATGAATACTGTGAAGAATGTAGGTGGGACTTGATTTGATTAGTTTTAACTTGACCATAAAAAGTAGGCTGTGAAACTATAAGTTAAATTAGCTTCATTTCTTCTCACTTCCACTATTTTCTTATTCGTCTCATCCCACTCTTTCATCCCCTTCTTCTCTCTGAGTATTACCCTGATGAGGCATTTTAAATGTCTTGCTTGGTGTGACATCCCTCCAGCGATGTGAAATTTGTTTGTCTTGCTTGTCATTGCGGAATGGGTCTCAATCGGACTGATATGACACTGTGAGCTCCCACACGCTGCCTGTTGCATAATTCATCCCTCCGCAGGACGTACATGTGGATTTTGTGTATCATTAAACTCTCACCACAAGGACAACATGGCTGTCAAGGCAATTGAAGAGCAAGCTCAAAGCTGCGTGTCGGGGGGTCTGTGCCGCCCAGCCGCGGGCAAGCGCTGGCACGTCCCACGAGCACCTGGGCGAGTTTTGAGTGTGCTGGACTGATGGAGTGTGAAGTCAGGACTGTTCTGCTCTCTGCGGGAAGTGACTTCCACTTTCAGCTCCCAATAAGCTTCTGCCTCATTATCCAAATAAGATATTAGCATGTGCACATCGTCCTCTCCATGTATTTTTTTTCTTTCTTTTCTTTTTTTCGACCTCTTTTTTTCAACTGGGTGTGTGAGAGACTTTTTTAGTAAGAAACAGCTACAGCCAATCCATTTGAAGTTGCTGGATAAAAGCACTTTTCTATGGAAGCTTGTTTCCGCCACAGATAATTCGCCACAATTCTGACTGTTTTTCTCACAATTGCGAGTTTGCATCTCGATGTAATAAATAGGTAGCTTGGCTAACGTCAGACCACGTCTCATTGACATTGGGACGTGGTCTGGGAACCACATGTTCATTTTCTCGTATTTGAGGCGTGGTTTACGAATGCCCAGAGCCGTTTATCGGGTGCTACGAATGTCTATCAAATGCGGCTGTACGTAGCTCTTAGCCAATCGTTTCAATTATACCAGATGACGTATGTAGAGCGAAAGAAATTAGACGAGGTAAAAGACGATGGGTCAGAGATTTATTTGCGTTCTAAACTTTAGAACAATATCCAAGGCTGCATCGAAAGGTAACTTCGCGTCTGCTGCCATGTTGGATCCATAGGTATAAACAAACTGCTTCGGTGTGTCGCAAAGACGTCGTCATCGTCTTGCTGCTCCCTCCCCGTTCTGTGATTGGTCCTCTCGCTGAGGCGAAAATCCGGTCCATGGTATCCAGACTACCAGCGTGAATAAAATCGCGCTGCGCAAAGGCAGCATGAGGAAACCCAGGCTAATAAATAGGGGGATATAAAGTCGCAATTGCGAGTTATAAAGTCAGAATTGTGAGATATAAACTCGCAATTCTGAGGTAAAAAGTCAGTCTTTTTTTTTTCCTTAGAACTGGACTTTATTACTCGCAATTGCAAGTTTATATCTCACAATTCTGAGAAAAGATGTCAGAATTGTGAGATATAAACTCATATTGCGTGATAAAAGGTCGCAACTGCGTGTTATACAGTCAGAATTGCGAGTTTATTTCTCCCAATTGTGTTTATAACACAATTCTGAATTTATAACACGCAATTGCGCGAGTTTATATCTCACAATTGTGTTTATAACACGCAATTCTGACTGTATAACACGCAGTTGCGACCTTTTATCACGCAATTATGTAATCTGACTTCATAACTCGCAATTTTGAGAAATGAAGTCTGAATTACGAGATGTAAACTCGCAATTGTGAGATAAAAAGTCACAATTATCTTTTAAAATGTTTTATTCTGTGGCGGAAACAAGCTTCCATACTTTTCTGTCCTTTGTTGACATATTTCTGATTGAAACAGGAAGTTTCTGTGGAACATGTTTTATATATATATATATAGCCAATAGGCTTTAGTTACGCTATGAACTATGATTTTTTTGGCTGGCAATGGGTGGAATTAGAGGGAGGGACATTTTCATACTGGAGAACATTTGTCAACTTTTTTTTTTTCCCCAGAATAGAAAGACTGTACATTTTAAATGTGTCTAACTTTTACCAGTACAAGCATATAAATGACCTTAAAGCTAATGCACATGGCTAAAAGTACAACATTTTGTCTTTTTTTTTTTTCATTGGATCTTTTAAGGCAAGCAACTCACTGGCTGTGTTTTATGCAACCAATAGGCCTTCAAGTAACTCATCTTTACTTAAATGATCAAAGTCTGAGATCTTCAAAACTGTATGCTAAGCTTACAGTTCAATTATATATTTAAGTCAGGAAAAATGTCATAATAAATTGTACTTCTTTAGAGGAAACTACTGCCTTTTTAACAAGCAGAATTTTACTAGTGAACCAGGACAATTTGAGGAGAGACAGAAAGCATTAAGAGAGTAGAAAAGGGAACGGGATCATTAAAAAACCTCGAGCTGGGACTCCAACATGGAGTGCAACATGACAGCAATCTTCCAAATTAACCTGGTTTAAGACTTGCTAGTTAAGCTAGTTAAGAAAATAACATCCCGCTCAATATATTCATATATACATGCAAATATATAATGTATTATATTGTATATTGATTATGTTTTATATATATAGTCAAATTTCAGCAAATTCAAAACTGTCAAATGTTAACTACAAAAAATAGTATGGCATTAATAGTAATTATTTAATGTATCTATTAACAGTCCTAATATTCCATTCATTCAAACTAATTGAGCTCTGACAAAACATGAAACATGAATCAAGAGACCCTGATAGTCACATTTTCCTCTTTTTTTTCTTGACACTTCAGCAACAGCACTATTTATTTTGGGTGAAAAAATCATCCATATCATGAGCCCAAATCACATAATACAGCATTATCTGCATAATGCATTACAATGGTGCTAGGAGAATTGAGCTAGAATGAAGCTGTTTCCCCCTTTTTAAAGTTAAATTGTCAGGCATTTTGCCATTATTTTGGCAGGATGGTTTGAGGAGAGACAGAAAATGTTAAGAAAGGAGAAAGGGGATCATGAAAAAACCCCGAACTTCGAAGCACTGTTGCACAATTTCTCACCAGGCTCTGATTCTGAAATCTTCTTCCTATTAACCTGGAGGTAACACTTTATTTTAGGGTTCAATTCTCATTATTAACTAGATGCTTATCAGCATACATATTACGGGGATATTGGCTGTTTATTAGTACTTATAAAGCACATATTAATTCATCATTCTGCATAACCATGTTCTACATCCCTTAATCTTAATACCTAAACTTAAATGCTACAAAAACTACCTTACTAACTATTAATAAGCAGTAAATAATAAGTTTATTGAGGCAAAAGTCGTAGTTAATAGCGAATGTGTTCCCAATACTACAGTGTTACCAACTTGGTTCAGCACAAAGACCTGCTGGTTAAGCTAGTTAAAAAGCATCCAGCATCAATAGCAAAAGCTGATGAACAACAACACTGTAAAAAATGTCTAACCTCCCCAACTCAAAATGTTCTAGTGACTGGTCACATCTACATTTTTCAATTGGCTCAAGTGAAATTCTGCTAATTTAATCGTATCACTTTGCAGAATTTGACTTGGGCCAACTGAAAAATTTAGATGCGACCAGTCACTAGAAAATTTTGAGTTGGGAGGTTAGAAATGTTTACAGTGAATGTTGTGTTTTCCTTTCAAAAGCAACCATTTTACACTTGAAAAAAAAAAAAAAAAAAAAAAATATATATATATATATATATATATATGTATATATATAGTATATATTCAAAGTAAAAACAATTATTGGAGGGTATTTTTACCGGTACTTAAAAAAAAAATCCATTTATTTGTAATTATTTGAGAAATTTACTGGCGATTTCTGAGTGAAACTTGTTTCAAAGTAAATTCTACACTTTTTTTTTTTTTTTTTTTTTTTAGATTTCTCCCATTCATTTCAATACAAGTCTGTTTCATCCTCCTCCTCATCCTCCTCCCGTCTCTGCTCCGTCACAGGCAGATGTGCATGTTCCCGATGGGGGAAGCACGATTCATATCTGCGATTTATGACGCCCCGGTCCCCTCCTTCCACGGCGGCCATTTTCTGCTCTCTGTGGGAGGAGATGTGCTGTCTGTGATGGAGTATTCACACTGCAGGACACCCAGCCAGAGCAGAGCTTTCTCTGTCGTCTTCCCTTCCCCTCTTCCTGTCATCACGCTGTCTGTTACTGTTGTGAGGGTGTGTAAGTGGGTCAGGCAGTAACCCTGGGTCAGAGCCTCAGCAGTGAGTCACTCATTAGACAGAGCGTACCAAAATTATCCAGAAACAAAAAAACAGACCCAAAAACAACACAGGCCAAAGCTAGCATACTGTTTATTGTGCAGTATGTACTGCACACAACGTACTATATATTAAAGCAAGCATATAACTTAGTTAGGATAGTGCCAATATCAGATCAGTTTAACTTATAACACAGCAACGTCACTCTCCCAAAAAAAAAGTATGAATTCATAATTAAGTAATGACACATTTTTTTTTTCAAAATAATAGCGATGTATTCAAAAGAAAATGAATGATGAAATGTATGTTACTACTGTACTTTTTTGTATTGATGGTTGATTTTAGAGTCAGCAATGATTAAATGCATACTGAAAAAAAATTGGTGTAGGATTTACATTGCAAAATTTTTACGTGGAAATGGCTACATTTCACAATTACAAAGAAATGGCAAGTAACACATTGAATTGACATTTTGAAGTAGAATGACAAAATAGTAACACATTTCAATAATCTTTGTATGTCGCACAAACTGCTAAACACTGTATGTGTTTACGTTTTTTCACGTACGGTTATTGCGGTTTGTTCTAATCCTCTAACCCTAAGTGATACCAATAGTGATGCTCTCCTCACATAATCTTTCCTCTTTCTCTCCTCTCTTCTGACGCCAGCTGCTCCTGACGGACAGATGAAGAGGGCATGTTTACTTTTGACAAACAGCACAGCTCATCTGCTATAATGATTATTAATTCAGTCTTGTTTGGGTCAAGATCTCATGCATATCAGCTTATCAGAAACGGCAAGCCTAGCCTTTACCGTCTTCCGCAAGAGCCACGCATGTCCCGTTACGATGCGCAGTCGTTACGATTACCTATCGGGAAGAGAAATCGTTTGATTCGAGGATGCCGCAACTAAATGAGATTAGACCAGCGCTTATGTCTAAAAATCCATCCGGCTCTTTGGAGAAAATCTCTCATGAGCTGCGGATGCCAGCATGAGTCCAGGTCAGAGCATAAAATGTGTCACCATCTCTCGATGTCAACAGATTTCCGTCATGTTATCACTCTCAGTGCAGGCTCACGTTCAAAAGGTTGACATTTTTAGAACTGACAGTTAAAGGGATAGTTCACCTAAAAATGAGAAATATTTCACTCACCTTCATGTCATTCCAAACCAGAATGACTCAGTACTGATAGTTAACTAAAACGAAAAAGTTTCTAAAATAAAAAAAGTTAACTAAAATCAAATGAAATAATGAAATTAAATTAAATAATGAAATTAAATTAAATGAAAAAATGAAATGAAATAATGAAATTAATGAAATGAAATAATGAAATGAAATGAAATGAAATAATGAAATAAAATAAAATGTTTCATTTCATTTCATATCATTTCATTTCATTCGGGTAGTTACCAAGCCAACACTTCTTATTTTCTTTTAGTCTTGATGTTTTAAGATAAAACTAAAACTGAAATAAAAATGTCTAAAAACTTTAATATATAAAATACAACTTTGATATACTTAAAAAAACACTCAACAACATTACTAAATATTTAACTAATTAAAATGAAATTGCCAAGTATAAAAATGAAAAGTAATTCATAGTATTATTAAAAGCTAAAATAGTATTTTAGTGCCACTAACATAACACTATGACTTTCTTTGTGGAAGTTTCTCCTTTGGAGTTCCACAGAACAAAATACAAAAAACGGCTGGCACTCAAAAATACATTTTTTAATCATCGAGGGTGAGTAAATAATGACAGAATTTACATTTTTTCCAGCAAGTACTTAATTGTCAGTGCGTCTTTACAAACTGAGGGACACGTCTAAATGATTTTCTGAGGTAATTAGCAGCACACCGCAAATATTGTCAATTGAGATGAGCTTAACTCCGAACCCGGAATATTAGCCCATATTTGACTAAAGCGCAAAGCCTTGTGTGGAAGCAAGGAAAGGAATGATGGCAAGCGGATGGAGGAAAAGTGAGAGAGAAGGAGCCTTTTGTGTGGCGTTCTGGAGAGAAAGTTTGCTTGTTGAGTTTAGCTCGCTGATGAGGATTTATCCTTTGTGGCAGCATTACATTTCCATGACTTCACAACCGTGGGCAAATCCAGTCAGGAGAGTAACAAGCAATCTCTCTCTCTCACTCTCTCTCTCTCGCTTGCGCTCTGACGGTCTCTCACTTGAATTACTGAGTAAACACATCCTCCTCCATTACTGGCCCTCCCTAACTCTCTCTTTATGTCACTCTCTTTTTCCTATTCTCCCTCTTTTTTTATGGCCCATTCACTATATTCTGCTCACATCCCTCCCTGCTCGATTTCCCTATCTTTATACTGACTTTCATCTAGTCTCCTTGCCTCTGTTGGACAGTTTTCTGTATCAGAGCATGATGGTGATAAAGGTTAGGAATGTGAATGGCCTCCCTCACTGTGATGCTGCTTGTATAGACACGCTCATACACATAAAACAGCAAACCTAGTATCATCTAGTAACAGGCTTTATTTATTTATTTATTTATTTTAAAAGATGTATGCATTATATATATATATATATATATATATATATATATATATATATATATATATATATAGTAATGCATAAAAACATCAAATAGAAAATAAATGCATTATTTCATAAAAAATGTGCACATATACATAATTAATATAGTCTATATTTAATTGTAAAATATTACAATATATAAATATATATATATATATATATATATATATATATATATATATATATATGTATATATGTATATATATATATATATATATATATATATGTAACATTTTATAATTAAATAAACTATATTAATTATTTAAATCTATCAATACTAGTAATATTCCAGAAATATTCTTCTGCTACACACACTGGGCCCCGCCCCATGCTTGGGTGGCCCTGACTAAAGACCCAAATTGTGATAATTTAGAAAATGTTTCAGTCATAACTAGATGTTCTGTACAAATACGTGGAGTTATCTGTGAAAACTCACTGACAGATATGTGTTTTTTTAAGGTGTTCTGATTGTCCTATAATTGCTATGGTGTTCTGGATGGTTGATAATTAATAATAATTTTATAATCACTTAAATCATGGTTGAAAGCATAATAACTGGGAGTGTGCGAGTGAGAAAATAGTCCCTAGTTAGTAAACAGCAACAGTATTTCATACCCCATGAACTCCCTCCCTCTGAGTCCTTTCTCTCACACACATATTACAACATAAACACCCGCACATTCGCACAGTGCTGTTTACTTCACACACATCTTCGACACTATCTGGTTAGAGCTAAATTCAGAAGTGTCGTCAATCTCACACGAGACGAGTAGAGCAGCTCATCAGCTCATTTAGATTTATGACAGTGACGCCAGCCTCCTGATCCCTATCTGACTGAGACTTTTATTTTATATTTATTTATTTCATTTTTATTCTGTGTATTTATAGATGCGTTTCCGTGAATATGTGTTCATTATAAAGTAGCTGCATGCTCAAGTGTCTGTTGCAAGCTCAGTGTTTATTTATGTACTTTCATTTACGTTACCTGTATATGCTGGACGGTGTTCATTCGCTAGCAATTGCCACAACAGATTACACACATTCGCATGCTGGTATGGACGAAAATGAATGTAAATAAATGTAAACACTTGCTAGAGATGAATAAAAATATTGTCACAGCATATTAAAGCCGGTTAATGATTAGCCAAACAGGAAGACTGTGATGCCGCATGTCACACGTTATAAATCCACGCGCTTTGATTGAATTACGTTAATCTTCTAGTTAATCTCACCAGGGTTCTGGTTGTCCATCGCCACTCAAGGTTACGGCAATATCTGCATATTCCCAGAGGCGTGTTAATAGGCGGTTTCTTTTGTCAGCTTTAATAGTATCAGGGCAGTTGGAGACACACTGCGAGCGAGGTTTTATCTATCTTCTGGCAGGTGTAGCCTTTGGCGACATGGCATTGAAGTCTGAGATCCCCCACCGCCTCTCACGCAAACACGTTACGTGTCTGTCACCTCGCTCCGCTTCCCTGCCATCCGATGAAGAAAAGCAGCCAGAGACTGCTGAATTATTAGTGTTGTGGTAATATGATTACTCCAGCGTGATTAACAACAGGCCCACACACAATGTATGTGGATTTTTCTATAAAGATGCAGTTCCTGAGGTAATGGACGGCACTTCAGTAGCATAGCGGTTTTTGTTTTGAGCTCAGTGCTTGGTAGCTCCCTGGCTAATAAAAAAAAAATGTTCAACGAAGGTTTTACTAACGTTCTCATTTTGTGAAAACGTTATTTTTGAACGTTTAAAACGTTTTTTCAATGTTAGAAAACAATGCAGGCTTTTTGGAAAAACGTACCCGTGGCAACATTTTTGCAAAATACGTTCAATACGTAGTTTCCAACAGAAATGAACACTAGAGGCAGTAAAACAGCAAGCGCTTTTAATCGTACAATTGCACAATTATGTTATGACCTCATAACACTTTTTAACGTAGTGTATGATTTGTAAACGAATATATTTTGGGCTTTTCATCACTTAACCAGTGATGAATATAATCCATATAATCGGTTTTACTAAATGTACTAATTTTACAAGGTGGCTAATTCGTACGAATTCACACGACCTCACTCGTACAAATTCGTACGTTTTTTTGCTAATTCGTACATATTTTACGAGTTACCAAATTCGTAAGAATTCGTACGAATGACCTACCCCTGACCCCGCCCCTAAACCTACCCATCACGTGGGTTTAGACAAATCCTACGAATTCGTACGAGTGAGGTCGTACGAATTCGTATGAATTAGCCACCTTTTAATCACTCGTATGAATTCGTACGAATTGGTCGTGAGATAACGTTGAGTCACAGTAAAAGAGCTCAAAGTCAAGCTAACATGCCGTGGTTACGATTGCATTTTTATGTCACATTTGCTTTTGTTAACACTATCGGGTAGGTTTAGGCTTTGGTCTGTTATTTTAAAATGGAGCATTGAGCTTTTAGCGCCACTCACTGGACATTTCACTTTGAAACTGGCACGAAACGTGGACAACGCAACATATTTTGCGTTTTGCAAAAATGTTCCCACAGGTGCGCTTTTCTAACGAGCCTGGGCTTTTAAAAAACATGGTGTGGCGAGCAGGACGAGGCCGAGGGCCGTGGGAGAAGGGCAGGTCTCGTCCTGCTCGCCACACATGGTTATACGAACGTTAAGGAAATTTTCCATTTTATCATTTTTTATCAGAACGCTTCTTTTGAGTGTTCTCTGAACATTACGAACCAAGTGGTATAACGTTTTAAACCATTGGAAAATGTTTCAGAAAAATGCTCCATGGACAATGTATAAATAACGTTTGTGTGCCAACATTTTGAGAACATTATTAAAGACCACATAACTTTGAACAAACATTTTTTTTAATGCTACTGGAAGAGCGTTTGTTGCGTTCACACCATGTCGCAGTTACCATAATTCTGCGATTCCAACTTGTAAAAGGCATTCATTGAACTTGTAAATACAACTTGTAAACTCTGAATGTTCTGAGAGCTTCGACTTGTACCATGTGACCGCTGTACCACCTGACCAGCTCAGACTAGAACATTTTGAAATTATGGTTATTACGACACGGTGTGAACGGAGCAATCACTTTAAGATAACCTTGCCAGAATGTTAGCGAGGATGTTCCCTGTACTAACTCTATCAAGCATTGCGAGCATTGAGCTACCATAGTTCAGTTGAAATAAAATACGTTTTCAAGGATGTGCGATAGGATGATAAGGATGGATATGGAGAATCAGAGTTGTGAAGAGCAGTGTGGGATGATGGGATCATATTTTCTTTTTATGCCTCAGTACTTTGTCTATAAGGCGAATACTCCCATTGATTCCTTTTGCAAGTCTTCAAGGGCTTAGTCTCTCTTCTCCATACCTTTGATTATCTGAGAGGTCTTGTGTGCCTGATGGAGTCATTTGAAGGATCTTTAAAGGATCTATAAGGTACAAAAGAGCTAAAGCAGACCTTAAGGAAAATCTGCTTTCAGTGCTCCCTTATTGTATGATTGAAGAAGTGTATGTACTTACGCACTACTTTATCTCTGTGTCTGATTCAAAGCGGGCAAAATGCTAGACATAACGAACCGTAACTGACGAAAATAACCGTAAATTTGACCCCTCAGGTCAAATATTGTGCTGCAAACATTTATAGCAGCTTTAATTTGTCAATGCTGGCAAATGACCATAGTATAAGTGGGATAATCCACGGACAGCTGTGCATTAAACTATTTTAAAAGTGTTTAATGCACAGCTATATCTGTGGATTATCCCTTATATATGTATTTGTAAATACAAAGTCTGTACCATATTCTGTTTATTTTAATACAAATTTGAATTTACTTTTATTCAATAGATACATTGCCATTAAAATTAATTAAAAAAAATCTTAAAGCGCTTTAAGGATAAAGGATATGACATATTTGAATATGCTTTCAAAGTATATTTTATATCATTAATATAACATTTTTAAATATTGTTTAATTATAAATGTGATTAGAATTACTTTGAAATGAACAAAACTGAAAATAATGAACAAGACCTTTGTCTCAAAATATATTTGGTAATTTAAACAATTCTCCTTTTCTATCTAAATATGAATATGAAAACATTTTAAAAACATTACATATTTGTGAAATAAAATAAAATATAAAAAACGTAATATTTAATGCCAGCTAGTTCTTATGTTCATTTAATGTACTAAAATAACTAAAACTGAAATAAAAAATGTATGAAAACTATACAGATATACAGCATATATATAAAACAAACTAATAAAAATAAAACTATATGCCATTCATTTTCATAAGATTTTGCATGGGTAATAAAACTATATGCCATTCATTTTCATAAGATTTTGCATGGGTGATGCTTTTAATGTTTTCAAAACAAAACAAAACCAAAAAAAAAAAACTCTTGGGTGGTTTACGGGCTTTATAAGGGGCCTCCGGTTTGAAATAATCTGCTATAATTTTTCACGGGGGTCATTTTGCAGTTTTAATGCTTCTGTCTGGGTTGGAGCTAGTTATGGTGTGGCATAAATATAGTAGCAGTATAAACTCACGCCTTCAGCAGGAAAAAAAATGAGGGGCACAAAACGAGTTTACCAATTAGAGTGATGGAGAGAGAGCTGAGGAGATACTGACAGAAAGGTGCACTGAAGGAAAGAGGAACGAATTAGAGAAAGAAGACTGGTTCTTTCAACTCTTCCAGTCCTGTGGATTTCCCTCTCTCTCTGTATAATGAAGCCCCCAGTTCATCTAATCCCATTAAAGGCCAGATTAATACTTCAGAGCTGATAGCTGAGAGAGTGGTCGCACCACCAGCAGCCAAACCACAGTGTGGACACTCTCTGACTAAACCTAGAATAGAAAGAGCAGAGGAAGGAGAAACGGAGACAGAGAGAGAGGTAGAGTATACATAAATGGGTTCCTGTGGTTGAATGGCTTTAGCCGTGGAGTGTCACAGTAATTAAATTCGAGAGAAAGACTTCAGAAGTCAAATTGTTCCTGTGACCCCACAATATTAGAAACAGCAGCCTGTTAGCGTTAGCATTTGTCATTAACAATAATGAGGAGTGTTTGAGAATTTAAAATAATGGTTTAATAAAGTTAAAGCAGGAAATGGAATCATTTGTAAGCCCATTATATTGTTAGACCTTCATTTAACCAGGAAACCTTGAGATTAAAACTGTTTTGTTTTTATTGCTGGAGTGGCCTGGCCAAGATAGGCAGCTAATTATGCTACACACAAAAGTAAAAAAATAAAATACAGCAATAAATACTTGAAGACCATGCTGAAACAGTTTAAAACTGCCTATGGCGCTTAACTGGTCTCCCAGTCTGGATAGACTGGTCTGTTTGCTGGTTTTAGAGGGGTTTGGGGGAACCTCCCAGCTGCTGGCTTGGCCTGGCTAGGAGAGCAGTTAAACGATGTGAACGCTAGATTGATCAGGATGGGAAATCAGCAAAACCAGTTTATACCAGCTTATACCAGGGGTTTGTTTCAGCAAGGGTGTGTGTTTTACCTCTTTCTTCGTATGTTCTGTCCTAATAGTGAATTACAAAAGTTGCAAAGTCATTGTTTGGCCAGGAACATATTGCAGTGGTAACAATCCTCCACAGTCTAGGGGGCGATATAGTTAGCCAAAAAAAAAAAAAAAAAGGACTGTGGCTGTGTCCTAAATTGCCCCCTATACCCTCATTCACTATTCCCTACAATTGTCCACTAATATAGTTCATGAAAACGTGAATGAAAACGAGTAAGCAAATTCGGACACTGAGTGCGCCGGATGGGCTGCCGCTTTTGCTTGCTATTTAATCATTGTTTGAAACTTTGCAAACTGGCAGGTCTAGTGGTATTGAAAAGATTTATCTTGAACTCTGTCATTGCAATTGGCAACTATGTATAAACATTAATCAAATTATTTACTAATCAATTAAAAATGAATTTATACCTGTATGATATTACACTGTAGCCACATCGGACCAGCAGTTTGGGAAACGGATGGATGATTCTGCTGTGGGCGCCATATTCTGTTCACTCTCGCGTGACTCACAGTGCATTATGGGTATTCGCTAGCCGTAATTGCGGTGCATTGTGGGATTGAATGAGTGCACTCGATAACGTGCACTATGGTTTCGGACATTATACAGCTCGCTATAAACATGTCAACAGTTTACAATTTACAAGTTTACAATTTGACTAACTTGACTAGCTTTGACTAGCTTGCTTACGAGGGTTGTCTTCAAACTGTTGCTGTCATGACAGTAGTTAACTTGAAAAAGACAACTTACCAAAGAAGGAGATAATGTATGCTAAACCTATAGTGTCATTTGCATCAAATATGAGCAGCATACTATCATTGTGTTATGAATTGCACATATTTCAAAATGCAACAATTCATGCAATTGAGCTTGTGTTGCTTGAAAAGTTTGCATTTGTGCACTTTGTGCATCTTCTGAAAGTGTGCTATGCCTTTTCCTCTCCCCTATTAGCATTTAACTTTATATTCTCAGATTAAAGCACGAGATGGATTGAACCCCTAGAGGTTTTTACCTTTTATGACCGTAATCCTTCACAAGCTGTCTGAGCGTGTCAATGAGAAATATCTGACCATCACCGCGTGTGTGGTGGGTACCAGACGGTGCTCTGCCAGGTCTAGAATGGAAGCTCATTAAGGAGCTGGAATATGTCAAATGCAGCTCACCCTGGCCGCCTTATTACTTGCCTATATTCAATAAGTCACTGTCGCATAAGGCAGTTGGAAACCTTCACAATGCAGCCGCTGACCTTTTTAACCGGCATATTCTATTAGCACATGTAAATGGCATAGACTTCAAACTTAAAATATGACGCAGACTGTCTAGCTTCTACTGTTTCGTTGTTGTCAGATGTTGTATTCTGCTGCTAACTATGCACAACTGTTGTGTTAACACAACCTGTGAAGGACATTTGAAGGTTGTTTGGTGAGGCTGATACAAGACGTTGATGGATGTTTTAGTTTCTTACATTGTTGTGTTAGATTGACAATCACTGCCAATCAAATGTACTGATTTTGAATTGGGCTTTTGCATGTGTCGCAAATAGAAATGAAATGGCCAAACAAAATGTATTAATAGTTTAAATAAGCTTAGCATGGAAGATACATGTATATAACTAGCTTCTTGTTTTGTCGCATTGCACCTAGATTCAAAGAGATTTTTGAATCCTTCAGGTGTGTTGTGTGTTATATTTGAGTGTTGGTAGATTTTTGCACTGACCTGTTGTAACACTTGGAGGGGTTTGGTTATGTTATGTTATATTTGAGTGTTGGTAGATTTTTGCACTGACCTATTGTAACACTTGGAGCGTTTTGGTTATGTTTACAAGGAGTGCCGCACAAAGAAAAGTCTTCACAAACCGCATGTAAGCGTATAAGCTGATAATCCAGCAATTGTAAATGATCCGATGCTGAAAAAGTTGTGCGTCTCGGTTTTGTGTATGTGTGTGAGCGTGTTTGAATTTCTTCTCCAACTCTAATTGCTGTTTGCAAATCGCAGTGCTTTGGGTACTTTTAAGAAATGGCTTACTGACTTTCTGCATGGGCTTATTACATGCTGTGTCACTTGCTTTCTGTTGGATGCTTGTCTTTTATGTGCTTTGAAAACAAAACCACAACCAGTATGTCAGCTGTAACTATGTACAGTAGCCTTGCAGGGGATTTATGTTCCAGCATGACTATTAAAACAGCATCACTGATTAAAAAGACGCTATGAACATTTGAAAGCAGTAGTGCTTGGTTTGCCTTTCACCTGCAGCATTAGGACTTTTCATCTGTGCTTTAAATCATTTAGCAAAAAGGAAATAAATGTATTTCATGGATGGTTTAAGAGAATAACAAATTATGATATAAAAAATGTATTCAATGTAAGCCAGTAAGGTCAAGAGCTTCAAATGCAAGCAACCATCTGCTTATGTTGAATCATACTTTTTTTAAGTCAATCATATTTCAAGAGCTGTCTATTCTATTGTTATTGGTGCTGATTGTTACTTTTAACTCAGGTTTTACTTCCAGACAGATTAAAGTGCTACAGTGAATAACCTAAAAGATCAAGGATACCTATGTACTAGAGTTTACCCTATGTTATCTTTCCATAAAATGCATGATTTGAGTGAACATTCAGTTCTTGCTTTTCTATGTGAAGCCATCCTAATGGGTTGGTTTTGTAGGAGTGGGTGGGTTGGTGTTTATGGGGCGGGGGCTCCTTCCTGTCTTCCCTTTTGTTTCTCCTCCCCTTTATTCCTTTCCTCATCAAAAATGAGCACCTGCACAAATGCACTTCCTTCCCACCTGAGCACTGACACACTCTCCCCTTCCATCTGTGTTTTCCTACCCAGAATTCCCTATCTTCCCGACTCACGATGGCCGTGAGATCCCATTGGAGCAGCATAGTTCCGGCATTGCCATTGGCGGCGCGGTTGGTGGGGTGGCCCTCCTGGCGGCCGCCATCGCGCTGCTCGTCTTCTTCCTGCGGCGTCGCCAGCGCACCTTTAAGGGTGACTACAGCACCAAAAAACATGTGTTCGGAAATGGATACAGCAAAGCCGGTGGCGTGCCTGCCCATCCTCCGATACCCAAGAACCTGCAGTACCCCGACGACTCGGACGATGAAAAGAAGCCGGCTCAAATTAGCGGGCCCGGCGGTTTCGAGGGAGGCGATCGAGATTTCGACGGCAACTCTGAGGATTTGAAGAGACCCTATTTCACCGTAGATGAAGGCGAAAGTCGTGATTACGACGAACGGACCCTCGCCTTCCAGTACGACCCCGAGCCCGAGATCGCCGACGACATGGTCTCCCAAACCGACGGCTCTGTTATTTCAAAGAAAGAGTGGTACGTGTAGAGTGGCATGCAACGTCAAGGAAAAAAGATCAACGACCTTTTGCCCTCTCCTGCATCCGACCACATCCACCCACCTCCATCACTAGAACCCTCCCTCAATGTGTTTATCCTTATCTGCACATCCCACCCCTGACCCAGTAACCTCCGCCCCCATCAGAGTCCACCGAAAACAGCTGTAGAAAAATAGCTTGCGGCATCAACACGTCATCATCCATTGCACATCCACATGCTTTTAGATGAACCTGCTACGACAACAAGAAGTTTTCTCACTGACCGATGCCAATCGACATCCAGTAAGGCTGGACAGGCAGGTCGCTTGAAAATATTACAGTGTATTATCCTTTTTTGTCTCATTTTGTTGTTATTATAAATGTATTAAATGTATAAAAAGAGACTGTAACTGTTTTGGAAAGGGGTATATTGCTGATCATGTTGTGAAAGTCTTACACTGGATGTACGATTATTTTTTTATCTGTTTGTCTTTTTTTAAATCTCTTTAGCATATTACCATTGCTTTTACATTAATAGTTTTGTTCATTTTTATATAGTCTTGCTTTTTATATGGAATGTTGGTTACCTAAAAATGTGGAACTAAATAGTAGAATAATTATTCTTGCTCAAACTTGTCATTTATAAGGTCATAGGTCACATCAACACTATTGTGTTTAATGGAATCATCATAATTGTGCAGTTCTTAAAGCAACATCTTAAAGGTAGGTCCAGAACTAACGAACGAGGTCCGAAAATGTGGCATAGCCTGAAAGCGTACAATCCAATGGGGGGGGGGAAGCATGTGGGTTCTGACTGCTCTCCAAAAACAGTATTTATTTTAAGACCCGGCTATGCTGAGAGCTGAGGAACACATCTGCAGCGTTAGTCATATGCTCACTGCAGTCACGCATGCAGAACGGGGCCTAGACAGATATACTACACCCACCTACCCGCCCCTCAATCTCCATGCCAGTCTTAGTCAGTCTCCATCCATAGATCCACCTCGGATGTGCCATCCCATGTAGTGTTTTCACAGTGATGCTTTCCAAAATCCATTTCCTCTGAAACTCTTAAGACGCAAAAGGATAATCCTGTATAATGTGGTGTTGTTATAAAGACAGGGTGTTTGTTATATAGAGTTGGTGATGTGGAGTGGTCAAAATGTTCAATTCAAGATCTTGTAAATATGAACAGGTTCAACGGTAATGTTTAGCTCCACAGGGGATTTTTGTGTCAACCACCATTTAAAGCCTTTTGATGGAATAACTTTTTTTTCCGAGAGCAGGTAGCGGTAAAGGCATGGGTCATGGGAATGAAATTGCGGAAACGTCTCAAGCCAAAGTGAAATCAGAGGTAAACATGGCAGCAACTGGGCATCACAGACAGGCTTGTTATGTGCCGCTGGATCTTTGAAAGCCCAGGATCTGCTGCGAAGCCAGAATCCTTTCCAAATCCTTCCTGATCATCTATAAGGAGCAGACCTGTTGGCTACAAATTAGTATGTATTCAAATGAATAAAATGGCTGTTCATCAAGATACTGGCACACCTGTTTTGGCTGCAAAATGTACAAGCATTTTTAATGCATGTGTGTGTTTTTTAGTCACTCTTTGTTTGGTCCAGCCTTTTGTCTCACTTTTTTGAATCAGGGTTTGGTGTTCAGTGCAAGTTTTACACTAAAGGATTGTATTTCCTAGAGACAAATATCCTCCCTAACTGCATCCATATCACCCAACAGATAAAAACGCGTTAGTGGAATTTATCATGGCTTGCCCATGAAATATTTAATTCTCTTGCCTGCCTTAAACGGGACGCTGTACAAGATGAGAGATTAGGATGCTGAACCGCTGTAATCACATAGACAATCCAGGAGGACCTGTAAATGGAGGAAACTCCAGATGAACGCCACTTACTTCAGAATTATCGGCCATGAGCAGGGCGGCACAGAATCTGATGGGTTTTTTTCTGCATTAAAGCTCAGAGCACCACACTCCTTTTGGTGGATGAAGCCATTATCAAAAGAATCGACATAACAAACAAACTAAAACTTGCAGCCGCAGACCATTCTTTATGGTCCAAACCATGAGGAAAGCTGAAATATGCTAACATCTAAGCTACATATGAATAAAAACCTTATTGCTTGACCCATGCACATCTTGATTTGACCTAAAACGGACCACATGATGAATAACTGTACATTTGTTGCTTAGCAAACCTTGTATTTTAGCTTAGTAAGGTCAATGTGCAGCGTTATACAAATTGCAGTGCCTATGACGTGTGAGATGTAAGGTTTTGTCTTTATTTAGATCTGATTCCTGTACATATTGTTTTATTTTTTAGAGTTATTGTGTCTTGTCTCCCCTCACTGTACATTTTTACGACATTGACACGATAAAGATATGAATCTACGCAAGTTGGCCAGCGTGGTGGAAAGCGCATCGCCTGGACTTCGAGTATTATAGAAGCTGTATTTTTACCAGGTTTTTTAAACCCTCATAAATAGACATTTTCTCTCTGCTTCACGTGACATGACAAAATACAAAAAGCAGCACATCGCTGGTCTGTCAGCACTTTGTTAACCAGCTCACAACTGGAAACCTGCTGCGTAATCATGACCGTCATTAAAGAGACTGGCATCACTTAAGCTAAAGCACAAGTTTTTGTTCCAGAAATGTATTTAGTTGTTCATTTTATATGTAGTTATGTTCATATCACTTTCATTTCTCTTTCATTCTTCCATTGACAACATGCTCCCAGGGTTTTGTCAATTTAAGGGTTCTTTTTTCTTCTAAAGCTAAGCACAAGTTACCCATCCACCAAATAGCTATTTTGGCTTTAAATCTAAAATAAGAGATTTCAATTGACTACAATTAATTTTCATGACCCATTTTTGCTTTGTTGTTTACTTTTCTTTTAATAGAGTAGTCTAACTGGAGTATCAGTTGATGTTGAGGCTTCTAGCAACATTAAATAGCTTGGGCGTACTAAGAAAAACATACTTTTTTAAAATATTGTTCAACAGACAAAATATTGCTTTTTTACGTTCCTCGTTTTCTTTAGATATACAGATTTTAGATTTTTCATTCCAGATTCTCATGTCTTTCTAACTGCCCACTTCGAAGCCTGACATTCCACTGTAAATAATGTACCTTGGAAACTATAGCTGGGTTTACTGTATGTAGGGGGAACTGAAATGGTGGAGTTTCAAGTCTGGACGTTGAGCGGAAACGGAACTAGAAAACAAATTAGACCGCTCGGGCGGCTGGAGATGTATAGCTAATTGCCATAAATCTACTTTGACATTGACTTGGGTAGATAGGTTTTGATATGTTAATGCGGTGTGTATAGAGATGTGGGGCTGATGCATTACAATGACTTTGTACATAACTGCAACAAAACAAACAAACATACAAACAAACAAAAAAAAAACAAAAAACATAAAGAAAGATCTTGTCTTCATGCAGCCGTGTGAATGTATGTCTGCTGAGGTCGGTAATGATATGAAAAAAATATATATATTGTTCACATGTGTTGACCCAGTGAAGTAAACTGTATTTGCTTTAAAACATTAAATGATTTCAATGTTCAAAGATGCTTTTATTTGTTATCTTCTCTTTACACTTCACAATTATGCAACTGTGTTTTATTGTCACATTATGTAGATAGTCATAATATTGAATCTAGAAATGTAATTTTTATTCATTTAAATCATTTTTAATATATTGTCATATTTAATAATGTTACAACAAAGGCCCATAGAGCATGCTCAAAATATTGTTATGATTGTATTCTCTAACACTTTAATTGTGTTATTTTATCCTTTTTCATTGGTATTTGAACATGTTTTTCTTCATGTGTTGTGTTTTTACAATAATAGCATAATTCATTATTTTTATCATTTTGTTTATATACAGTATGCGTGTGCGTGTAGACACAGTTTTTATATAAACATTTTGTTTTCTGTTAACTTAATTCATAATCTAACATGATCTCATCAGTATTTTTAGACAAGTCAAAACAAGCCAGGTTTATTGTCATTCCAGTCAATATACGTCTCCAGTGTAACTTACAGAATGTGAGCACTGTAAACAATACGCACAATACAGAATAAACAAAGAATGAATACTGAAACAATAGGGGTTATGAATCAGGGTTAGTTTAGTTTGCTTAATTACAAACTGACATGTGAAAAATAACAAACTATGTACCAAAACTGCAAAATGAACAACTGTACGTGTGATAATGTACTCATACGGAAAATATTGAGTATAAAGCAAAAAGCCCTGAGATGCTGTGTGTTAGAGTGACCACATAAGGGATCAAAAACAATATGATTAAAGGTACACTATGTAACTTTTTCTTGTTCAGAATGAACAAAATTTACATAATGAATCAACATCATCAATCCTTCTTCCAAAATGTGTTTTTTGTCTTTCCCTGATTCACTATGGTAAGCCTATTAGTGTTTATATTTTAGACCTAGCTGGATGTTTTTCGTGGTAAATTGCGTGCGTACGTCACTCACCTGTGCGTGTCTCGTCATAGTAAATAGAGAAAAGTTGCTCTTGCTACTTTCACACGTACTGTACATGGTGTTGGAGTGGCGTGGGTTAGTTATCACACCGTGTGAGAACGATTAACATTGTTAAGCAGCTAAATCTCCAACCTCCAGGGAATCACCCGTTTTAAACAAACACCGAACAGAGGAGAGTCTGCCGGCAAAAAGAGAACACTACGGAGCTCGTAATAAAACGTGAATCTACATTGGCTTGGCTTTTCGGAGATGCCCAGAACTGAGGGATTTGAAATGTTGTAAAAGAGAAGATGGTCCTTTTATTACTCAACAGGTGAGTAAGGTATTGTTATTGAACAGAGAAATGGTCATATGTAGCTCTCTAACAGAGTTCATTAAAGCATTATCTGTTGTGAAGGGTCATTTCATTATCGTTCTTGTAGCGCTGTGCTGGAATTTATTTTCATGGAAGCACTGTGTCTATTAATAGCTACAGTAATGTCTTCAGCTAGTCAGCTGGAGATCCTTTCCTGGCTAAATCTCCTAAGACTAGTGAATGTGTTATGAGCAGTAGGATGACCATGTTCATTAAGCACAACCAAAACTATGTTCTGCCGCAAAATGCAGTTTTGTTTTTTAATCGCTAGAGGGACAAAACTTACATAGTGTACCTTTAAAAATACAAACATTTCAAATAAACAGTGACATATATTATTAATAATACGCAGAATAAACAATTCTTTGTTTATTGCAAATACGATTGTGATTAAAAATCCCTGCTGAAATGATTCAGTTGTTTGTTTTTTGTTTTAGATTTTCTCAATATGTCGATGTTATGTCATATTGTCCATCTTATGAATACTGATGAGTGTGCATCAGATCACACAGAGTTAAATTAGTCTCACATTAGTTTCTCACGTTATCTTTGATAAATGGCGTCTTGCATTTGACACAGCTTTTAAAAGCTTCTGTCTGTAAAATGTATAATATAAATATAAAAATGATCTGTGTTTAATAGAAATGCAGTTGTAAGCTCCAAAACCCAATGGTAGCAAACAGCTGGACGAGGACTCCCTACCGCGCAAACCGATACTTCTATTGAGCAATGCAAATCATTCACTTTTTTTCACTTAGAAATCACAGAAAGAAAAAAAGAAAACGTTATTCACTATGAATAAGTGATACAACATGCATGGTCTATTTTCACAGCGAGGGCAATTACTTTTCCATCATCCAGTGCTTTTAAATTCAGCCCTTGATCAGTTGAGCCACCCCTGAAAGAGCATTCGCAGATGGGAACGGGAGAGTGCAGACTTGCTTGCCAGGGTTCCTGGAGAGCAGCTGTCCCTGTACGTCTCCTCAAAGCTCTCTTTGTAGCCCCACGGGTCTTTGAAAGCATATTCACTCGTGATAAGCCTAAATGATACGGAATCAGCCTCGTTCCCTCCAGAGCGAGCGTCCATGCTGTCACTCAGCAGTGCAGGGAAAGAGAATTTGGCTACATGAAAACTCTCCCATGAACGGCACAGCCAGGGTCATAGTAAGACTGTGAATTTGATATGAGTTATTGGAACAGGTCATCCAGAAAACATTTACCCACCCTCATGTCATTTCAAAGTTTTTTTTTTTTTTTTTTTTTTTTTTTTTGCGGGGGGAGGAACAGACCAAAATGTAAGTTGTTATTCACTCCACATCATAGTCAGCATACAGATATTAAATGTAATAATAATATTTTGGTAACGCTTTAGATTACAGCCCGGGAAGTACTGAGTACTTAAAGCGATTTTACAGTGTAACGTTCGGTAATTATAGTGTACCTATAACGTACTTACAATATAAGTATAAGGGAACAATATTTTAAGTTTGGGGAATAAAGGTGTAATAACCAGGAAAATTTTACAATTATTTATACTGTAAGTATTAAAGAACTAAAGGGTGCTTACTATTATGATATAACAATCTTACATTTGGGAGCAATTTAGCAAGAACACACCTTTTTGAAATAATGGTGAACCAGTACATACTGTATAGGCTTTTTAAAAATTACAGGGTACATATCTATGCATTTATAAAGTAATCTTTTTAACAAAAGTGCACTGAAAACGAAAACTATTGCAACTTTTGCTTAAATATTGGGGAAAGATACTCTTGTTTCATGTAGTGGTGCTTGTTACCCTCGTGTTCCATGTAGTTGCAGGGTAAGTGTGACGTTGCGGGCTGTAAATTAAAGTGGTGCTTGTTACCCTCTTGTTCCATGTAGTTACAGGGTAAGTACAATAAAAATGCATACACACAATCTTATATCACTGACTCGGAAACCTTTATTTATTATACAAGCACCACTTACCCTGTAACCACATGAAACCGGATTTATTTCCCAGTATATTTGAAAAAAATTGCAATAGTCTTAGCTTTTCTTGCCTTGAAACATGTTAGCCCAAACTTAAACATCTGCACTTTTGCTATAAAAAAAATATATGTATATATATATATATATATATATATATATATATATATATATATTTATAAATGCATAGATATGTACCCTGTCATTTTTAAAAAGCCTATACAGTATGTATTGCCTTGGTACACAATTATTACAAAAAGGTACACAGTGTATGTTCTCGCTAAATTGTTCCCAAATGTAAGATTGTTGTATCATAATAGTAGAATAAGTACCCCTTAGTTCTATAATACTCACATTATAAATATATTTTTATTTCTCCTGGTTGTTACCCCTTTATTCCACAAACTTTACATATTGTTCCCTTATACTTACATGTAAGTACTTTATAGGTACACAATAATTACAGAAAGTTACACTGTAAATTCCTCTTAATTACACAGTACTTTCCGGGCTGTAATCTAAAGCGTTACCAATATTTTTATATAAATGACAGGTCAAATTAGAGCGCTTTTGAGTTTTCATGATTGTCCAAATGGCATGCATGTGTTTTACTTTTATGATTTCAGTTGAACCGGGTTCACAATATGTACACAGTGAACACATCCTGCTCTCTACTGTTTGTTTAGCTGACGGTTTATGATAAGACCGTTTTCAGGCGCGTACTGTATATATGTATTAATGATAAACGAATACACCACAGCAAACAATACAGTTATACGTTTATAAAAGTTGTAATTTAGTCAATATAATAATACAATTATTTATTGATGTATTCGGGGTCACTTGATTCCAATACCACTTTGGTGATCCATGACATTTTTAAAGCTTTTTATTTTTTATGTACTCTCATCTCCACCCCAGGGTCTTCTTGACTGACTTGTCTCTCTCTTTTCAGCTATTGTAAAACAGCAAACAAATAAAACATACAGTCAGACAAACTTATCAAAGTTATTGTAAGACAAAAGGATCATACAAAGTTATTTTAAAGTTATCAAACAAATGATCAAATAAAAAAGACAAAGTTATTGTAAGAAAGAACATAATCAAATGATCAAAGTTCTTGACATGATCAAACAAAATCATCAAAGTTGTCGGAAGAACAAAATGATCAGGCAAAGTTATTGTAAAACAAAATAATCGAACAAATGATCAGACAAATGTTCAAATCAAATAATCAAAGTTATTTTAGGACAAGAATTATTGAACAAAATGATTGTAAGTCAAAATTATCAAACGATCCGATAAAATGACTAGAGTTATTGCCAGGAAAAGATAAAGAAAAGATCAAATAATCAGACAAAGTTGCTGTAAAACAAAATGATCAAACTCATTGTAAGAAAAAAAAAATACTAGAAAATAATCTTGCTGATTCTCGGGAGAAGTGAATCACAGTTTCTCTATGTTTCAAGGCATCGGTTTTTCGTGTTGGGTTTTTATGTTTTATGGGGAATTTCCATAGAGATAATCATTTTTATACTGTACAAATTGTATATTCTATCCCATAACCCTAAATCTACCCATCACAGAAAACTTTCAGCATAATTTACATAAAAAAAAAAACATCTTAGTATGATTTATAAGCGGTTTTCCCCATATAGGGACCAAAAAATGTCCCAACAAGGACAAGGATTTCGGATATTGCCATCTTTTTGGGGACGTTTTGTCTCCATAACGTAGGGTATACCTGAACCACACATGCAAATATGTGCGTAAACTGCATGTAGACATGTTTAAAACATGGAGTTGTGAAAATAAATAAAAGATAAATAAGAGTTGCATATAAAATGAAAACAAAACCAGCGAAATCAAAAACAGCTCATTTAATATTTCCGCCATTGTGAGGTTGACACATCACGGAACATTTGATGAAAAAGTAAAGGGAAAGAAAAAAAGTACCCTATTATGAAATATCACACAAATTTGTAATTTGTAATCATTGTGTCAGACTATCATCAACTTGAAGACAAGAAGAGTCTCATTAATCTGGCTTCTGCTTAGATGTTTGCACTTACACACTTTTCTTTTCTTTTTTTTGGCAGCAAAACCAAGAAGTGTTTCATTACAAAAAAGTCAAATGACATTATGAAGCCGTAAATCTCTGATAGCTTTCTGCGTGATTTGCTTCTTCCATGCTGTCATGCCTAACTCGCATAACATAAAGATAGAATTTTACATAAACATGCAGCTAAAGAGAATCATATTTGATCCACAGTCCACTCAGATTCTCAGCCTACATGGATAATGCAGAAATATTAATTCCCTGAATGCAATTTTTCTTCATGTAGAGACAAATTGAGATATTTCCATACTGTACCAGATAAGGAAAACAAATATGTTATGAAACTTTTGCTTATTTCTCGGGCATGTAGTTTCATATGTCTAAAAACCACAATGCCTTTGCTGAGGCAACACCCTTAACATGACCGAGATCACCGTGGTGTAAAAACTCCACTATCAGTTTTTAGTTTGTTTCTAAACAAATATAACTTTATCTTAAAACAGATCAATGAAACCAGAAAGGCAGCATAAGATATAAAGATATGCAATTGGTAATTCCTATTACTTTAATACTTTGTTGCTGAATAACCGATGGCGCTGTAAAAACATACAGTATTATTCACCGAAATGACTGTTATTTGTATCTCTCCGTTGATTAACACAGTCTGATGTTTAAAGATAATGAGCGAATCACTAAAGTTTGATCTCTAACTGTGATCGACTGGCATGTTTTGTATTATCAAACGGTTGAAAAAAAACTGGAGAAGTGACTAGATGAAATGCATGAATCGCATGAAACCTGTCAAGGACACTATTTCTCTGCAAAGTCAGGAGGAAAAAATAAGAAACTATATTCAGCCTAAACATTTGTATTGTGCTACTTAATTTTGCCAAATGTTTACCATAATTATCATTACAGTAATGCAAAAAACCAAACAAACAAATAAATAGAATCTAATAATCATAAAAAGGGAAGAAAAATTCAATTGTGAAGTAATTCTTGTAAATGTTGTAATGCTTTTAATTAATGCCGATTGAAATGAAAATGAAATGTGTTTCAGTAAAAAAAAAAGTTTAAAACAAGTATTTACAATTAGTACACTGAAAAAGTAGTCCTTTGTCTTCATTCAAGTTAATGTCAAACACAATCTACACAGTCTCACAAACATGAAAGGTTTCTTTATAGGATCACTGTCTACAAAATAGTCCAACAAAAGTATTTTTTTTTTCATATATTCTGAACAAATACTGTAGAAAAAAAACCTTGTATTACTCTCTCAGATTTAAAAAATATATCTATAAAGAAAAATGCTTTTAATCCTTCATGAGCTGAGAAAGAGAATAGAGCTGAAAGCATGAAAGTGAGCCAGCGTGCAAAACCAGGACATTATAAATAAAACGAGAACCACTAGTGCCCTTTGCAAACACATCAGAACAGTCATTCTTCATGGTTTAGTAGTTTGTTGTATTCCCCAGAATGTTCCAATTAAATGTCAATCAGAAAAGCATATTTTCAGACATATTGGTATAGCACATGCTGTACTTTGTTTTGTAAAAGATTCACAGTGTAGAACTTATCCACGAATACAATCTAAGGAGCTCATTTCAAGAGCTTCATTGTGGCGACTGTAACTTTAAAAGTGTACTGTTATAATCATATACTTTTATAAAATCATTAATTATTTTTTTTTTTTTTTTTAAGTATCTGCTTTAGAATATGTATTCAGATCCTTAGTAAATAAATAGTTAGGCAACATGCATGCACATGCATCTCACCATGAATCCAAGAAACATATTTTGTTGATCTAATCAGCAGGCCATATCATGTTTCGTGTCAGTTCTTTTCATTAATTGAAAAGCTTTAGTCTAGCGTGATAAATACACACAGGAATTAGCTTGCCTACTCAAAAACTGAGCTTATGTTTCAGCTTTCTCCCGTAGAGTCAGGAACATATTTTATTAGTAGTGCCTGTTGTGGTGAACATCACTATTACTATATACTTAGAGTTAGGCATTTCAACAAACCCCTTACGTCACCATTTAACAGTGATCATATGTATTTTAAAATGCTAGCTGATTTTTTTTTTTTACTTGCAACTAGAGGATTCAAATGCGAAGCAATGCCCTGGCAACCACCTACAACACACTAGAAACTTCATATAAATGCCCTGGTAACCATCTACAGCACCCTAGCAACGACATATAAATGGCCTGGCCACCACCTACAATAACCTAGCAACTAAATAGCTGCATCCTGGCTACCACTGGCTACACCCTAGCAGCAACATTACAATGCCCTGTAAACCACCTGCAATATCCTAACAACTGCATGTCAATGCCCTGGCAACCACCCACAACACCGTAGTAATCACATAAAAGACCCTTTCTTTCACCCACAAAACTACTGCATCAGAATGACCTGACAACGACCTGGTGCCACTTAAAGCAACCACATAGCAGTATCCTGGGAACCACTGGCTACACCATAGAAACCAGATACCAATACCCTTGCAATCACCCAAAATGCCCAAACAACTATTTACCAATACCCTGGCAACCACCCGCTACACCCTAGAACCCGCATATCAATGCCTTGGCATGGTCAGACAGTTTTGCCCAAGCAAACACATAAAAATCCCACAATACCCTAACGACTGCATGCCAATTCCCTGGCAACCACCTGCAACACCATTTGAACCACATAAACACCCTTTTATTTACCAGCGAAACCCTAGCAACTGCATTGTAATGACCAGGCAACCACCTGCTACAACCTATGTTAACATTCTGACAACCACTGGCTACACCCTCACAACCACATACCAATACCCTGACAACCACCCACTACACCCTGGCAATCACATAGCAAAACTCTAGAAACTACATTGCAATACCATGACAACTACCTACAACAACCTAGCAACCACATAGCAATGTCCTGGCAAACACCCACTACTCTCTAGCAATTGCATAGCATCATGCTGGGCACTACATTGCAAAGCTCTGGCAACAAATCACAACTGCATTTCAACACCCTGGCAATCACCCGCAACACCCTAGAAACTACATAGCAACGTTCTGGCACCAACCCACTACTCCCCTGCAATCGCATAGCATTTAGCTGGAAATTGCATCACAATGCTCTGGCAACCCACCACACCCTAGCAACTGCATATCAACACCGTGCCAACGACCTGCAACACCATATGAACTCCATAGCAATACCCTGGCAACCACCCACTACACCCTAACACTGCATTTAAATGCCCTAGCAACCATCTACAACACCCTAGCAATCACATACTGTAGAAACGTCCTGGCTACAACCAGCAACACCATAGCGACTACATATAATTACCCTTTCATTCACCTGGAAAACTAGCAACAGCATCATAATGACCCAGCAACCACCCGCTACATCCTATAGCAACCACATTGCAACATCTTGTAAACCACCGGCAATAGAGTGCCGAAGTTATGACGTCACTTTGTAGGACAACTGGGAAGCTAGCAGCGCATGGGTTCCCTCGATCGAAAAGCTATGCATTTTCCCCATAGACTTTTGGAAAATCGCAAAAAATAAGATCTGTGTTCAACAAAGAGTTGTGAACCTTACACATTTTGCCTATCAAGATAATCTTTTCAAGTTCATCCAAAATGTATACATTTTGAAGCCTAAATAAAGCCGTCATATATTTTTAAGACACAATAAAGTTTAAAAAACCACACGGAGGTTATAACTGGTGTGTTTTATGTCATAGATCAAAACATGAAAATATTTAGAGGCTTTGTTCACCACAGACCTTATTTCAGGCGATTTAGCAAAAACCCATTCAAAAATCCCGTAGACTTTAGAGCGAGGGAACCGGAAGTGCTAAAATGCTAACTCACTTCCGCGTTTTGGCCTACAAAGTGACGTCATAACTTCGGCACTCAATACCCTAACAATGCGTGACAATGCCCTGGCAACCACCCATAACATAGCACTCTAACACTGCATATAAATGCCCTAGCAACCATATACTGTACAACACCCTAGCAATCACATGCTGTAGAAACATCCTGCCTACCACCAGCTACACCATAGCAACCACATATAATTACCATATCATTCACCTTGAAAACTGTAGCAACTGCATAACAATCATCCTACAACCACCCGCTACATCTTATAGCAGCCACATAGCAACATCCTGGCAAACACCCAAAATACCGTATAGTAATACCCTGGCAACCACCCACTATACACCCTAGAAATCACAAACACAAACCCTCGAAACTACATATACATGCCCCAGCAACCATCTACAACTCCCTAGCAATCACATACTGTATGGCAACCCCAACCTAAACCTTAGTAACCGCATGGTTTTTGCACAAGCAAACATATTAAAATCTATTTAATATGTGCTTTGTTGTGAGTAGAGATATGCCCTCAAATTGAACAATTTAATCTCTTTGGTAGCTTACACAGAAGCTTATCAATTTTGTATAAATGCAGATTTGAAAGGGTTTAATTGAGTATGTGTTTGCCTTGCGCACCATCATTATTGTTATCATAAGAGCACCACCTCTTAGTTGTGTGTTTATTTGCATCTCACTTACAGCTCTGTAAATGAGCTGCAGAGCAAACAAATGGATCAAGTCTCGAATTAATTGGTTGGCATCTTTGAAATGAAAGCGAGCCACCATGCCCATCCAATCAGTGCTTCAGTAGCGTCACATTAAGAGCTGGACATTACTATTCCGTTAAAGGTTGCCAGCTTAGAAAGAGGAACTCAAAAACCAGAACCTCTGTGGAACCGCTGACACCGCTGTTCTGCTAGAGCATTCTGGGTAGGCTGGGGATTCACACAAGAAGTCTCCAAACTGTGTCAGTTTTTTGAGAGATTTAAGTAAGTGTGTATGCGAGAGAGAGAAAAGGAAAGAGAATTTTCTCGTTCTTCACATGTCAGTATGCCTTTGTGCTAAGGCTCCTGAGACTGTAGTATTTGTTTTTCTTACTTCTATGTCTTTTACTTAGCAAGCAGAAACAAAACTGTACAATATAAATAACTAACATAAAAGAAGTTTCTCTTCAACACAATATTTTGAGTGTTTATGTCAAAAGCAGCTGCCTGTCAGTATATGCTGAATGATTTATAGTACCACACCTTAAATACGAAAGCAAGATACACAGTCAACTGTTGCCGAGTTAATTGCAGGTTTTAAACATTTCTGCACTATTAAAGTTACAAACAATAAAACATAGCTTCAAACACGATTCAAACACACCCTTGTTTCTCTTGTGGATGTAGACAAACTCAGACTGAAGTCAACATGGTTTCTGCTCATTTCTTTGTTGTTGTCAATAAAACTGAAATCCCAACACACTCTTATTGCAATTGTAACAGTTTTACATTTTGCCGAATTGGTGGCTAATTCAAATGAATTCGTAAAATCTGACCTTGAAAACACTAACACTAAATTTGCAAGTTTTTGAAAATTATACCGTACAAATGTGAACTTGTGAAATGTGGTGACGGCGTGCGCATGCTTATTACGTGTTCAGTCTGTAGGCGCACGGTTTTTCTTTACAAAGTGACATCAGTGCATAATACAGCGTTTTTAATCGTTTGCGCGAATCCGTGTAAACGGGATAGTTTTGGCTTTGTTGTCATCTGTACGCGAAAAGCACAAAGGAAAAAACGTTTCAGTTTTTAGTATATCGTTGTCGTGTAAACGTAGCCTCAGTTGTGAGTTTTCGTACAAAAGCACATCTGCTTATCCCCACTAACGGTTTCGGGATGGACCTTTTTAAAAGCAGAGGCTCTGTTCTTTCTTTTGATATATTGCATGTTCAAATATTCATACAACAAAATATTCTGGGGGCCATGAAAAATTTGTGAAAATGGTCAAAAACGCTGGCGGTGGCAGGCAACTTTTGGCGGGGAAAGAGTTAAACACAGTGATGAACTTTCTTCTTCCGTGTCCTATATCTGGTTTACATTTTTGTTATTAAAAAAACAAGCAAGCAAGCCCAGCCCATGTGAGAAAAAATTACGCAAAAGTAAATTAACACGTTACTTTCTATAAAAAGTAACGCAATTAGTTCCTTTTTTACGGAGTAAAGCAGTGTTGTAACACATTACTTAACATAACGTTCCCCAACACTGCTCTTTCTTTTCTAAAAGACCAAACTTTTTTGACTGGCCCTATCTACGTGCCGAAGCAGATAGAAAAGAGACTGATCTTGTGGGTATATATAGATTTCGAGTTGGAATAAGCATATCATGAGATTTGGGAAACAGTCATACACTTTATGTTCTTTGTTTGCTTTCATTATTTTCACAGTTTATTACGTACTTGTTTCTTACTACCTAGCAACCTCGTAAATTGCCCTTTCATGATGCTACATGTATTGGCATGACATTTCGTTTGGATTTCCAAATGTCCATAAAAACTGCTTAATATATTCAATTATTTTGACTGGAAACATACAGTAAACGAAGCTTAATAGGCTAGACTATAAGGTTCAATAATGTAAGTAAAATATGAAAAAATTAAGTTCATTTAGCTCATTCTTAGAAACCCATATAGCTTTGCCAAAACATTTCATGCATAGCTTATTCGAACAATCTGTTAGTGCCATAAAATATATACTGTACCCGTTTCAAACTTTTTTGTTTGTCGTATTTCACACATTATTTGCTTGTTTTACTGTTTTAACGTGTAAATATAAAAACCAGCTCTCAAGGATACACATGGACCTTTTCCAAAACATAAAGTGAGTTTACCCAAAAGTTACTTATGTTTGTTTCTACACAACATACATTAAAACATTTATGTTTGGTGATCTGTTATGCAAGCCTCTGGATCACAGAGAAACCTTACCTAAAATACATGTGCGCTAAATGTTTAAAAAGCGCACTTTTAAATGAGCAAGCATTCAACATTACCCGCATTACACCTTGAAACTATGGAGAGAGAGATTTGGTTCTCACAGCTGAGCTCCAGATGTCTTTCCGTTGTATTTTTGGACTTTGTTTGTATATGTTCATGTGCCATGCAAGGTTACTGTGATAATTTATAATGTAGTGAATTGCAATATGTTCACAAATGGAGGTAACAGTGAGTTACTAGAACATTCTGTCCAGCTACGTACGGCTCTTTTAACAGTAGGTACTGTATTACCTTTCCAGGACCGGTAAAAGGAAGGAAGGAAGGTATGTCATGGGATTTTAGACGTGTCCTGGAGATTCATATTGTCCAGAAAATGATTCTGGAACACAGTTTGGACATGAATCAGATGGTAGAATTGTTCTCTATCATATTTTTTTCTTGTGTATTGCACCCATGATGCAAACCTGTGGAAACGGTGAGGCTATTTGCTTTAAAAATACATCTTTGGCCACAACCGTTTTTTTTTTTTTTTTTTTTTTTTGTGTACCAATACATATTTACCTTTGCTCCTGGCCTGCCTGACATCAGTCAGATATTGGTAGGCATGGTGGTGCATGTAGTGAGTGAAGTTACTGCTGACAGGGTCTAACCTCTCCACTTCACCTGCAGAGTCAACAAGCCCACGATACTGATTAAGTTACTAGCAAGGATTTGCCAAGCTGCCCTTCAGTGCTGATTCCTGCAAAATGCAAACAAACTTCCGCCCTGACAGACTCCGGTCCCTTTGTTCCCAGGGAGCTCAGGGACGCTCAGTACATACTGCATTATTAACTGTGGTAGAACAGCAAAATATAAACAATGTTTATCATAGAGCTCATATACACGGTATGCGAGCTAATTAAATGTATTGTCAGTGAAATTGTTTCTCCTGTCTGTTTAATGCGCAGAGACAACTGCAATTTAGTCATTGTTTGACTTTGTGAAGAGTGGAAACACTGTGGCTCACTGTGGTGCTTTCTAAGCATTGTTCTCTGTGTTAGAGCGTTCTGATATGTTGTTGATTTGGGGCAGAGCTAATCCAGAGCGTCTTTGTCTGACCAATGGGAGACCCATAATGATAATAATAATAACAACAACGGCTAATGCATATGTTTTTTTAAACGTATGAATTCTCCCATTATGTGAATATTCAACCGTCAGGAAGTAATGTATTTCAATCAAAAATATGTTTAAAGTGAAAATTAACAATTTTTTTTTGTGTTATTTCTGTTAAATTAAATTATGAATAAGAGAATATATAACCATCAAACATAATTTATAGTATATTTATACTTAGCTTACATCTAGATGATCAGGTTATTATCATTATCATTATTATTAGTAGTAGTAGTAGTATACCTATTAATTGAACAAATACCATAAAACCAATATATTTTAGCATGCAGCACCTAACTTGACAATTAAATAAAAATATAATGTTGTTTGTTGTAAATTAATTGGATTAAATTTGAAAAAAATGTACAGTATATAATTGATAACTTTATTAATTGATTTAATTAGACATTTTTGATGACACATCTGTATTAAATCATAACACTGAAAAAAGAAAAAGAAAAATAGAACTTTGTGGAATTTTTTTTTTTTTACTTTAATGGAGCCCTAAATTAAATGGTGTCTTACTCAAGTAATGTTTCCATTCATTCTTGAGGTCTAACACACATGTGGAAGGCATTTCCTTCGCCATTAATGGTATAAAATGAATAATCAATGTTGAATGATGTGGAAAAATCATTTTTGGCCATATCGCCCAGTCCTACCAACCATCATCATTTTCTTCAGAAAATAAAAAAATCCTTGGTTACACTTTAGATTAGGGTCCAATTCTCACTATTAACTAACTACTAACTACGACTTTTGCCTCAATAAACTCCTAATTACTGCTTATTAATAGTTAGAAGGTAGTTGTTAAGTTTAGGTATTGGGATGTAGAATATGGTTTTGCAGAATAAGGCACTAATAAACAGCCAATATCCTAGTAATATGCATGCTAACAAGCAAGTTAATAGTGAGAATTGGGCCCTAAACTAAAGTATTACATAAAAGTGTTATTTAACCTCAGTGACCATGACGCTGTTAAATGAATACAGTTGTATGAGTGTTAAGTATGGCGATCGCACTTCTGACATGCAGACATGTGTTCAGTAGTTTCGACAGACTTTGAAACATCTGCATGGAGCTATATTCACGTTCCAGTTTAACAGATTTTCTTCTGGAACTCTAATGTGTCGAGTCAGAGAATATGTTTCCTCTTTGTGGATTACAATTGTATTAAGTTGACATGGTCTGATCAGAATCCCTCTAGGGTTGTAATTTTCCAGTCTACGCTGCACAAATAAAAGCAGTCAGGAAACCTCTAAATGGAGTCCCTGGGCGAGGGAGGGCGCAGAGAATAACAAAACAGATAGCGGCTTTTTAGCTTAGACCTTGATAAACCCAAAAAGACCTTAAACAGGAGAATATTTGTTTCTGGTGATTTATGAGGATTTTGACCTGTTGTGGCTCTTAACTTTGACAACAAAGGGAAAAGGATATATTTGTTTTTAGCCGCTTTAAAGGATAAACCGAGCTAGCTAAAAGCCACCTATTGACATGCATGTCTGAGTACAATAGTTAGTGTCCATCAGTGAATGGAGATCCGGTCTCCAGACTGTGTTGTTCGGATCTGCAAGTGACACAAGACAAATGACGCTCTTGTTAAAGGAATGTTGAGCTCGGCTTTTAACTTAAAGGTGAGTTAAACAATAGAAGCAGGGGTCAAAGGTCGCTGTGTGTCTTGTTACGCCTTTTGTTGTCTTTATTTCTGTTTTGACTGGCTTTGATTATCTCTTTATCCTTCCTCCCCTTCATTTCATGGGCCTGTGTTATGTGTCTTTAATTACTGTTGTCGGAAATACCTATAATGTCTGTCAAACTTTGGAAGTCGGAGGTGATAAAAACCTATTTCAATGTATTTTTCCTTTGCTGCAGAAAGATTTTTGGCTTCATCTCAGCTGTTCTTTATTACGATAAACACAAGCCGTAGGAGGCGATGGCAGAGCGGGGCACGCTGCCAGAGGACAGGCATGTGTGTTAGCATGCCATGTTAAACACAGCAAACAGACTCTAGACCTCCTTGTTCCCTTCTAACTAAGCTCTGCATGTCCTAACACACCTTTGCACTAAGATCAAGGGGTAATGCTATGCATTTGTGCTAGCAGGCTTATAGCTGGATTTGTATGTATACTAATTGTTTTCCACTGAGAGTGAGAGTATTACTAGTCCCACGCAGCCACACTTTTGACCTTTGCCATGAAGTCTTGTCCACATTGCAGCCACTTAAAGGGATACTTCACCTCTGGAAAGATGGATGTGTATTTAAAATGGGTCATTTATGTAGAAGAAATGTAAAATTATTTTTGAATTTGGAGCTTTCTAGACTGAGAAAAGCCAGAACATGTATTTTTGGCTTATGTGGATGAAAGACAACAACTCCCAGAATGCACTTGCTTCGCTGCCCTAGGTGGCCACGCCTACCGGTAACAGAGCGCAGTAGTTAAACAACAAGTCTGGGCTACTAGTGAGTCTCCGTGATGAGTCTGCCCGGGATTTCGAGATCGCCCAAAATGTCCGGGATTCGGCTTTTGCGTTCTACAGTTGCCATTCATTATGTTTACTGTGGCGAGCAGGACGAGACTGAGGGACGTGGGAGACGGCGCGCGGGCGGTGGCGTGATTACCGATGAGAGACACCTGTGAGACGCACCGCGCAGGGACGTATCTCTCACGGAGGAGCGGGAATTTTCTTAGCGCACATCAACCGATTACTTGTTTAGCGTTCATGTAAACACTACATTCAGATTCACCAATCGGAATGAATTCAGTTAGATTGAAACAAAAGGTGTGCATGTAAACAATGAATGGCGACTGCAGAAAGCAAAAGCTGAATCCCGGACATTTTGTTCGATCTCGACGGCCGGACATGTCCGGGAAAAAGAGGATGAATTGTAACCCCTACTACTCAGCTTTCTCCTACTAAGTTACTCAGCTTTCTCCACAGAACAAGAGCCTGCTAGCTTAGCTTCCAAAAAAAAAAGATGTCTGACACTGTGTGTGCATTCTGTGAGTGAGATCCCACCCTTTATGGGCGGGTTGAGAACATGCGGAACAGCTCCTTCTACTGGCTGTAGTCTTTAGACTCTGGCCAAAAAATCCTCCGATGACGCAAAATGACGATTTTTGCGTCATCTGAGGATTTTTTCCAGACAAAAAATAAATCTCTCGTCTCAGGGGGATATGAGGGTGGAAAGCACGGAAATTTGAAAATACTACAGGTTTTCTACTAATAAAAAGCTTAATGCTAAATCCTGAAGTGCCTTTAAACAGGGCTGACTGACATGTCAAGATTTAGATGATACTTTAGAGACTGGGTTATCTGAAATAGCTTATCTGAAAGTGTTTAGTTTTTTAATAGTAAATACCATAACAGACAGACAGACAGACAGATATATAGACAGACAGACAGACAGACAGACAGATAGATCAACGCTATCTCACGACCAATTCATACAAATTCGTACGAGTGAGTCTAAAGGTGGCTAATTTGTACGAATTCGTACGACCTCACTCATACGAATTCGTACGATTTGTCTAAACCCCAGTAATGGGTAGGTTTAGGGGCGGGGTCAAGGGTAGGTAATTCGTACGATTTCATCCGAATTGGGCAACTCGTAGAATATGTACGATTTAGCATATATCGTACGAATTTATACGAGTGAGATCGTATGAATTCGTACAAATTAGTCACCTCGTAAAATACGTAAACATTTTCGTGAGACCTTGTTGGATAGATCCACTTCTAGACATTCTACTAACTATAAGTAACTATGCAACTTCATGTCAACTACCAGTCATTACAATATTAGTAGAATATCTGCTTAATATTTTCTAACACTTTATTTTGATGGTTCCCAACAGACATTCTAAGTAACTTATAGTTCTACTACCCTCAACCCTGACCAGTCTACTTATACTCTCATAAAAGTTAGTTGACATGTAGTTAGTTATGTAAGTGGACTATCGAAATAAAGTGTAACCAAATTGACTTGCAATTTCTGAATTGAAAGTAAATCCTACATCGATTATTTTTTTTCCCTTCACATTTGAAGGCAACTATCATCAATATTATCCAGTCTTGAAGTTCGGTCACTGAACTGAACAATTAACTTATTCCTCACAGAACTATTAACTATCTTCAGATGAGCTGTATGAAGGACATGCAAATGACATGGAAAAAAGTACTGTTATCAGGTCTGTTGATGATGTGCTCTTTCAAAGCACTGAATCCAATCAAAACCACAGCACTTTTAAAGAAAGATTTCAGGTAGAACTGTCCGATGGACGTCGAACAATCTTTGATCCAATTGTGCTGATTTGCACCATTAGCCTGTAATATATTATCTGAGGTATATGGCGGCTCTTGTCTGTTTGAAAGGAAGACTAAATCAGCCTCTCTTTTCCTCCTGCTCTCCATTTTGACAACTGACAAAACTCATCTTCTACGGGGAATTGAAATAGAGGGTCCTGTTCTGTTCTGGCAGTTCTTTCAGGAGTCCCATCAATCAGACCTACTATTGTGCTAGACAAAGAGACCTTTTCTGTATTGAATTCAACGGAGGCTCCTTAAAATTGATAAAATACAGATACTGAACCTTTGATATACAGAGAGGTCAACGTAATCTCTGTAGTATGATGGAAAGCAAGGGGAGTCTGTGTGTAGTAGAGCGGGAGATCAAACCAATGGCTTTCTTAACATATGTTGATGTGAATGATAGTACATAATGCATATTATGCATTATACATAAATATAATGCATATTATGTATTTCATTGTGTGTGTGTGCGCGTGTGTGCGTGTGTGTGTGCGTGTGTGTGTGTGTGTGCGTGTGTGTGTGCGTGTGCGTGTGTGTGTTTGTTTCACAATCAAAATTAGCCTTAAGCAATACTTTAAGAAACAATATTGAAGAAACATCCCTTTCAGGCCACAGAGTGCCAAGAATTCAAGATTACAAGCACCCGGACGTCTGTAATCATATTATGTCGTGATGCAAAAGATACTCTCTCCACCGTTGATTACATCAACTCAAAATCTACGTTCTTAATTTGCAGTAGATACAGAGCCAATGAAAATATTGGCAAGACACACCTAGAGCAATGTTACATTTTATCATGGCTCGTATCAACCTCATATAATCAGCCTATTAAACAGGCAATTTCTTATCACAGTTTTCTAGAGTAATCAAAGAATGATGCTTTAGGGGAGATTTTTGATATACCTGATATAAGTCACCAAATACACCAGTGATATGGAGTTCACCAAATGGCTGTATTGTTGGTCACAGTGGGCGTTCCTATACTGCTGCATGCCTTAATGTTATTGTTCGGCTGCACAACTGGCCATAACTTTTAAAATGATTACAAATGGCATATATTGCTGGTTAAATTTCATTTTTTTTTTTGAGGAATCAGTTTTATTGCTGCTAAAAATTAACTGCCTGGAAGGGAAAGTATATTACTTATATAATGGTTGTCAATGCATGGATCATTCTCTCTGAATGCAGATAAATGCATTTTGGTTTTACTCAGTATGTGCAAGCTTTTGTTGCGATAGCATTTTAGGACTTTCGGTTCCATTGTCCCAAATTCAGTGGGTTTCTGGTTAAATGCCTGAAATAAGGTCTGTGGTTAACACAAGCTCACGATATTCTCACCTAAAGTTGTTCCAAACCTATATGGATTTCTTAGGAAGTCAATGGGGTACATCAACCGTTTGCTTACCGACATTCTTCAAAATATATTCCTTTGTGTTCAACAGAAGAAAGAAATTCATGCAGGTTTGAAACAACTTGAGGGTCAGTAAATTATGACAGAATTTTCATTTTGAAGTGAACTATTCCTTTAAAGGTCATCACACCAAACAGGTAAACTCAGGTAACACTTCATTTTAAGATGATGTAGTTACACATTGCTATAGTAAGTACATGTAGTCAATTGATATTACTCAGTACTTATTTGAGTAAGTACAATGTAACTACGTCAACTTAAAATAAAGTGTAACCCTCATATAAACTCTTGTTGGTCGCAGAGCTTATTTTCTGTAGCAATCCAAAAGGAAGTGAAAAAAATCCTCTTAGGTTTTTTGTTGAGGGAACAAGGGTGATGCTAACTTCCGTGTTGGTCTACAAAAATGCATCATCACTGCAGCGCTCTAGGCAATTGCAAAAAACAATAATACCCATATAATCGTTTTGAATATGGATACCCTACCATGTGAAAAAAATTACTTTGTGTCTATTTCTCTGTGGAACACAAAGTAATACATATTTGTTGCACAGAAGAAAGAGGTTTGGAACGGCATGAGGGTGAGAAAATGATGGCAGAATTTGCCTGTTTTGGTGAACATCCTTTTCATTTCTTCTCATCACTGATTTGGCTGATTAAATGTAATCGTTCCCTAAATTTGTTGCATCTCTGGATATGCCCACATCGCATTGCCAAAGGTTGCTGACGCTCATGCCATCTGAAATCTCTAACTCTCATTTAAAATGAATGACTTGGTCACTTTGTTGCAACAAATCGTTGTACTGTATATGTGTGAAGAATTGGAATAAAGTAGGCTGCTTTTAATTAAGTTACTGTCCCCCGTTATCTTTATCACTGCCTTTTCTCATTCCCAGCAGTTAAACATATAAAGCTAAAGAAACTGCTTCCAATTATGGCTGCCCGATTATTCTACCATCGTGACGTGGAGTAGATTTATTTCATTATTTTAGGGGAGAACAGAACCGGCACTGCAGCCCAATATCACAGCTGTACGTTGGCTTTTGGTGACGTGCCACCAACCACAGAGCAGGAGAAAGCAGATAGAGGCGCTTGGCTTGAAGCTGCCATTGATCGATGAGAAGCCTGGAGTTTTGGGAACACATGACAGGTTTCGCACCCTGTTTGGTGAAGCTTAAAAAGAAATCAGAAGAGAGGCACTGTGGTCTTAATTTGCTGACAGTGTCAGATGCTGACTGAGGGCGCTACTTTCTATTTGATGGACGATAAACAACAACGGTATGCATTGCTTACGAATCCTTGGACTCACTTACATGTTCCCAACTGCTTCGTCTTAAAGATCCCAAGAAGGCAAAGAACACAGCCGAGTCTAATTACTTTTGTGCTGAAAATGAGAAAAAACAGTGAGAGTTTGTCAGCGTGGGCTGCAATAGCAAGTGATCCATGCAGAGACGGGTGTTTATTTTTGCAGGTAGCAAGTGTGCAGTTTGATTAATTGTATTTAGAATGAGGCTTGTATGATTAAAATGTGCTCGGGGACCGAGGGCATAATATTTTGTTTTCATCCCAGAACAGTGACTCTAAGCGCTCAGCTGGTTGTCATTAGCGGCAGAGATCTGATGTGGTTTCGGCAGTAAGGAGATGCCGCCGTGGACTCCTAATATTGTTTGTTGTAGCCACATCTGTTCATGGAAGAGCTTGGACCCCTATCTGTGCATTTTGGAGCTCACAGCAGCACATTTGCAAGGTACTCCTAAAGGGAACAACAGTTGTACAATACTTGAGGTTTTAAACCCAGAACCATCTGCTCTTGTTTTTAAGTTCTGCATCACACCAATCAAACTACTCAGTTTTCCTGCACTTTCTCAGGAAGTATGAAATACATGTCATTGCCTTTCCCATATCCATTGTTTGGACAAACAGGTAGTCCCACTCCACTCCATTTTAAGTTCTGTTATTGTCATTTTTATTAGTTTTAATACAAATTGATTTTCTTTATTAGCTGAAATGTAATACGTTTACATATATATATAATATATATAAATTTTTTTATCTAATTAATTACACAATGTGGAGATTAATTAATCGCAAATTAATCGCACATCAAATTTGGCGGAGAAGTTACCCCCAATATATAATTTAAAGTCATGATTGTGTTAAATAATAAAAGATAGAAATTCAAATAGAAATGACAAAAAGTAGCTTTAGAAAGAAATATTAGATTTGATTCAACATAGAATTTACTACACATAAACTTTTAGGCTACAATGGCCACGAGGATGTGTAAATGATGACAGATTTTTCATTTTTTGGGGTGAACTATACCTTTAATGGGTTTTATGTTTATATATATATTTTTTTGTTAATGAAATTACCCTGATATACTCAAAATAAGAAACTAAACTGCCAGTAGGTGGCGGCAAATGTCTTAATGAGTAAGTCATTGAGTCGTTCATTCATTTGATTTGTTTCGAATGGTTGATTCATTCAATAATTAAGTAAATGGCTCTCTTTATGAATGGACCATTGAATCATTGGTTCACCCGATTTGTTCAAAATGAAAATTCATTCAGAAACACGGCTGTGTGTTGCTTGGAGATGCACAACAGTTCTGCTCTGGCTTTATTTCCGTTGACAAAAAAAGACAATATTGTGTCTAAAATATAACAATATTAAATTTGCTGCCCTGCTTCATGTTCCTCACCAATCAACAACATATCTACTTTCGGTAATAATCTAGATAGAATAATCTAGAAAGATTTGTATATTTCACTATGTGTTGAATCTTTTTCAACTTGTACTTGCAGCACCCCGATGCATAATAATTGGGGTGGTAAGGGTTGATAATGTTTACTCTTGACAGTTGCTGGAAGGAGAGCGCTTTCATCAAGCCTTATTAGGATTTGTGTCTCCATTTTTATAGTTCAGTAATTACGCACTGCATCATCAAAGCCTCAGCGAGGAGAGACAAGACAACCAGGTTCCATCTCATTATTGGCAGGCAAGGTGTCTCTCAATCCTCACTTGTTACTTTAAGTACCTTCTTTGCAGCTCACTCTAGTTTCCAGCCCTTAAAAATTCTACCCAAGCACCTCGAAGGCAGAACATTCTAGCTCACCTTGCGGTTTCAGTTGGAACAGGCTGCCCATTGCCTTATTATGGGAACAGGCTTTCTTGTTCTAGCTAGCGAAATTTCAGTATAATGGAGGGTTTCAGTCAGGCAGCGAACATGGAGCCTACTGGGTGTCTGCTTTTATCAACTCCATCTGTCTATAACAGCTTTGTCAGCACCACAGGGCCAGAGTCAGGGATGACATTTCAGCTATAGTCTAGTGGCTAAAAAAACACAAAAACGTTGAGATCTTAGCCAGACGTGATTAATGTGTTTATTCATTCATTGACATGCCTCATTTAAGAGGAATTCTTGTAGCACACGCATACATCCACACGTACATGATAATGACTATGAGGGTTAGGAGAGTTAAAATGCATACACCACCAAATGGAAATGAGGATTTACACTTCGGCGTCAGGTAACTACCTCAGCGTAGAGTATGCGTTCATCACTCAGGGCTGTAAACAACCTTCTGAGCAGTGCTTGTGACCTTTAAAAGAATGTACCTCATTTCACATTCAGCATCTGCCACAATCTACAGCACGTCAAACATCAAGAGCCCCGTCGACAACAGAAGAAGGTCTGTAAGCCTGAGAGTGACATGACGTGTGCTTTTTTTTTCTCTATTAAGATCAAAAGCTTGAGTGTCTACTGTCATGTCAAGTGTGTTGTTTCTGTTTAGTTCTTGATTTTGATGATTGTAGTGGCGGGGATTTGAGAGTGGCTGAAATATAAAGGCCTGATGCACACGTATCAGACAGAAAATTTAAAAGGAACCAGTCAAATGCATACATTTTTTTTTTATTGTTTTTTGAAGCTTATGTGACAAGATAAACAAATGTATTGTAGAACTTCACACATTGCAGACAAATGGTTAGTGTTGGGTTACACTGTTAAAAAAAACACAAAAAGACAAAACAACATGAAAAATTGTGAAAAGATGTCTCTGGGGCAGTAAACTTAAAGAAACGATTTTGTACCTTATCTACTCCAAAATAGTGCTTATTAGCACCTGTCCCTTAGAGTAATATAAACTCTTAAGGTGCTATAGGGCTTCAGGATTAATGAATCACTGCTCTTTTTTGTCTGGATCTTTAAATTTAGAAAACAAAATAGATAAATACAAAATTATATTAAAACCAAATACAAAATGCAATTCCCACAGAGATAATATGTCATAATATGTTTTTATTTTCTAAATTAAATTTGATTAATTTTGGGGGCAAATGTCAAAAACTGTCCTGTTATTTCTAAGACAAATGTCTTGTTAAAAGGACTGGATAACTGTATAAAGCTTGACATAATCTAAATGGATTTATTTATTTTTCAAACATTAAATTGTATAATTTTATATATAAACACACACACACACACACATTATTTTTTTCTTATATGATAGAATTATAGCTGTAACCATTGCTGCAAGTACTTTACAGTCGAATTATAGTACAGCTGTAAAACGGTATTGGTACTGTTGAATTACGTTAAACAGCTGAAATCATTGCTGCCAGTATTTTACTGTGAAATTACAGCACAGCTGTAAAATGGAATAACGGTGTTGAAACCGTAAAATTACAGTAAATGGCTGGAACAACAGCTGCCAGTATTTTATTGTAAATTTACGAGTAAATTTTAAGGAAAATATGTTGGGACTTTTTTTCTACACATGTGACATTTCAACGCATTCTCATCCTTTGGCGTCATATAGGTGACGCCATGTGACAAAACGTCGAAATACTACGCACATGGCACCCTTTAGCGTCAATATAACACGCACTGTGATGGGTAGGTTTAGGTCTGGGGTAGGGTCTGCGTCTCATATTCACGCTAAAGGATGCCAGTCAACTTTATGACGCCTTGGGTTCGCGTGTTATATTCACGCTAAAGGGTGCCATGTGCGTAGTATTTCGACGTTTTGTCACATGGCGTCACCTATATGACGCCAAAGGATGAGAACGGGCTCGACATTTAGCATTCCATTAAATATAAACTTGAAACATAAAATACAAAAATATAAAAAAAGTTTGTCAAATAAAACCAACATGAAGCATAAGACATAAACCACATTTTCCAAGCTGTGTTTTTAACATAACATCATTCCGCAGAATCTTCCCCAAAAACAGCACAGAAAGTATTGAGGGGAAAGTACATTCAATCGGATAATAATGCAAATGATAGTTGGACTACGCTGTTGGATAGTTGGACATCTTTGGCTAGCAACAAACCAGCTACCATTTAGTCATACCAGTTTAAGGTGGTAATGGAAACATAGCTCACTGAGCAGATAATGACCTGCTATGATCAGCTAATAACCAGCTTGAACCACATGTTACCATTTCCCAAAGTATATCCACCAGCTTAGGATGGATGGATCCAGCAGGGTTATTAGTCGCACGAACCCCATTTGGGTAATTAATTTGCCAGATTACATTAATTTACCCTCCCAGAACATATCCCGTACTATTACCCCCAACACACTTCACCTCAGGTCACCCCATTCACCCATCATCCCCAGCTGATGTGACTGTGACATCCAAAATGGCTGCTATTCAAATCTGGATGCAACCCAAATCTGCAGTGGTGACAAAGTAAATATCTTGTAGCTGCCAAGCAAGCATTACGCTGGTTACATGGTTAGACTTTCAGATCTAAAGAGATGCCAACCCCCACCTCTCATTCTCTATTTCAGTCTCTTGTCCTTCTCTAGCCTGGGTTTTTTTCTCTCCCCTCTCACAATTGGTTAAGAGCCCTGCAGGCTGGCAAAGTGATCATGATTAAATGTGAGACACAAGCCGCCCTGCCAAAGAAAAGAGTGAGGGAGGGGGATTGGGGAAGGGGATAGTTGGGGTTAGAGAGACTTGAGTTTGGAATTTCTTCGCTGTTTGTCACACATGCCGAGAAAACTGAAAACAGATGGGGATGAGGAAAGAGAGAGCAAAAAGAAAACAAACGCTGCCAAGTTTCGAGGTTTTCTCCGAGCAGGCCTGACATACAGGCACATCAGGCAAAACAAGATCTTGAAATAATATGATGGTCATTGTTTTCCTTCATATTTTTTTCTAAAAAGGTTTAAGAATCCTTCTTTGTGTTTCATAGGCAAGGCTAACTTCTCAAGTCTTCCGGAGTACCGCTCTCAAGAGATTTGTCTCTATAAAATCCAATAGTGGTCCTTGGCTAAGTTTAAGTTGCAGAGGGTTTGTTGCAACTTCTCCAGCCGTGAATGTTTCTCATTTTAAGATGTTTTGGTTCATCTGTCTTCTCTGAGGAAAACATACCAAATGCCTGTAGATATGCAGAACAATACTCTTTACCCCCTCGGAGGGAAAATGAAAAATAAAGTCCTCTTTTGCAATAATGCTGACTTAGATGTAAACTATATGATTCATATCCACAAATACATCTTTCAGTTAAAATGACATATGCGGGTTTCCATTTAATATACTTTTTGTCTTGTGTTTTAATATGAAAGGGATAGTTCATCCAAAAGTGAGAATTCTGCCATCATTTACTTACCTTTATGTTATTCCAAAACCTGTATAACTTTATTTCTTCCATGAAACATAAAAGGAGAAATTGTCATGGGTCGTTGGAAAAATGTACAACAACCAAAGTAATAAAATGTTGCCACATTCATGTTCATCTGTTTCACATAAAACTGAACACGCTTTTAACGCGACTCACTGGACTTTTCACTTTGAAACAAGCAAGAAGCAACGTAATATCATTTTGTGTAAATGCCGCTATAGCCACATTTTTCCAAGTACTCTTGGTTGGAATGTTGCAAGAAGTATAATTTTGCAGAAATGTCCCCACATGCAAGTTTATCCAATAAGCCTGTAAGATGTTATTTATACATGCAAAGGATATCTGTGAAGCTACAAAAAAAGGAGCTTTCTGAATCAATTTAGCTTTGAGCAACAGATGAAATGTATTAGCCCTACAAACAAAAGCCCTTTTTTTTTTGTTAACAACTGTTTATTAAGTTTTCTTATTTAAAGTCAAGAAACAAGAATACAAAGCAAAAAGCAACTATACAAGTTGAGAACCCACCCCACCCCACCCCTGGTAGACTTCAAAAAAAATAACAATAAAATACAAACATAGAATGCAGACTCCAAAATATATATAAAAATAATAATAATAATAATAATAATAATAAAATAAATAAGTAAATCGATAAATTACATGGATGTTAAAAGGGTTGACACACTATCAAAGGCAGCTTGCCATAAATTCACAGTCTTAACACTGGATCCATGTATACGAGAAGTTGAGAGTTCCATCGATATAATGTCCAGCAAAGACACTGTCCATGTTCGTCTGTCCATTGTGTGAGGAGGATTCCAACGGTTAACTAACATTTTTTTTGCCGCTGTGAGAGCGGCTAACAGTAAATGTCTTTGTTGAATGGATAAGGTTAGGTCCCTTAAATCGTTTAAAAAAAAAATGTGTGGGGTCAAACAAATATCAGTGTCCAACAGATATGATAAGTCCTGTGAGAGCTGGGTCCAAAAAGGTGAAAGAGAAGGACAGTCCCAAAAGAAGTGCAAGTACGTGCCTAGAGATCCTTGAGAACAAAGATTACACTTGGGAGAGGGGGATAGATTCATATAGAAACGTTTCATAGGAGTCAAGTAAACCCTATGCAGTAATTTCCAGTGAATCATTTGATGATTGGGGTTCTTTGACGACAGCTTAAACATCCTCCATACCTGATCCGAAAATAAAACATGCACATCTTCATTAAGATCCTTGGCCCAAACAGTTGTAATAGATAAGGGTTTGTATGAATGCTCCAGAAGATACTGATAAATGACAGACACAGAAGAGGGAGGTCTCTCAAAAGGAAGGATTAATTTGCGCAGTGGGTGAATAGGTAATTGGGAGTCCCAGGGCACCCCATATGCCCGAAGGGCCGATCTTATTCGCAAATACATATAAAAAGATGTACCTTGTAAATTATATTGAGCTTTGATGTTCTGAAATGATTTTAGACCCATATCATCATAAATTTCTCCCAAAGTGTTTACTTTTTTTTTCCATTGCGGATATTGAAAAGGGGCCTTGTCAGACAAAAGATTATTATTATGGAAAATAGGCGAATGTCTATGCCAGATTGTAACTTGGTGTGTTTGCTTTTCGACTTCCCTCCAAGTAGAGAGAAGATGAGTTACAATAGGACCAAATTGAGATTTACACTGCCTCAGTGGAACCCCGGAAAAAACAAGATGCTTCAGTTCATAGGGATAAACCATAGATTCCTCAACGGTTCTCCATGACACAGAAGCATCAGGATCAAACCAGACTGATAAAGGGCGGAGGGTAAAGGCTTGAGCGTAAAGTCTAAAATTAGGGAAAGACAGACCTCCATGTAATCTGCCACGCTGTAAGGTAGTCAGCTTGATTCGAGGACGTTTCCCATCCCATATATAACGAGAAACGCATGCATCGAGTTTATTCCAGAAGCCAGCAGGTGGAGGAAGGGGAATCATAGATGAAAAGAAATTAATACGTGCAAGAACATTCATTTTAATTACAGAAATACGAGCATGAAGAGAAGTAGGGAGACGAGACCAATTTTCCAAGTCTGAGGATATTTTTGCTAAAATACTATTCAGGTTTTTCGAGATAATTTCCTGAAGGGATGGAAAGATATCTATACCCAGGTACTTAAAGGATTGAACCACCGGAATGGATATAGATAGGGGTGTGAGGCCAATTTTAGAATTGAGGGGGAGCAGACATGACTTGCTCCAATTAATTTTAAACCCAGAGAGAGATCCAAAATGGTCAAATAAATTCAACACCTGGGGGATAGAGTGTGACGGTTTCTCCAAGAACAATAAGATGTCATCAGCAAACAATGAAATATGATGGTGTGTGTTTCTTATAATTATTGGGGAGATAATTTCAGATTGTCGGACCGCTTGAGCTAAGGGTTCCAAGGATAAAGCAAACAACAAAGGAGAAAGTGGGCAACCCTGACGAGTACCTCGCTGTATAGAGAATGGATTTGAACAAACTGAACCTGTAAAAACAGCAGCTGCTGGGTTGGTATACAAAATTTTAATCATGTTTATAAAACTTGGCCCTAAACCCAGATGTTGTAGAACCAACCACAAATAGTTCCATTCTAGCTGGTCGAAAGCTTTCATCGCATCCAGAGATAATACTGCGCAAGGGGACGTCAACATACTCGCTGAATTAACAATATGACATAGCCTGCGCAAGTTATCCGAGGCGGAACGAGATTTAATGAACCCTGTCTGGTCATAATGAACTAATCTATTCATAAATCTCTCTAAACGTCGGGCCAGCACTTTAGCATACAATTTAACATCCGTTCCTATCAAAGAAAGTGGCCGATAGCTAGAGCAGGAAGTCGGATCTTTGTCTTTTTTTAAAAGGAGAGAAATAATAGCTATATTAATCGATGAGTGAAATGAACCTTGCGAAACTGAAAAATTTATCATATCCAACATTAGAGGACCTAATTCAGACCAAAAAGTTGTATATAATTCGATTGGAATACCATCTATGCCAGGGGATTTCCCCTTGTTCATAGATTTAGCTGCTAACTCCAGCTCCAGAAGAGTAATCGGTTCAGCCAGATATTCAGAATCTGAATCCGACAGCCGAGGTAAATCAAGATTGGATAGAAAGGATGTAGAAGAGTCAGGGTCACCACTAGAAGAAGTATAAAGGTTAGAATAAAAAGTGCGAAAAGTGGTATTAATATCTTTAGGATCTGTCATAATGTCCCCAGATTGGGATTTCACCACAGGAATGTTAGCAAACTTTTCACTATTACGTAATCTCAGAGCTAAAAGGTGACTTGGTCTACTCCCCTGAAAATAGTAATTCTGCCTGGATCTTTGAATCAAAAATTCTGCCCTGGATCTCAGTAATGAGTTGAGTTCAATCCTAACCGCCATGATTTTGCTGAGTGTATTGTCCGAAAAGACTCGTTGATTATCTCTTGTCAAGTTCTGAAGCTGCGATTCCAGCTCAACTATCTTTTTGTGTCGTTTTTTCTGGAGGAAAGAGGCATATGAAATTGAGTTATTCCTTATAAAGCCTTTAATCGCATTCCAAAGTGTTCGTGGATCATCCACCGAGCCTAGGTTAATTTCAATAAACTCAGAAAACCTTTTTCTGAACTGACTGCAAAAGTTTCCGTCCTGCAAAAGCCTAGGATTGAATCGCCATCTAGGGGCCCGAGATGGCCGAGGGACTAAAGATAAACAGCACAAATTACCATCATGATCAGACAGAGATAGGGAGAAAATATCCGCATCTTGAGCAGCTGGAGCTAAAGAAGAAGAAATAAAAATATAATCGATTCGTGAATAGGTTTTATGAGGGGCGGAGAAGAAAGTGAATGACCTAGCAGAAGGGTTTAGTAATCTCCAAAGATCCACCAGTGAAGATGAAGTTGCGCATTGTCGTAATTTATCAGAACAAAGAGCTTGAGAGTGTGATTCCTTAGTTCCAGATCTATCTAAAGTATGGGACATTACAGAATTCATATCTGCACCCATTACAATTTCAAAGCCAGAGAATTTCAAGAGATAAACTGAAAGTAAAGAGAAGAAAGCAGGATCAGGAGTACATGGAGCGTAGATTGAGAGAAATACAATATTCCTATTCTCCACAACTGTTTTTAAGTGCGTTACTCTACCCTCCGAGTCACAGCCTTTATCCAAAATACTGATATTTAAAGACCTCCGCACCAAAATTAGGACACCTTTAGTTTTAGTATCAGCAGATGAATGAGATGCCACTTCATAAAACTTATTATTGCACCTGTGTACATCCTCCTCTTTCAAATGGGATTCCTGCACTAACGCTATATCAATCTTTCTTCTTCGTAAAAAATCCAAAAAACTTGTGCGTTTGTGAGGGCCATTTAGGCCATTTATATTGCAACTTAGAATATTAAGTTCAGTCATAAGTATCTAACTGAAATGCTGCTTGATAAACCAAAGTACAACTTAGAAAATGAAACCATTTGAGTCTACCATCAAACCACCCCCCACCCTTCCCATCACTATTTGGAGAAACATAACCATATTCCCATAAACTATGGCGGATCAAACCAAGAACAAACCTTGATCCGCCAACCCCCCTTAATTCGATCCGTGGCGTCAACAGAAACCTGCACATTACTGAAACACCAACATTGGCCCAATACTAACATAATGGCTAGCAGGTACATCAAAAAAAAAAAAAAAAAAAAAAAAAAAAAAAAAAAAATACATAAAATAAAAAATAAATAAATAAAAAGTCAAAAATATATAAAATAAAAATAATACATAGACTTTAGATAGGCTACCCGTAAATAAAAGCCGTAAAAAAAATAAATAAAAAAAAAATAAAAATAAAAAAAAAAATTCACGTCACACACCCGATAAGAAACACAATATAGTGAGAGCTCAGCGTTTCAATAATTATGACGTCCAAAATAAAGTGAGGTGAACTCTATGAAATAACAGTCACCTAACCAGTAGGACTTAGAGCATCTCAGCAAAATGCCATCTGAAGTTCAGCGGGGGTTAGTGGCTAACTGGCAACCGAGAAAGTGTCTTGCTTCTTCTGGGGAGTACAGCATTTTTGGCTCGCCTTGATTGAGAATGACCTTCAGCGTTGCAGGATAAAGGAGGAAATTCTGGATGCCAGCTTCCCGCATTTCCCTCCGAATTGGTGCAAACGCACTTCTTCTTTTTGCAGTCATAGGAGAAAAGTCTGGAAAGAAGGACAGCGCTGCTCCATCGCTTGTTTTCACCGGGGTATGCAGTCTAGCAGCCCGCAGAATGAGCTCCCTGTCCGTGTATCGCAGAAGTTTAAAGAGAAAGACCCGTGGTTTAGCGCGATCTGAGGTAGCCTTTGTATACACGCGATGTGCTCGTTCCACTTCAATCTCTCTTCCCGCCAGAGAAGGGAGCCACGTCGACAGCGATCTTTTCAAAAAGCCCATGGGGTCGTCTTTCTCGGATCCTTCAGGCAATCCAACCAGACGCAGATTGCTGCGCCTGTTGCGGTCTTGTAAATCTACCACCTGTTGTTCAAGCGCGGCTAATCGTACATCGTGATCTGCGACTACTTTCTTTTGTTCACGCATCTCACCTGTGAGAAGATCGAGTTTAGAGCATAGTGACTGGACAACTGACATGTGAGAAGCTAAATCACCCCGCATCGCCGTCAACTCGGTTTTTAGAATGTCCTCAAAGCGTGCAACAGTGTTAGCCATTTTGTCAACCGTATCACTTGTGGTCGTCACCGTCGGCGCCTTGGATCTCTTCTTAATCGGAGAAGATGATGGCGACAAATCTTGCTGTTTTCGACTGTGTGACATCTGGCAAACTACAATTATTGAATAAAACTTAAAATAAAACAAAAAATCGGCAAAAAAGGGGCCAAATGTACGGAGCTCTACTCAAGTACGACAGGGTTCATGAGCACGTCACGTGACTCTCCAAACAAAAGCCCTTTTTATCTTAAAAATGAAGACATTCATCAAAATAAAAATACTTAAAAAGTTACACCTAAATGAAATCTGTTTAGGCTACTCAGGGCATTCATTGCTTATATTATTTCAATAATTTATTTAGTATTATTTTAAATACATGCTCTATACTGGGAAAATACATGCAATTTAACCTGTCCTCAACATGATTGTTCTCAGACACAAATTGTTCCACTGTTAAACACATGGTTTATATATAAAATAAACTCCGTCAGGTTTTATGTCTGACAAAGTTGACTTGTAAGCTGATGGAGTTGACAAGTGCGCACAAAAACTCTTTATATAGTGATATTATATATATTTTTTGCATATGTGGAATTAATGTAATTTCATATTTGATGTAATGAACTTCTTCATTGAGAGCAAACATGTCGGACGCCAGCTGCCCACTGCTTAAGTCATGCAGTTCAGGCACAAATAAAATGTACGTATTTAATTAGGTTTAAATACATCTTATAGTTAATTCATGGCCATGATATACATATTTGTCCCCTGCATGTCATGTGCAAGACTCTGTAGAGGTGGAAACTTCCATACTAATCAGAAAAATAAAAGTACACCATTCCTCACCAAGCTGCAGGATTATATATATATATATATATAAATGTTATATAATCTTAATATTAAAATGGAGGGTAGATATGTAAAAAAAATAATAATGTAAATGTAGAACTGGATTGTTTATAATACTGTGAAAACTGAAAAAAAAAAATGCAGAGAATGTATTTTTATCTCCTTTACTGAACACCATTATTACATAATTTAAAGACTTTACACAGTTGTTGGATGGATCAAATTAAAATAGCATGCCCTTAAGTGTGTCTGACAAATTATGAAGTGAATTAATGTTCATTTAAAAAAAAAATCACAAAATCCGATTAATTAGCTGAGACCTTTGTCTGGAAATGTATCCATTTCTAATCATGTAATATAACATCTAAAACCTGTTTTGTCCCTTATCTCAAGAATCAATGGACTATTTTTAAATGGCTCTTATTAATACTTTTTTTTTACCTTTCTCCTCTTGGTTGGCAAAACACGTAGCCCCATGCATTGCTAAGCCAGGACCAACGTGTTAGCATTTGGCAGATTAGCTTCAAACAAGGAATCAGTATAGGTACACCATGTGCTAAAACACTATGTACTTATGCACTATGTACTTAACCATGAATTTTATGATGTTATTTTGTCATTCATCATCAGACTATGATACGCTCCACCCACCCCCTTTTCGCAATTAAATCGGTGACAGTTGAGTGCATGAAGTATCCAACATTCCACACTAAATTTTTTCGGTTAATTAAGTGCATCATCAGGGTATTTAAAGTGCACTTTTTCTTTTTGGAAATTTCAGTGTGAACACACCACTCGCACTATACTACGAAGCGGCATAGAACAGAGGATACATACGCAAATTGGGATGCAGCTAATGTTTGGTTAGCATGGCTTCATTAGCCCCAAGTGGCAGATGTCCCTTCTCTACTGATGGCCTTTTAGAATATTCTGAATATTGTAACACTGTATTCTGAGGTTGTCAGCTTGGACAAGTTAATGACTAGCTTAGACTGCTAGACTGCCATGTTTCAAAACACAGCTGCTAACTTAAGCTAGATTGTCCTTGCAGGAAACACTAATGAAAACCTGATATGTAGAATCAAAGTCTCAGTCATCAAACATAATATCAACCGTTTAAGAGAACTGTGAAATTGCAGAGCTTGACAAAGTACACAACTTCCTTACTTGAGTGAAAGTACAGATACTGGTCAAATATTACTCTGTTACGAGTAAAAGTTGTAAAGACTGATTTTTACTTAAGTGAAAGTACAGAAGTGCTCGTTTTTAAAAGTACTTAAGTATCAAAAGTAAAATGTAAATGTAAATGTCAATGCATTGTTTAATTATTGTTGCATTGTTGTATGTACTACGTACAGTACCTTATGCCTCTGAATCTATGCCTGCCTACCTAACCTCATATCAATATCAAATTTATTTCTAGAACACAGTTCCAGTAGTGGGATCGAATGTGAGATTGAATAAGTGCACTCAATAATGTCCGCAATGGTTTTGGACTCCCAAATGGCTGTTCGCTCAAATAGTGACCTATTTTTAATTTTTTTGGGGTTTTAGAATGAATATATTACCCTTACTGTTATCTATAAGCTAGTGTGCTCCAAAACAATGACAAAATTCACATTTAGAAGACCAAACCCAACATTGAAAATGAATGAATGAACGTCAAACTGACTTTGAAATGCAACCCAGTGCAACCAAAACCATCCCTTGTTACTACTTTCTACTCAAGGACCTTGAGAGAAATGTAATGTAGTAAAAAGTACGATCTTTGTCTTTCAAATGTTGTGAAGTTAAAGTAAAAAGTTTTCAGAAAAAAATAATACTTAAGTACAGTTCTCAAGTAAATGTTCTTTGTTACTGTCAACCACTGCAAAATTGGCAGCCATTTTGCTGCATAAATGTGTGATCAGCATTTTAAAATACCTCTGTTTGCTTGTGTTTAGGGCTTGTGGCTAAACCCGTGTGTGCGCACATTGTGACGTGAGTTTTGATCTTCATCACACTTCTGGTGAATCTTTGCAACTTTGTAGAAAGGCTGCCACCATCGTGCAATTGTAAGGGAGGAGGGCTGGTGGCAGGGGCCATCTCTGAAGAGCCCGATTCATTTGAGAAATAAATGAGTTCTGTGAGTAATTTGGGAGATAACCTCAGCAGTGGCCAAGAGTAAAGGAAGATAAGAAGCAGCCTCAAAATGAAGACAAGAAAACGAGACAATTTTTCACCTTGCCTCCTCTGAATTCAACTTCTCCCAGTTCACATGTAACTTTAATTAAAACACACACACACATACACACACACCTACACACTAGATTATCCAGCAGCAGCAATCAGTTAGAGAACAAAAAGCAGTCTGTCAAAAATAAACTTCACATACCCCCAATTTAACAACACATCACATTGTTTGAAGGATTAATTGTTATGTTTGCTGCATTGCAGGCTGACAGAATTCTGACTGCTTGGGGCTCTTGATGTTTGAGAGCCTCGACAGTCAGAACGCAAAACAAAAGCTAGTTACTTCAGGAACTACTATCAAAGAAAAAGTAGAGCTACTTGGGGGAAAAATTCAAACAATTACATCTTTTGAATTTCCTGAAGAAAATGCTCTGCTGACAAAAAAACAACAACAAACATCTTAAAGGGATAGTTCACCCCAAAATTAAAATTATGATTTATGATTTACTCGCCCTAAAGCCATAGGTGTATATGACTATCTTCTTTCAGACAGACACAGTGAGATATATATACAGGGGATTTGAAGCCCAAAAAAAATGCATGCACCCATTCATCATAAAAGTAATCCATACTGCTCCAGGGGGTTAATAAAGACCTTCTGAAGCGACGCGATGCCTTTGTGTTAGAAAAAAAAAGCTTCTGTTTAAACAAATTGGGCTGTGCAACAAACTCAAGCTCCTCTTCTCTTATATCGAAATCTTCCAAGATTTCTCGGTTTAGACTTCTAATTCGTGACCAGTGTTTTGTTTTGCTCTATCCTCTGTGGTTCTGCGTTCGTCATTGCTTTATATGCCGCAAATCGCTGCGTACAGCCGTCTGCTGGAAGCTAGTTATTATAGCTAATAAAAACTTAAATATGGATTTTCTTTTTTACAAAAAACCCATCGCTTCACTTTAAAAGGCCTTTATTATCCCCCTGGAGTCGTATGGATTATTTTTTATAATGTGAAACTTTTTTTCCTCATAGTTTTACAATACTGTCTTATAAATTATGCTTTTGCATCCAAAAGATGTGTTTGAAAATATTGATTTATAAAGAAAACAGATATGTACCTAATTCTGAGTATGAGTTTTTGTGTAGTCCTCTGACATAGGACTTTACTTCAAATCTACTTAAAGTGCAGTTAAACTCCATAGAGGTAAAAACGACTTCCATACTAATCAGAATAATTAAAGTCCACCTTTCCTTACCAAACTGCATAGTAATCATCCAAGTAAATTGCACAAAAAGTGACAAGTTAAAGTCTGATACTCAGGTTTAGGGCTTGTTCAAATCACTTACTATAACTATGAGAAATAGTAATAGTAAAGCTCGCCTCACTTGTTCCTTTATTAAAATCCTTCCAGATGAATCACATGTCTGCGAATTCAAGCGCCGAAAAATGAAACTTTGAATCATTGCTGATGTCCTTACTTTGACTATTATACCTGGACCAATTTACTTTAATATGAAAATCAGAGCACGGTGAGAAATGAAATATTAAAAGCGAAATATATGATGATCAGTTCTCAAAGGTTGGATGCACAGAGAGTTTCCATGGTCACATTAAGCATTTACAGACAGAGGGGGAATGTGAGGTGCACAGAGTGCTATTTTGTTTGGACGTCCTTGCCATATCTCTGAAGACAAGGCTAAACTGCACTATTGGATTCCTGTGTCGCATTTTCATCCAGGCATGAGCATACACTGTTTTCCTTCACCTAAGTGTGTGTATGTGTATTTGTGTTTGAGTGATTGTATACTCTTCTGTGTGTGTTTTTTTTTTTTTGCATGTGTGTGTATTAGTTTAAGTACATCTGTCTGGTTCCTGTAGGAAAGCTGAATTTGTTTGCACTGTGCAGATTCCACGCTGACAAGTCAGGATGTGAATTCACTCAACTTCATTCAACTCGAAAAAGCTTTCACGGAAGCCTAAACATTTGGTCCTAATGTCTAAAATGAATCTGATAGTAAAATGTCAAAACATAATGTAAATATTGTCCGGCTGTCACTATAAAATGTACTGAGAAGTATATTATTCTTCCACGGTGGTCTCTTTATTGAGGAAAAAAAAAAAGAAAAATGTCACGTTACGTTTTCAGGTTTCCCTACATGATATGCCCGATAAAAAACGATTGTTTTCTAAAAAAACATCCTTACTTCCGGGACGAAAGCCAGTAATTTGCCCATGTTCATTCTCTCTGTTTATTTGTGTAAGGTGTGTGTGTGTTCATGTTGGTCTGCACTGAGCTCTCAAACCCATAAGCCAGGTCACAGCACTTTATGTTTAAAGAATGATTGCAGGCCTGGCATCCTGTAAGATTTGTCATAGCTTCCCTGCAGACTTAAATGAACGCCTGGAAAGAGTGTTTTTCTCATGTGTTTTAGCCATTTATACATGAAGTAGCTCTTATTGTTAATGTTGGGTCCAGCTCTGGAATTATTGGTCTATTTTAAACCGTAATTAATGGGATTTCCATATTTCTGCACCATAATAAAAACATAAGCACTGATGAAAAATGCCAGGCACCTCAGTTTTCACACGAGAACATTTGAATGGCTTATGCGTTTATGTAAGGATCATTCATTCAGACTGACCGCTCCGTGGGCATTTCCATCTGCATCAAGATGACTCTTGGCGGTGAGAGTTTTCAGATGCCACAGTGAAACAAAAGACAGAATTTACAGGTTTAAAAGTAATCACATAAAATACAATACTTTATTCATAATTTTACTGTGAAATCAATGTAAAAAAAATATTGTGGAGCATCTTGTAAATAGCTGATTTTCATACCATATATAATTAAATATGTTTTTATTTAATATTATAGAATATTATAGAACATACATGGACTAAATAAGAATAAACAATATAAATAATAAATAAAATACAGAACAAGTAACTAAAAACTAAATCAACAATAACAGTTATACAGACAATTACTGTGATTGTGTGACAATTGTGTGTGTTTGTGCGTGTGCGTGCGTGTGTTGTAACCGAGCAGCCTCCGTGGCAAGATTTTTGACTTTTCCATGTATGTCTTGGCAGTGTGTGGACAGGGATTGGACAATCTGTGGTCTAGGCACTTGGTTCTACACATGGTATGCGTGTAGAATTGCGATTGTCATCGTTATTAAAGAGACCAGAGGCAGATCTAAGCTTAGACTCCCTCTTAGCCTGACAGCAGATTCCCCTCCTCATTGTTTGAGGATGACCTTCTTCACCTCCACATCTTTAAAGTCAGTGCACCGACAGCTGTGAAGTGAAATTAGGACGTGCATTAAATAGCCTCATTTCACCTGCCCAAAAAGCATCAGGCAAGAAGAGAATTCTTAACAGGAGACTTCATAAACAATGGGTGTAGGTAGACATCCAGAAGTACTACGCTTTATTTGACTTTGCTAAATCATGTATCTGGTAAAAGTTGGTATTTTTAACTTCTGAATGAATCATCATCTGTCCTGGTAGGACATTTGTGGCCGTCTGCCATGAAAGTATCTGATTGGTCTCAAATCACCTGGTCAATTTATCAAGGATGTGGTGGAATTGATAGTCTATTACCCTGACTATCACATGTAATCGCTTGAGGCTGATCTTTCGCCCTGGATGGTTATTACCTGTCTTTGTGTGGGCTGTTCTTCTTCCTCTATTGTATTTACTCCCTGAGCACTGGGATTGTATGATCTTATGCTACTACCATGTTCCCTACTGAAATGTGCACTTTTGTCATTTTGTGTTCAACTTGAAAATAAATGTCTTTCATGGAACTGCTGTCATCATTTACTCATCGTTTCCACAGCATGGAGGTAAGATCTTACAGATTTATGAATGAACCATTCGTTTTTAAAATCTGGTCTACTGACATTTGTTATGATGTCCGCTTCAAACATTACGATGCTTATGATAACTTTCGGTAACTCTACAATAAGCAAATCCACTTTACCAGCTAATTGCTCTTCGACAAGCCATGCCATAGAAATATACAGAGCTATCGCAAAAACGGATGTTAAAACACACAATTCTTAAGATGGCCGCACGCCTGTTTCTCTGGCGCATAAGGTCTATAAATTAACAGATTTTTTTAGGAATACAGGAAGGAATACATCATGACAAAAACAATAACATCATGTCATTTACCCATATTCATGACAAGTGATGCAAATGATGTCAAACACTATTGGTTCCCAAGTTGTTCCCAGTGAAAATTACAGAACTTCATAATGGGTTTGCAATGACACAATGATCAATAAAGGATAACAGAACTTTCTTTCTTTTTTTGGCGAACTATCCCTTTAATCGACAGACGTGGATGACATGCATATTATGGCATTGCTGGTGCCCATTAATGGTGGATACATCTGTTGTGAACATTTACTTAACTCTGTTGGGCCATGTGTTCTGTGGTGCACAATTGCTCTTTTGTCTTTTGTGTTCCCTGGGACTCCACACCAACTTTCGGCTCATAATGTTGTTTTTCTTCTTGCCACAGAGCCAAACTATTTCTCACATACGCTCTCCTGCCTTGGCTTTAAGATCCATTCTTCTCTACTTTTCAACAGTCTCCCCACACATTAGCTCAGGTTGCAATATTTGGCTGTGGACAGAGCGAGGGCTCTAGGGGAAATGCATTCTAGATTGGAGAGCACGCTCCAGTGTTTCCTTAACAATAACAGAAGGTGTGGATCAACCGTAGTGTTCTTAGGCCGGGGGGAAGGGGCGCAGAGAGAAAGAGAGAACCGGGGTGCGCTAGTGTTTCACGCCATCAATGAGACGTCTAAGAGTGTGTTATCTGTCTCACTTGTGTTTTTGGAAGGGATGAAAGACCCCACACTCTTACTATGAATAGAATCCATGGCAGGCATTCTCTGAGGTTTACCAGCTATATGAACCCTGTGAACAAATTGCTTCATAAACCCCAGTCTGCACTTCCCTTACGATTAAGGACATCTATATCACTTTCAGACACATGGGGAAGTCATGTGCTTCAAAGTTTGGCAAAGCTGCTGTAAAAAAAATTGCACTCAATCTATTTAGTGCTTTATGAAAATACCAGGGAAAAAAGTAGAAAATACACACATCATTCTATTTCCATCATGAACTGTATGAGAGAATCCAAACTGAAGAATTTATTCAACATTGCAATGTGTTTCCACTTGAGGACCTGCTTAACCTGAGTGAGTTTGGTATATATTTCCACATGCTGAAAAGCCCTTCCTGTGTTGACATCTTTATGTATGTTTCATCTTTAAGATATCTGTTGGATCTCCACATGCATATTTTTTATTTTTATTAACTTCGATAGAAAAAAAATGGTTTTGCAGATTTTTTTTTTAGTCTTCTGCTTACTTCCCTTTTTAAAAAGTAGGCTACTATGGCTATACCATGGTACAGTAATGGTATCAGATTGTAAAACCATAGTATATTGATATATACAGTCCCTGCTTGAAAATCCTGCCAAATCAAGCCAGTCCAAGATGGTCATTAACTGGACTACCAGCTGATGGGGATCTGGCTGGACTGGAGGACCATGCTTGAACTATCTTCAATGTTCCAAAAATCCAGTTTTAGCGTCAAAGGGATATTTCACCCAAAAATGTACATTCTGTCATTATTTTCTCAACTAATACATTAACATTCTGTCATTATTTGCTCAACCAATATTGTTCCAACCCATCAAAATAATTAACATTAATATACATTAATAACATTAATAACATTAATATTAATATCTGATAAAACAACAACAACAAAAAGGGTCTGTTCCAAACACAAAGCTATCATATGTCTTCAAAAGTCTTGAAATGTATTTTTATGGACCACTTTATGGTGTTTTTGTGCCATCTTGACTCACTGATTGCTAGTTTATTGACAGTCGACCAGTTTATAAAAGCTCTTTACTAAGTAGAATCCGGCTACCATATTTTCGCTGGATATTTCCCAATGTACTGAATGATTACTGTATTTTCCCCACCAAGGTGACTGTGATTTTGCCAAGTAAGACATGTTCTTGGATCAACATATTTTGTTGAACCTGGAACAACATTCCAGTCCAAAAATGTTGTCCTAACCATATCCCTACCCCTCAAATGTAAACTTGCCCATACATTATTAAAAAATCAGAGGGAAATGATAGGTGAATAATACTGATGTAGAAGCACCTAACCCTGGTTGTAAGCCTAAACTTGACATAAACTGTAAACTTTCCCCTCAAATCTGATTGGCTGATTTGAATTTTGCACTTGGTGAACGTCTCAGGTACCCTGAGAAGGGTACGCGACTGAGTCCTCTAGAGGCGATCCCCGTAGTTTCCTCTAGAGGAGCAGTGCGAGTTCCCATTCGGACGGGAAATTTTGTTCACCTCCCAACCAAGGCTCGGAAAAGGTTTTGTGATAGTGAGTGGCGCTAAAATTGTGTTCAGTTTTATACAAATCTGGCACCTGTTTATTACAAAGGTTGTTGTACGTATCGCAGCAGTTTGGAAATGAAATGTCCAGTGAGTGGCACTAAAACGTTAATGCTCTATTGTGTTTTAAAATAGCCTAAAACATACACTAGACCCTACACTAAATCGAACCGATAGTGTTAACAAAAGCAAACGTGAGATACAAATGTATTTGCTGAAGCATCCATGCCATTTTAGATTCTACAAGTCTTTGAGCTCTTTTATCACGACTTGTGTTTCACAGGACTCATACCTGTGAGCTCCACTTTTCTCAAGTGCAATGCTGTACCAGATGAGCTACCAAGCAAATTCAATAACCCAAAAAAGCCATAGGGTGCCACTTTATTTTTAAGGTCCCTTTTAAACATTCTGTTCACTATAAGCAACTTTGCAACTACATGTCAGCTAACTCTCATTAGAGTAGTAGTACTGTCTACTTAATATCTGCCAACTCTTTATTGTGATGCTCCTCCAACACACATAAGACTATAAGCATCTTTGCAACTACAGTACATGTCAACTTATTCTAACTCTACCAGTCTACTAATACTCTGCTTACTCTCTAATGAAAGTTAGTAGACATGTAGGTGCAAAGTTACTCATAGTCAACAGAATGTGTTAAAGTGAACCCAAAGGTATAAGTGTATTAGCTTGCAAATCATGCACTATGGTAAATGTGTTTTGAGGTGATAACATAGTATTGTGTGAGACACTGCACAAAAATAAGCCACTATTAATCATGAATCTGCCCCAGTAATCATACTTGTTGTAAAATTCCCATTTTACTGGAAACGGCAATGCATTTTGTGTACGTTTTTGGGGTTTTGCAAAAATGTGGGTGGAGCCTATGTCACATTCCATTACCATGGTATAAATCTGGCACTCTGAGGTACTTCAAAGGTTAACATGGTAATACTATTTAATACTTTTGTAAGTATGTACTGTATGTGAGATCTGTTAAATAGTGGAAAAGACCAAATAAAGACATTTCAGCCACAGGAAAGGATTTGTAGAAATGTAGAGGGCAAACATAAGTGAAATACCATTTACAAAGTCAGCTGCCTCTGTGTAAGCTCATTATATTATAATATAAAGAGTTCTGATTATTTGAGCTTGCAGTAGGAATGCCACTACTCTATGTGCACTGTGAAGAAAGCAAGCATGCCTTACCAAGCGTATAGAGAAATTGAAAACCCTCACCGCACATATACACGGCACCTGGGTCTTTATACAGCAAGCTGTTAACTGGAGTCGTACATTAAAGGGTTGACCTCTTGATGCTTGCCGTGGAGACACTTAGCTTGCAGGAAGAATGAGAGAGAGAATCAGAATATTTGGTTTCCCTGTTTTGGGCTGATACTATAGATGCCCTGAAATAAACATGCGGCCGGCACGGTGAGGGAAACGGCATTGCATCAATAATTCTAAAGCAAACTGTTTTGAATTAATTGAATTTTCCTCAATCGTATAAAAGACAACTGACCTTGGACCAGGGAAGTATTAAGGAGACGTATCAAAGCCTCTCAAGAACAGGAAATGGGTCTCACCTTGGAACAACTTGAACATCACATGATGTTGTAATTTTTTCCCATCGTTTTGTGAATGGTGTTACTATGACAGCACTTTATAATGGCATGACTTTACTTGTGCAAAGCATAAAAGCAAGTGTAACAATTCAATATACAGTCCCTTTAGTTTTAGTAAGCTTGTGTTCACTGCATTTCATTGGCTGGATTCATTTATGGTTCTTGTACCTGCTGCCAATGTGCTTTATATTGTATGCATATGCCTCATGGCTCTAACAAACCAAGAGCTACACCCTCACCATATATGTGCAGGTCTTTCATATTTAGTAAAATTTGGACTGGAAGAGGCAAGACCGATTTGAGCAATTTTTTTAGGGCAGGGTTGTCCAATCCTAAACCTGGAGGGACACTGTCCTGCAGAGTTTAGCTACAACCCCAATCAAACTAGCTGATCAAGGTCTTACTAGGCAAACTACAAACTTCCAGTCAGGTGTGTTGAGGCAAGTTGGAACTAAACTGCAGGACAGGGACCCTCCTCCAGGAGCAAGTTTGGACATCCCTGGCTTAGAGCATTCCATTTAAACACATTGCAAGGGTTCTGCCAGTAGTGGGCACTCATGCAACGTAAGCAATGACGTACATCCGAGATGGGCGAAGGGAAGTTAGCAAGGGAAGGGCATAAAAAACGGACTTAAACACAGCCCAGAACGTTACGAATGAGCAACTGAATCATTCATTGATTCAATCATTGAATCATTCAGGAACTAAACGCCACTACTTCACTTTTTATTCTGAAATATTTTCGTTGGAGAAGCAATAACAAGCAAAGCAACTAGCTATATTGGGTCTAAAACATGTTACGCCACAGTAAACTTCATTGTTATTGCACTTTTGTATAAGCAATATCACACACTCATTGCTAGTTTTCATGTGACACGTGAGCAACGGCAAAATTTTGAACGTTGTAAGAAAGTAGTTCAACACAAACTTGAGTCTTTAAGACAATCATTGTTATTTTCCTATTTTCCTTACTTATTTACATGGCTGTCAACTGTACTGTATTTGGCAGGATGTCCTGTATTCTGAGCCACAACAAACAAAAAAAACTTCCCGTATTAAAGTGGCAAAACAATAAATTGTGCTTTAATAATTAAATATAAATTAAAGATTGCTTTAATACACCTTGTATGGACAACGAAGAGTAGCACATCTGTCGATACTTTATTAACTCCTGACAGTATTATTTGCCCCATCAACTCAAAGCTCAATTTTTATCTTTATGCAGTGCTTTCAATTTATTCCAGCTGAATACATGACAGTTCCTTATGTTCTCTGGTGGTTTAATTAGAGCTAAATGTATGTGTTATTTCAGCTGTCAAAGGAGAGACATCTAACCAGCCATCGCCTGACAGAGTGATAATTCAGATGTGCTGACAAAAAGGGTTTGCTTATATCCTCATGAACAGACATGCAAGTATTAATGCACATAGCTGGGAGCATATTGCATACGATTGTTGCCACAGTTTTGACTGTTTAGTGTGACATTCTCATTGCCTGCCAATCAATCAGCCATAATGTCAATCTTGCCATGTTTTGATAGTTTCAGAAATTTTCTTTTGCAGTCAAAACATTAACAACATTATCGCAAGAGCTTGCTTGACTTTTTACAATACCATTTGAATTTCATGTCAATTGTCTCGGGTCTTACCCAAGATCTTACTGTGCCCTTTAAGTGGAGTCAGAAATATCATATTTAATTTATTTATTTAAACGAATTACATTTAGTATTTAATTTTAGAGTTCCAAGTACATGAACGATCAAGCAAAGTTGTATGTTCAAGTGGGAAACTCAGAATTCTAGATGATACACGAGTTGCAATGTTGAAAGGGGTAACATAGATAACATCATACATTATTTTTAGTAACACTTTATTTTACAGTGTCCTTGTTACACGTTACAAGTATTTATTGTAGTAATAATTATTAATTATGCATAATTAGATGCAACTAACCCTGAATCAAACCCCAATACCATAACCTTTTAGTAAGTTATAAGTGTTATTATTACTCAATAATTAAATGTATACTTACACTGTAACACTCACGCCTTAAATATAGTGTAACCATTATTTCTTCGGGTTTGTTGTTACATAATATAAATCTTTGTTTTTTTATAGACTTCTTCCACACTCTTAGAAGAAAAGAACCTTCAAGGCTTTTTATCAGGTGCTTCATATATAGAACCTTTATACGATCATTTTATAGATTTAGTTTTAATTAAATCATTTTTGTTTTAAAATTTTTATTTCAATGAAATTTTATGAATTGAACAACTTGTTAATATGCTTTATCATGAAAAAAATTAAACATGAAATCATTTAGGACATTTCTCCTTATATAGAACCTTTTTTGCATAAAGGGCTAGAGAAACCAAGGGTTCTACATATAGAACCCCATTGAAACTTTTTTTCTAAGAGCGCATGTTATGTTTCCAACATGTGTGACATGTCATAAGAATAAATGCCTGGCTTGTAGGTACGCCTTTGCCAGGTAGCAGCACAATATGATAAGCAACAATTGTAAAGGACAAAAAATTCCCGTGCGCTCGGCTTTAGGAAGAGTCCAACCATTCCTGCTATCCCTCTCCTGCATGGACATCATGCTAAGGCTTGAATGGAACACTTATTTTGAGCTAGTTAGTTGCACCCAGCCTGCTGGAAACCCTTGGGTTGCCCAGTTTGTGGTATTTTAATGATCTAATTTATTTGGGGTGTGATTACCTGTAGACAGAGATCTCCTGCTGGACCTTACTGGACTGACAGGAAACAACGGACACAATGGTCTATTTTTGATTGTGCGCCCGCATTATAGTGGTCACGCAGCTGTTATTTATTTATCCATCTCTGTTTTGTGGGAAGGAATGGGTTGTTCATAAGCTTAAAGTAGGGATTTAATTACAAAAGCGTTACTCATTGTGAACAGAAAGCCCAGAAGCACTGTCGAAAAAAGAAAAAGAAAAAAAACACTCCTATGGTGTGTCTTTGTACAGTGTGTTACTGGAACAAAACGAATGCCATATGAAAGCCTTCATATTAAAAAAAACTTGTAAAAGAAAAATTTCCGACATTATTAGAAGCCCTACAGTCTCGTAACAAGGGTATAGCAGCTGGGTGGTTCTTTTATTGCGATTTATTTGTTTATGGGCCGCAAAGAGGCTGAATGGCCTCAGGTGCTTCTCCCCTTGTACCAGAGGATTCAGAAGCCAATAATGTGGCTGGTTTTGTCTTAATAAACACATACCAGGTGTTAGCAATTTGTCCTTAATGAAGTGTTGCCCTCTGCAGAGTAGTGAAGAACAACTATCAAAAACAATCAGAGTTGCTCTCCCAGGAGGCCTTAGGAACTGAGAGGGCAGGAGGGATGACACGGCCAGGACGAGTCAGCCTGTCTTACTGCATGGAGAGTTAGCGGGGAAACGGCAGTGGAAAACAGGATGACATCAAGATCTTGTGGTTCCGAAGGAGACAGGCTTGAAAACGTGTAACTTTAATGAGAGCGTGGATTTAGCATGGGGTGAACGAGAAGGGAAGGATCTGCCGACGCTTTAAGTGGCGCTCGGAGTTGGCAGCGAATAACACAGATTTATGAACTTCATTAAACCACATTTCTGTTTCTTTATTGGGGCCTGTGGTATTTGGCCCACATGGGAAAAAAACAAGGGGAAATAAAAAAGAAGCAATGCTACTCTGCATAAATTGCTTGCAGATCTTCTCCGTACCCACACGATTCCTCACCCATGCTTTTTTTTCCCTCTCTTGAGACGGTTCTGTTTTTTTGATGGAGTTCTCTGTGTCTTGGCACCAGGAGTGTGAGGTTGTAATAACATACCCATCACTGTAGTCTTTGGAAGGAACAGGTGGCTATCATTGGCAGACGTATTCTCTTTTCTTTGCCATGATGGCATGACTAAGTTACTAAACTTTCAGTCTGTTCGCTTGAAAGGTGCCCAGGAGCTCGGGAGAGAGGTATGGAGAAGCCATTGGTTTAGTGTCTTGTGGTAAGCATTGGAGACGAACACCAGGTTCACCCTTTGGAAAACAATTCGGGCCAGCTGGAGCATTTTCCGTTGGAGATGTGCATGGCGCTGTATTAAAAGATCAGAAAAAGCTCTTTTGTCTAATGTGCACCACATTCATCCAGATGGAAATGTGTTTTAACACATTAAGATGCACCCTGCTATTTGATGGCAAAAGTTTGGTATAATTAAGATGTTTTTTTGTATGTTTTTGAAAGAAGTCTCTTATGCTTTTTAATATTAAAGTGTATTTTATTCCTGTGATGTCAAAGCTGTATTTTCAGCATCATTACTCCAGTGTTCAGTGTCACATGATCCTTCAGAAATCATTGTTATATGCTGATTTGGTGCTGATTTGTCAGTAATCGTTTGTATCGTCAATATCGAAACTTTTTTGTTTGCTGCTTAATATTTATGGTGACCGTGGTTCTATTCAAGATTATTTGAATATAATTTTTTTAAAGAACAGTATGTTTGAAATATAAATATTTTGTAACATTATAATTGTCTTTACGGTCACTTATACACTACTGGTCATAAGTTTGGGTTACTAAGATTTTGGTAACAATTTATTTTAAGGTGCTTGTGATAAGCAGTAATTAACAGTTATAAGGGTTATTAAAGTCATATAAGGGTTAATTAAAGGTCCAGGCCCTGAAGAGATCAGGGAAACTACTCCCTCTTGGGAAGGTCCATTTTTAAGTGACTGGGAGTTTGTGTTACCATTTATGTTTGTTCGGCTGTTCTAAAAGTGCAATGTATTGATACTTGAGAAATGTATTATTTAATTTTATTTATTTATTATCATTAGTTAATGCTTATAAGCATCTTATATGAATCTTATAAGGTCTTATAAGTGTCTTATTAACTGTTAATTACTGCTTATTACAAGCACCTTAAAATAAAGTGTTACCAAGATTTTTTTTTTAAAGAAATAACTTTTATTCAGCAAGGATGCATTAAATTGATCAAAAGTGACAGTAAAGGCATTTATAATGTTTAAAATATATTTATATTTCAAGCTAATGTTTTTTGTCTGGATCCTTTAAAGACTAAAACGTCACATATATAAAATGTCATATGCTCTATATATATATATATATATAGTGCACATTTACATTTTACAGTCATTTAATGTATTCTTGAAAACGAATGAATAAATGAAGCATTATGAACGTTACATTGAGCCATTTTAAGTATTTACGGAAACATTCGGATTTCTGTACATGGGCACAAATGAAAACGTGAGAAAATAACATTCAGTAGCTGAACGAACCGGTTTCCATTTAAGTCCACTGGCAGTCATGGTGACAGACTGTTAGTCAGTTGGAAGAGGTCTGGTCCAGGTGGGCCAAGCTGATTTCTGGGCCTCTCATTTTAATGCGCGACTCGTACTAGAATGTGTGACTAACATGTTACAGTGGAGCCTTGCCACTTTGAACCCTTTAAAAAATGTTAGCTCAAGGGTAAAAGGCCAGGATGAAAAATACCCAGATTTAGGTTGACAGAACTCTTCACATAACAATTGCAATGCCTCATTCTCACACCAAAGGTACATGCTCTGCATGAGATGTACTGACAAGAAAGTGTGCCTAATAATTCAAGACGTTTGCATGCATGTAGCGCCTATTCTTAACATGATCTGACAGTCTTAGGAAGAATAATAGCATTCCAAAGCAATGGCGGCATCCATGTCTATTATAGTAGACATAAAACAGTATAACAAGAGTAGTATGTTCGAATTAGTATTTTATAAAGCAGTAGGCAAAAAACATGGATGACTTACTATTAGATTCTAAATTGTGCATCTTATGGACACTTTACTAATAGCTACTATCTCATGCGGCCACAGGAGAGGATTTGTGAATGGCAGTGAATTGACACAACTGATCCTGGTAGGTCACATGACAATGACAACATGACGAATGTAGTACATCCAGATTACCAGAGGTGTAAAGATAGGGTACAATGGGGCTAAAGGCGCACCGGGGTAAAAGGCGCATTTGACTTTATTCTTTTTTAAACCACTAGATGGCACGTGAGAATTTGGCTGATCCTTGACACGATCGCGGGCAGCAAAGCAGAGTTGATTCCGCGCTAATTTGATCTAATTTTTGAATGTTTTTAAAAATAGATTTATGTAAAAATATAGATTTACGTAACAAGTGAGAATCGATAAAATCATTGACTATATTTTGAGACAAAGGTCTTGTTAATATTTTTCAAATTTGCTTAAGGTATAATGAATGCAGCAGTTTTTCCAATAATGGAAGAATGGGTAAAAGTATTGGGGTAAAAGGAAAACATATTTAACATGATAATAAATAGCTGGCTGTCTTTTACATTTGTTGGCATGACATTTTAGATTCAGATGGTAAATAAACAAATTGGATGTCCACCTCATGATTTACGTCATATTTTGAAATATGATGGTTTCATTATAAAAAAGGTGATTATCTCTATCACATTTATTGTTACTACTGTAAAGATATATTAAATGATCACGGTATCTCATTCAATGCTTTTAGAATCTTTATTTTGTGTTTATTTTTTTATTCCTGTATTTTTAACATGAACATATTTCAATGGCAGTATGTTTTTTTGAACAAAAATGAATGATTTTATTTATCAAAACAAACTGAAACCAGTACAGACTTTGCTAAAGTGATCGTTTTAAGCAAATATTAACTTGCATTATTAAAAACATTATTTTAGCTAAAGTATTTGTATCAATACTTTGTGTGGGGTAAAAGGCTCACCTTGCCAAACTTATACATTTATACGGTTTCAAAGCAAACAAAGAGTTTTTACGAACACACACGGTAATGCCGTAGAACGCAGCTGACTATAAAGGCAGTTTCAAGTAAGCCAGATTATAGGTTTTGAAAAAGGGGTAATGTGTTATTCATTAAGGATCCAACGGAAAAAAGTGGTTGCCCATGATTATCTCGTTACGACCGTAATCACGGAAATAATACTAAACAGGAAATACTGTTTATGTCAAAACCATATGATATCATAGATAATCAATCACAACTTGAAGTGGTCACAAACAGGAACACATTGCTAACCAGTGGCGAATTCCTTGCAGTGAAGTGGGATTGAGAATGACGGCAGAATTAATAACGCAGGAAGTTCAAATGATAAACAAATGCAAATCTGCTTGGCCCAGCCTTTGTCACCCTGGGAGAACTGTGACCGGCGCTGGGGCCTGTATCACACTGAGAGGGAAAGAGCCTGCTGTGACCATCATACATTAATATACCAGCGTTTCTCCCTTGATCCAACTCTGTCGCAATCTGATTCTTCTCAGCGGGATGTAAGATACGGAGCGCAAGTTCACATCTGCAGAGTGGGAAACTGATAGGTCATGTGGTGTCTAGAAGCTGGATCTCACATTGATGTCTGGCACACTGTGTGCTGTACATGAAAGTGCCATTAGAAGAATGTTCATCCTTTAATAAACTATTTGCATTCGCATTTTTGTTGTTCATAGTTAGTTTTTTTGGTAGCATATATATATATATATATATATATATATATATATATATATATCAGCCCAGGCTCATTAGAAAAAAATGTTGCATTGTGCATGTTTCGCGACACCTACTTAACCCTAAAACTACCCGATAGTGTTAACAAAAGCAAATGTGGCATAAACGCACACACACACAGAGAGAGAGAGCTGTTTATATATATAATATAAAAACTTGAAGAATATATCACTCGAAAAAAAGACATAAAGAAAGACTCCACTTGAGATGAATTGACCTTACACCGTATAACACAGACTTGAACCTTAAACAGATACATTGTGTACATATACATAAACCATGTTAGGTACTTCAAAGAACACATGTGTCATTGTAGCTCATGTGCAAACATGGTATTACCATAGTATTTTCTGGTAGTTTAATCACACACGGACTACTATATCCATGTAAGAATTCAGCCATCAAACCCATTTATGTTGTATATATACAATGAATGTTAACTTACAAAGGACCTTCCATGACAAAATGTTAAGGAGCTGAGGGCAGGGAGCAGCTCCGAGGGCTTTGACAGTTGATGGAGGTGTCTACCACCCAGGAGGAGGCGGTATCTCGAATCATCAAGGTCGGAGACATCACTCTGCTGACAGGGACGCCACAGGTCTATATATGGGTGAACTCTCTGCTCTCATTGAAAATCAATGGCAATTTTTCACCCTCTGAGACCGGTCAGAAGTGGCATTTCTTTGCTTTTTCTTAAATACAATGATTTAAAGGAAAACAAATATTGGGTTCATAAGTTCTTATGTGGGTTTCTAATATGTGCTCTCTTTTTTAATCTAGCTGAAATGTGTCTTGAAAGCACAGACTGGGAATATTGTTAAAGCCTAGGGCGATGTATAAAACATGGATGAAATCGCGTAATTTACTGTAAATTGCAGCTATTCAGAGAATTTGGCAATTTGGATGAGTAATTCGAAAGTAGGGCTGTACACTTATTTAAATTGCCATTATGGACTAGTGTCTGTGAGTATTATTCTGCAAAAAGACTGCAGTTTATATATGAAGTCTGCATGTTCTGCGTGTCTCGGGGTGAATGAGCGGCACAGTTTGGTCTGCTACTCGTACTCATGCATGCGTGACGGCTGTGATGTTTTTAGCATCTACCGTCTCACTATATGAGGACATGAACCCACACACTTTACCTCCAGAGCTGCTCTGAGAGAGCACTTTACATGAGCATTTCACCATTTTATTTGATACAACCCTCAGATACACAGAAACTCAAAGGCCCTCACTACAACCAAACGCCAAAATAAAGGTTCCATAATTAAAAATAAAAATAAAAACTTAATGAAATGATGACAGAAATATTGTAGAATATACTACTCAATCTAATAAGAACAAAAATAATAGCATGTGCACTATATATGTTTTAAGAAATATCCAACGCATTCTCATCCTTTGGCGTCATATAAGTGACGCCTGACAAAACGTCGAAATACTACGCACATGGCACCCTTTAGCGTGAATATAACACGCGAAGTGATGGGTAGGTTTAGATGTGTTGTAGGGTCTGCGTCTCATATTCACGCTAAAGGATGCCAGTCAACTTTATGACGCCTTGGGTTCGCGTGTTATATTCACGCTAAAGGGTGCCATGTGCGTAGTATTTCGACGTTTTGTCATATAGCGTCACCTATATGACGCCAAAGGATGAGAACGGGCTGGAAATATCACTCAATTTCCCATCCATGTTTTAATTTAAACTTTGTTTATTACTGACTATGTTTGCCAAACAATGAAAGGAATTGTTCAGATTTCATTTGAATACATTTTTAAAAGTTCCATGTATTAATTCGATTACCACTGTTTTGATAATACATTTGTATTACATCATAACACACAACAACACAAATAAAAAAACTACTAAAAACCAATTATAAGTGAAATAGTGCCAGATACCATTTGCACCTCAGTGTATTGTAGTATATTATAAAACAGTATAATAACATATTCAGTGTATATGATTATATTTGTTAAAATCATAAATGGATGCTGCCTCATTGGAACGTTACTTGTCCTTGTCTTTGTCCCTGTCCCTAAAGCCCGACCCCTAACCCCTAAAAAACCCCTTTCAAAGGGCATGTTATAGTAAAAAAGTATATAAATTCAATTGTTAAAATAAATTCAATTGATTAAACATCCCTTTTGATTATTAACATTTAATAAAACCATCAAACAGAATCCAGAAATATTCAAACTGGAAAAAAAAGAGAATTTTATATATTTTATAGGGCTCTATACACAATTGAACATTTATTCACATTAAACCATAAAGGTCTTATAGAACTTTATGAGTGTGGAAGAATTGTGAAGTGTGTTTCAGTAGTGCCATAAAAGTTCATCAGATCCTCTCTTGTGGTAACTCAGTTGTGTTCCCCCAAATGGACTTTCTATTGTTGTCTCATGGCTACAAATGTCAAGACAAATAGAATTTCCAATTAGTTTGCTCACCGAATGCCCATAACTGAGCAATCATAGCAGAAAGGCTGTCAAATACGGCCCCTGTGATTCTTCTTTTATGATCGACAAACAGGCTGTCATGCTTTGGGGACGGGTGGGAGACCATTGCGCTTGCTTGCCAGCCCAGCCGCCTGGTGAAAGTTTATAGCGCATTACAAACCTATTGATCACAGCTCTGGGCTGGCCTGGTGCTCTTACAGCAGAAAAGAGCCTGTTGTCTGTAATGCAGTTGCACTGATAGGCCATTATTTAACTCCAACATAATTCAATGCCCTTTATACCGCATGCTATCACAACAACTATAGAATAATATTGAGTCCCTGGGGTTTGGCCTTAAAGGGTTTGCAGAGTCATTTCTGCTGCTGTGAACTTTATGTATCTCTATCAAGATGGCTGACACTAATGATTCAGGTTAAGGGCTGATTAAAAAAGTTAAGTCCAATGTGCCATCCCATAGGAAAGCTTTATTGCTCAGAGATTTCATAGATGTTAAGACTTGATGGAGTTCTCAGCTGTGTTTTATTTAAGCATCCACTGTGTTTCTCCTTAGGAGTTTAAACGATTGCTGACATGGAGTTTCAGGTCACAGGCCCTATATAAATCTCATGGTATTCAATCTTTTGTTTTAAGGGTACGTTTACATGACAACGATGTACTAAAAACGGAAACGTTTTTCGTTCTCATAAAGATAACACCATTGTCAAAACGATCCGTTTGTCATTCATACAGATCCGCAAAAACGACCTAAAACGCTGTATTATGCTGCTAGGCCAGTAGTGGGCGATGTCCCTTTGTATAGAAACATTAAACACCAATAGACTGAATTCGTTACACACGTGCGCATGACTTCACCGCATTCACAGATTAGCATTTTTGTAGTTTACACCGGAACGATAAGGCTCAATCACAATTCACCCCTTGCCCCGACCCCTTGGCCCAACCCCTCCGTTTTGCGCATTCACGTCTAGGGGTAGGGTGTCCCGATTCTTGTTGCGATAGAGGGGTAGGGCTACATAGCCCTCGAAACGAAGATTTTTCAGAGGCACACTCCTAACGGAGGGCTACGAGAAAGTTCAGAGAATGCATCGCTAATCACCGGCGAGTTGGCTTCGCAAACGGTTAAACATTTAAATTTAGCCACAGATGACACCACCATGCACTTTATTTACTCTTATAATAATAATATAGTCATTTAAATGAAGAAATTGTATAATAAATTACCTTTCCGAAACAGAAAAGACATACATTTCGAGGAAGGAACATGAAAATCATCATGTTTCCTCAGAGGTAAGAGCAGCGGCAGTCGTTGTCATGGAGAAATCCAGTAAAAACTTGTCGCTTCCGTAACGTCAGAGCCATCATCGACGACTGATAACGTATCAAGTTCATGAAGGGTTGTTCCATTTTGTTGGGGAATATTTCAACCCCTTGGCCCTTGTAACTCTGTTTGAAGGGCAAGGGGTACACTCGAAAACAAGGGGTAGGGACAAGGGGTGAAGCCTAACGCTATCTTTCTCAAAAACTTGCCCTTTGAATCCCGTTTACAAAAGTTTGCGTCTTCAGGCCCCAAAAGGCCGTTGTTGTCATTAAACGCTCAACACGCATACAAAATTGTACTTTTTTTAAGTTGAAAGCAGTGTCGTGTATCTTTCTATTAGTAAAGTCTCAGCAAAAACCTCCATTTGCTCTACATGCATCTCATTGCTGTCTCGGAGAAGATTGGAGATATTAAATTTGTGATTTCTCCTTCCTGGATCAATTACATAAGAGAGTGTCCATGATAAATAAAAAATAAATATTCACATAAATTTCCAGGTTAAAACCACACATTCTTAGTTCTAAGTTTTAGTTCTTTTTGAATTCAAGTTGGTTAAGATTGTTTCTGAAAAACCTTTAAACTATTGTCTTAATAAAGAAGAAAAGAAAAGGAATTAATGTGCACATCTTAATCATTATTCTCAACAATCAACAAGAAAAAAATTAGTGCTGGGCAACGATTAAAAAATTTAATCGCGATTAATCGCATGATTTTCTCGCGATTAATTGCGATTAATCGCATTGTTACGCGCAAAATTGAATAATGAATTCTAAAGTACTGTATTGCGCACTTTTGATTTAAATGTACTGCTACAAAAGTGCAATAACATGTGGTTTGCAAAAACTTTAAACAAATAAGGTGCTTTTATACCAGCAGTATTCCCTTTACACAGTAGCCTATCAATAAAATATTTCTTGTAAATCTCAACTTAAACATTAATGTAATCAAATCAAATATTTAAACAAAGCTATTTGCCACTGCCAGGGCATTACTTTTTAGCTAGCTTGTTAAAACGAGTCCAGTTTTTTTTCCTGAACAGGTATCTTGTATCAGGGAGCAGCAGAAACAGTCTAAAAGGGTCATGATCACTACTACAGATATAAGTCGACCAACGTTACTTCTCTGATGCTTAGGTTTGGTCATGGCATGCCATGGTTTCCCACGTAAGATTAGGCTACATTAAATAGAGGTAAAGCCCAATTTATACTTCTGCGTCGAACTCACGCCGTAGCTGTGTAGCGCGCGTACCCTGACGTGCATCTCTCCAAAAATGTAACGTCAATTCTACGCGTACCGCAAGCGCTGTGATTGCTAGAACCGCTCCCCGGGTTTCACACTCCCTCTGCATGTGTAATTGCGCGTCAACGCGGACAACGAAGCAGATATATAATGAAAACCAACGCGTAGTCTATCAGCGTAGAGGCTCCGGCGTTGGTCCGACGCAGAATTATAAGTGAAGTGGTCGAGCACGTGGTGCAGCGACAAGCGGGTCCGTTCCTGTGAAACTGTTGCGGTCATGCTCGCCTCACGCACGCGCCCGCGCGTTGCCGAAGTTGAATTGTCTAACTTTTTGTACACGACGCGCAGCACAAATCATTGAAAGAGAGACTGATCCTCGGCTCGCTGTTTGTGAGTTTCCAGAATCTAAATAGTTATCAGGACATCGACAGGAGGGAATTCACATGGCAGAGCATCCCCGCTTAACTAAACGCAGGCATATCAGGTAAAGTTATGTATAATTTTAAGTTAAAAAGACTACAGCTGCGTAGCGCACAGAAGCCGTTGCCATGGTTACTATCCATAGAGCGCCTGTCATTCACTCGCGGAGCGCTGTCTCCCTTTCTGTTCACCTGAGAGAACCTGCCAAAGCCCCTCCACTGCTTGTTTGGGTGGGTTATTTGCTGGCTGACCAACATCCCACCCCTCCTGTGATCATGGTTTGACTGTAGGCCTATGTGTATTCAGAGCCAGTGAGCAACGGACTTTCAAAATAATAATAACAAAAAAAAAAAACTGCGTTAACGCGCGATAAAAAAATTGTCGGCATTAATTAATAAATGCGTTAACGCGATAATAACGCGTTAACTTGCCCAGCACTAAAAAAATATATATACTTTTCAAAATACAAAGCTATTATTATTATTTATTTTTACAAACATCAAGTAATAATTTAGAAATATGATTACGTTTTAGGGAGAAACATGCTTTGGTTGCACATAATCCTCCTACTCATCATAAGACATCATTGTATGAGTTTCATTGTTAATGTATTTTTGAGTAGGAGAATATGAGCAACCTGTCACTAACTCTTTTATGGGATGTCCCGCCTTATCTGATGCAGGAAATCCCATAAGAAAGAAAAATCATCTTTTTAATATCTCGCTTCTTCAAACCTGAAGCACAGGTGTTCCATAATCCAGATCCTCAGGCATTAATCAAAAAGATCATACCTTAAAGTTGAATGGAAAAAGTTGAGTCTAAAAGATGTTTCAATATATCCTGCGTTCCCTCTCCCAGCAATGCGTTCCCAAGTTTAATTGAATCTTCCAGCATGCATGACTTTGCCACCGTAACACCATCCTGCAGGGGCTAATTGAATTTCCCTCTGTATGCTTAGCTATACATTTTGAGAACTGGATCGATTTTCCCATCCCTCATAGAGCTAGGTGTTGAACAAGGTAATTAATAAGAATTGCCATAACAAAGCCTTGCTCCATCTGTCGCCAGGATGACAGAGTCATTTCAGCCTTTTCAGGACCATGCAACTCATTACACAACTGGACGTTTTGATTTGATCTTTCTCTCTCTCTCTTTTTTTTTTTTTTTGAAAAGTTTATTTTGTGAAAGGAGGAAAAGTTTGCAAGTAGTGTTTAGCTGCAAAGAGTAATTTCCTTAATAACTAACAATACTGAGTGCAATTTACTCTTAAGACAAGTTTAATGATAGCAAGTTTAAATAGTAAATACCTTATATAATAATATTTTCATTTAAATCTAACATAAATTCAATCATTTGGTGACATTATAGTGCTTTTTGGATTGTTCATTAAAAAATACTTTGCCAAGAGAAAAACAAGAGATATTTTTTTTTTCTTTTTTATGTTATTTTGTTTTGTATTGGTAATCCAGCAAGAATTAATTTGATCATCCCAAAAGCATTTGATTTTAAATGTTCTGATTGGCTACTTGGTAATGTATAAAATATAAACTACACACAACCCATATCGAAAACTAAAATTTTAAAGTTGTTATGTTTATTAAAAAAAAATATATATTATAAAAGTTTATAATAAGTAACTTGATAAGAATGTTTGGGGTGTGGGTGTGTGCAGGTTACGTTGTAGAACAAAACACCCAAGTATCGTCAACTTATGTTTGCCATAGATCTTACTTTACTAATACCCCATTATAAAAACCCTTCTGGAGGGAATCAGTGTCGGGTTTTGGCATCATCTTTGCACCACTCTATTTTAGCAGAGATATCACAGTATCCACAGTGTATATGAGGTTCCTTAACAGGAAAACTGCATTTTGAATCTTTTCTTCATTGTGTGTGTTGTGTTATGTAACACACAATTATGTCTGGCTGCTTTATTAAGGCAATTGAAAGCAGGCCCAAAGGGCCACTACAGTTTTAGGAATACATCTCGTTGCTGGAAAGCCCTTTCTCTTTCCTTGCTGTATCTTTTATGCACCTTGTTCTCAGTATGTTGCCTTAAATGATCTGCAGATTGGGTAAATCAAGTGCTATTTTGAATAGGAAACAAAAATGCAAAACTCAAGTAATTTATTTACACACACACACACACACACACACACACACACACACACACACACACACACACACACACACATGCACGCACGCACACAAAAAGGCCAGTGAAGAAAAATATTCTATTTGTTTTAAGCTTTGTCAAAAACAGTAATTTAAAAATGTATTTTCCCATCATGCAAAGGGTCCAAGTTTTCCTGATAAATAATGGCATCCAATTGCAACCGATCAGAATCAAGCATTCAGCAGATATATAATTACAATTTTGACTGTGTTTTATGGTTTTAGTTGTTAGTGTTGTGAACATTAAGACTTCTGAAGGACAGACCACATTCGTCATTTTTAAGGGGGGATAAAGACATTTGATATATGTTTAAAACTTGTTACTTTTCGTAATAAGTTAACATTATGCAATAGTTTATCTAACATATCCACACTGTAAAATATGTCATCCTTAATAAGTTATGACAACTTACGTGAGGGATAATGTACATCTAGCTGTTGTTAATAAACCCAGGGTGAACATGGTCTTGCATCACTCTGAAGGGGTTTATTCTGCTAGAACAATCGGCTGGATGTACATTATCCCGCTTATTACACGTCTACTTGCCACATAAGTAAATAATTAGACATTAAATATTGATCCGAGTCGAAATATTTAATTAGCTCTTTAAACGCAAAGCTTCCACAGAGAAAGCAGTTGCTAAAAGAAAGTTCAAACTAGACTGACATTTAAGGGATATGGGACAGTCATACCACTTATTACATGGAATTTCACCATATTAATAATTATGGGGATGAGAGATATTGATTTGAGATGAAACTCGTTTTAGAATCATACATGTTTGTTATCTTATGTATTAAAGTGTACAAAACAATCGTTGCAAAATGGCAGCAGCTTATTCCATTACTTTAACTCATCAAAATGTTTTAACCAATTTCGCCTTAATATTTTTAAGCTATAAAAGATCCAATTAGGCCTGATTAAAAAAAAAAGAGTTTAAATCACTTACAGCCAACTTGATTGTACTTAGAGGCAGCGACTGAACTTTAAGTTGAATTACTAGGTCTCAAAAAATAAATACATTTAAAAAAATGATTTCTACCTCCAATGCTGTTAAAAATATCTGAGGGACACTGAAGGGTGGCATATTTGCGGAGAGTGGCAAGCATTTTTCCCTTCAATTGGAGGTTTCAGACAACATGACTTTTAAGTAGCCAGCAGGAAGCACAGCTTCTGAGGTCAGCGCGGGCCCCAAAAGTAGTCCTCCCAAAGTGACATGTAATTGCTTACACTCTCCGCGCTGAGTGTCAAGCACAAAGTGTGCATCGGTGTGGGTCTGGGGGCTTGTGCTGCCATTGTTTGATGTTATGTGAAATGGTGCTCCGAATGTCCATCATTGTGTTCTAGAGAGAGTCAACCAAGCGATCAGAGGCTGTTGGGGGTGAAAAAACACCCCTGGGACAGATGCCTCGTCCTGTCAGGAGAGACAGTCATGGTCAGATAATAATGAAGAGATCATGGGGGTTATAGATAGGAGTCTTACACAGTAGAGTCTTGAAAGTGTTTAGAGATTCTCACAGCACTAGGGGAGCAGCCATTGATTCTGCCCCAGGTTTGCCTTATTGAGGTTGGCAGACTCTGTTTGAGGATGGAATCCTAATGCAGCTCTGCCATTCAATTCGGGATCTCTGGAAGTCATTGTGCCTTGATGTTTGATGGAGTACTCAGCAGTTAAAGATTCATGAGAATGCATTATTCTGTTTTCTGCCTGCCTTTTTAGTACTATTGAATCAGCGAGTATGCATACACATTTTCTGGGCAAGTGTAAAACTTTATAAATCTGTGTTCATAGTCTTGGATCAGCCAGTGATTGAGGATTAGAGTTTAATGAAAAATACTGATTCATCCAAGGACAGATCCACCCTTTCTTAGAAACAATGACAGTCTTATAATTAGATCACATCATATCTATATTTCATATCACATATTTGGGGCATGCCAATTACTTGTTGAAAGAGAATAAAAACTTTTTTTCTAGACACGTAATATCAGATCCAAATGTCTTTCTTGGTTTAAATCCCAGAGTTAGTCGCTAGACTTGCAAAGAGAAATTCACTTTAACAGCAGTCTTTAAAACCAATAGACTTAGAACTTATCAATTGTTTCTTCTAGACAGCAATGAGAATTAAAAGAAAATGCAGACTCAAGTATCCAAAAAAAACAACAACAACTCAGTAATCCCAAATGTTGCTCCTCTACAGCAGGGTCCCTCAAATCCAGCCCTGTCCTGCAGAGTTCAGCTCAAACTATGATTGAACTCACCTATCTGCAATTTCCTAGTAAGTCTGAGGACCTTGAACTAAACTCTGCAGGGCAGTGGCCCTCCAGGACCGGATTTGAGGAACCCCACTCTAGAGTTTCAGAAGAGATCTCAATAATGCTTCAAACTACTTAGATTTGCCAAGATACCAAATGCTACAATCAAAAGTCAGAGATCACATTATGAGCTCCAGTGTTTCATCAAATTCTTCTCGAGACAACCAGTTTAATTTTAAAGCTCTATACCAGGGGCTCTCAACTCTGGCCCTCGAGCTCCACTTTCCTGCAGAGTTTTGTTCCAGCCCTAATCAAACACACTTGAACAAGCTAATCAAGGTCTTCAGGCTTACTAGAAATGTACAGGCAAGCGAATTTGATCAAGGTTGGAGCTAAAGTGGACCTGGAGGGCCAGAGTTGAGAACCCCTGCTCTATACTCTCTTTCTGCATGAGTTAGGGTTATGTTTAGTTCTGTTCAGTTCGATTTTGTTTTAGTTTGGTATTCCCTGTTCCCGTTTGCCTGTGTTCTGGGGGTCACATCACAATTTTCAAATAAAAGCGAATAACTTTTTGTATGTGCTTTGGCCATTCATTTACTCGACAACAGCATTTTGGGTGTGAACCAAAGACAGTTTAAAAAAACACGGTTTGAAATTGCTTGTGTTTCTGACGTCACAAACTACCTTGTAACCAATCACGTCAACGTGTGATCGTCAACGAGTGGATCTCTGAGCTGGTGCGAGTGAGTGGAGACGGGCCTAATTTGCATATCCATATAGAACTATATCCATATACTAAATGAGGCAAGGGTGTAGAGTTCAATTCAAGCTATTTTAAGGCATGAAGAAATTGTTTTCAAGGAAAAAACTTTTAAATATTTCCTTTTGGTAAACAAAGATGAGTTTTAATGGATTACATCATTGACTACAGGGGGGCTTTAAGCCCGTAGTTCCCTTTGTTCAGTGTCCGTTCTCTTAATACAATTAAGAAACAGTGACAAATCTGATATTTCAGTGAATTTTACCTGAGACCTCCATGAAGTCTTTTGAACTATGAAAGATCAACCACTGAGCAATACAATTTTCCTGGCTCCAAAAGCACTTGTATGTAAATCAATCAAACAACCAAATCGATTACACTCAGCACTCGGTATATGACAGCACAATCACCCAAAAAGCCATGGAAGCACACACATTCTTGCAAAACAAGCCAGAATGCCATTTTAAACAGCAAGAATTAAAAGTTATTTATGACACGAGCGATAGAAATATATCACCCCAGCCACAAAGAGCTTTTCTTTCGCTTATTGTGTTCAGTTATATTACATTTCTTGGCCTGGTTCCTGTCTACAATAATTCTGTCATCTCCTGTACTTAGTGATTAAATCTAAGTTTTGCATGTCTGAACATAATTTGGATCAGTAGTCAAGTCTATGTAGACACATTATGACGTGATTGACTGTAGCACATATGGTGCCCCTGTGAACACTATCACCCCCTGCTGGATATCAATAACACTGCACCGCTTTTGTAATACCCTTGACAGTAAAATGTTGACATTTGCTGCCAACATTGACTGTTTTTGACACAAACTAGAGGGCAATCATAAAGTCAGAAACAGCTGTCGCTGTCTTCCTAACATATTGGCCCCAATATTCTGGCAAAAAAAAAAAAAAAACAGTGGCTTAACACCCACAAACAGCTGCTCAGTTGGGTTACATGAGAGAGTGTGCATTTGCTGGAATGCATTTTTGCTGGCATTTTTGCATAAATGGTAAGATCTAGTGCAGTCCTGTCAAGGGGAGCAGAAGTTCATGCACTTTTACTGAGCCTACAAGCTAAAAATAAAAATTCATCAATAACATGATTCTTTTAGCAGATCTTATACAATATTTATGTGGTTGGTTGACTGCATTCTCATAACAACCTTATTTACTTAGGGAAAAGTTAACGGTCCATTCTAGCTAGAAGCTAATATTATTAGCCCATGGAGATCACTGCACTGCAGTATAGCTTTTGTGTTTTATCCGCCAAATACAAAGGGAGCTGCTGCTTTCGGCTCTGATGCAAGGATTACAGAAGAAACCTTTTTACCTTCGCACCTCAGCAGCATTGACTGAAATTCACACATATATTTGCTCTGTCTCTAAGGCTGTGAGAACGTAGCCTCTCGAAACCTTTGAGACAATGATGTTTTAAAGTGTTGTTATTCATCTTGCCTTGCACACGTAAAACTGAAAATGTTTGTAAAAGGCGTTTATTTGTGTAGCGTTTTGCTTCTGCCTGCTTGACTTTGTATGGATAACCGGTTGAATAGTTCACCTAAAAATGAAATAGTGGTCACCCTCATGTCGTTCCATGACTTTATGAAGAATACATTTTTGAGTGCAACATTCACATCTTAAATTGCTTAGAATCAAGTCCTTGCCCATTTTTTTTTTCTCTTTCAAATAGACTTGGATATACGTCAAAATACGGAAGAATATCTCTGTCGCTATACTTCATTTTCATTGTTGTGCTTCTAACACTGCCGTCATCTTCTATAACTTCAAGTACCATGCCTTTTATGACATTGACTTGTATGCTGCTTTCATTGTGGAATATGTTGTCAATTTTAGGCCTAGTTGTTTAGTAATTTATGTATTTGAGTAAAAGAAGTCAACAGAGAATTCCACCCTGCGCTTTCTTCATGCTGCAGTGTAAACGCCGTGATGTTTCCATTATCTGTGGTCAGCTGGTGCTGTGTCAGCATGGATCCTCTTATATTTGTGATTGAAATGGTTTGTTCCTGATAGGATGAATCAAGCACTAATTGAGACGACTCACAATTCTCTCTCTTTCTGTTCTCCTGCAGAAAAGCCGCTGCCACAGGGTCCTCCTGGCGGTATATTTGGTGTCTTGGGAGTGGTGGTGGTTGGCGGTCTGATTGTAGGAGTGGTGGTCACAATATGTATGGTGTACAGGAGAGGAAAGAAGCCCCGTACAGAAACAGACAACGATCTGTAAGTACTTCCCTCACAGGTGACATTGATTGTGGGCACTTTTTGCAATGGCCAATTTTGTCCCCACCACTTAATAAAATAGCTTGCACTGCTGCACGAATCTATACAGTAACACAGGGGAAGCATCAAATCGGAGCTGTATTTCTAATGTGGGATTTCAGTGAAATCACAAAGCAAAATACAAACAATTCTGTCCCTGCTGCTGATCTTAATCCACTGACATACAGCTGCAATCCTGGTTTATAATAATAATAATATAAATAAATACAAATAAAATGTACATTAGGACTTGTACTTTAAATTAATTTTGGGCATTTTTCTAATCATATGTTTTTGTCTATATTTCAGTTTTGAATTGGACACAGGGCTAGGCAATATAGCAAAAATGAGTCTATTCTTTCAAAATTTTGATAATATTACACACACACACACACACACACACACGCATTTGTATTTGCTTTTGAAAAATTGAAAGAGGTGATTTTCTTTTTGCCTCCTATGAAAAGGATCTGATCAGGATAGATAAGCTATTGTAAGGAACATTACAATTTTGTTCAAAATCAGCAGTAATAGAGTTATATTGACCTCTTACTACTTTTTAAATACACCCAAAAGGAACATCATTCAATCGAAATTATTATAATTCGAAGGCAGCAAAAATAAAAGTATACAACAGAATTGTGAGATATTAACTTGCAATTGAGAGAAAAATGGTCAGAATTATGAGACAAAACAAACAGTCACAATTACCTTTTTTATTTTTCATTCCATAGCGAAGTTGTTTATCTTCAGTAAAGATATTGCAATAATATTGCTAATATTTGATGTATCGCCCATGCAGCCCTACTTGGAAATGACTAAATTCCATACAACAGGCTACATCTGTGGATCCATACATCACATTTACTATTTAACAAAACGGCGAAAATGCATTTTAAAATATTCGTGGATGACCTTAATGAACTTTTATGGATGCAGATTGCTTTTGAGGGTTGAAGAAAGACAAGGTTGAAACAATAATGCAGAGCCTGTCATTGTCACTAAGAAGATTTACACTCCAGAAAAGCCAGCGACCCAGCTGGCGTGAACATTTAAGACTTGTCTCTGAAAGTAGGCCTACTCAGCGTATCATCCTGCCGGGCTACTGGGTACCCTAATGAAAGAAATACCTTTGATACTCTGGGGTCATCACACTTCAAATATTGAAGAAAGAAGCATTTATGAATGCATCTCTCATTTTGCTGTTAGTGGATGCACTTGATTGCTTAAGAGCATGTTACCTATTTGTTAAAGAGGCTTCCTGATTGCTATGTAGACCTGATTTGTCCATTTCTTGGTTTGAGAGACAGGTGTTTCAATCAGGGCTGATTGCAGGAGGCACATCAGATTAGCACCAGAGCCTGTCAAATCCCAAAGCATGACAGATAAACAGAACACTTGACAGGCGGCGATTTTTAAGCGCACACTTCACCAAACTCAAGGCTACATGGAAACTTGGAAAGACCGAAAACTTTGGCCTTGATGATATACAGTGATTACCAGTATCTACTGTATGATTGAGAAGTTACGATTCTGGGCTGTGTTTCCCAAAAGAAACTACTGTACAAATCATCTTAGAATTACAGGCTGTTTCCCAAAAGCATCGTATAACTGAAGAAGTTCTTAAAAATTGTCGTATCTCTACAAGTGATCTATCGTAGAGCGCTGAGGGGACAAAAAAATCTGCAAAATTACATCTAATAATATTGCATTTATTAATATTTGATTTACTTTAAGTCTGTAATACAATTAATGCAATAAATACATACAAATATGAAAAGTTACATGAATGAGTACGGAGATAAATATTATACTTTTTATTTTATAAAAAAAAAAATTATATTTATTTTAGAATAAAAAAATCAAAAACAAGATATACTCACTTAACTAGATATATTTATAAGATAAAAATACTTTATATATATATTTATTTAATTAAACATTAAATCTAAACAAATTTGTTTACAGGCTTATGCTAAAAAGAATCTTAAAATCTCAAATACTGATCAAGATCATGTCTTTTTTTCAGTACTTGCGGCCAACGATCTTATCCGTAGATGTATCAATTTATCTTTTGTAGGCATATTAGCAATATTTTACATTCGTACAGTATGTACGATTTCAAATGATATTATTAAAGCAGTACTGACAGCAGATGGTGAATCAATCAGCAATATGTGCAACACTGACTTTTGACCCGATGTGGTCCAGGGTAACTCAGTCCTGACAATCTTTCCTACTTTAATTTGTTAAGCCGAGACTGCCGAAACATATTGCACAGGACTTGCAACCCATTCCCAGCTAAGTATTCCCTCTGAGACCCTTCCTAAAATGCTCAGTGAGCAGGCCAAAATCCAATGTGGCCACTCTTCTTATAAAAAAAACATGAACTACGGGAGATGAATGTGTGGACATATGTCTTTCTTCTCTGCCATATTGAGACGTGGACACCCTGACTGCTTCCCGAGCGGGTCACATTAGCAACTTCTTTAGTCATACTTCACAAAAACATTGAATCGTAGGTACTAATATCACTTATATCTATTAATATTTTAGTCACTTGGATCAGCAAAAGCACCATATTACAGTTTATCCCCATTTTACTTGTGATTCTTAAAGTTAGTGGTAATCTGTCCTTCTGAGAGGATAATTAATCCCTCGCAGGAGAGTGTTGGCTTCTGTCCTTCATGGGAATATCGCCCTGGCAAACCAGTGTGAGGGTGCATGAAATCTGGCACAGGATCCACCTGAGTTCTTAATTACATCAGTGATGAAATTATGATGCTCATTTGAGAGACCCTCTCAAAATCCATGCCATTTCATTTTGTGAATTATTTTGGTTTGGAAGCAGAACTAGGCATCAGATGGTCTGAAGAGCGCTGGTCTGTTCAACTGTGCGAAGCATCCTAACCATCCAGTTATTCAAGGACACTTGGAATTAAATGACATGCAAATCATATCGTGACTTTAATTTTTTTTTTTTTTCAAAATACAATGCAAATGCATTTTGAGGGGCATAAACTAAAAAAAAAAGTATGTGCTACTACTGTCCTGTGGGAAAAAGGGGGAAGGGGGAGGGGGGGGGGGGGGGGGGGGGGGGGGTCTCATTTAAATAATAAACCTTGAAAAGAAACAAACTTAGGTTTCACTTTATTTTGATGGTCCCTTTTAACACATTCTGTTGACTATAAGTAACGTTGCACCTACATGTCTACTAACTCTCATTATAGTGTTTGTAGAGTATTAGTAGACTTGTAGGGTTAGGGTTAGAATAAGTTGACATGTAGTTGCAAAGTTACTTATAGTCATGTTCATAAAGAGTAATCAGATGTTAAGGAGACAGTCTACTACTACTCTAATGACTGCTAGTTGACATGTAGTTGCAAAGTTACTTATAGTCAACAGAACGTTCAAAAGGGACCATTAAAATAGTGTTACCAAACTTATTACACATTTTGGTATAACAATTTATTATTATTTCTTCTAAAATCAGCACAAAGTAATAGTAATGACTTCAAGCGTTATTACATCCTTCTTAAGAAATTACTAATTATTTGAAACTGTTTAACATGAAAAGCATGATAACTTTCAAGTAATGACGGAAGTCAGTGTAAGCGTTTGAGGCTTTTTTAAGGTTTTGGATAGTAATTGCTTCTGACATGTTTAGTAACACTTGAGTCATTACTAGTGGGTTACCATGATCTCCACTGATACTGATCCACATGACCAGTAATCCCTTAAGAAGGACGTATAACGCTTGAGTTATTACTATCCAAAACCTTACAAAAACCTCAAAAGCTTACACTGACTTCAGTCATTACAAGAGTCATCATGCTTCCCACTATAGAATACTGTTACAAATAATAAGTAATTCCTTAAGTAAGTCATTACTAGTGGGTTACCATCTTCACTTTAGGATGAATTATTCATTATGCATTATTCATATTAGTTATGAACTTGTATATAGTAGTTCTTAGTAGACCTCTGGGAGGTTTATTCGGAAAATAGTTCATGTGTTTTAAACTAAGTGGATGCATTAGTTTCATCAGCCATTTGCTGTCGGGTTAACAGCACATGTAGGACTCTTAGCTGTTTGTTTGCTTCCTTCTCCTGTCCCACTGTGATTTACTCCGGATGTGTTATTTTCCCTGCCTAAATATAATTTCTTTTGTTTGCAATGACTCTCATTATTTATGAAGGAAAAATAAGGGGGTTTTCAAATCATCATAATTTAACTTAGTGCTTTTGCTTCCCCCACAAGTATCCTGAATTTACCACCCAGCAGTAAATGGAGCACTTGTGTTTGTCGGCAAATGTAAATCACCTCGTGCAGCTGCAATAAGTGTCAAAACTAAGCGCTCTGCCGTGGCTCTAACACGCACCCAGTCGCACCTTTTATCTGTGTCAAGACAAGAGTCAATCCGCTTCAGCCGTCCCAGTGAAACGACACCTAAGATGGAGTAGTCTACTGAAGACCTGGCATCTCTCTCGCAATCAATCCACAGGCCTAAAGAGACAAATAAAGCACACTGATTTTGTCTCAGAGGAATGAATTAGGAACAAATGAGGCTCTCTCTCTCTCTCTCTCTCTCTCTCTCTCTCTCTCTGTATCACTGTCTTTTGCTGCTTTGCTTCAGTAACCACTCGTTCTCTCTCTCTCTGGATCCTAGCATTGCAGTGGCTGATAGCTGTGTGACAAAGCCAGAGGCCCCTGGGACTGAGGGCCCAGAGAAGCCTGAATCCCCCACCAGGAAAGTAAAGGCCACTGCCTACTAGTCAACCCCCTTTCCGAATTTCCCCTCATAGAGTCTCTGTGTGGCATGATGGCCTAGCAGTGTCCGTTGAGCTCCGTGTGAGCAGCATTTGAGCATGATTAGGAAATATTGTGATGAATTCCACAAAAGACCAGTGGGGGGGAGAGTGGTAACAAGGGGTAATTCATAAGATCACCAGATGAACCAATTAGAAATGAGCTACTGCCGCGAAATCACTACTGTACGTGAGCATCGCCATACTGCATGGAGCGACAATAGAAATCGACAAAAGACTCTTCGTACAAACCCAAGGATTTTCAGGCCAAACAAAAAAAAAAAAAACAGCAAAGTAAAATTTCAAACTTTTTTAGTGAGATAAAGTTTAAAAGGTAAGACTTTACAATAAGGTTCATTAGTTAGCATTAGTTAACTACCTTAGTTAACATGAACTAAGAACGAACAATACTTCTTCAGCATTTATTAATCTTAGTTAATATTAATTTCAACATTTACTAATGTGTTATTCAAATAAAAAGGTTGTATTTGTTAACATTAGTTAATGTTCTGTGAACTAAATGAACAAACAATGAACAGCTAGATTTATATGTACTAACATGAACAAATATTAACTAATATAGGAACAAATGTATCGCTCATTTTTAGTTCATGTTAGTTAATAACTAATGTTAACTAATGAACCTTATTGTAAGAGATTGTGAGATTGTGGTTAGGTCTCAGCATATGAATGGTCATGACATTTCAAGAAGTTAACACAACATGATAATTGTCAGCCAATTAACCTTTAAATTATTTGAATGAAAAAAAAAAGGAAAATTGTTTCTTGATTAAAATACAAAAATTCTGATCTGTTTGGCACCATTCTATCTATCTATCTATCTATCTATCTATCTATCTATCTATCTATCTATCTATCTATCTATCTATCTATGATGTGTGGTGACATAATGATTGAATTAATGTGATAAATACAATCTGACGTTTGTTAAGGGATGAGTTGTAGCTTTTGGTTTGTATCAGATAAATCAAGGAATTATATCAAAGTCACCATGCAGGCACAAAATTATATAATATAATACATGTCGATAGGCTAAGTCTTAGAAAACATTTCTATGAAATGAGTTATTCCTTATACTTTCAACTAACATTTGTTCAACGTAAGATTTTACTGTTTAGACCAGACCACAAACGCAGTCGTTTTTGGATGACTTTGCAGTAACCAAAGACGAAGAAAGGCCTAAATGATGTGTGCAAGCTACAAAATTAAGCTTTTTGAAGTGTGCACTTTCATCATGCACTCTTTTGATGAAAAGTTACTTGTCTAACAATCATTCCTCAAGAGGTTTCTCGTTTAGTTTTACTTCTAAAACAAAAACTACTGTATACTGACCCACACTGAAAACTCTGCTCAATATGCTAAAACATGTCTCCCTGCCTCCGTTGGTCTCTTTTCTCTCCTTGTGTTGCCTTGCAAGCATGTATTTGTCTGCATGTTCAGAATACGTGTCCCTGGTGAACAGTAGTCCTCATCTGCTTGTTGCTGGTGTTTCAGTGATAGAGCTGTTGTTTCCGTGCATGTCTTTGTTTGTACTTCTGTTAGGAACCTTTTTAACTTCATTAGATATATAAAAAAAAATGAACCTTGCTCAAAAAGATGTTTCAAAACATTGATCGCAAGTACAGCAGATTTCGGTGTGATGGTAAGGATGTGAATGGTCATGACATTTCAAGAAGTTAACACAACATGATAATTGTCAGCCAATTAACCTTTAAATTATTTGAATGAAAACAAGAGGAAAATTGTTTCTTGATTAAAATACAAAAAATCTGATCTGTTTGGTAATGACACCTAGTAAAGTTATCTCAGATCATTATTAACAATCTTACAATACAATTACACTTCCCATGTTAATTAAAACAAAATGTAATTTTTTTTGGGTGGGAAAAAAAAACAGTTGTAATCTAAAATGATTGCCCTAATGGTAATGACAGCAGTATTGGGGAAAGAGGCTATTTGTAAAAAGAATAATAATAAATAATAATAATAATAAATAAATAAGTTAATAAATACATTAATAGATAAATAAATGGCAAATTAACATTTATACACAAAAAAAAAGGTAATTAAAAAAAGTAAGACTTTTCTTAATCATGCTGAGAGAGAAAGGGTTCTCCTCGAAGTGAGGAATGCTTCTTTATATTGATCTTCCTTATGTTTCTTGATCATTTAAAATGAAGAGGATTGTGTCATTCAGTGTGATGTTTATGCACTGATTAAAGTTTAATGGAGTGGTCTTGAATCAAGTTGAAGTATCAAAGCTTTTCAAAGTCTTGACAAAAAAAGTCTGGTTATCTTTGAGAGTCTGGCACATCTAATACGAGTATGTGAACTCAGTGACTGTTGACAGCATTATCATGACATGTGTAAGAAATAGTCAATTCCCATAATTTACAGTCCTCTTGGAGGCCTAAATGGCCCAACGGTTGGTTGCTGATCATGAAAAGCACTGCTGGTAGTTCAAAGAGTCAATCACTGAGATTCAATTCTCGATGGATGGGCAGTCTGTAAAAACAGATAAAGGCACAATGCAATAAGTCATAATTTTCAACCCTAGGGATACGTTTGTGATAATAATTCATTTCATGTTGACACAGAGGTATATAATCGATGCAGTCTATTTCCTTGATTCTAAATGTGTTCCTGTGCACGATAATAATGTGGCACTATTTGATTTTAGAGAGCAGTGTGGCCCATAAGTGGACTGGTATTGACTTCTGGCAACCAGAGCTAAAGTTATATTAAAGCCTCTGCTGCAATAATTTAACTTCCGGGCACTAGCAGAAAACATGTTACAGTGACAGGGCTATGACAGAGTTGATTATAAGCACAAAACAACAATATGGATTGGCTCTGGGTTCAATAGAAGAAAGTTTACAGCACCTGTAATTTGCTGCATTTTAGCATCCAAATGATTGAGCTTGAATGATTTCAAGAATTCACACACACACACACATATATATATATATATATATATATATATATATATATATGTGTGTGTGTCATATATTTAGAATCAGCTAAATGTATCAGCTAATGTACGTGTATGTGTATATATATTATATTAGTTTATATAGTTTATATGTACATATATTATATATTAGTTACTAGGGGTGTAACGATTCATCGACTACATCGATGAATCGATTTATATTCCTATGACCCAACTACATCGATCTGTGCTCAGCAAGTTGGCCTTGATCCGGACGACATATATCGATCTAACATCGTAATTTAAAAGGTAATCAATCGATTTTATCGATACTAGGAAATAACGCATTGGATTTAAGCAGGTCAGACTTAATATGGATGTTTTTTCTTAGCACGTTTAATGATAAAGGCGTTAAACGTTACTCGATTTAGTCATTCATTCGTGACAAGACAAAAAAGATTGCGTTGACTGTGACACACACACACAGAGAAAGACTCGCGCCAGTATCGTGCGTGCGCACAAGACAGCAAGCCAGAATACAGTTCTCTTTCGCGCTTGAACGAACAATAACACACAATTATGCCAAAATGTCTTTTTGTCGAGTATCTTAACACAAGAGCAGTCTTACGATGGCCGTAAAGAGTTGTGACTCATGAGAGAATGAGGCGCGTGTGTGATCCGCGTCTCTGTCAGACTCAGGAGCGGCTGGTCTTAAAGGGACAGTACACAGTAGCCACTAATTATCTCTGTCGTTAAAGTTAATCAAAGAACAAAAGGAACAGAGAAAAACACTCAATGCTCTTGACTAAATAACTTTTGTAACTTTAATAAGGATTATTCTATAATTTATAATGTTTGCAGTGCAGACTGTTGAACTTAATTCAATGTCTGTATGTCCTACCTGTTAGACAGGAATGTCCAGACATTTTTATCCAGACATCATTGGCTTATTGATCATTATAGGTGTTATTAATCGTTTAGTTGTTGTTGCAAGTTTGAGTTGAGAAATAGCCTACACATTTCAGCATTATCACTAATTGTGTGCATTTTCCTTGAGAACCAAGCAAGTTCACTCATGAAATCATTTGTTTATTATATCGCAATTGCATATCGCAATCGCAATATTGACCTCAATAATCGCAATAGGACATTTTCCCCAAATCGTGCAGCCCTAGTTTATATCTATAATTAATTGATACCTGATTGATTCCCTTACAAGAAACAACATGAATCTAGGAAACTTTACCCGCACTGTCCAGTATCTAGGTATTTATTTCAGTCACACTGGTTGAATTTTTGGCTAAAAAGTTACTGAATCGATTTCAAGTCACTGAATCGTTTCGGATCGTATCGTTCTAAATGAACCAATATCGTCCTTGAATCGTATCGACAACCACGAATCGTGATACGAATCGAATCGTTGTTAAAATGAATCGTTACACCCCTATTAGTTACATATATATATATATACAGTATACACATACACATACATGTAGCTGATTCTAAATATATGATAGATAGACAGACAGACAGACCCGATCTCACGACAATTCGTACATATTTTAAGAGGTGGCTAATTCGTACGAAGTCATCCGACCTTACTCGTACGAATTTGTATGATTTTTTTACAAGTTCAATTCATATTTTACAAGTTGCCCATTTCGTATGAATTCGTACGAATGACCTACCCCTGACCCCACCCCTAAACCTACCCATCAGTGGGGTTTAAACAAATCATACGAATTCGTACGAGTGAGGTCATACAAATTCGTACGAATTTGCCACCTTGTGTTCACTCGTACAAATTCGTACGGAGTGGCCGTGAGATAGCGTTGGACAGAGATATAGATAGATTAGTTAGTTAATTATTATCTAGTCAGATAAAAGAGACACATCGTAATAAGATCCTAAATGTAATTTCCTTACTCTTTTAACAGTAATTCGGAATCACAGAGGATCCTATCTGAGACAAAGAGCAGCACATCATTGGCTACTCTATATCAGATTGTGTTCCCCCACTGTTGCATGATTAGAAATGTCATTTGCATTTAAATGACCAAATAAGATTGTGATCAACAGAGATCAATGGAGGTGCCGGAGACTGGCCTCACTTCACATCCTGCTCAAGTCATGAAGAAACACAACATAAACTTGGCTTTAGGAACAGGCTGAGCTGCAGCTCTGATTGTAAGAAAAAAGGCAAACAAACAAAAAAAGACATCATATTTATACCCTCTCTTCTTCTCTACGGATTTAGACGGCATCTCTCGACTGATAGCCTCACTTCCTTTGTCAAAGGATCACAGAAAGTAATTTTCCTTTTTTCTCTGTCTCTCCTCCCTTCTTCCTAACCCTTTCTCATAGATTACTCTTTTCAGAGCAGGGATTAGCTATGTTTTTCTCTCTATCCCTGTCAAATCTCCCCTCTTAAGCTGCCCTGAGCTTTCCGTGGCCAACAGACCAAGAAGAAGGGCAGGTGGTGAAGGTGGCCAGACCTGCTCTTCTATGTTTCCTGACAAAAATGGCTACATCATCGTTCATGCGGGTTCAAGTATATGGATGCACTAGTCAACATATAGGGCTATGCATGTCAGAATAATTTGAATCCTACCTAAATGGTAGACTGGATTCACATTTGCATTAGACATACATCCTTAGTTTGTTTCTAATGCAGTCTGGCATCATAATGCACTCTGTGTCAAAGAATGTGTTTACTCTGAGATTTACATTGGCTTACTGTAAATAATTATTGGCAAATCATTTCTTATAAAGACATGCTGTCAAAAAAAACAAAAAAACAACAACATCTAAATATGAAGGATTTCTTTCTCTCCATAATTGCTTATAACTCTTCCCCGCCATTGATTTAGAAACGTATGGACTTCTGTGTTTTCACTGTTACATGGTAGGGGGCGCTGTGACACATCTTCTGAAAGAGGACTGAATCTCCTGATCAAAAGACATCTAAAGAAGCAGACTGATCTCATAAAATTGCGTGTGTATGACACGCCAATTCGTATTTCCATTTTTGGCGTGCTATCAACACGCATAATCGCTTTTCAGCGTGTTTATGAACGCAGTTGACTGTATTACTGTATATATAAATATATGACCTACCCCAACCCCGTCCCTAAACCTACCCGTCACTGGGGTTAATACCATTTATGAGTCTTCCCCTACCATCCTAGGAAAAAAAATATCGCTCCCCAGATGTAGATCTACATTTTGCTTCGTTTCGCTCGGACATTTAATGGCGTGTACATATACGCGGAATCACTTGGACATTAATGGCGTAGACATACACACATACACGCGGATAGCTCAAAATGCGTATAGATAATACGCCACTTGACTTGAAAGTGGCGTGTATGTTTACGCAAAAGTCATGATGTCATGTTGAAAGAAGATGCAGAAACAAGCGATAGCATATGTAAGCAGGTCGATAACTATACGGTGCTTCTCAATACTTACATTGATGCTTCCTCGTTTCCTCACTCCTCCATCTTGGCCTGTGACCCGGGAAACGATTGAATTGAGCCATCTTGAATGACGTCTCAATTCTTTATTTGCACCGCGAGGAGGCGAGGAACGTGGAGTGAGGAAGTTTCCAGAGGAGTCATAAGCAAGGATGTACAGGTGTATGCGGAATTCTTTCTTGTCGAGAAACCTGACGCACGTTTAAATTCTCCTCCCCCTTCACATCTGTCACAATAATTGTAATTTATGCTTCACCTTTGCAGTTTAAATAAGCCATATATCCCAAATGTATCAACCGGGCACCTTGCCTTATCTTTTATTTATTAATTTCTTAAATAACCATAGTTTAACAACATAAGGGGAGATCCTTTGAGCGCAGCTGATGAGACAGTGAAGTGACTCTCGAGTGATCCTTCAATTCCTCCGTCCTCATTTTCTTTGCACAAATACGAAATCAGAAGCATCTTTAGAGAGAGATTCGAAGGAAGTGATGTCATGAAGTTTTTCTCTTGGAGGTGGTGTATTTGTGCACTTAATTAAAAGATGTTGATAAAAGGAATAATTTGGCATGTTTACACCTATGTAATGGTGTAAAGTCAGCAGTGTTTTTCAAATAGCTTTGTGTGTGTGTGTGTGTGTTTGTGTTTATGTCATCTCAATGGTTTAATTACATTTCAGTGTCGAAATCTAAAATGGTTTTCCTTCTAGGTGATAACAAATCAACTAATTTGCTAACAGCTCTTTTCCCTTTAATCCAGTTATTTTCCTTCTTATTTAAAGAATAATTAAGAATCATTGTCTTAAAAAAAGAAAAGAAAAAGATTGTACAGAATATGGTGTACAATGTGTGCCATTTAAGCCAATTCAGTTGAAATGCAACGGACCTGATATCACTGGGCAGAAACGTGAGTTATTTTCCACTTGCTGTGTCTGGGGCCTTTCTTTCCTTGTGGATTTTAGTTGCCAAATCAATTGTTCAGCTCTGTGATTCATTCCTGGTACACATTTGAATTAAAGCACTATTCTGCATCTCTGCTTGATACCCAATAAGGGAAAAAAGGTAAACCACTGTGTACCTCATAAGTCTAATTGGATCAATAATTACATCAATTTTCTCTATAGAGCGAGCGTGTGAAATTCAGAATGGGATCAAAGAGGGAGTGATCCTTTTCTGCGAAAAGAGAAGCTGGAAAGGAGAAAGTTTCTGAATTATTTAGCTGCCTTTCATTATTCTGTCCCTTTGAAGAAAGATAATGGTGCATCTGGAAGTGACGCTGTCTATCAAGGCTTATCCCTCACCAAATCTCTGTTTCTCTATCTCTCTCTCTCTCACACACACAAACACAAACACAATCACTCTCTAGCTGTTCTGAAACCTAGTGAGCTACCTACATAGCCAGCATTTGAAATTAATTGTCTCAAAAATGAAACATTGAATGAATCTTCTGGGGAACAAAAAAAGATAATTTTTGAAGAACGTTGTGGCTTTCAAAATCATGAAAGTTAATGAGGACTGGAGCTAGGAAAGCTCCAAAATGAAAAAAAACAAAAACAAAAACTAAACAAAAACCGCCATGAATGACTCATCCACTATATTCCAAGCTTTCTGAAGTGTGAAAAAAAGAGCGAAATTTAAGTTGGTATTTATGTAAAATATTGTCATCCAAAAAAAAAAAAAAAAATGCTCCCTACCCATTATAAATGCATGGAAAATAGTGTAAATTTTCATTTTATGTTCATTGATTAAAGACTTCGTTGTGAACTATTCCATTAAGGCTTCATAGGCCCATTCCCAGATGCATTTTGGGGGAGAACCTTAAAGCTATTGGTAATGTAATGTAGTTAAACTACAGTCCAGCTACTCTTTTGATAAAACAGTTTGCTGTACTACAAGTTACTAACAAATTGTAGCTAACTACATAATTCACCTCATAATCACCTCTGAGTTGTAAAAAAACGACCAATGGAATTGGCGAGCTTCATCATCCTCTCCAGAGGACAATAGCCTGCACTCCGATGCAGCCATCGACAACTAATCCTCATCCAGAGTGCTGAATGACACGCAGTGTCTCCCACGAGAAGGACCCGTGCCATTATCTGGCATTTCGACAGCACACAGCATTCTAGAGGACTGGGTGTTCAGTGGGGACTGGCCTGTTGGAAGAGCTCCCACTGTAACCCTCAGGTCTCCCAGAGTGTTAACCAGGACTGGGTAACAGCAGACAGGAGTCGCGACCGCAATGCCGACATGGTCATGCTCTCGCAGTGAGAGCATGAACCATCCACGAACACCATCTCAGCATGCATGTGGCCCGGACATGTGAGGCAGCGATTGTGGCCGTCAGATGAGGACAGTAAATGACTGCATCCAAAAACACATGGACAGAAAGGCATCTTTAAAAGACGCTCGCCACCCATGCTTGCTCTGTTAGGGAAATCTTGGGAAGCGTTCCTAGTCAAAAGGAGAGGGACTCCAGAAGCACCCAGGGCGGAATCGTCGCACTTAATTGTGCTAATGCTCTTTTTTTTTTGGAATGGCAAATCCGCAAAACCGCTAAATGCTCCCTGTTACAGTCCAGACAGACTTCCTCTCATATACAAACTCTTTTAGATCAGGAGAATGCTCTTTGGGAGGCGATTGGAAGAGAGTGCGCAACCACTCGGCTCCGAAGCAAAAACCTGAATGAGTGGATGCTTGCCGCCATCTTATATACCCGTATGTATGGGGGAGTGGCTTCGCATGCAAATACCTCTCACCAATTCCATCGGCCGTTCCATTGGCCGAGACCCCATTTTTTAGTCTTCGAAATAACGTTGAACTTGACTGACAGATACTCCATTTTATACTATGTGATATTAAAAACAGTGATGTTTTGTCATGCTACACCAACTTGAGCTACTAATAATGTAATGAGGTTAGGTGTTTCGTAATCTCTCATAGCCATTCATAAACAGCCTCATTCTAAATAAATCAGCTGTTTGAACGAATCGTTTGAAGTCTCATCCCAAGACGTCAACTAACTGAAGCTTTTGACCATACGTCAACATCCGACGTTTTAGGGTACCCTTTAACGTCAGTTAGATGACGATCCTGGGGCGTCATCCAACTGAAGCTTTACCTTTAACGTCAGTTAGATGACGCGGGTAGGTTTAGGTGTGGGGTAGGGTTAGGATTAGATAGCGTCATCTAACTGACGTTAAAGGGTACCCTAAAACGTCGGATGTTGACGTATCAAAAGCGTCAAAAGCGTCAGTTGGTTGACGTCTTGGGATGAGACTGCGCTGAATGAATGACTCAATGACTCGCTCATTAAGACGGTCACCTGCCGCCACCTACATTCCTTATTTGTATATTAAAAAAAATATTTAATCTCATGTAATACAGTTGTAATTTTTCAATGAAATTTAAATTATTTAATTTGATTGGTAACAGCCTAGTGTCTTATTATTCTAATTGAATGTATTGATCAAATTTAAGAATTTGACATGAAAGATGGAGCATAGATTAGATACAATTAGGGGAAAAAATGCCCTTTATAAAGATAAAAAAAAATATTCTAATAAGAATAAAAAACAGTGTTTTCCAACAGTGATGTAATGAAACATTGACAATTTAAGTTCGAAGGGAGTAAAGCCTCTGTTTAGGCTATTAAGGAAATGTAATTTTGCCCAAAGAAGAACTTTTCTTTGAAATAAATGTTAATTTTAAATCAGCTTCAGTGTGATATTTTACCATATTATCATGCTTAACACTGAGAATTTGAATAATTGTAATGTGATGATCAGATGCAGATATCTAAATCAAAGAATATCATAGGTTTGGGCGGTTGACGGGTGGATTATTTATTTTTAACAGCGGATTCGGGTGACTCAAAGTGCACCAGATTAATGAATTTATCTTTAAAATGTACAAAATTTTCTTATGGGGGAGCACCCCTAGAGGTACCGAGCTCCACCAACAAAAATACTGTGGGAAACATAGTAGGCTATATGATGGTCTACGAAAAATACAAATTGAAGTATCTTATTATTAAAACACATGACCAGGATTTTACTACCCCTGGTTTTGAGCCAGGAAAAACCCTGATATGCATTAGACATTCAACCAAGTCTTCAGTTTAGTGCATGTTAAAGGGGTCATCGAATGCCCATTTTCCACAAGTTGGTATGATTCTTTAGTGTCTTCATGTAAAGTTTGTAATATACTTTGGTTAAAATTCCTCAATTTTTGTGTAAAACAACACCCTTTTTACCTCCTCAAAAACAGCTATGTTTACAGTGACCCGTTTCGGTGCATGTCTCTTTAAATGATATTGAGCAACTGCTCACCCCACCCCTCTCTTCCATGGAGGGTGTCGACACAAGACACATAAAGCGCTGCCTGGCAACCTGCCTTGGCAGACAGTATACAAATGGCTGAGGGGGGAAATATGCTAATACGGGACAGTCCGTCAGTGGTGTGGGTGGAGCATGAGCAATATGACATCACACTGCAAAGACTCATTTATATGCAAACACCATATAAAAGTGAATTTTGCATCCGATGACCCCTTTAAAGCATTGTTTCTGTGCCACATTGAGATGCTGCTTATGGAGAATGTTCCAAATGTTTGGATGCTCCCTGGAAGTTACAGTAGCATCACTCTGGTTCCCTTGACAAAACCCCAATAGATTTTTTTGTTGTTTTACTTGGCTTTTGGATTACTGCAGAAAATAAGCTATGTAACTAACAAAAGTTTAAGATTATTAAACAACTTATATTCATTTTGAAGCATTATTACAATCGCCAGAAGTAAAAAGCTAAACGTAGGCTGTAAACAAACCACAGTCGCATGACTTCAACATCACCACCATTAAGCCTCCAACAACTCTTTCTATCTTAATTCAAAAATTGTAAAAAATCCTGAACGTTTGAGTAAGAATAGTTTACAAGAGCACGGAAATAAACACAATATGGCTGTAAAAGCAGATTATGAGTTTACCGGTTCAGCTGATGACGTTTATTTTCCCTGAAAGCATCTGAAGTCTCATTTAGCAACCGAAGACAAATAGAAGCTTTAAAAAATTATAAGGGTGTATTACAGATGTAGTTTTTTTCTGTCGTAGAATAAAACGTGAAAATATATTGAGCTTGTGTTAACCACATACCGCATTTCATGCATTTAACCAAAATCCCATTCAAAATAAAATGCTAACTCGTTTCCGGGTTTTGGCCTACAAAAATACCTCATCCCAATTAATAATTATCAAGCGCAGCGTCAGTTCTGGCAGGTCACGTTAGTCCAGCTCGCATCAGCTGACTCTCAGCTGATCCACGTCTACCTATAGGAATACGACGCCTATCACTGTATACATATATAAGCCATTATCAGCAGCTATCCTGTTTCTCAGGAGCTGATTTCCCTCCTCCCTCCCCAGCTCCTCCTCTCGCCCAGTCAGGATTTGGCATTCTGATTCCCCTTGAATCAGAATAAATTCTAGAATTATGTTGTACTTTAAAATCTTGAATTAATGATATCTCCATTAATTCATGTTGGTTCTGTTCTGTTTACCCTAAGGGGGGTTATTGGAGCTCTCCCTGCTCTTATTCATGCTAGGCTGCATGGATGCGCAGGGAGTTCTCGCCCAGAACGGAACCATACCGCCAATCCAAACTGTATGCTAATTGTCAATCGTATTTGACGATAGTGGTCCTGACAGAACTAGAATTTCTGAAGCCAGTAATTAAAGAGCAACTGTTCAGACGACCGTATGGTGATCTTATTTTAAATGGCTTTCAAATTGTAATTTAGCATTGGTGAATGTTTATTTGAGTCAGTAAAATCTAGATACTGACATCTTCTGGACAGATGAACATGTCAGTGTTAGGACTGCAGGCAGCTGCTGATTGGATGCAGTCTCACTGCAGTACATCTGTCTCCAACTGTGGCCAGTTGTGAACGGCTTCTGAGGACACAGGTCAGGAAGACCCAGTCTGCTCTAATTGCACTGTGAGTCTGTATGAAATTTAAATAGATGCCGGCCAGAAACACATGAGGTCCTTTTTGATCTTCAGTAGTGATGTTATTGCAGAACATCAGCTTATTCTTCACTAGACTCGGGTTTTGTTTTTTTTACTAGAAATTTGGGGGTGAGAGAATATGATGATGAATGGGATATATGGAAGAAAATTAATGACAAATATACTGTATTTGAAACAAAAAAAAGCTTGCTGAATTGCACTAATTGAAAAGAAAATATGCATGGCAAAACCATGCTTGCATTTAGAACAACTTCAGCAGAGCGGGCCCGAGCCTTTTGGGGGCCCTAAGCAGAATTTGATTTGGGGGCCCCTCCCACTACGCGGAGTATTCTGTGCTTGACGATTATTGACACAAATATCACGCAACAATGATACATTATAAATTGATACAGTGAGGTTATGTATAAATACAAAATAAATACTTAATAAAAAATAGATAGCCTACTTAAATTTTTTTTTTAACTTTTACTTTAGCCACTCTTTTACTAACTCTTTGAAACTTCTTAAAACAAACTGTCTCAAAACATATCAAATAAATTATTTGCTAAAATAATGACAACTGTGAAATCAAAAACATAATAAGAGCAAGGGTTCAACAATGACAATTATTGGTTAAAACTGTAAAAATATTATTATTTCTCAACTGTCTCAATACAGTGTAACTGTCCACAAAGTATTTTTTTATTAGTATTATTGTAACAGACTTTGTTAGATTGTACATGACAGAATCCAACAAAGTCTATTACTATAATACCGGCAATGATGTACTGGCGCTCATTGTATGTGTGTGTATGCAATGTATTTTTCCCCTCTGGGCTTGCCGTAGATAGGAATGGTTCAATTTCTGCACAAAACATACCGTAAGTAATCGTGCAAACATACTTTTATCTTACTCTTTTTTCTCCTCCTCTGTCATTGTCTTCGTTCTATTTTCGGCACCAGAGGGATATGTCCTTTTTTGTGACATGGCTTAACATTACCGCGAGTTCGCGACTATGCGCAGTTGCACACGAATTGTCTATGCACGCGCGAGGTGTCTAGATTATGCGCATGACTTAAACGCTGGCAGACACAGCAGCAGTTGTAGGGAGGTATACTGATCATGAAATCAGAATTTTCTTTTATTGTCTTTAATTATTCATTCATTCATATTAATTCATTCATTTATGTCACTTCTTTAAGTTATTTAAAAAAATATTTTTCGATTTTTCGACTCGATTGGGGGGCCCCCTGGTGGCCAAGGGGCCCCAAGCAGCCGCTTAGTTCGCTTATGCCTCGGGCCGGCCCTGAACTTCAGTCATTTGTGCGCTTATGCAGATTTGTGATTTGCTAGAATGATGGACTCTTGGCAGCTTTTATGTTAATTATAATGCATCATCATTATCCTGTGTAATTGTTGTGTGAAAAGAGTGCACGCACGTGTTCCACTTCTTCAACTATTTATCTTTTTTGGAGCTCGTTTTCTTCATTTTCATCTTTTATGTATGGATGAGTGTGTCTGTAAAAAGGAAATAATACATGGAGAAAGCATTCGGGTTTCCATTAAAATGAAAATTGTATGACCCACATGGAACAATATGATTCAATATATATATGCTCAGGGTGGATTTTCTTTTTTTAAAAACAATGTCCTAAATCATAATCGTCATGACAAGATCTTTTGAGATAAAATTCTAAACATATTCTCTAGTGTAATAAGACCATTCAATAAAACTGAGCGACTCATTACACATCTTTGTGGATCAATGTATCAACACATGATTGCAAATATTTACACATTGATGCTGCCTATTAACTCTTTCCCCACCAGCCAATTTTATTTTATTTTTATTTTTTTTGCCATCCACAGCCAGCATTTTTGATAATTTTCACAAAAATGCAATGGCCCCAGGATATTTTGTTGAACAAATATCTGAACATGCAATATGTCAAAAGAAAGAACAGAGCCTCTGCTTTTAAACCAACAACAACAACAACAACAACAACAACAGTTTTATTCTAGCTTCATGCTTTCTTTTTTATCAACACTTGAATGTGGGTAAGTTTCTTAAAAAAAGTAACGGTTTGAACAAAAAGCTGAGAAAATTGTGTGTATTTACTGTATGTATTTATTGTTCAAAGACTACAGCTTGCATAAGCAAGGCTTTTATCGCTTGTTTCTGCTCTTTTATTGCCTGACCCGGAGATTCTCTACTCTTTCAGAAGTTGCGTAATAGCGCCCCCTACCGTATAACAGTGAAAACACAGAAGAAAGAGTTAAATGTTCCAAAACAGCCCGTCCATTCAGTAAGATAATTCGGGGAAATGTAGATACTGTTATTCCTAAACAACAACAGAACTAACGGAAAGAGTCAAAATGAAGGAGAGTCGTCTGTGTGTAGCACCTACTGCTCTGCAGTTCTAAAGGTTCCCAATTTTAGGGTCTATCTTTATTGTTAATCAGGATTCTGATAATTTACGTCTGATTTTAAAAGTTTGTACAACACATTGACACATTCATTTAACATATGAAGAGGGTGTAGAGTGCTGCAGTGATGACGTTTTTTTGTAGGCCAACCTGTAAGTTAGCATCACCTTTCCCTTGACAAAGACCAAATAGGATTATTCCATTTGCTTTTGGATTATTGCAGAAAATAAGATGTGTAAAGTTTATGAGTCTTACACGTTTTGTTAATCTTCACAAATGAACACAACTTTTATGGATTTTGAAGTCAAGTTGTCAAATCAACTTTATTTTTAAAGCGTTTTATACAATAACGATTTTTTTCAAAGCAGCTTTACAGTGATAACGGGACAATTATGCATTTTGGCTGTTGTTCAACTTAAGTAAATTCAGTGTTAATTCAGTTCCATTGTAAAGATCATTTGATGTCATCATCCAGCTTAGTTCAGTTCTCATACAACAGCGTCAGTGCAGTCAGATCAACAATATTGTTGAATATTAAGTAAAGTCTAAATACTATCGCTAGAAATAAAAGCTATACTGGAGGCTATAAAATAACTATACCAGGGTCACATGACTTCAACATCACTATGATTTCGACAACTTCTTCAGTCTTTATAAAAATAAAAATAAAATTCCCTTAAAGTTTGAGTTAGAATAGTTTGCAAGAGTGTGATTACAAACATGAGGCTGTAAAAGAAACTGCCTTTTTTAAGACTAGTAAAGCTTTTAAAAAATCACAACAGTGTTAATTAATGTTTTTATTTCATAGAATAAAACGCGAAAATATCTTGAGCTTATTTCCATATTTCAAGCATTTAGCAAAAAAAAAAATAAGAAGAAAAAAAGCCATTGACTTCAGAAGGATGGAAGTGGAAGTGATAAAATGCTGACACGTATTTGGGTTTTGGCTAACAAAAATGTATGTCATAGCTGCTTAACTTAACATGTAAGTCTTAAAGGGTTAGTTCACCCAAAAATATGTCAGTAATTACTCACCCTTATGTTGTTCCAACCCCGTAAGACTTTCGTTCATCTTCGGAACACAAATTAAGATGTTTTTGATGAAATCTGAGAGCTGGCTCAGTCCTTCATAGGCTGCTAGGTAATTGATATCTGCCAGCCCAGAAACGTTAGTAAAGACATTGTTAAAATAGTCCAAGTGACTACAGTGGCTCAACCTTAAAGGGTTAGTTCACCCAAAAATTAAAATTAAGTCATTAATTACTCACCCCCATGCTGTACCAACCCCGTAAGGCCTTCGTTCGTCTTCGGAACACAAATGAAGATATTTATGATTAAATCTGAGAGGTTTATGACTGCTACATAGGCTCCCTAAGGGAATGACACCGGACGGCCCAGAAAGTCATTAAAGATAATGTTTAAATATTCCATGTCACAACAGTGGCTCAACTATAAGTTTATCAAGCGACGAGAATACTTTTTGTGCGAAAAAACAAACAAAAATAACGACTTTATTCGACTATTCCTTTTCTTCCTTCTAGGCCTGAAACGAGACTTCAAGAGATTTCCACGACGCGCACGCGCGAGAACTGAACTGAAGTAGTTGAAGGAGATCGCAATTCTCGCGCATGTGTCGAGGAAATCTCTTGAAGTCTCGTTTCAGGCCTACAAGGAAGAAAAGGAATAGTAATTAATGACTTAATTTTCATTTTAGGGTGAACTAACCCTTTAAGTTTATCAAGCGACGAGAATACTTTTTGTGCGCAAAAAAAAAACCCTAAAATAACGACTTTATTCAACTATTAATTTTCTTCTGTGTGGGTCTCAGACGTGAGTTCACGAGAGCACCACGACGCATGCGCGAGAACTGAGAAGATGATGCTCTATATATATATATATATATTATATAATCCCTTTTAAGTAAATTACTGCTCACTCATTTGCGGCACAGTCATTTAAAAGTGACTCTGGACTGAATGCTTTTTCACAGTTAGCACAGGAACTCTTTAGTTACTGACTCACATCCTTTTTGTAGTGAAACCTACAACCTTTGTACTGGCAGCCCACATATTAACCATTAGGCTTTAAACATGATGTGTGTTTGATTCTGTCCGTGTGAATGCCAATAAACCTGTCAAGAATGTGTCAAGTCTTTTTCAGCCCGACATCAAAAGAAAAATAAGTGCAGTTTAAAGGAAATGAAGGCAAGTTTTTAGGCTCGTGAAGGTGTCATTTTTACCCCATCCTCACCCAGTTATTCACATAACTGTAATGTAAAATGTTTGAAAATAGTGGGAATTATACAAAAATACATAAATCCTTGGTTTGCATTTCACTACAGTAATGACATTTTAATATGTTTTACACAATATTGAGGAATTTGCATGTTAATGTTATATTGCAAAAATCGTAAATACTCAAATGTTTTTGATTTTTCTATACGCAGATCTGATTTTGGTGTGAATTGTGTCTTGGAAATGTTCCAGAGATTGCCCTATGTTTGTGTTTTTAGGTGTGTGTGTGTGTGTGTGTACAGGTCGCCGTGTGCCAGTGCCATGCCTCTCTCTAGTGTGATACAAGGTGATGTGAAGTGGAAGTGATGTGTATAAAAGAGGAAATGGAGAGAGGCATTCATGCACAAAGCTGACCTGACTTTACAGAGCCCGTTTGGCCTCGTGGAAAAGTCATGCAACTCGCCAGCGACATGTGGTGGTGTGTTTGCCTGTGGAAATGGACATGTTTTAGTGCATTTGTGTACAATTTGAAGAGTTATGTTGCCTGTATTTCCCTTGATCTGTTCTTTGACACACACGCACACGCACACGCACACACACACACGCACCATGCTTCATTATCTATCAGCACAGACATCTTGTCAGAATGAGTGGGATGATGTCTGACTCCTAACATGCTAGAGGAAAGAGATTTCCTCTTTCTGGAAATTAGATGGCAACTCCTGCGCAGCTCACCTGTCAGAGAGAATTATTTGGGTCTCCTTCAAGCGATGCAAATAACGGCACCCAAAAACGTATTAGAGCTGTGTCTGTGTATGTATGCGTGCGCACAGATGTGCCATCGCGTAAGCATCCACATTCGTGTAACATTTTACGTGGATGCGTGTGTGTACGTGTGTGTGGCAGTTTGACATCTGCTTTTGAGTTTTGTCTGAGTTTTCTTCTGGGAACTGGCTTTTATTTGAGTTTTCGGGCTTTATGAATGAAATTACAGTGCAGAAAATTGGACAGTTTATGACTCACCAGATGCTTTTCTTCACTTTTTTTGCTAAACTCAGTAACTTGTGACTTATTTGAAGTAAAATTGAATATCGGGTGTTTGCATGAACTCTCCAGAAGCACATCAGGTGTGTGCCGAGGCCCGTGTGTGTTGAAGTGTCACGAGAGAGGTCATGAGTAGTGCCAGACAGCGGGTGATTGGATCTCTCTGCAGTGCAAACATTGCAATGAGGAAGTTACAATGTTGGCTAAATGCGCTACTAAATATTTGTGCATTGCATATATGTATCTAAGACCCCACACACAGACTGAATATTGACAGATGCCTTTCCATGAAAGGCTTTAACCATATATTGATGACTTTGATAATTACCTTTGTTTACATTTTCAGCTTTATGTGTGTAAGGTGAACTTCAGCACAAAACCGTTCACTGATATAATGGATTTAGAACCGTGCACGGTTTACATTTTTTTTGATGGTCCCTTTAACACATTCCGTTGACTATAAGTAACGTTGCATCTACATGTCTACTAACTCTCATTAGAGTGTTAGTAGAGTATTAGTAGATTTGTATAAGTCTTACTTATAGTCAGTAGAATATCTGTTGGAGAATTATCACAATAAGAGTTATCAGATATTAAGCAAACAGTCTACTAATACTCTAATGAGAGTTAGTTGACAGGGCCATAATTTTAGTTGAAGGGACCATCAAAATATGACTAATTCTATAATATTTATTATTGACATATTTTGGTTGGTTTGTACTATATATCACAGGGATAGTTCACCAAAAAATGAAAATTCTGTCATAATTTACTCATGTGTCGGTGACTTTATAAACTTTGCCGGTGTCTTTATAAACTATCAATAGATGGACAAAAAATATGTGAGAACATTGATAATATCTTAATTTGTGTTCTGAAGTTCCGAAGTGCGAGTAAATGACGTGATTTTGAATTTTTTGTAAACTAACCCTACATTAATATGTATTAATTAATTAATTAATAATAACCTAATGTTTGTAAGAGGACAAAACCGAAAAAAAAGGTATTTTGGAGCAAGTACATATTTTTTTATGTCTGTGATTATGAGCAGATGGGCATAAATACATGGAAATGTATTTAAAATAAAAATACAAAATACTGTGTGAAAAAAATTATTTAAATACAACATACTGTGTGGAAAATGTTATTTAAATTGGTGTATCATTCATCAGTGCTTCTTTTTCCACTCCAACGTTCCAATAATTCCTGCCCACTAAAAGCTGCACGGATAAATGTGCTTACCCCACAAATAGGCCCATCTATGTAAGCGATTTAGAAAAAGTTCAATCGATTCACACTTATATCATCGCTATGAAATGCAGTGTCATATCACCCAGCCCTAGCATGCAGTAATGCTTTAAACACATTTGATAAGCTAGTTGATAGAAATCAACAACCGATCAAGACTGATTGGCTAACGCTATATTTTCCAACTTGTCTGTGCTCTTTTATTCTTTCATGTAAACTGAAGGCAAATCTGAATAATGCACTATTTTAACTTTAATCAACAAGTAGAATTAATCATGACATCCTCACTTTAGTTCAGATCACATGCATGAATGTTGGGGGGTGTGTCTGAACTAGTTGATGCATGAATTCAGTACCCTGATAAAGAGGTTGACTGGCAAAAAGTATTTTATGCATTTTGAAAATACAAAAATACTCATCTTACATGTATTTAAATACAAATTACATTTGATTTTTTCCAAAGGCTTTAAAATACAAAATAGCATTTTGTATTTCAAATGCGTATAAATACATCCCTGATTATGAATGTTTTGCAATACCTAATACCACTTGGTACAAATATTCATCTACCATCTTAAAGTCATAGTTGTTTTATCTATCCACCCAAAATATTTTATTTAAAAAAAAAAAAAATTGAACATCAACCGCCAACAATAACGAATAGCTTTTCACAAGTACTTCCTATCTACAAATGTAAAGGCTTTTTTTGATTATAACATTCATTTGGACTGCTGTATGCTGACAAGTTTCCAGTTTTCTATCATGCCATTGTATAAATGTGCCGTTCGGCATCGTCCATTTATTCCATAAGCAAAATTGTTCAGTAACAGCAGAATTACCGACATTGAGTTGTATTCGGCTGGTCAAGTGATTTCAAGATGGCGGCTCTCAAGAGGCGACCCGCTTCATGTAAAATAAAATAGCTGTTATTAGACTGCTAATACGACTGGTCTTCATTTCAATGCGAGTGTGCATGATTTTACAGGTTTGCAGCAAACTAACGACCTACTGGTTAGGTTTTGGAACAACCAAATTAAGTGCAGCACTATTTACAAGCTAAGTTAATCCAATGCTAGTTATTTTTGACCTAGTGTGAACTGCAAATTGTGCTCAAATTCATGAGGCCAGGTATGATATTTTTAGTGTTCCCAGGCCCAGTTTCCAGGTTTTTAATGCTCCGAATTTAAGTAACGCATGTCTGGTTCAACCCTTCCATACTGTGCCTCACATCATGGATCAGACCCATGTGCTGTTTGCTGTCTGTCTGACACTTTAAGGGGATTGATGGGAACATTGGTGGGCTAAAATTCCGAGCACTCTCATTTTCCTCTCCATGTTGCCCATTATGATCTGGTTTCATTACCTCTCTCTCCATGGCTAGTGGAAGCCATTGAAAGGGCACGGCTGAAATGGTACTGGCTACAACAAAGGCATTGTAAAGAGATGCCTATCAAACCCCCGGCAGGCGGGAGAGGCAGACGTGGGCACGACTCCTCATTACGTGTGCTCACACAAGGCTTAAGTCACTGCCCCATGAAAGCTCTCTCATGGTACCGGGTGTCAGTCTGTTTTCCTTTTCTTTCAACAGGACCGACCTCCCCCCTGCTCATAAGCCGGCCCCTCCGCCACCCAAGAAAAAGAGCAGCGACATGAAAGGAGGGCTGACGCCTGACGAGATCCAGGTAGAGTGTCTTCCTCTTTAACACACCGTAATGTCTTGAGTCTGCCTCTGAAATCACTACTTTCAAATTTTTTCTATCTTCGTAAAGTTTCAACTTTTCGAGGTTATGCCTGCGATCCATGATTTGTCCTAATTTAAGTTTCCCATGATCAAGCAATGCTAATGATAATCTAAAGAAACCGCAATCTTTTGTAAACGCAGTGTTTCTACACCAAGCATCACTTTTGGTCATTTTAGCTCCATTTTAATGCAGCGCTAACAGCTCATTTCCAATTCCGAGAAACAGCCGCAGAGAGTTTGTTTGTAAATATTAATCTCTTCAACAGCTGCTGAGAAACTGTTGATTTAATCACCTTCAACAAAACTGAAAATCAGGAAAAATCTGGTAAAAAATCAAGTATCATTATATCATAATCATCAGGTATCAAATTTTGTTGCACAAGCACCACAGCAACAGCAGTGAGCATATTGAAATGATTGTGAAAGCATGTAGAATCCAGCTAGTTGAACTTGAACGAATGATGACCATTATGCCAAGATGATCTCATGCTGTATACAGTCCAAAGGCTATGCAAGATGCAATTAGGGAATCCAGGGCAGCTATTTAACATTTCCCAGTCTGAAGTAATGAATTCTCTCTAGTTTCCTGTGCTTCTTTTATTTCAGGTAAATTCCATGACAGTTTTTATACCACTCTTCTTTTCTTCCCCTTTTCCACATTTGTGGTCTTAAAAGTCAGAATTGCTGCCACATAAATTAATCGGTTACACTTTACAACAAGGCTCCATGGATAAGATTAGTTAGCTACATTATTTAGCTTGATCCACAGTAAGGGATAATGCACATGTCAAGTCAAGTCAAGTCACCTTTATTTATATAGCGCTTTTTACAATACATATTGTATCAAAGCAGCGTCACAGTGATAACATGAAAATAATACAACAAAGTTTGTTTCTAAAAGAAAATTGCGTCAACATCCACCTTAAGTAAGGCAGATCAATAATATTATTGAATATTAAATGTCCCCAACTAAGCAAGCCAAAAGCCAAGGCAACAGTGGCAAGGAACCAAAACTCCATCAGGAGACAGAATGGATAAAAAAACCTTGGGAGAAACCAGACTCAGTCGGAGCGCCAGTTCTCCTCTGGCCAACGAAGGAATAGTGCATGATTCGGGCAGCATTACAAGTCATTTTGGAAATCACGCCGGTATTGAGACGAGTTGTTGAGGATCAGTGCCGTCCACCATAGAGGGTCCATATCACCGGCGTTGAGTCGTCTCTTCACAGGCTTTGTGATTGGGGCATCTGAAGTCTCCGTGAGAGGCTGGATACAAACTGGAGCTGACGAACGCCATTTCAAAATTTCGCCAGAGCAAAAAGGGAAAATAATTAACATAGCTGCTGTTCATAATGATTTCCATAACACGAGCGTAGATGATAAAAACATGAAGACAGTGACTCTTGCGTCCCAGAGTCACCCTTCCGTCCCCCACTCAACTCAGCCCAGCTTACTGACCTCTACATCCCTCCTGCTGCTGAGACCTAACCACAATCTCACAATCTCTCCGCAGCCCAACCATACGCGCCAACCCGTTTGAATAAGGTTGTCGAGCCCCACTGGTGCGTTAATATGCAGTTTCAGTGGCAAACGGTTCCGTATGGCATACCTCCTACCGCAAAACACAATATCTGCCCAACCACCCGTCATTCACGCAATATACACAGGAACGTAATGACTGTAAATACTATACAACCTATACAAATAACCTACAGACTCTTCAAGTTTTATAATATTAAATGCATTTGATCTGATTCAGCAGTGGTATAAAAGGTAAACATTATGTGAATGCTTGGCTAAAGAGATGCGTCTTTAATCTAGTTTTAAACTGGGACAGCGAGTCAGAGCCTCGAACAATATCAGGAAGGCTATTCCAGAGTTTTGGAGCTAAATGTGAGAACGCCCTCCCTCCTTTAGTGGACTTAGATATCCTAGGAATGACCAGAAGCCTCGAATTTAGTGATCTTAAAGAACGCGATGGATTGTAGGGCGATAGAAGGTCCATTAAATACACAGGAGCTAGACCATTTAGGGCTTTATAGGTCAGTAGTAGTACTTTGTAATTGATACAGAACTTGATAGGTAACCAGTGGAGAGATGATAAAATTGGTGTTATATGATCATATTTTCTTGACCTAGTAAGAACTCTAGCAGCTGCATTTTGCACTAACTGTAGCTTGTTTATTGAGGATGCAGGACAACCGGCTAATAAAGCATTACAATAATCTAGTCTCGAGGTCATGAATGCATGAATAAACTTTTCTGCATCAGAGACAGATAGCATGTTACGTAGCTTTGCAATGTTTCTAAGGTGGAAAAAGGCTGTTCTTGTAACATATGAAATATGATTTTCGAAAGACAAGTTGCGGTCTAGTATAACTCCCAGGTCTTTTACTGTAGTGGATAAAGTAACAGGACATCCTTCTATATTAAAGTTGTATTGTAAGTGGTTTTGTGGGTAGTTTTTTGGACCAATAAGAAATACCTCCGTTTTATCTGAATTTAGTAGCAGGAAATTACGCTTCATCCAGCATTTTATATCTTTGAGACACTCTGTCAAATTAGATAAGTTAGTGTTTTCATCTGGCCGTGATGAAATATATAATTGAGTGTCATCAGTATAACAGTGGAAATTAATTCCATGTTTTCTAATAATATTACCAAGTGGCAGCATATATATTGAGAATAGCAGAGGGCCTAACACCGATCCCTGCGGCACTCCATAGTCTACTGACGTTATCTTTGATTTTTCCCCATTTAAACAGACAAAATGGTAACGGTCCGATAAGTACGATCTAAACCAGCTTAATGCCTGTCCCTGAACACCAGTGTAGTTTTGTAGTCGATCCAAGAGTATTTTATGATCGATAGTGTCGAACGCAGCACTAAGATCGAGTAGAACTAATATTGAGATACAGCCTTGGTCAGAAGCTAAAAGTAAATCATTTGTAATTTTAACTAGCGCAGTGTCTGTGCTATGATGCAGTCTGAATCCTGACTGAAATTTTTCATATATATAATTTTCTTGCAAGAAAGAGCACAATTGAGCGGACACAATTTTTTCTAGTATTTTTGACATAAATGGAAGATTTGAAATGGGTCTGTAATTTGCTAAGTTATTTGGATCTAATTGCGGTTTCTTAATGAGAGGTTGTATTACTGCCAGCTTGAATATTCTTGGAACATGGCCTAAAAATAAAGACGAGTTAATAATATTAAGAAGAGGCTCTTCCACTACAGGTAACACTTCTTTCAGAAGTTTAGTGGGTATTGGATCTAATAAACATATTGTTGGTTTAGATGCAATGATAAGTTTATTTAGCTCTTCCTGTCCTATAGTTGTAAAGCGGTGTAGTTGTTCTAGAGGGGCCATAGTTGAGGCTGAATCATAAGACACCATAGAGGATTGTACATTTACAATTGTGTACATCCAATGTTATCGCAGAATAAACCCCGACAGGGTGATCAGGACGGTCTTGCATCACCCTGAATGAGTTTACATCCTGCTTATTACACGGCTACTTGCCACATAAGCTAATAATTAGACACAAAATATTGACTTGAGTTGAAATATTTTATTAGGTTTTTAAACGCAAAGCGACAAGGTCAAACTAGACGGATATTTAAAGAGATACTGTAGTCATACCACCTATTACACGGTTTTGCCACATAAATAATTATGGGGATGAGAGTAGTTGATTTGAGATGAAACTGGTTTAAAATTGTACCTGTTTGTTATCTTACAATTCATTACAGTGTACAAAACAATCGTCGCAAAATGGCAGCAGCTGCATATGAAACAAGAGAGCGAGCCCTCAATACTCGGATGACATCATTAAAAAATTTGACACAAAATATTGATTTCAATTTAAAAATGTTATTAGCTCATGTTAACGGTAAAACTTCCGTGCCCTTGTAATCTTTAATAAAACTAACTTTCTCTTGGTTATATGAACGTTAAGAAAACATTGAATTTAATCATTCTGGAACCATATGGAAATGTTACGTTTGAATGTTCTCAACAGTAACAGAAGTAGAAACAAGTGTTATACAAACTACAATGTATGTTTTTTTCTGTTATGGTATGGTATGGTATGGTATTTCTGGTATGTTTTTAGATGAATGACCAGTTACCATTGAATGGACGTTAACCAAATTTCTGAGAGCATTCCCTGTTAGCTGGGTTATTGTAAAGTGCTACTCATACATCTACACTACTACAATTGTCATTTTGACATTTATCAAGCAGCTCAGCTAATTTTGACTTAACGTTAACAAGCGCCACACCGATCCACTTTAATTTGTGAAATTACAAATGTTGACATTCCTCAGTCCGTGTGAGGTTCTGTGCAGATGTCCGATACTGTAATTAGCATTCATGGCACAACACCAGGTGCATTTTGCATTTGTCTTTGACTATGTACTGGAAATGAGGTGCGTCGTCCTTGGTGGACAATGCTAATTTCGAACAAAGCTGCGCAAAAATCAACTTCCCTCAATCAATGGTTACTTTTGAAGGTTACCGCGGTTCTACAAAATCATCACAACCTTTCCGAACGCATTTGGAAAGTGAATTTCTCTCCAGGTCTTCAGAGACATTTGGCTCTAGATGTGCGCAGAATCCGTGCAGGTGTGCAGAATTGTAAAAAACGTGTAAACATGTTCAGGCTGTGAGACCCTCTGATCTGAAAGCACGCAGGATGGAGGAGATCACAGGCAAGTTGCATTTATAAACTGCAGGTGTCTTGCCTTCCTCTTTCCTCTTGTACAAATATTCATCTCTGACAGAAGAAAAATGGAAAAACAACTTTGTTTGAGTTTGTTTATGTGTTTGCTGTGCTTTTTTGAGCGTTGAAGGAGTCATTGATTTCTTTGAGTCATGCAGGCTCAGATGTCTGACCTGCGTGAATCTGTGAGTGTGCGTTTTATCCAGTGCCCTGCTCAGATCTCATAACTGTTTGTTTCATGTACGTTTCAATAAGATCAGATCTTCTGCAGTAGATGGCAGGGTGTGTCGTAGAAGGGAAGACCTTTAGTTGGTGTAAACAATGGACAGTTGCTCTCAGAGTTAGTGTTGCTAGGAAACTGCTTACAACAGACCTCTATAGAAAGTTGAGTACGCATACATACCCACTATTAAACCTCTTTCCTTGTTATTGTCACCCCTGTGTGTGCTTCAATTACATGGTACACACATCGTCAACAAATCTCATGGAACCATGTGTGTACCCACTGAACTTGAAAAATGCTTCAGAGAAAAACAAGTGGCTGCTTTAAAGTCAAAATGAAATCAAAGTGGACCCAGTTTGTCAAAACAGATCATTGAGGCCTGTCATGAAGCAGGTTTAAATGATGGCTGTGGTGTTTGAGTCTAGCTTAGATCAATGGACTATATATATATATGGCAAAGTGTGTGAGGGCAGCTCTACTATATATGGAATTGGGCGAAGCAATATAATATACCCACGCCCAAAACTCTGATTGATATTATCTCCGACTACACAACCTGACAAATTTCACCCCAAGAATTCAACAACCTCTACTTTAAAGGTACACGCAGATTCTAATCATGGATGAATCAGAGACAATGGTAGTCGTACAAAAGTTTATTAATTGTTCAGACACAATAGTTATAAAAGGTGTTGACCAGCAATCACTCTCATCAATTTGTTAAATCCTAACGTTGGCAGCAGAGGAACCTGGGCTTACCAACAGGGGCAGTCTCAAGATATCACCCTTATAAAAATCACTCTATTCACGGTGCACACACACTAGCACACACTCAGCAACTCATGTCAGAGAAGACCACGACACACAGTGAGGATGCCACCACCAAAAGGTCACCCCCGGGTGCCCAGGTCCTGCCAACAAACGAAGAAAAGACAGTAAGAGAGAGCATTGATATGCAAAGAAAACAACATACAACAAATTAATATAATTCCCAGAAGTGACCAACCATTGTCACAATTCAGTCATTACAATCAAAACCCAAAGAAAACAACAAAAGATACTGTATAAACTCAAATTACAGTCACTAAACAAAATAATCAAATGAATTCAGCAGTGTAGCTCAAGCAAACAGTGTTTGAAAGCAACACATGAACTCACTGGTCACAAATGAAATGAAAACAAAAAAAATAAAAATTCAAAACATACTTGACCATGGAAACCAATGAAAGAAATAACCCAAAAAAACTAAGCATATCACTGCAACACTGAGCCTAACTCCGGAAAGTTCACTTTAAAATAAGCCACGGGAAGCGTCTTAGTCCAATGCTAGATGCGGGATAATCAGTGGAAACAGAACAGCAGTCTTTGATGAAGCACAGAGCAAACAGCACTTTATGATGAAGCAAGACGTTGGAGCAATCAGCACTTTAGGATGAGGCACAGCACATAATACTCATTCGGAACGCCGCTATTTCCCTTAATGCGTGACTAAAAACAAAACAGAAGGTGTTATACTGCGATTCATTCACCCTTGGCTTCACGCTCGAGTAATATACTCACAGCAAAACATGCTGTCCCCGGATCACTATCGCAAGCTATGCGGTGGATGGAGCCAAATGTCTCCGACAAAACTCATTGGTAGGAACGCAGATATATCGTACACTACATGAAGCATACAGATTAGTCAGATACCCACTCAAAAGCGACCCAAAAGCACCGTAGCACACAAACGTTTCTCTCACCTGTCTCAATTGTCCACACCTGACTCTACAGGAAGCACACACACCCAGTAGACAGCACAGCCAAATGAATAGCAGCTTCAGCTGTGTTTACGGGCAACCCATTCAACAGTGCACTCCAGCAAGGAAAGCAGCAGGGCGCGAGGATGACGTCACAGCCCCAGAAAATGGCGCACATCAATGAACTGGTAGCCTGTGCTGTTATACGCAACTGATGCCAGGCCATTGGCCAAACCACAAACAAGTAGGAGGGGTCATAACCCATCCTGCCACAATCTCCCCCCCCCCCCATCCCCCCCCCCCCCCCCCCCTTTTTGTATCGGCGCCCCGACGATGGACTCAATCCGGAGCCACCAACATCACTTATGACCAAGGCCTAAACTGGATGTCGGCAGTGGATAACTCAGAGCTGACCGCGACCCTACTTCCTATCTCTCCTACTGTCCGGGGAAGATGGTGCAAGTTCCCATGCCGACCAGCTCCAACTCGGCCTGTCCGCCGAGGGGCCATCACCATATCATCCTGGAAACCAGGAGGCACTACGGGTTCCTCTGCCGCTGGTCCCCTGCCCTGGTCACCTGACTCTCCTCCAACTGTACCTATAAGCGGAGGATCCAATGGCACTCGACTGATACCAGAATTGGTGCATGCCAGATGACCAGTCGCTCGAGCAACGCAAGGGGTCTCTGGCACAAGCATGACCAAGTCAACATCTTCTGCCTCATCTACCTGCGGTTCTTCCTGAACTTCTACCCTAACCCCAGGCTGATCGTTTGGCAGGACCTCTTTCCGGCCACAAGCCTTCAATAGCGAGCGGTGAACGCATCGGACCTTACTTGGATCCTCCACTGGTGCAATGGTATACACCACACCTCCTGCCTCTGGAGGACGAACCACTTGGAAAAACACCGGGCTCCACAAGTCTGCAATATTATGCCGCCCCTTAAACGAATGATCTCGTAAGTAAACAAGCTGACCCTTTGACAAAGGTAAGTCACGAACATGTAAGTCATGTAGTTCCTTTCGACGATCCGCAGCTGCATTCAGGCGTTCCCTTGCCCCCTGAAATGCAACCTGTGACCGCTTTCTGTGTTCTACAACCCAACTCTGCACACTACCTGCCATTGGTGCTGACACATTGCCCAGCAGAAAGTCCACCGGCAACCTAGGTTCTTGACCGAACATCAAGTAATGAGGACAATTACTCCTGTCCCCTGATGAGGGGTGGTGTTGTAACAGAAGAGTACCTGCGATAAACATGAGGCCCAGTCCCTCTTCCTAGGACCAGGTAGGGTACGCAACAAGTTATACAATGTGCGATTCAACCGCTCACATTGGCCATTCCCGCCCGGATGGTACGGTGTAATACGGGAATTCTTATTGTGATAAAGTTCGCAGAGCTGCTGAATCAGGGCAGATTCAAAATTGCGACCTTGGTCGGAATGAATACGACCCCGGACCCCAAACTTAAAGAACCACTCCTCGACAAGAACCCGAGCCACTGTCTCAGCTCGCTGGTCACGGGTAGGTATTGCCATTGAGAATTTACTGAATACATCAGTCATGACCAAAATGTTCTCATCGCCGGACCGAGAAGATGCAAGTACCGTGAAATCAATGGCCAAGACCTCGTTAGGTCTAGAAGCCAACAAATGGCCCATGTAGCCCTGTGCCACTGGTTGACTCTCTTTTGCAAGCTGGCACCGTTCACACTCCTTGCACAAGCGAGTAATATCTGCAAACATACTTCGCCAGTAACAACGATGTCTAATCAACTCACTAGCCCGTTCAACTCCCTGATGACCAGCAGCTGCTCTAAAACTTCCTGCTTCATTACCTCCGGCAAGATTAACTGATAATAATCTTCTCCCCATACCTATACCTCACCTCAAAATCAAAGGCAGCCAGCTCAGCGGCCCAGCGCTGTTCAGTGGCCACAAGCTTGGCCGTGGTCAAATGACTCAGAGGGTTATTATCAGCAAACACTAGGGATGCCACAATTCTCAATATAATATTGAACCGTTCGGTACGACATCCACGGTTCAATACGTGCTTGTGAATTGCGGTTTTTCGGTTTTACATTTAAATAATTTATGTGCGTTTTATTTCTCTCCAAATTGACTGTTTGTTTGTGCCTGTACGAGCTGAGATGAGGAAACTCCTCCCCGCGACGGCCGCGAGTAAGTTAGGGGGCGCGCGTGCGGCTTAATCATCATTCCACACTTTAACATGGCGAGCGGCGGTGAAGTGAGGCTACAGTACGAGGCAGCGCCGGCGTCTTTCAAATCCGTGGTGTGGGGACATTTCGGTTTTGCCGTTGACTATAATACCGAGGAAGAAGAAAAAAACGGTAAACAAAAAAACGACTGTGTGCAAGCATTGTTTTACACGTGTAGCCTACTCAAACAGAAACCTCAAAATACAGGAATAGATAGCTGACCTAAGTGAAATTGCACTTTACATTCTGAATGAAGGACACTGTACTGGAGTACTGTTAAGTTTAATTAAGATGGTTTATTTATGTTTACTGAAGTGCAAGTATGTTTATTTGAAATGGTCAATTTATGTTTACCAACTTCACATGTATGTTTATTTTCAAAATTTAGGAATTAATGTGTTCCCCAGTTTGTACATGGGCTACCAGCAGCTGAGAAATGTCAGTGTTAATTTTATATTATACTATACACTAGGAACTAGTGGACTTTTCTTAGCTTTTAAGTAAAATAAAGGAGTATTGCAATAAATCGTTTTTATTTTTTTCTCCTTAAACTCTTACTGTTCCTATTGGCTAAGCATAGAATATATAAAAAAAACACTCCTATGTGTCAAGCCATCAGAACCGAACCGAACCGAAAACCGTGGTTAAAAACCGAGGTATGTATTGAACCGTGGGCTAACTGTATTGTTGCATCCCTAGTAAACACCAGGCACTTCTGTCCTAAGAAGTATTCCCTGAATTTCTCCACCATGGCCCACTTGAGCGCCAGAAACTCCAATTTTATGGAACTGTTTTTGTTCATGTTATGCTCAGTGGGCCTCAAACTTCTGCTGGCATAAGCTATGGGTCGCACCTTTCCATCACATTCTTGGGAGAGTACAGCGCCTAAGCCCCCCTGGCTAGCATCTACCTATAATATGAAGGTTCGGGAGAAATCTGCATTAGCTAGTACAGGTGCAGAGATTAACTTACTCTTCAAAGCCTCAAACGACTCCTGACACTGTTGCGTCCACACATGAACTAAACTCTGCCCCTTCCTTTTCCCTGACTTACCTCCAACAACTTCAGCTACCAGTCTATGTAAGGGCGCCGCCATCTTGGCAAAACCCTCAACAAAGCGCCTGTAGTAGCTCGCGAGCCCCAAAAATGTCCTCAATTCAGAGACAGTTGTTAGGCAACGCCACTGTGCCACGGCCTCAATTTTGCCCGGATCGGTCGCCACTCCCTGAGCCGAAATGACATGCCCCCAAGTACCTTACCTCACGTTTGAAAAAAGCGCTTTTCTGCAAGTTTGCCTTAAGCCCTTCTCTCTCCAAACGGTCCAAGACCATTTTCAGCTCGGTCACTGAGGTGGAGAACACAACGATGTCGTCAAGGTATAACAAGAGTGACTGACATTGCTGGTCACCGAACAAGTGCTCCATCAATCTCTGGAACGTGCTTGGCGCGTTGCAGAGGCCGAACAGCATACGATTGAATTCAAATAGCCCGAAGGGTGAACAGAATGCGGGTTTCGGCCTATCATGCTCTGTCACCGGAACCTGTAGGTACCCGCTGGCTAAATCCAATGTGGAGAACCAGCGGGCCCTGGACAATGAATCTAACGATTCCTTAATGCGGGGGAGGGGGAAGGCATCCTTCCTAGTTTTAGCGTTCAGGTGACGGTAGTCCACGCACTTGCGTAGACTACCGTCCTTTTTCTTCTCCAAAACGATAGGCGATGTATACGGACTACTGCTCTCACGGACTATACCAGCTTCCAACAATTGGTTAATGTGATTTTTAACTACCTCATATTCCGAAGGAGGAGGCATCGTCCAGCACCGGTATATCATGGGAGATTAGACGGGTGCAACCTAAATCTCCCTCATGGCATGAGAACACTGATCAATACTTCCAATTTTGTATTCCCTCGTATTGGGCCGAACAGGTTGTAGCAACCCCCTTAATGGTGCCTCCAGGAATGCGTTGCACCCTACGCCCACGCATCCTCACCCCACCTACCTGTCCGGAGTGATCTTTTACACTCACGTGTTGACAATACTGGATAGCCCTCGACACACCTGGAAGCTGCATAACCACAGGGAGATCAAAAAGTGCAGTGCCATGCCGGCCATAGAGCTCCCGCTAGCACCAGCCAAGTATATTCATCCCCAGCACTCCAGGGACATCTACACTCAGCCCACCAGGAGGATCCCTAACCACCAGGACACCACACCCCGTAATCAACCTGCCGCACATTTCTACATCCAACTCCAAATAACCGATGTACGGGATCTCTAGCCCATTAGCCGATCGAAGCTGCAACCACTGACAGTCCTGTAAACGATCCCGCCCCCAAGGTTCAAAGTGTTGATGAAAACAACTTTCTGAAATAGTCGACACCATTGACCCGGTGTCCACTAAACAGGGTACTAACACTCCTCCTATAGAGACAGTTAAATGTGGACAAGAAGAGATCAAGCGAGAGAATGGGCCACGTACGTCTGTGGAACAGGAGTCAACTACCTCCCCACCAAGGTCGTGACTCTGCGACCTGGTGGGAGCTAGTTTTCCGCCGGCCGAGGAGAATGCTATAGTCCATGTGTACTAGTAGAGGGACTGGCTACAAGCTGGGGAGGGCGTGGGGGAGCCCGTCCCCCATCGCACTCCCGAGCAAAATGACCCAGACGCTGACACAGTCTATATATAACCGGACCCGACCGCGGTGACCGACTACGCACGTACGGGGTTTGGAGACGAGCAATCGTCTGTGTGAGCTGATTTAACTTATTTTCCCGCAGTTCGCTCATCTCAAACTGTTGTGGTGAATTCTGCCTACCAGCAGAGGTTCCCCCACTTACCCCATACTGAAGACCGTAGGCTACCGGGACGGACTGACTACTCCCCCTTGCACCCCCGGGCATCCCCTCACGTTCCCACTTTATTGCTTCTCCACGAACTTCTAATAACGTCATAGTGGGCTGACGACGAACCAATTGTTTAAGCTCACGCCGCAGAGTATTATCGGATACATGCTCCACGAATTGATCCTGCAATAAATTTCAGAATTTGCAACGGCTTAGGTTCTTGGGTCTTAACCCTTTCTAAATGAGCCAAGGGAGATTTCCAACAGGGTCTCACCTTCCTGTTGTTTCCTTGACAAGAAAGCCTCTTGTAACGCAACGTACGATTGTGAACACCCATAAAGCTCTTGCAACGCTTTAATAATTTTATTAGGATCTCCACGCTCTGCCTCAGGACGATATCGAATCTCCTCTCGGGCCTCCCCCTCTATGTGGTCAAATACAAAGAAAGCTTGTTCAGCGATCCCTATATACCTCGCTCTCATGCATGCCTGTGCCTCTTCGACCCATTCATCGATACTTACACCGGATTTACCGCAGAATTTCGGGCATCGACGTTCTCGAGGCACAAAAACCAATCGTTCTGGTGCACTAGCACCAGAAAGTTGGGGAACTACGGGTGGAGCAATGGAGGCGCTAGGCAAGGCTTCACCCTCCCCGGAAACACCGGCCACAGGCGCCTGTAGCTGCTGCATCCAGGCATTATCAGCCCTTAACTGAGCTACCAACTCCCGCAGCTCCTGTAATTCTTCCTCCATTTTGAAGAAAAATTAAATAGACTTACCACCCCGGAGAAGGAGCCACCTGCTCTTACACCACGCTGCTGTTCTGATTCCCAAAAATAAGAAAGGAAAATCAAAACCATAAAGACAACACAACCACGCCGAAAACCTACTGTCTCTGACCCAATCCAATGATAACCCTGCCGACTATACGCCAAATGTGGCAAAGTGTGTGAGGGCAGCTCTACTATATATGGAATTGGGCGAAGCAATATAATATACCCACGCCCAAAACTCTGATTGATATTATCTCCGACTACGCCACCTGAGGAATTTCACCCCAAGAATTTAACAACCTCTACTTAAAAGGCACACGCAGATTCTAATCATAGATGAATCAGAGACAATGGTAGTCATACAAAAGTTTATTAATTGCGTTTATTAATTGCGTACGTTGCGTTTATTTATTAACACAATAGTTATAAAAGGTGTTGACCAGCAATCACTCTCATCAATTTGTTAAATCCTAACGTTGGCAGCAGAGGAACCTGGGCTTACCAACAGGGGCAGTCTCAAGATATCACCCTTATAAAAATCACTCTATTCACGGTGCACACACACTAGCACACACTCAGCAACTCATGTCAGAGAAGACCACGACACACAGTGAGGATGCCACCACCAAAAGGTCACTCGTCTGCCCCCCCGAGTGCCCAGGTCCTGCCAACAAATGAAGAAAAGACAGTAAGAGAGAGCATTGATATGCAAAGAAAACAACATACAACAAATGGATATAATTCCCAGAAGTGACCAACCATTGTAACAATTCAGTCATCAAAATCAAAACCCAAAGAAAACAACAAAAGATACTGTATGAACTCAAATTACAGTCACTAAACAAAATAATCAAATGAATTCAGCAGTGTAGCTCAAGCAAACAGTATTTGAAAGCAACACATGAACTCAGTGGTCACAATTGAAATGAAAACAAAAAAATACAAATTCAAAACATACTTGACCATGGAAACCAATTAAAGAAATAACCAAAAAAAACTAAGCATATCACTGCATCACTGAGCCTAAGCCCGGAAAGTTCACTTTAAAATAAGCCACAGGAAGCGTCTTAGTCCCGTGCTAGATGCGGGATAATCAGTGGAAACAGAACAGCTGTCTTTGATGAAGCACAGAGCAAACAGTACTTTATGATGAAGCAAGACGTTGGAGCAATCAGCACTTTAGGATGAGGCACAGCACATAATACTCATTCGGAACGCCGCTATTTCCCTTAATACGTGCCTAAAAACAAAACAGAAGGTGTTACACTGCGATTCATTTACCCTTGGCTTCACGCTCGAGTAATATACTCACAGCAAAACATGCTGTCCCCGGATCACTATGGCTAACTATGCGGTGGATGCAGCCAAATGTCTCCAACAAAACTCATTGGCAGGAACGCAGATAGATCGTACACTACATGAAGCATACAGATCCCAAGCACCGTAGCACACAAACGCTTCTCTCATCTGTCTCAATTGTCCACACCTGACTCTACGGGAAGCACACACACCCAGGAGACAGCACAGCCAAATGGATAGCCGCTTCGGTGGTGTTAATGGGCCTTCATAGCGTCACAGCCCGCCAGAATGGGCGTGGCTCAGCGTATAAAAGTAGGGGCTGTAGGCTGACTTCCCTGATTTTTCGTCTCTTCAGCGAGCTCTTCGCATCGCTGGATCTGAGAGAAGCCACCGCCGCTGTCGAACAGCGAACAGCCAGCTTAGGACAGCGCTGAGGAAGCCGGCCGTCTGTGCGACCTTCAGCCATCCGTGCGAGCTACGCTATCCGGCGACGTATCCTTTTACCTTGCTAAAATCTATTCTAAAAGAGCAGTGAGTTTCTTTTTAAAGATGCCTCGCACTTCCTGCGGCTCGTGTAGAGCCCCGCTCAGCGCCGGAGACTGCCACGTGATCTGCACTCTCTGCCTGGGCCTGGAACATGCAGAGCTCGCCCTCGCGTCCGGGGGCTGCGAGCTCTGCGAAGCGTTTCCGCTTCGAAGCCTTCAACACCGCAGCAGTCACTCCGCCCTCTGTGGGACCGCGCAGGAAGAAGCGCCGTTCCCTGAGACAGCCGGAACCTGTGGCCACAGCAACGCGCTCGCCAGAGAACCTCCCTCGAGCCTCGCTTTCGCCTTCTCCGCCCATCCTCACCGATGCGCAGCTGCCGCTCAACGAGCCTCATTGCCGTCGCATCTGAGGATGAGGCCGAGGGACACGCCACGAGAGACTCCTGCTCCATCCTGGTATCAGACAGCGAGGAATGGTCGCTCCTCGTCGATCCAGGAATCCACCCGTACCCGTGCTGGAGCTGATGCGGAACTGATGCGCCTGCTGACGCAGGCTGTTGACCATCTCGGCCTCGAGTGGTCGCTGCCGAAGGAACCCGCGCCGAACAGGCTCGACGGTTGTTACCTTCAAAGTCGCCGCCGTGCAGCTTCAGCAAGCAGGCCCGCTCCATTCCTGCCGGAACTTCACTCGGAGCTGACGAAGTCATGGAATGCACCATTCTCCTTGTGACTTCAGTCCCAGGCCTCCGCGTCGCTCTCCCAAGTGGACGGCGCCGCCGAGAAAGGGTACACGGCTATTCCTCCTGTGGAAGAGGCGTTCGCAGCGCACCTTTGCCCGCCCTCCGCGAGATGGCGGTCACGGTCAGCCCTCCCGTCAAAAGCCTGCAGAGCCACGTCCGCTTTGGTCGGCCGCGCATATGCCGCCTCCAGCCAGGACGCGTCTGCCCTCCACTCCATGCCTGTGCTACAGATCCTGCAAGCCGACCTCCTCCGCGAATGGGATGAGAAGGGCCGGGATCCAGCTGCGGTTACAGACCTGAGAAGTGCGACGGATCTCTCTCTCCGCGCCACCAAAACCGCAGCTCAAGCCATTGGACGAGCCATGGCCGCGTTGACTGTAACAGAGAGGCACCTCTGGTTGACGCTCACGGATATGAGGGAAACTGAGCGAGCCACCTTCCTGAACGCGCCGCTCTCCCCCACTGGTCTCTTCGGCCCAGCGGTGAACGGGATCGTTGACCGTTTTTTTGAGGTACAGAAGCCATGAACCTCTTCCTGCCGCGACGCTCGAGCTCCGCTACAGGCCGCTCGAGCTCCGCTACAGGCCGCTCTCGCGAGAGACAAAGCCAGCCTCCTGTGCAAGCCAGCGCCCAGCGTCCAGCACAGCCTCAGCCTTCGCAGCGACGTCAGGGCGGCTGCCCTAGGTCGCGCTCAGACAGCCGTCCCCCAGAGGGCCTCGGCAGAAGATCACGCTGAAGTCTGAGCACGCGAAGCCCTCCTAACAAAGAGAGAGAAAAGATGCGCGTGTCCCGCTGCGGCCCCGCTGCGGCCGGACCGCCGTCAAACTGTATTTTCCCTGTCAGTCCCCTTCAAACAGGCTACTGCAGTGGTTCATTTAGCAGCCAACGAGCCGGTTTGTTCACCCTCTCGCCTGCACACAAACGCTGTTTTCACGGCGACCCAGAGAAATTTTAAAAAGAGTATAATGTCTGATCCGGCTCACTCCGTCGGTGTTTTAAGTGTAGTGAAAGTGCCCAAGCCCCTGTGTTCACCCCTACACACAAGCACTCCGAATCTCGTGTCACTCACAGAGCACACTCTCATAAAGCGCAGAAAAGCTGCTCGAGTGTTGAATGCAAGAAATGTGTCTTAGACCTATCCTAGATCTGAGACATTTGAACAAAGTGCTTGCGAAAAGACCGTTCAAAATGCTTACGACCAGGAAATTCCTCGCGTACGTTGGCCCGAGGGACTGGTTTATTTCTCTAGATCTGAAGGATGCCTATTTTCAGATTCAGATAATACCCCGTCACAGGCAATTTTTGAGATTCGCCTTCGACGGTCAGGTATATCAATACACCGTCCTGCCGTTTGGCCTGTCCCTAGCACCCGGTACATTTACGAAGTGCATGGACGCGGCGCTCGCCCCCCTGAGAAGTCAGGGGCTGCGGATAATGAACTATCTGGACGATTGGCTGATATTGGCACAGTCAGAGACAGAACTGCTATCTCACAGAACAGTGCTTCTCAGTCACCTGGAAAGCTTGGGTCTCACGGTCAACTGGACCAAGAGCTCATTACTGCCCAGCCAGTCAATTTCCTTTTTAGGAATAGAACTGGACTCGGTGACCATGACGGCTCGCTTATCAACACAGCGTGCGCGCCGTGTTCGCCACCTAGCCACATCTTTCCAGAAGGGCAGCTTTCTCCCTTTGAAAACATTTCAAAGGATGTTGGGCTGTATGGCATCAGCCGCAGCGGTGCTTCAGCTGGGCCTACTGCGCATGCGCCCGCTCCAACGCTGGTTGAATGCTCGCGCGTCCCGCCGAGCCTGGGTTTCTGGCGGCCAGAAAATCAGAGTGACTCAGACCTACATAGCGGCTCTGCAGCCCTGATTAGTAACCGACTGGCCCCAGCAGGGAGTGATGATGGGAACCATCTCTTATCGGAAAGTAATTTCGACAGACGCGTCCAACTCAGGTTGGGGCGCGCTGTTCGAGGGCAGACCGGTCTTCGGCCAGTGGTCAGACCAAGAGAAGGGTTTTCACATAAACTGTCTGGAGATGCTTCCTCCCGTTCATACAGGACCAACATGTTCTTGTCCACTCGGACAACATGTCTGTGGTATCCTATGTAAACCGTCAGGGCGGTGTCAGATCCATAAATCTCTGCAACCTGACGGAACGCCTTCTTATTTGGTCTCAGATGCACCTGCGCTCGCTGAGGGCGGCGCATGTGCCTGGCCATTTGAACGACGGCCCAGACAAACTGTCCAGGGACAACGTTCCCCCAGGGGAATGGTCCCTGCACCCCCAAACGTCCAGAAGCTGTGGCGCCTATTCGGCAGAGCAGAAGTCGACCTATTTGCGTCAAAAGACAACGCTCAATGCCCGACGTTCTTCTCGAAGGACGAGGACACGCTGGCCCAGGTTTGGCCCTGCCTCCCGCTATATGCTTTCCCTCCGGTCTCTCTGTTACCACAGGTGATCAAGAGAATCAGGGAAACGCGCCACTCGGTGCTCCTCATAGCCCCGCGTTGGGAGAATCAGATTTGGTTCCCGGAACTAGCACGGCTGTCACATACAGCTCCGTGGCCGATTCCGGGCAGATCTCCTCTCTCAGGCTCGCGGCGCGATCTGGCATCCCCATCCAGAGCGCTGGTCTCTGCACGCATGGTTGATCAACGGGTACTCGTTGCCCTGCCAGAAGGAGTGATGAACACGACCACGCAGTATAGAGCTCCTTCCACGAGAAGGCTCTACGCATCTAAATTGTCGGTGTTCTCCGGATGGTGCACCGACAGAGGTCTGGACCCACGGACATGCGGTGTGGCGCATCTGCTCACCTTCCTACAAGAGCTGTTGGATAAGGGGAGCCCCCATCTGTCCAGATGGATAGTGGACGCTATAGCAGCTGCTTACAAATAGCGTCAAAAGGTCTGCAATGCCCTCTGGGCATCAGGGCTCATTCCACGAGAGGCGTGGCCTCGTCGTGGGCATGGTCCAGTGGGATTTCTATCCATGACATATGTGTAGCGTCGGGCTGGGGCGCCCCGTCTACCTTTGTCAGGTTTTATAACCTAGAAGTTCCTGCCTTGCAGGCTAAACTTTTGTCAGTTTGAAGGAGAGGTGTATTCTGCCCAGATCTTCCTGCTCAGATCACTCTCACGTGACTCAGCTCTCCTGGTTGAGCTGAACTGGGGTATGTGCCATGTGCCTATACAGACCGGCGCGCTGCTCTGTATTCCCTATGTGTGCTTATGTACAAGTGATTGCACGCGTGGCTGCCCACCTTATTTTTTCCACTTATGGGGTTCCCCAGAAAGTTCGGGGTCTCATGGTGGATGCTTGGCGCGCACGGCGTAGCTTGTTCCCGTAGCGTGAGCTAAACTTACGCAATACGAGAGAACCTCTCATAAGAGAACGATACTTGGTTACTAACGTAACCTCGGTTCTCTCTAGAGAGGGAACGAGTATTGCGTAACCGGCCGTGCTCGCGCCACGAGCGACTTCGCTTCAGTCGACGAAAAACCAGGGAAGTCAGCCTACAGCCCCTACTTTTATACGCTGAGCCACGCCCATTCTGGCGGGCTGTGATGCTATGAAGGCGCGGGCGCCCTTCATTGGGCGTGACGTCACGCCGGGCTCACTGGTAGGCTGCAGCAGTTGCCCGCAGAGCAGCCAATGAGTACGCGAGATGGCCTGCTCTAGGTCTGCTAGCTGCTGCGCTGCACTGCATTGACAATGAATACAAAATGAAGGATAATTTTTTGGCTTCAATATCTCGAATCTTGAATCTTTCCCGTAGCGTAAGCTAAACTTACGCAATACTCGTTCCCTCTCTAGAGAGAACCGAGGTTACGTTAGTAACCGAGTATCGTTTTCTGGAGTAATAGGCACATGGAAAGAGTTTAGGTGGATACAGAGATCAAGGGCAGACAGAGAAGAGTCGTAAACAGTAATCCAAGGCAGGGTCAAAACACAGGCAGAAGATACAATGATATAATAACTCTCAGAAATTGAACAAGCAGGATTTAAATCCGAAAATCAGTCAGTATCTGGTGTGACCACCATTTGCCTCACGCAGTGCAACACATCTCCTTCGAATAGAGTTGATCAGGTTGTTGATTGTGGCCTGTGGAATGTTAGTTCCCTCCTCTTCAATGGCTGTACAAAGTTGCTGGATATTGGCAGGACCTGGAACACGCTGTTGTATATGCCGATCCAGAGCATCCCAAACATGCTCAATGGGTGACATGTCCAGTGAGTATGCTGGCCATGCAAGAACTGGGATGTTTTCAGCTTCCAGGAATTGTGTACAGATCCTTGCAATATTGGGCCGTGCATTAAAATGCTGCAACATGAGGTGATGGTCGTGGATGAATGGCACAACAATGGGCCTCAGGATCTCGTCACGGTATCTCTGTGCATTCAAAATGGCATCAATAAAATGGACCTGTGTTCGTTGTCCATAACATACGCATGCCCATACCATAACCCCATCGCCACCATGGGCCACTCGATGCACAACGTTGACATCAGCAATACATGATATCTGCCATCTGCCCTGTACAGTGAAAACCGGGATTTATCTGTGAAAAGAAAACCTCTCCAAAGTGCCAGACTCCATCGAATGTGAGCTTTTTCCCACTCAAGTCGGTGGAACTGCAGTCCGGTCGAGACCCCGATGAGGACAACAAGCATGCAGATGAGCTTCCCTGAGACGGTTTCTGACAGTTTGTGGAGATATTATTTGGTTATGCAAACCGATTGTTGCAGCAGCTGTCCGGTTGGCTGGTCTCAGACAATCTTGGAGGTGAAGATGCTGGATGTGGAGGTCCTGGGCTGGTGTGGTTACAGGTGGTTTGCGGTTGTGAGGCCGGTTGGATGCACTGCCGAATTCTCTGAAACGCCTTTGGAGATGGCTTATGGTAGAGAAATTAACATTCAATTCACAGGCAACAGCTCTGGTGGACATTCCTACAGTTAGCATGCCAATTGCACGCTCCCTCAAAACTTGCGACATCTGTGGCATTGTGCTGTGTAGAGTGGCCTTTTATTGTGGCCAGCCTAAGGCTGTGCAATAATCATGCTGTCTAATCAGCATCTTGATATGCCACACCTGTGAGGTGGATGGATTATCTCAGCAAAGGACAAGTGCTCACTAACATAGATTTAGACAGATTTGTGAACAATGTTTGAGAGAAATAGGCCTTTTGTGTACGTAGAAAAAGTCTTTGATCTTTGAGTTCAGCTCATGAAAAATGGGGGCAAAAATAAAAGTGTTGCGTTTAGAATTGTGTTCAGTGTATATTACACAATTTGCTGACTAATATGTATATCATTGCTTTGTATTTTTGTTTTGCAAGTTACATACTTGCATGAGCAATTATATTGACATGTATTGTCAATTAATACTACGATTTTATTTTTAATATACATGTAATATGCTCTACTCAAAAGTTCAAAAGTTTAGGGTCGTTTTATAGTTTTTTTCTGAATGAATTCTCTTCTGCTCACCAAGGCTGCATTTATTTTATTAAAAATACTGTAAAAACAGTACTATTGTGAAATATTTCAATTTAAAATGGCTTATTTATGTTTTAATATTTACATTTTCAGCAGCCATTACTCAGGTCTTCAGTGTCACATGATCATATCATTGTTGAAATCGGATGTGCTGCTTAAATATTTTTGTGGAAACAGTGATACATTTTATTTCAGGATTCTTTGATGAATAGAACATTTTAAAGAACAGCATTTTTTTATATATATACATCTTGTGTAACCTTCCAATTGACTTTACTGTCACTTTTAATTAAAGCATCATAATAATAATGTGTTTCAATAAAAGTATCACATAAATGACGGACCCCAAACTTTTCAATAGTGTGTAATATAATATAAAAGCTTTACAATTATACATAAAAAGTGATCCCACTTCATGTTATATGTATTTGACTATATATTTACATTTAAATTAATCATTTGATGCAATGCACGTATTGTGCACATGCATGTTTTTACTTATATCTTATATTTAAAGAAACTGCATGTATTTACAGCTGTAAGTAATTTCTGTAATTACTATATCTATAATTACACTGTAGACTATAAGCAGCCCATTGCTATATCATAAAGCGTATTGGTTATTACTTATATATTAAAATGAACACTCGCCAAGCACTGAATCCAAGTAAAAATCGGCATTGGCGAGTATATGAAACAGTGTCAATCACTGGTTGGCCAGTAACATTTTTATGAATTCTAACAGTGCAAAGTTGTGAGGACATGAACGTGAACAAATGTGCATGATGCTCGGAACGGTTGTCCGGCGGCTAGTGTCCCTTCTTAGGGAACAAGGGTTACAGTCGTAACCCGAGACGTTTTACCTGCGGAATTAAAATTGGAATAGAGAATTGTGAATTTTCACTCGTATCTAAAATTTAGGTTTCATAAGTGAAGTGTTTTTGGCCTGTACAAAATATTGTAAAAGCTGTAAAAGCCACCAACCATTGGCAGGTGTGGCAAAAAGTTTGTTTTAGGTCCTGCTTATATACAGTATGTCCAGCCACAACTTCCTGCTTCAACAGAAATCTTCAACATAGGAAAGAAAACTCCATTTGTCAAGCCACTTGATGGGGTCTTTGAAAGTGACAGTGCTTTATTAGAAAACATGACCCTGAATAATAATGCAGTAAGTCTCTTGTACTCTTAAATTTAGGTCAGGAGGACTGACCTGTTACAGAAGCACCCAAAGCTGACCTAGAGGATACTGTACCTGCACCAATACGATAAGCAGCATGTACACGAAAGGCCACTAAAAACCTGACTGACACCAACCCTGTGTTACCTTTAGGTAATGAGGGAACCTGCGAAATCCTCCATAGCGTTCTCCTCCCTCCCCGTCCCTCTCAGCACGGCCCCAGGGAAGAGATAACAAGAAACAAAATAGTTGGCTGCTGTAACAAAGAGCCAGCAAAGCCTTTTATTCTTCCTATAAATTGAATTTTTCCACTGTCTCAGAAATCTTCCGTAAAGCTAAAGTCCTCTTTACAGTGAATAGATATCCCTCAGAAATGTGACATAGGCAGGAGGCGATTGTTGGGAATTTTTACTCAAAGGCCATCTTTGCTGGAGGATTATCCCACATTTAAGCATTTCAATTCAGTCACATCAAACCACTAAAACAGCCCTCCGAGCCAAACAACCACCGGCTGCACATATAAGCGGCTTCGTCTTTTGTTTTGTTGTTGTTGTCTTCTCTCGCTCTATGATTCGTAAGGAAATAAGAAAAGGTTTGCTGCTATCGCTTGATTGTTCTCTCCTTTCTTTCGAAGACAGTTGCAATTTCAAGCATCTCCAGACGTTTTATTTAGGTTTGGAAAAGACTTTCCGCTTTAGTACTTAAGGGTTGAAAAACTATCCCATTCCAAACTTCTAAAACCATTGCACTTGCTGCCAGTGAAGCGGCAAGCAAAGGAAGAGTTACATGAGAAGCACACTGTATAAGCCTAATGAAAATTGCTCTGAAAACAATGATGCTGAGGCCTTTGCTGAGCTCGTTGGATGGGTTTGGGCATTGTTTTTCCGTCTAGCAGTTAGTTGGAAGACGTTTTTTTCACACCCCCATTAAACATGATGGAATGAAAGCGCTCCTCTGCTGTGTGTATCTTCATAGGCAAGAGAGCGTATGTTGTATCTACAGCAGTTGTTCAGTGGCTGTTCTCGTGTGCCGTGGGCGAAAGATGATCCCGTCGTTATATTTGCCACCCTACGCATCTTGTATAACACTGCATAACCCATTTTCATGTTTTTTGCATCCTCAAGTCTCTCTCTGGACCCCTAGAGAAACTCTGGGTGTGAAATATTTTCAAAACTTACATTTAGTCAGAAAAACATGTTTGTTTGCATGTTTGAGACACTTTCTGTCAGAGCCCTTTTATTCCCCTGTTTTCTCTTGCATGCGATATGAAGAGATCAGCAGGTGGCCAACAACACTTTGAATGAAGCTCATCAGTTTCAGAAAAAAATGAATGCTGTTATAAATGGCTCTATGAATTCACAGGCATACAGACGCAACATTAATAGCCAGTAGAACTAATTCTCTTTGATCAAATGGAGCTTATTCAGTCGTGGCATTAGCAGTTCTAGCCTTCAAATCTCTTATAAAAAAACTCTTGATGTCTATGAAGAGGATCAATACGATGTATTTATTTATTTATTTATTTATTTTAAACAATTGTTTAAAAAGAAAAATATGTTTCCTTTGTGTATTTTGAGCATTTTATTGTGATTAAATTTATTTGAATTGTTTAATACTGCTGCTACTAATAATAATACTAATAATATTAATTCGAAACAATTTACGTCCAACTGCGGCCCTTTAGAAGTTTGCTGAAGGCACCTAGTGGGTCCTGGCCCCCATGTTGAGAACCACTGCTTTAACAAGTGCTTGGAATCCACAGTGACTCTGCTGTACAGCTCATATAATTGGCCTATTCACACCAAATGTGTATTTTTTGTGTGATAACATTTCATAACAAAGTAATGAATGCCGCTTCACACCGAGGGTAAAACAATTGTGAACTGTGATCCAACATCATTTCAGTTTCATCGTATTTTTTTTTTTTTTTAAGGTATCCAATAACATAAACTTTTGGCTTATATGTCCAGAACCATTGATCTTCAGGTACAAGAAACATAAAAATAGCCACAAACAAGTGGAGTTTAAGTCCTGGAGGATATCCATTACGTTTTCGATTTCTATTTTCTGTAAACTATTTCGTCATGAGTCATATTTTTTTATCAAGTAAGGAATAATGTACAGCCAGCCATTATCACAAAATAACCTTGACACGGTTAAAATTCAGATTCTTTACATTAATACTTACCAAATAAATAAATACATAAATGGCCATGAACAATTGAAAATATTTTTTTTATGTGAGAAAAAAGAGACCACAGAGTGATACAAGAAACATACTAAAATTACATTACAGGAAATAACATTCAATTTCACTGTCAACATATTAATGTTCTTGTTTAAAAATAATGATGATAAAATTGCATATCTGACCAATCAGAATTGAATTTCCCAATTGTATTTCACTTTCATTCAAGTAATACAAATAAAAATCTGAAACTCATTTGCAATTTGTGCCATTTCGTCACATGTGAATAAGGCTTTACGTAATTTCTGCCTGTTGAAGTTTTGTTTGGTTCTTTACAGAGTAAGTGGACATGTAGGCAGGCAGATTAACACAGTTCCTTAGGTGGCTACCACTAGTCTGAATGGCGTCTTCATCTCAGGTTCTGTTGCTTTTGAAGGTTGTTCATCTGGACAAGGAGGATGAGATTCAGAAGATTCCTCTCCAGCCCCCATACTATGACATGGCGCAGTCTGAGTCCACTGCGTTCACCGATAAACCGGTGAGTAGCGCTGCTAAACTCATTGCTGTTTTGTCCCTTCTCTTGCTTTGGTTGAAAACAGGCCTGGCTGTTAGGGAGCACATCTTCTTAAGTATGTTGCACAAGATGAATTGCCTTCTGAATGATGTTTATATTAAAAGTGGAATCCAAGGGGACGTATTTTCCGGCTTGTATTGAGTCAGCTGGGAACAGGGTCTGTAATTTTGCTGGCTCACGCAGAAGGTTTGGGGTTTCTCACATGTGCAAGGGAATCAGTTGCAGGAACAGAGCATTCATATCCTGGCACTCTTCCAAAACATATTAGGCAGCTGCCTTCAAAGGTAGCATCCTAGCTGAAATGAAACCTAACAAGTGACAGAATGGGAACAATCTGCATAGACAGCAATTCCTACATCGTACACGCAGTGCTTCTCCCATAAAGTTCACAGAAGACTGAACTCACCCTGCTGAAAATAGTTAGTTTACTGGTTTGAAATCCCAGCTAAGACAAGCAAACAAGCTTAGGCTGGTTTAAGATGTGTGTGATTTTTTTTTTAGCAGGGACAATTGATTTCAATAGTGTTGCATTAGCATGTTGCTGAGCTAACAATACAACACTCAAATAAACATAAAAATACTTTAAAAAAAAAGATGCATTTTTAATTACACTGAACTATTTTTCAGTACTGAACAATTTATATTTAGAATCGACATTCACTTCATCCATCACCTTGGATGCATTTTTGATGTTGTTACAATGCAGTATGGGATTGTTTTCTCTGCAAATAACACGATATACCTGTAGAAATGTGTGAATAGGTAGGGAGTTTGGATTATTGTGTCTATCGCTGTTATGCTCACTTGAAATTGCAGTGCCGCTCTGTCACAAAGGTTTATCATGCAAGCGTTTTAAAAGCCTCACCAGTTTAAACGTTCAAATGATTTTAAATCACTTGAACAACACAACACAAAAGAGAACTCGATTTGGTACTCACGTGCTGTCTGAAAAACATACATTTTATAGCTTTAATAAAAATGTAGGTATATTTAATTCATATAGTGAAGATACATTTGTGTACACATTTGAATACTTTTTTCGATTTCTATAGAATTTCCAATAGATAGACCTACCTGAAAAACTTCAAGTATGTTTATTCCATTTATGTTTTATTGCATGCATGGGGGGGGGGGTCGAGACTGGCAGTCCAGCTCGCCTCTCCCAGTCACCTCCGTCCAAGAGGGCAGAATGACAGTGTGCGCCGCCATGTTGCCTCGCCACTCTCATTCCCCTCGCCCCAGCGCTCAGATGTCAGTGTCGCCGCTACGGCCTCGTCACTCTCATCTGCCGCCGGGCAAGGAGGCGCGGAAACCAGGACCCGACGCCCCCGGGCCTCACTCCTCGTTTCCCCTCCTTCCTTCGCCTCGGGACAATCAGCAGTCGAACGCCCCAGAGAAAGATGGGCCTTCCCTGCTGTTTGCCCCCCGGTGGAGGCAGGTAAGTGTTGCACCACACACACAGACCCCACCTTCGGCCGCAGCAATGCCTCTGAGGGCGGGTCCCTGCCTTCCACCTCGCTTCCCCTCCGCGGGTATGCCTGTGGTCCGAGTGGGCTCGTTGGTTCAGTCTCTCGAATTCTGGCTAGCACTTCTGAGACCGTCCAGGTGGCTCGTTCGCACCATCCGGTTCGGCTATGCAATTCAGTTTGCCCGCCGGCCTCCCAGGTACGGGGGCGTCCTCTTTACCCAAGTGCGGAGTGGCGACGCCCCTGTCCTGAGGAAAGAGATCTTCCCTGCTGGCAGAGGATGTGATCGAGCCGGTCCCTCCAGCCGAGATGAGGTCTGGGTTCTACAGCCCTTACTTCATTGTTCCCAAGAAAGGCGGTGGGTTTCGACCAATCCTGGATCTGCGTGTTTTGAATCGGGCCCTTCACAAGCTCCCGTTCAAGATGCCTACGCGGAAACGCATCTTCGAGTGCATCCGTCCTCAGGATTGGTTAGCAGCGATCGTCCTGAAGGACGCGTACTTTCATGTCTCGATTCTGCCTCGACACAGACCGTTTCTTCGGTTTGCGTTCGAGGGTCGGGCATATCAGTACAAGGTCCTACCCTTCGGCTTGGCCCTGTCGCCCCGCGTCTTCACGAAAGTCGTGGAGGCGGCCATTGTTCCCTTGAGAGAACATGGCGTTCGCATTCTCAAATATCTCGACAACTGGCTGATAATAGCTCACTCGCGAGATCTGTTGTGCGATCAGAGGGACCTGGTGCTCCGGCACCTCAGCCGGTTGGGACTTTAGGTCAACCGGGACAAGAGCAAACTCTGCCCCACGCAGAGGATCTCTTATCTCGGTATGGAGCTGGACTATGCCAGTCAGACTGCGCGCCTCACTGAGGAGCGCGTCCAGTCAGTGCTCAACTGCCTCAGGTCCTTTCGAGGCAGGTCAGCGGTCCCACTGAAGCAATTTCAGAGGCTCCTGGGGCATATGGCAGCCACAGCCGCAGTAACGCCGCTCACCCTGTTGCATATAAGACCGCTTCAGCGCTGGCTTAACGATCGAGTCCCGAGATGGGCGTGGCATAGCGCCACGTTCCGGGTCAATATTACCCGCACTGTCGCCAAACCTTCAGTCCTTGGTCGGACCCTGCCTTTCTATGGGCCGGAGTGCCCTTAGTCCAGGTATCCAGGAAAGCTGTGGTTTTCAGGGATGCCTCTGCCAACGGATGGGGGGCCACGTACAACGGGCATGCAGTCTCAGGTCTGTGGACGGGACCTCAGCTGCATTGGCACATCAATTGCCTAGAGTTGCAAGCAGTACGCTTAGCCTTGTGGCGCCTCAAGGGGCTGCTTCTGCACGGGCATGTACTGGTCCGTACGGACAGCACTGCGACCAAGCTCTCACGGCAGCCACCCCTTCCGGGAGAATGGCGACTCCATCCCCAGGTGGTTCAGCTGATATGGGGAATCTTCGGAGCCGCTCAGATAGATCTGTTTGCCTCTCCGGACACGACCCATTGCCAGTTGTTCTATTCCCTGACCGAAGGATCTCTCGGCACGAATGCACTGGCGCACAGCTGGCCCCGGGGCCTTCGCAAATATGCGTTTCCCCCAGTGAGCCTTCTCGCACAGACACTGTGCAAAGTCAGGGAGGACGAGGAGCAGGTCTTGCTAGTTGCGCCTTATTGGCCCAACCGGACCTGGTTCCCAGAACTTATGCTCCTCTCGACAGCACCTCCTTGACCCATTCCTCTGAGGAAGGACCTGCTTTCTCAGAGACGGGGCACTCTATGGCACCCGCGTCCAGACCTCTGGAGCCTCTGGGGTCTAGCGGAACAGCATAGTGATTCTTCCTAGCTAGCTCCCGCCGTAAAGAAAACTAAGAAAATGAGACTAAGCTAAGCTGGGCGCTGGAAGGGGCCAGTACCATGGCGTGTTATTAGGGATCCCAATTCGTTCGAAACTCCTCCTACGAGACGTAGGAGTTCCCTAACGAAAGGGAATGTCTCGGTTACGTATGGTAACCCTCGTTCCCTGAGTAGGGAACGGAGACGTCTCGTCCCGTCGCCATGCTTGCTGTACCTTCACGGAGGACTGGACACCGTCCGGCTCCTCAGCGTAAAGCATATGTGTATGCGCTCGCTTCTGCTTTATACCCGCACTGGCAGCCGGGGCGCGGAATGCAAGTCCTGCATGCCAATATTCATTGGCTCGTTTTTAATTAACTCGAAGGCAATTGGTCTCCCTAGCGGGATCCCAATTCGTTGGAAACTCCAACCGACGAGACGTCTCTGTTCCCTACTCAGGGAACGAGGGTTACCATACGTAACCGAGACGTTTTTGACTGCTTCCATTAGGATAGTATTCGTTTTTGCTGTGATTTCAAAATTGGTGCAGATAATTCTGAAATTTCAACGGTATCTACAATTTTGATATTGTAACAACATGATCTCAAGCATAAAATTACTTATATTGTGATAAGATTTTGGTTAAATTGCTCATCTCAATATGATCTACATTAGAATTTGACTAAATTAATCTTTCAAAAAACCTTTAAACCAACTTTGTGTCGAGAGTTCACCTGATGCCTCAAAACTGGCCTATATAGGTTGCACACTAGGTTTTTGAGCCTTTGTTGCAGACAGTTATCTGCAGTGGCATGAAGCAGTGCAGTCTGGGAATGCATTTACACCATGGATTCACATACTTGCTTCATGCCATTGAATAACAATAGTGTCACAATCTCCAAAGCAAACCTAACACATACTATTGGTGAAATATAATCTTAATGCTCTTCACACTGAGCTTGGCCGTCCTTGATTTCAGGTCTTCTCTCTTCAGGTCACTCTGCACCTCATTCTTTCTCATATAATGGTGCTCTACAGTGCAGGGCAATTAAGACACTAGTTACCCAGCAACCCTGTGTGGACAGATTGTACAGTCTTCATCGTATTGCATTGTCTTTCAGCCCCAAACTCTTATTTGCAGGCTGTGTTATATTGGATGCCTTTGCTTCTCTAGAACTCTGTGCCGCATATCTCTTCAACAGCCACAATCTCCTGCCCAATATAGGCTGCTTGTTTGTCATCTTTTACAGTTTTGTTGGGCTTATTGTGTGTGAAAATTTCACATTTGTCAGGTTTGCGTTGACTGCATGACACGGGTGTGGAATGATCGTGAGTCTCATTATCGTTAAATTCAGCAATGCACTAGCAGTGTGTTTGAAGGATGTGGCTTTTGTTGTTTGGGATTTCTTTATTGGTTGGAAAAAAAAAAACATCCTGTAAATGTGTCGCTACCAAAGAGAAAGAACACAGTGTGATGCACCTAGAATGTAATCAAAAAATTTACAAACAACCATGATTTCCAGTCTTTTTTTCTACTCATTTTTTCTTTACCTTTAGTGACTTTGAATAAATTGTGAAGTACATTTAGACTTTTTGAGTAAAGGTGATATGTGTTATTTGTAAAGGCACCAAATAGAATTGCAGTAACTAATACAAAAAACATACAGAAGCCCACAGGGGCCATGCAGTATTGTTGTTTTTCTGTGTTATTGTTTCTTGATATAACTTAAGAAAAAGTCTATATAACTTACTTCCACAGGATAACTATAAAAATATTTTATGATCACAAGAAAACAAGACAGAAATAAATAATGCAGACATATTAGTATGAATGAGGTGGCATTAGAGTCTTCCTGGTAGAACCTATGCTAAAAGCTATAATAAAAATAAAAATATACACAAATTTATGTAAAACATTATAAAGAATACTTAAAAAGCCTGAGAGTAAAGATGCGGCTTCAGCCTAGTTTTAAAAACGATAATTGAAGGTGCAAGGCGGATGTTAAATGGCAGCTGATTCCACAAGCATGGGTTTTTTGGCGTGATCGTGGGACATCCACACTGTAAAAATGAATACGCTATATCTAATCAATAAAATTGTGGCAACAGATTACAATATTATTAATGCAATATTATTAACTACATTTAACAAATTAGAATTGAGTAATAATTAATCAAATTAATTCCTTAAGAGTTAACCATTTAAAATGAGTATAATTTACAAAAAAAAAATGTTTTAAACAAAAATATCTGAATACAGCTACAATGTGTCCTCATGATGTTGAGTGTATACTTGAGGGACTGTGGAGATGATTGTACTAATGAACAGTGGAGAACTATTGCTGCGGAGCCTGCGGTGCTGCTAACTCACAACAGTGTGACTGTAGTGACAATATCTAAGAAAGATCTGCTAGATTTGGTGTGCTATATGTAAAATTAGCTTTATAACCCTACTTGAACAACTACACAACAGTGTAGGCAGCATTTATATGAGAGCATAAAGTGGTATAATTTCTATATTATAGGATTCAAAGTGCCCATGCTATCAGAGATCTAATCGAATTCAATATATGTATGACAGCTTTATTTGTAATTCTGCAGTACATCAATATACATTGTCAACATGCAGAGAAAGAACAATACATTATATTCTGACACATAATGAAAAAAAACACATATATTGTCTGTGATGTCAAAGTGTCAGTGCGGGTGCTTAAGTTCTTAGTGTTCTTGCTAATGAAAAGAGCTGAAGACTAATGAAGGAGCTTTTCCGATCCAGAACGCACACTCCCAGAGGGGACACCCCCCCCTCCCCACCCATCCCCCGATAGCTGACGTGACTGTAATTAGCTTGACTAGCATGTCTATTGTGTTCACTGGAATGTGCTTCAATCGTTGAAAAGGGCAGAAACATTGCAGAAGTGATTGGTGTGTGGCTGAAAAGCCATTTCAGACGGGGTCTCAAATAATCAACATCAAATTTCTTAGACTTCACACACCTCACTAGCCACGAATGGCTCTACAGTGATGCTGAGGTAACACTTCCTGTGTTATTTTCAGTGACTGGGGCTGCATTCCAATTTGCATACTTCTACTATGCACTAAACGTATGTACTTCACTGTTTTTTGGGAAACTGCATACTTTTCAGTGCGTAGTAAGATGATATGTCAGTATGCCTTTGACAAATACGGTTAACATTAATTGCATTATGATTCATCATTAATAATATTTTAAAACAATTTAAAAACCACTGTGGCTGTTATAGCATTGACAGGGTGTGAGTAATACTCGCATATTTATTTTTGGATGTCATCCCCTAAATCATATGCAGCTTCAGTGAGCCGAAGTCAGACAATAGAAGCAAAAATGTCGTAGTTTTTTTTTAGTTAAATTAGTTATTTAATTCTAGTGGACTTTTTTTTTTAAATCTTAAAACATAAAACAAAAAGTTAGTGTGTATGGATGAAAAGTACCAGAGGCAGGCTTTTGTTTTGACAGCTCTGTCAACGCCAAGCTTCCAATCTCCCTCTTCATTAGTTTATGGTCGTTGTTAAACCTAAGCCTGATAAAGTACTAGAAATAACTTAAATAATGTCAACAGTATATGAGAAAAGGTTTTATAGTGTCTTTCTTTCATCAGTAATTTCACGAACATCACAATCTTCGGTGAATCCCGCTGTTAGATCTTCTGAAGTGTGCATTTGGTTCATAATGATTAAATCAAAAACAACAAAACAAAACAAAACAAACGTTGGTCTGGGGGATGTTCAATATTGCGGGCTTGGGGCCAGATTACAGCTTGCTACAGCACAAACCCTCTTTTGCCGTTAAAAAAAACACTGTCAGGATTTACTAAAGACACGCAGTGAATAATTAGCGCTGAAAAGGCTTGGACAGAGTTATTTTTTTGGCTGACCTTATTGCATATGCATTTATAGGAGTTTCCCTTTCAGACGCAACATTTATGAGAGGAGAGTATTTAAAGCTGCAGTCCGTAGCTTTTTTGGCTTAGAAATTATCCAAAATAATTTTTTTGATCAAATAAATCAGCCAGTGTTCAAAACTATCTGCTTGCCTTAGCTCGATTCAAAGCGGTAAGCTTGTAATAATGTTTTTAATTCCAGTGGTACTGGTGGATTTCCGCGGGAAATTCGAGCATGTCTTTGCGTCATTACGTCACATCTGTACACATAAAGGAGGAGTCTCGGCTAGTAGGCTATATTGCGTGTGAGGATGTTGGAGGTGGAGATTTATAGCCTTTTCTCACTTGATATAATTAAACTTATCAATTTGATGGCAGATTCAAAAATATTAAAACGACAATCACCAGTGACAACAGATTCACCCGCTGTAAAATGGAAAAGACTTCAGAGCGGCTACAGAAAAAAAAAGAGACTGCGACCGGGCCCATGCGAAAACAAGGATAAATATCGGAAGGGCATTAAATGTAGTCACGCAATGCTGATGTTGAACATTAACAATTTGAGAACAAAGATATGATAAGCGATTGTTAGATGTTAGTTGGTCAGAACCAGAACAAAATTGGATGTTACTTACTTGTTCAGATGACATTTGCCTGTGTAAATTCTTATGTTGGTCATACTTCCAAAAAGAATAATCTGTGATTTCTGAATGCCAGGATCGACACCGGCGCGGCGACTGACAGCCGCACTCTCCTCAAACATTGGATTCATCCGCGCTGTGCATTGTCGAGGCACAACCATAGACTGTAGAGAGATGGTGACAAAGAGGAAAAACTGCGGACTGCAGCTTTAATAATGGACTTTACATTAAGAAAAGTTTTTATTTAACGTTTAATAAATACTGTAACAAATGTATTTTTTTATCGTCAGTTATAGACCCCTTTTCAAAACATTAAAGTAAAGTTGATAATTACGCGAATGACTGCAATTGCAGATTTCGAACAGAGATGGCAACAAAGAGGAAAAACTGCAGACTGCAGCTTTAAATGAATCCCGCAACCCAATTTGGTTTATTTGGCTTAAACCAGACGCTACTTTGCGCTGCTCTTAGTAGATTGCGTTGGTCATTATGGAAAATATCCAGTCTGTGTTCCTTAAAGGCACACTATGTATGATTTTTTTATCCAAAAACCACTAGAACAATGTTGTATATTTTGATGAGTTGTGTACTTACATTATAACAAAAATGTTTCTAAGAATGTTCAAATCCAGAGAAATATAAAGTTTTAAGCAGGACACAGAACGTGTCCGTGCGTCGCCTATCAATGACATCATACCCGCGTTACCATAGATTTCCTAACCCTAACAGGTTCTGTTTGTATACATTCATCGACAGAAAACTAATAATTATTATAGCTCAACACAGTTAGTCTTTTTGTTTAAATCTCGTTTCTTGGTTTACCGCGAGTACCATATTTACCATGGCTAATATCGATCTAGCTCACTGCAGCGTGCAACAAGTGTCTCGTATAGTAGCCGCCAAGTGAACACACAGAGTAGCAGTATAACAACTTTCAACACGTTCAAATGTATCTAATATGATAAAGCAGCGCTGCGTTACTCCACATACTCATGACCGGAAGAAGCAGCGTAATAAAAGTTCCACTGCTCTCGAGCTGTGTGTCGAGCTCGTCTCTCATTAGCAATTGCTCCAGCGGCCTCTTTCTGCTCCAACGGCTTTCGTAACATTATTAAATCTTTAATACATTACCAGTCATCCATGAATATGATTTCTGCCCGCGTCCTGTCGTATTCTCCACCGGCTGTAGAGCTGATAACAATAACTACCATGATTCCGTGAAATCAAGGTGTCATCAAGCTACGCCTTTGTTTTCAATAAAAGACCTCTAGTGGCGAAACATTACATAGTGTGCCTTTTTTTCCTGTTTAGTAAATCTGGCACTTGGCTTCTACTGTAATAAAAAAAAAAAAAAAAAAACGTGCCACAGAAGCGCCCGCAGCTAGGCATTTTCAGAAGAACTCAGGCGTTTTCAGCTGGCTGAAAAATGCTTTGGTGGACACACGGCGTAACAGCCTTTGTGCTTGGAAATTCGTGAAGGGATTCAGTTGCTCACTTTTGTTTGAATAGTTGTGCCTTTTTAAAAGACCAAAAATGCCATTCAGAATTTTTTTTTTTTTTTGGGACTGGGGATTGGAATTGGGATGCAGCCCATGTCTTCCTAAAGCCTCTTTAACTCCAAGGACGGAAAAGCAGGGGTAGGTGTAGAGGCAACTCGGCTCTCTGTTCACTTTGTCATCTTAAGCAGAAAGGGCCAGGGAGTCACTCTCGCCATCTCACAGCACTGCACCAAAGGCACACCACACAGATACCGCAGAGCTCATCTCATCTCCTATTCACAAAGAGCACCGCCAACAGGAGATACCTTACACACAACATCCCTTTGCATTACTATCACCGAGACATCAAAACCAATATCTACAGAATCTGTTCGCATACAATGACACCGGCTTACAAACCTAGTGAATTACTGAAGATTGCGAGCCCCTTCCTCCGCCACAACATCACTCAGATGGGGAGTTTGTCATTTGAATGTGAATAAAACAATTATCTGCTAGATGTTATCATGAACTATGGGATGTAAAGAGGATAGGAACTGTCAAAGGAGAAGTGAAAATCCTGCTGCGCCAGAAAACGAAGGGAAAGTAATGATAAAGGAAGATGACAGTTTATGCTCCTAGTTTGAATATAAAGTGCCACCACTGAGAGATTATAGAATTCCACCAGAGTGTTCATTAGCTCCTCAGCAGTGATTGGATAATGGCTGAAGAGCCGCCACATTAATGCGGCCTGCGGGTGAAACCCGCCGCATTACTCGAAGATTGTGAATTCTTTTATTACAATTCAACGATTTGTGGCCAGAACAAAGCAGATAATGACCTTTTTATGAGATTCAAGTTGTCTCATAAACATTTCATGTGCTGAATCATTTCAAAACATTGCCATCTCATCTTATCCAAATGTTTTTAGGTCCCGCGATTGCGTTGAAGTTTGTCATTTAGTGTGTGCGTTTATTTTGTTTTCATGTTATGCTTGTCTTCTTTTATATCAGATTTTATGCAGTTTATGAACAGCTGATTATTTTTGATTGTGGTGCTTTTTCATTATTGTTCTTCATGTGTTATTGATGTATGAAATACATCTTTTTTACCTTCTGTCCTCTCCTGCTCATGTCTAAGAATTGTTTTGTCTTACATTTATTATATATGTGTTAATACAGTGGACCCAAAGAGTACAGTATGTGGACATTTAAGATGCATGTTTGAATGTCATTGTTTGAACATTTACATTATTTTAAGTAAGAGATGTTTTGAAATGTGCTGCACTGGCATTCATTGTTCAAATATGATTTGGGCCGCTGTATGTCATCTTACAGATTCACATCATTGATTTTCTTTTGTTCAACCTTGAGGAGCTGTGTTCGAGTCCTTGGCCCTTTTGAACACGGGCTCATGTTTGTTTGTTCTAGCTTGATTGATTTATCGGTTACACGCCAGGCCATCTGTCTCTTTATATGAAAACATCACCACGTCTGGTTTCTGTGTTATCATGATCATGCTTCATAATGTCTGTCCATTCATCTCATCTCTGCTCTTCCATGTCACTTCCTTGGAGGAGTCTGGTCATATTGCATGAACTACATGATTTAACAGCTGTAGAGGCAGAAGGCAGTCTGAGTCAAGATGGTGATATCAATACAGAATCAATGGAAGAATCTGTCATTTACAGATACAATATATACACACTGTTAGTGCTTAAAATATTACTCACTCAATTAAGTGCATACAAATACATTTCTTGTTCGTCTCACTATCAGCACACAAGCCATATATGTAGGGGTGAATCTCACAAAACCTGGCAAGAACATGTCCTGGCCATATTTAACTCCAAAAAAAAAAAAAAAAAAAAAAAAAATAAATATATATATATATATATATATATATATATATATATATATATATATATATATATATATATATAGCTATATTTGGATATTAAAAGGACCAGAAAGATTTTATTTCATTATTTCATTTTATTGGTTTAACTTGTTAACTTTATTGTTTTATTTGTTTATATAGTATTTATATAAATTCATATTATTGATATTAATTGATATTTTTACTAAATATTTTCATGGCAATCAAGCAACTCCCTTCCTCATTCTCATAACCAAAATGCAAAAAAAAAAAATCATTATCATTAATAGTGTGAGGGGAAAAAAATGCATTTAAAATTGTAAAGTATCTTTAACTATTTATGGGGAAATATATGTAACGTTATTTGTTGAATGTGCTCAAAAATAAATAGTACATTGCATATTTTTTTTAGGCTTTTTTTGTGAGATTCACCCTCAGTAAAAATGCCATTTTTAGTAAAAAGTAGTTAAAAGGAAGAAAAAAAAGGTATTATGACTGGACTCCTCAGTGAAGTTAATTTCACTAACCTGGAATCTGTGTTCTCAGAATGGAGTGACAGCTCTCTCTTTCCATTCTCCTCTACTCTCTCTCTCTCTCTCTCTCTCTCTCTCTCTCTCTCTCTCTCTCTCTCTCTCTCTCTCTCTCTCTCTCTCTCTCTCTCTCTCTCTTTCCATTCTCCTCTACTCTCTCTCTCTCTCTCTCTCTCTCTCTCTCTCTCTCTCTCTCTCTCTCTCTCTCTCTCTCTCTCTCTCTCTCTCTCTCTCTCTCTCTCTCTCTCTTTGAGCTCCACTCCTCATACATCCTCTCCACCTCTCTTATCTCCAGAATTCTGGTCACAAGGATTGTGATGTCCAGTATGCGGAACTGGATACTACAGCTTTGGCATCTTCTCCCAGCCCACGAAGCTCTGTTCACACTGGCGGGGACCTTGTCGAGTACGCAACCATCCAGCCTAGCTCACACTAACGCATGCCATTGTAGGCCTTTCCCCCTATGACTCTGGCCTCAAGGTACACAGACTGATGCACTCCTATGTTTCTTTTCCTCTGTTTGTCCCTCACTTTCTCTCACTGAGCACTAAATTCCCTCTGTTTCTCCTGTGTGTGCTTACTTTCTTCTGTTGTTTTCATTTGTTTGGTTTTACCTTTATCTATCTATCCACTCTTATTGTCCAGCTGCCCTCTAATTGGATAGACATTTTTATCACACTTTATTTCGATGGTCTAGTTTAGACATTCTACTAACTTTAAGTAACTAATAAGTAAACAACATGTCAACTATAACTCTCATTGGAATATTAGTAGACTGTAGTAGACTGTTAGGTTAGGGTTATGTATAGGGTTCGGGTAAGTGGAATAAGTTGACATGCAGTGGCAAAGTTACTTGTAGTCAGTTGGGGTACCATCAGAATAAAGTGTTAGCAGATATTAGACAGTCTACTAAAATTCTAATGACTGGTAGTTGACATCTAGTTGCAAAATTACTTAAAGTGCTGGGTAGATTACTCACAAATTGAAGTCAGTTATTGATTCCAAATTACAAGGCAAAAATTGTAGTTAGTTATGTAATTCATTACATTACACATTTAAGATAATGTAATCTGACTATTTTTCATTACTTTTAGATTATTTTTAACCTAACTCGTTTATCACATTGATTTGAATGGGATAATCTTGTACCATATTGATATGAAATTAAAAAAAAAAAGATAGAAAATATTCCATTCTTTATCAACAACATGAAGTGCATGGGGGTTATGGTGGAACTGCAGTGGCTTGTGAGTTTTATGAAAAGCTATGCAATTTAATCATACAAATGTTAAATTAAAATTAAAATGAATAATTTTATTCAATTGGGAATAAAACAAATTAAATATATTTTTATTCAAAATTAGGCACTTACTAAAAAAAGTTAAAAATATATTTTATTTGTTTACCTACATGTCATTTCACCATTAACCTGTGGACTTAATTTTATTATTATTATTGACTTTTATTATTGACCTAACTTCTTAACTTTAAATCTCAGGGGGTACTTCAAGTAAATCTATTATGTCTAAGAGGTTCAGCTGATGAAAAATTTGGGGAATCCTTGCATTGCATGTCAATATGAAATGATTTGAATTTGTATATTTTAATGTGCTTGAAAGAAAAAGGTCTTCCAAAGACATTAATACGTGGTTAAATGACTCACTGAGTGATAATTCAAATAATAATAAATGCGTTCGCCAGGAGCTTATTAGATATGCAATGCTGCAATGTTGAGAAAAAACTTCTTAAAGGTTAAGTGATTTCTGTAAATCCAGTGATCGAAAGCTGTGTGGGTCTCAGTCTTCAGTGGCTGGTCTGTGTGTACAATTCCACAAACCTGGAAGAACTTCTGAATGTATATTAGCAGTATAGTATTTTAGAAAGGATACAATGTAAAAGATAAAAAAGTAGTAGGTAGAATCACTGAATGATGTATAATTTACTGCCATTGTGAGAATAACATGCAATCATGCAATCAAAAAAGTAACAGTAGTCTGATTTTAAAACGTAATATAATCTAATTACAAGTACTTCATTTTTGGAATCTGATTACGTAATCCAGATTACATATAATCAGTTACAACCCAGTAATAGTTACTTATAGTTTCTAGAATGTTTAAAGTAGACCTTCGAAATAAAGTGTTACCGACATTTTGATATTGTTCAACAATTAAACATTAAAAAAAAAAACATTTAAAATTAAAATGACCAGTAACCTTGCAATAAGCTACACAACCAAAAATGAATGAACTCCAAAAGGTATTTACAGAATCAAAAATCTGTTTTTCCATTACATAATAAACACAAAATACTTATACACTGATCAAAATTATAAACGCAATACTTTTGTTTTTGCCCCCATTTTTCATGAACTCAAAGATCTAAGACTTTTTCTATGTACACAAAAGGCCTATTTCTCTAAAATATTGTTCACAAATCTGTCTAAATCTGTGTTAGTGAGCACTTCTCCTTTGCCGAGATAATCCATCCACCTCACAGGTGTGGCATATCAAGATGCTGATTAGACAGCATGATTATTGCACAGGTGTGCCTTAGGCTGGCCACAATAAAAGGCCACTCTAAAATGTGCAGTTTTATCACACAGCACAGTGTCACAGATGTCGCAAGTTTTGAGGAAGCGTGCAATTGACATGCTGACTGCAGGAATGTCCACCAGAGCTGTTGCCCGTGAATTTAATGTTCGTTTCTCTACCATAAGCGTTCTCCAGCCTAAGGCACACCTGTGCAATAATCATGCTGTCTAATCAGCATCTTGATATGCCACACCTGTGAGGTGGATGGATTATCTCGGCAAAGGAGAAGTGCTCACTAACACAGATTTAGACAGATTTGTGAACAATATATTTGAGAGAAATAGGCCTTTTGTGTACGTAGAAAAAGTCTTAGATCTTTGAGTTCAGCTCATGAAAAATGGGGTCAAAAACAAATGTGTTGCGTTTATAACTTTGTTCAGTGTATTATGCATATACTATGAGTCAAAAAGGTGTTTCCACACAACATGCATTAAGTTCTAATGTCTTTAAATTATTATGAGTTTAAACAAATTAGCACAAAAAAAAATATTTATAGTAGTTTTTGTATACTCGGTGTTTGTGTGCACACACACACACTTTTTTATCCCACAGAACTGCCGCTCACAGGATATTTACAATTTTCTGTACATCCTACTGATGATTGTAGACCAGCACTTCAAATATTCAGACGACCCTGTCTGGAACCAACAACCATGCCACGTTCAAAGTTACTTAAATCAACTTTCTTTCCCATTTTGATGCTTAGTTTAAACTTCAGCAGATTGTCTTTACCATATGTACATGCCTAAACGCATTGGGTTTCTGCCATGTGATTGGCTGATTAGATATTTGTGCTAATGACAGGTGAGTATTTAGTCAACTATGTATATCAAGATAAATTTTAGTTTTGAGTCCAAAACACGAAGTCTGGTCTGCATTATCATGCATCTGGGGAATCGTCAGACACGTGCTTGGTCCGAAGAGTGTGATTTTACAGCTGAGATTGATTACATTGCTGCAAATGGTTTATATATTATTCAATAACTTTAAGTATGGAAGACTATGTTTAATGAGGATTCGGAAGAGATATATGAGTGGACGTTTGGTTAATTACAATTGTAATTGCCATATGTTTAACAGCTGTCTTAGATGTGACTAGAGTCTAATTAGAACAAATGAGCAACCATGATAGTGACGCAATAACCTGTCAGTTTGATGGGGTAGCCTACTTAAAGATGATGTGTTTTGGTGTGTAATTTTTTCAGTCAAAAAAATGATTATTTCACTGTTTAATATTAGAGACAGCTATAAGTTAGCTGTGACTCTTTGATGCTTTAAAATTCATGATTTTGTATGATCATCGCAACACAGCAACATTGGCCTATAATGGAGTGAGTGTGAGGTTTGGCCAACCAATGGCAGACAAGCAGATTATTCGGGAAACCTCTTTGAATACAGTCATTGTTTTTGCATTTATGTTGTCTAGTGGTGCAGAAATTACACACTTCGGCTTTAAGAAAGATGTTTAAATGTTCATTATATATTATGATGCAGTCCTATACTGTCAAAAGTCAGTTTTGATTTGGGTAAGTATGATATAAATTTTTTTTTTTTACAAAGCAGCATATTAGAATGATTTCTGAAGGATCAAAATATTACATATGAATCACAATATTACTGTTTTACTGTATTTTGATCAAATAAATGCTGCAGTTGTGAGCAGAAAATACTTATTTCAAAACATCAAAAACTTTACAGACCCCAAACTTTTAAATGGTCGTGTTTGTACCTTTTATCTTTTTATTAACATTTTGTCGTTTTACTTGCTCAGTAGGTTTCAGAGAGTTATTTTAACGTTATCTCCACTGTATAAGATAAACACACAAGAGGGTCTGACTTGTGCCTGTTACCGTCCCAGTGTGCAGGAGAATTCCCATCGCTTCAGAAACCCATCTCTTCGTCTTCTTCTTCTTAGATAATAGCAGCCGAGAGGAAGACAGTGCAAGAAAAAAAACAGTTCTCAGGGGTAAAGTCTGAATGAGTCAGCCTCACTGTTAAAACAAGCAATTAATATCACAGCGTGGAGTTCTCAGAGGGCCACCACTGCAAACACTGCTGAGCAGGAACATCGTAAAACAAGAAGAAACAACTCCACTTCCTTTAATTTTCAAAACGCTGACAGCCTTTCTTAGCGGATAATGTAAATTTTGAAGGCAAAGCAGCAAAATCAACAAATGGAATTGTTAAATCAACGTCAGCGGCTATAAAGTGTTTTCAAAAAGAGGGAAGTGAAAACTGTGGATTATCTGGGTGAAATCAATTCATTATTTATTTATTTTTTCATAATGATGGGTGAATCAGGATTATAGAAGTCTATTTTAAATGCTTCCACAAGCAAAAAAAGTTTTGTTATCCTTTGAGAACCATGTAAATACAGATTATCAAATACTATCAATGGGTTATGGGCCCACCAAAGTACTTTTCTCTAACGGCTTACAAGCATAAGTTAAGATTTCAGATCAAAATGATTTGTGTCATAATATTACGTTTCTCTAGCATTTTTCATCAATGTTATGAAAACGTCTCGGGTTACGACTGTAACCCTTGTTCCCCGAGAACGGAACGAGACACTGCGTCATCGTTATGACACTTTAGGGAATGCCCCCAGCGTAGCGCGTCTGAAGCATGAATGAAATCTGTCCAATCCTGATTGGTGCTGCGTCATGACGTAGTAGATGACGGCATAACCGGAAGATACAAAAGGACGCCCAGCACACACACACATTAGCTCTTTTGCGATGAAGCAAGCGCTCTGACCGTGATAGGTGTGGCGACGAGACGCAGTGTCTCATTCCCTTCTCGGGGTACAAGGGTTACAGGCGTAACCCGAGACGTTCCCCTTCGAGGGAACTCGAACTGCGTCATCGTTATGACACTTTGGGGACTGAAATACCCACTATGCCAGACCGTAATCACGCCCTCCCTAGTGTGAAGCTGGAAGACCAGGCACACTTAGGACGCGAGCACTCTGGCGCCAGGCGTCACGGGGAGTTGCAGACTGTAGAAGCCCACCCGGCCGCCTCGCAGATCTCCTGAAGCGAGACGCCAGAAAGGAGGGCCACTGAGGAGGCCATGCTCCTGGTGGAATGTGCCCTCACGACCATAGGTGAAGGCAAATTGCGCACCTGATAAGCCGTGGCTATAGCCTGGACAATCCAATTGCTGATTGTCTGTTTAGATGCAGGCAGCCCTCTCTTGGGTGAACCAAAGCACACCAACAACTGGTCTGACTTCCTCCACTGAGAAGACTTCTCCAAGTAAACCCTTAGGGCTCTGACTGGGCAGAGCAGGTGAAGTCTCCCCTCTTCCGCCATCCAATGAGGTGGAGGATGGAAGGCCTGAAGAACCACTGACCGTGCCGCACTAGACGGCACCTTGGGCACATAGCCCGGTCTGGGATGTAAGATGGCCTTAACACCGCCAGGGGCAAACTCCAGGCAAGTTGGCGTTATAGCCAAGGCCTGGAGATCCCCCACTCTCCTCAGAGAGGTGATGGCAAGGAGAAAGGCCACCTTGAAGGTCAGGTTCTTTGCCTCAGCCGACTCCAGTGGTCCAAAGGGGGCCTCAGCCAACCCTTCAAGAACCACCGCCAGGTCCCAAGTTGGGACTTCTGGCGTGAGCCGCAGGCCTCATCCTCCGAGCCCCACGGAGGAAACGTACAACCATATGGTGCTTTCCCAAAGGCCCAGCACCTATAGGCGAGTGGAAAGCCGCAATGGCAGCCACATACACCTTAAGTGTGGACGGGGTAAGACCGGCGGAGAAACGATCTTGGAGGAACTCCAGCACTGAAGCCACTGGGCAGTTAACTGGGTCCACCTCACGCTCTCTACACCAAGTGGAAAACACATTCCACTTTAGGCTGTACAGTCTCCTGGTGGAAGGAGCCCTGGAGCTGAGTAGGGTCTCGACAACATCTGCTGACAGGCCAGCCTCTAGGTACCGAGCCCCCTCAGGGGCCAGACCCAGAGGTTACACAGCTCTGGCCGGGGGTGAAATATTGTGCCCCCTGCCTGAGACAGCAGATTCCTCCTCAGAGGGACCTGCCACGGGAGGCCGTCTAGCAGTGCTACAATGTCCGAGGCCAGCGGGGTGCTACTAAAAGTAGGCTGATCCCTTCCCGGCAGACCCGCTCCAAGACTCCCGGGAGCAGGGCGATCGGGGGAAATGCGTACAGATGCAGCCTCGGCCACGTCATGCGTCATCCCCGGGGACATACATCGCTCTGAGACGACAGTTTCCCCTGGGACCACAGAAGGATCTGGTGTGCCAGTCTGCGTTGGACGCTGCTCTGCCGTGCAAAGGCAAAAGACCGTAACTTCGTTTTTGGTCGAAAATGAGTTATTGATATTTTTGGCACATTCAAGACCTCCTTTATCATGTGGATAAATATCTTGAGTCAATTCCGTTGTTTTTTCGAGAAAATAATGGTTTGTCTTAACCGTAACTTCCAAAAGCCCATGAGAAACCAAGGCAGAACACCGTAACACCAGTTACGGCTCGTTGGCTTATAGTTTTGGAACGCTCATATTGAGTTACGGTACTTTGCCTTTGTTTAGCCGCGCGTCAATATGAAGTTACGGTGCTGGCGTTCTATCAAATAATGCTACCTATCAGATTATACGGTGTTCTGCCTTTGTTTTACTCTCCATTAAAATTGAAATTACGATGTAGCCTGTGTACTTTGTACAGCTACCATCCGTCCCTGTAACTTCTGATGTCCTCAGAGCTTTGTCCTGCACTAATGCGGTCAGAACATTTCTTAACCCGCTCCATCGACAAACGTGCGATATCGATTGCGAAGGATGCAGAGTTGACAGAAAAATGTTACACATGCCGTAGCAGGTCAATACAACAAAGAACTAAAGCCCCGCCTCATCCAGTTCGGGTACCGGACCTAGTTGAAACAATCATGCATCTAGCTGGCAGAGTGCCAACACTTCGCCGGCGCCTTCAGCTCCGCCCTGAACACGTTCCAGCCAACGCGGGTCGCGGGACTAATATCACAGAGTGATAATAATGAAGCAACAAGGGTATATTGGCGCATACAACATAATGAAGCAAGTGCTGGTGCATACAACATCAGAACAGCTGTTAAAAGCATGCATACAAAACACAGCGTCAGGAATAAATCTGCGGGACGAGCGAAGTGCACGCACAATAATAGGGCAGACAGCTGAAACCAACGCATACTGAAAAGACGCAGAACACAGAAGGTTGTGCTATAAATGCATTAGTCGTCTAAGTAGTCCAGAACGCGCTCCCTACTGAGTTCTAAGGGCTAAAGCACTGCATATGCTACTTTTCGTGAACGGAGCGTGACACATTCGAACACGAATCTCGGTAAACGCCTGTGAAAGTATGCGTCTTTCAGCGCAGTCTCCGGGTCGAATGTGCGCGAGGATCTGTTTTATCGTGATCATTACATTACATTATAACGCGTGTTTAGCAAGTCTTATGCCACTCGGTACCACTTGAAGATACTCTTTAGTCGTTACCGCTATGGAGGTATTTTGTCATGTCTAATGTATTAATAGGGCCACCAGAATGCAACCAAAGCACAATAACTAGAAGGCTAGGTAATTGTAAATCATACAAAATAATTGCCATGATCACTAGATTTTATACAGGTGTTACTATAATGATTTTGTTAATGTGATCAGCAACCAAATATTGATAATGTGGAAGTTACTGCCTTTTGCCTTGGCATGACTTCTCACTTTTGGCTGACAATACAAAGGCAGAGTACAGTAACTTTAAAATAGTGGTCAAAAGTCAAGTTTGAGCTCAAAATTTTGTTATGTAGATAATTTTCATTACTTAAACATCTAACTGCCCGATTTTCAGTGTCCTACCTATAATTAATTTGGCGGGACAACTAAAAATCTTTAAAGTCATTTTTCTCAGTTCCACACTCTAGCGAGTTAAGGTATTTTGCCTTTGTAGGGCAGTGCTGCCCTGAGCCCCAGCAGTCTCTAAAACTGCTTCACAGTGATGTTGTGGCCTAGCTTCACTCTGGAGACCATTGCCAGTATGGACTTCACGCGCGCAGGAGACATCTGTGCCCGCATCGTCATGGAGTCCCATACAACTCCCAGGAACGCAGTCCTCTGGGAGGGCGTCAACACACTCTTTTTTGTGTTGAGTCTCAACCCCAGGCTCTGGATGTCGGCGAGGACGACATCTCGATGTTGAATCGCCAGCTGTCGCGACTGGGCCAGTATCAGCCAGTCGTCGATGTAGTTGAGCACCCTGACGCCCTCGAGCCTCAGGGGTGCTAGAGCTGCATCCATGCATTTTGTAAAAGTGCGAGGGGAGAGAGCTCGAAAGCGAACCTCAGGAACTTCCTGTGACATGGAAGGATGGAAATATGGAAGAATGCGTCCTTCAGATCTATCGTGACGAACCAGTCCTCGAACTTGGGAACTGGGATTGTGAGCATCTTGAACCTGAATCTCCTCAGGGACCGATTCAAGTGCCTGAGATCTATTATTGGACGCAACCCCCCCCCCCATCCTTCTTGGGAACTATGAAGTATCGGCTGTAGAACCTGGACTCCCTGTCTGGCAGAGGAACACGTTCTATGGCCTCCTTGACCAACAGGGATTGAACTTCCTGTTTCATAACCCGAACCTGCTCTGGGCCGACCACAGTCCAGACCACCCCGTTGAACTTCGGGGAGGGGAGCTGAACTGCAGCCTGTAACCCAGCTCTACAGTACGCAGGGCCCACGCAGATATATTCAGAAGGCATGACTATGCGCCGAGATAATCTACTAAGGGAACCAGCCTCTCGAGCCTGGCTTCGGGTATCAATCGGGATTCGTTCTCGACCCCCTGAAGCGGATCTCCGGCAGGGTTCGACCGAAAACGATTCTCGATGGGCGGACACGATTGTTGCCTGGCCGCAAGCCTGTGGGGCAGACAGAGCAGCGTGCGTTCGCTGGAAACCGATGTGTCCCGAAGCGCACTTAACGGCGGGATACAGACATCGACTTCCTGAGGGCTTCCCTGAAGGGAGTCTCTTTCGGTTTCGTTCTCGACACCCTGAAGCGGAGGACCGGCAGGGAATAATCGAAAACCGTTCCCGATGGGCGAACACGAGCACTGCCTGGCCGCAAGCCCTTGGGGCGGACACTGCAGCGTGCATTCGCTGAAAACCGATGTGTCCCGAAGCGCACTTGACGCTGGATACAAGCATCGATTTCCTAAGGGCTCCGCGGTGGAGCGATTCTCGCTCGTCCCTCTACGGGGGGATAGCCCTGCTATTTTTGTGTCGTTTTCGACCCTGAAGCGGAGGACCGGCAGGGAAAAATCGAACACTTCATGTGAAACACGGTCTGAGTGGTAGGCTGAATTAAAATATCTAACTTCCTTAAAGTCGGATAATATTTCATCATTTTAATTTCTTAAAATTAAATGCAGCCATAATTACCAGAGAATACTGTTTTGTATTATACGATCTCGTAATACACGCTGCCTCGGCAAACGCGAGATTCGAGTCATTACAATATATTTGGCTTTCATCCCTCAAGAAGAAAGTCAATAGGTGCGAGGCTGAAACAGCCGACAGCGCACGGATATACGCGTCGAGATATTTCTCAATGAACAGCTGCCAGCACCCTCAGGAGCTGACTGTGAATGCCTCGCACCCAAACAGTATTATTTCACAGATCCGAGATCCGAGCCACTATAGATTCTATATTGCAATTCTTATGGGACAAACAACACCAAATAGGACAGACAGTTTGACACAGAGCGCTTTAGCTGAAGAGCAAAAAAGCTAATGTGTGTGTGTGCTGGGCGTCCCTTTGTATCTTCCGGTTTTGCCGTCATCTACTACGTCATGACGCAGCACCAATCAGAATTGGACAGATTTCATTCATGCTTCAGACGCGCTACGCTGGGGGCATTCCCCAAAGTGTCATAACGATGACGCAGTTCGAGTTCCCTCGAAGGGGAACTGTTTTTTTAAGCCAAGCATTAAAGTCAAAGTTTAATATTGCAGTAACAGAAAAAGTCAGGTTCATATATGAGGACTGATGCTAAACGCGTTATAATAGTAATTTATTTCTGTTCAAGGACACAAAGACCTTCTCCTTAAAAATAAAAATAGTTTTTGGTGAGTGAAAGCTCTGAAAAGTTTTTCTTTTTATTAAAATATCAATACAGCAAGAAAAATGTAGAATATATAAAGTGATTTCACAGTAATGTGGGGCACTGAATGCTCTAAAATAACATTGGATACTATTTAAGTTTGTCCTTTATTCAGCGCAAACAAGCTTTCTTTATATGGAATTAGGCTTAGTATGGAATGCACCAATAATCAAACATTTTTTGGTTGAACTTTATTTTACAGTAAATGTACTTACATGTACTTATAGTGTACTTAGAAAGTAGTGGCCAATACAAGGTAAGTACATTGGTTAAGGTTAAGTTTAGAGGTAGGTTCAGGGTTAGTATCTAATTACCATAATACGTACATAGTAGGCCCTATGTACATGCGGAATGGGTGTGTAAGAAAAAAAAAGGGGGTAGCAAAATCATTTTGTTTATAAGTCAACATGGAAGTAGTAATTTATCCAACACATTTCTCATTGGAAAAACATACCAGTGGCAACATTTTTGCAAAACGCAAAATACGTACCAATACGTACATATCACTGCAGTTTCTAAAAGAAATAAACACTAGAGGCAGTAAAACAACAAGCACTTTGAATCATTTTCACAATCACTTTTTATCATAGTTTATGATTTGTAAACGAATATATTTTGGCTTGTCATGACATACCAAGCTTGCTTAATAGCTCAGCTGGTACAGAATAGTACTTGTAATGCGGAGGGCTCGGGTACGAATCCTGTGAAAGACGAGTCACAATAAAAGAGCTCAAAAACAATCTAAAATGGTGTGGTTATGATTTCGTTTTTATGTCACATTAACTTTAGTTAACAATATCTGGTAGGTTTAGGGTTTTTTGTGTATAGATGTACGTTATTTTAAAATGGCTCATTGAGCTTTTGGCGCCACTCACCGGACATTTCAACTCAGAACTGCGGTGATGCGTACAAACTCCAACGTAATAAAACATTGCCATATTCACGTTCATCTGTTCCGGGAAAAAACACCTAAACATGCTTTTAGCGACACTCACTGGACATTTCACTTTAAAACTGCCGCGAAACGTGACATATGCAATGTATTTTGCGTTTTGCAAATATGTTGCCACAGGTACATTTTTTTATTGAGCCTGGGCTGAATTTATCAAATTCCGATCGAATGATGGAGAACAGCATTACCCAGGCATATATCCATGATGCACAGCATTTTAAAGAGTAACCCTGGATGTCACAGCACACTAATCTGCTGCATCCTCCAAAAATTTGCTCTAAGGCCTGAAATAATTGCGACGTGCAAATTGCTTTTAGCACTAATTTTATGGGAACGTTTGCACTGGTTTTTGCATTATTATTTTAGTGAACTGAGTGCGGAAAGTGCCAAGAAAGTGTGTGTGCTAAGAAACAATGCCATCAGCAGACTCAATTCAGTGAAATCCGCCCTTAGAGTGCTTTTAATAGGAATCTGATTCCTTGAATACATCACAAAGTCATGGAGTTTCTCTTTTACTTTGTCTGGACTGAGGTGCATTTTCTCTAATTGCTTAAATGATGCAATTACATTTGCTTTGAATTGCAATTTCCAAGTGTTTTTATTTTCCATTAGTACTTATTAACATTAATGAGATTCAATATCATTTGTAATGCCATTCAAGCCCAAATGTGGCCTTTAAAAATGATAATTACCTCCTCAGCTTATGCCTCAAATGTGGCTTTAGCCATTTGACCCATATTACCATAATGATTTATGACTGACATTCCAATATCTGTCATTAGAGACCAAACATGTTTTTATCTCTCATCCCCTCTAAGCCGTGATGATTCGAAGGATTTACAGTCTCAGATGGCGGCCTTTCTTCCAAAAGATCTTGCAGTATTGTTCATTGAGCTTTATTTCTTCGTGTGCTGACCTCACACTTGCAGTCGTCCATTGGTTTTTCTTGCCACAATCATCTTGTTTGTCTTGTTTGTGAAAAGATTAAAGATTAAAAAGAAAGAAAATCCAGAGAGAGAGAGAGAGAGAGAGAGAAACTAAATTCAAAATGGGATTTGTTTTATTATCTGGCCAAATATAAATGAGGTTAAATTAGACAAGTCCCAGCAAACGTATCATTTTAAATGGTGTTTTCTCACCGTTGTCATCTTTGTTGTGTATATTTTGTTATTGAGAGGAAAGCGCTTAGCACATATATCTAAACACCACTCGCAGTAAGGCAGATTTTTTTTAAGGCATTTCAAACTATGGAAATGCCACTAACATCAGTGCCACTAACCACTAAGCGAAGAATGATCAAGAACTTTGCCGTGAGCATTTCGGGGGCTTGAGTGCTGGGAAAAGTAAAGCTTTTATGAAAGGAAGACAAAGATAACAAGTAGGAATAAAATCCAAGCATGTTAATAAATCTCTGCACATTTTAAAAGCCTTTCTTTTACTGTGACTTCCCTATATTAGCCTATAGTGTTGGCCTTCAAATTTTAATTTCAGAAAAGTTTCCAGAATATTTTGAAAATCTGAGCATACAATATATCAAAAGAAAGAACCTCAGCTTTTAAACAAAATAGTTTTATTCTAGCTTCATGCATTCTTTTTTTTTTATCAATGCTTGAATGTGGGTGTTTCGTAAAAAAGCAACATTTTGAGCAAAAAGCTGAAAAAAAACAACAACGTTTTCGGTAAAGACTACATCAAGATCGGATTCAGAACGATGATCAAAACATAGATGGAGTAGACTGAGTCCATCAACACCCCTAATGCTTGCACAGTCCTATAGCTCGTCCTGGGTCAACATTTCATCCAGTAACATTGGGCAGTTTTGATGCTGTTTAATGTAGATGATCGTGTTATTTCACACATGCATCTGCGTAGACATGCTATCGCTTGTTTCTGCTGCTTTTTCGCCCGTGTTTTGATCCAGAGATTCATAACTCTTTCAGAAGATGTGTCATAGCGCCCCCTACCGTTTAACAGTTATAACACGGAGAGCCGGACATTTCCCTCAATGGTGGGGAAAGAGCTAATAGGTTTAATATGCTTGATTATGATAAATTGATTTCTTGTCATCTTTATATGTTCATTCAGTCATCATTCTTCCTCAAGTTCTTTTGCTCTTTAGTCTTATTTAACTCTTAGAGTTAAAATTGAATATACTTCAATGTAGATAAGCTTATTATCTGTGAACCCCCTGTGTAAGGGTACTTGTCTGAGGGTTGATTTTGCCTTTTTAAACACACACCGTAGTGACCTTTCATATTAGAGTGTGTGGGTCTATGAATGAGCTAACCAGTAATTAACCTTACAGCGGAGAGAGAAGTAAGAGTAAATTTGTGTGGATCCAGTGGGTAATCATGGGTGGTGATGTGTCCTTGTTATTGAGCCCAAGAACAGATGTACTGAGATGAGAAATGTAATGATAACACAAAGGTGTTATCCACTTTGGTGTTATACTGTCATTCAGCGAGATGGTGGGTGTATAATGTAAAATTGTACTGTGAAAAATTGATGAAAAGTTTCTTTCGAAATTTGCAGAGAAAATGATCCACACTTTGGGTCGTACTCTTAAATTTGGACTGTATGTCATACTATGCAGTGCAGTAACTACTCGATCTGAAATGCTTGTAATGCACGCACGAAAATCATGTTTTTATCCCTCGTTTTTAGTGGTGATTGTTAAGGCTCTATTATTTTTCATATTTATGGATTGAGGATTTAATTTCCTATCTGCCAAGAAATTATCTTCCTACCTGTCTGGGTCATATTTCACACCAAAATCAAAATAAAACAACAAATAATATTTTGCTCAAAGAAAAAGAAGCCTATTGTAGGAACATTAAGATTTATTTTTTTCATCGTGTCATTTTCAATTAAGCATGTCCTTCTCCGATTGTAATGGGCCTACTGTCAGTAAACAAGCAATTCATATTATAGAAATTAAAAAAATGTTTTGATCCTACTATTATATTAACTAGATTTCTTACTGTCAAAAATCAGATTTTTTTCTGTTATTTACAATCAGTCAACACTTTATCATGTTAACAATTCTAATAGCCGGGAGGCAGAGGAACAGCAGGAGACAATGATTAAGAATTGATCAGAAATTTTATTTTACAGTATATGTACACGTCTGTATGCCTTTATGAGAATTATGATTAAGAATGCATGGTTAAAATTACAATGCAAAAAAGTCCTGATTCAAGACACAAACACACATGCTTGCACACAATAATAATCACAACAGGTCACATCGTTGCTTTAGAAGGTTTGGTGTGTCTTTCCAGGACCTTAAGTCTTCTTATGAGCTTCTGTTTTTCAGAAGGGCTTTTCCTGAAATGTTCTCCTGGAGTGAGCCAAAAGATATAAAACATTAAGCTATGGCTTGAATATGTTGGCTGTACAGTGTCTCTGTGGATCCTATACACCGACGTGCAGATAATTCCTCTGTTCAGATTAGTGAAAGGAAAAATAGAGGCATGTTTTACATGGTCAAAGGAGCACTCAAGAATGACTGACAGATAAACTCTGGATTCCACCTTTCTTAAATGGGGTACAAAAAAAGAGGTCCATTTCAATCAGTACATATTATTTGAAAGCATTTTCAATCAGCTTTGTAACTGGCTTTATGTAGAGCCACTAGGCAGGCCAGAAGGTCAAATTTCTTCTCTGAAGATAGTGAAATAATTGCTTTGGCAAATTCCAAAGTTCTGGAGCGGCGCAATGCTGCGACGGGGGAATCATTACATTGTCAAAGGAGATAAAAGAAGCCTATTTAGGTCGAATTCCCCATGGTGGACTATCAGAGAGACCCCTACACGCCTACCTCACTGTTGAAGGTATTGGAAAAAAAGGGCTTCTTATTCGGCCAGTGATTTTCATTTAGATTAGTGCTGCATTTTATGCAGGAGTGAAGTGTCTCTCTGAATCTCTCACTGTCTGTGAGAAAGGTGCTGTCAAAATGGTTCACCTCCTCCATCTGTAGACATTGTATTATACACGCTTGTTAATAAAATCAATATTTCTAATTAATGAAAACGTAGTTTTTAAGTTCTTATTCATGTTGTTTTATAGATTTCCGAGGGTCATCTGTGCCTCGCAATATAGCATTCAAACATCTGGCATGATCAGTAGGCAAATCTTTTTTCTGAACTAACGCACTGAACGCATTGTTTTAATGTGGTTTAGCACTAATCTAACTTTCTTCGTCTGTTTCCTTGACAACCAGTTACTAAAAAATGATTAATAATGAAATACTATTTTGTCAGGTAAAAAAAAAAAAAAAAAAAATGCCCAAGAACACGTTTTGAAGCTCTGTGTGCATGGTTAAATCAGCGTCGTCTCTTTTTCCTCCAGTAATTTTTGGCTTGATCTACAGATCTAATAAAACAAGTCAGATGTTCATTAAAGCCAGAAAATAAATATTTTTGGTTTAATAGCTACAGGGTTAAAGGGTTAGTTCACCCACAAATGAAAATTAAATCATTAATTACTCAACCCCATGCTGTACCAACCCCGTAAGACCTTCGTTCGGCTTCGGAACACAAATGAAGATATTTTTGATTAAATTTGAGAGGTGGATGACTGCTACATAGGCTCCCTAAGGGAATGAAACTTGACGGCCCAGAAAGTCAATGAAGAAAATGTTTAAATATTCCATGTGACAACAGTGGCTGAACTATAAGTTTATCAAGCGACGAGAATACTTTTTGTGCAGAAATAAAACAAAAATAACGCCTTTATTTGACTATTCCTTTTCTTCCGTGTAGGCCTGAAACGAGACTTCAAGAGATTTCCTCGACGCATGCGCGAGAATTGCGATCTCCTTCAACTACTTCAGTTAAGTTCTCGCGCATGCGTCGTGGAAATCTCTTGAAGTCTCGTTTCAGGCCTACAAGGAAGAAAAGGAATAGTCGAATAAAGTCGTTATTTTTGTTTGTTTTTTCGCACAAAAAGTATTCTCGTCGCTTGATAAACTTATAGTTGAGCCACTGTTGTCACATGGAATATTTAAACATTTTCTTCATTGACTTTCTGGGCCGTCAAGTTTCATTCCCTTAGGCAGCCTATGTAGCAGTCATCCACCTCTCAAATTTAATCAAAAATATCTTTATTTGTGTTCCGAAGACGAACGAAGGTCTTACGGGGTTGGCACAGCATGGGGGTGAGTAAGAGGAAACAGGCTTTTGTGCATGGGACACAAAAGGAAATATCTAACACAATGTCCGGCTGTCCCTGGTCCCCATTCAGTTTTTGAACAAATAGCAGAAAAGTTAAATATATGTTAAATATATTTTGTGTTCAATGCGAGAAAGCATTTCATATGGGTTTGGAACAACATACGAGTCAGTAAGCAAGAACAGCGTTCATTTTAGTGTGAACTATTGCTTTAAGTTCAGCTCTCTCCTGCTGGGTGCATCTTATGATGAAGCCATTGAAGGTATTTATTACTGCTGAAAAAGCATACAGATATTTGACTGTCTTTATGCTCCAGATCACTTGAAGCCCTTGTGCATCTAACTGAACTAGCTACAATGATGAATTGCTGTTCTTCAGAAAACTTAGCCCATGTTTAGTCATGTTATATCCAATCGAGAACATCTTGAATGAGTAAATATCACCTTAAAGATTTAAAGGTTCAGTTCCTTTAATTATTCTTTATATAATTTCCAAGCTCTTTGTGCAGAAATGTTACAAAATCGTACATATTATTATACAAAAAAAAACAGCTATACTGCTGCGTTTCATTTTGATAGATATGTCTTCATTTGATGAATGTGTGAACAGATTCTTTCACACATTCATCTTCTCCATTCCCACTCTGAGTTCTGGTTCCACCTGTCATCTAAGCCTCATGTGTCTAGCTTGCGTCCTTCACTGTCTGCTTTGAGAAAAGAAGATGGCCCAGGGGTGAGCCCTGAGGAACACCGTTTAGTGTTTATTTTGACATTGTTGCCCCTTCCGTTACAATACTGCTGCTCACAGAGTGGGAATCATCATTGTCATAGACATAAAGATGCGTGGGGACTCTGCGTAAGTCACCTTTCTATTCCAATTTTTTTGTACTCTTTCTCTCTGGTCCCATTTACCCTGGTGTTAACATTCTTCTCAAGCAATCCGATCCCAATTCATCTGTTCTAAATACAGATTTAAACAGGGTCCAAAACATTTTTCCGATCCAGTCACTCATACCACGTTCAGATAGTCAGGGAAACCATGCACAAAGCAAATACAGACTATTTTGATTTCACTAAATGTGAACACCAGGTGTAAATATGGCCTCTCTTTCTGTCTGTCTGACTCTCTTTCTACACTGCATTTTCTCATTACTTCATTTCACTTTACATTATGTCATATTCCAATCTGTTTTTCATTCTTCTAATTTGTGTAACTCCTGGCTTGTTGCAGGAAGCTATGTTTAGAATGGCCTTTGTCAACTGTTTTGCAGGATTTTTCAGCAATCATAAACTTTCATGATGAGTTGTATTAGATTGGTCACACTGATCATCTAACTGAGAAGTTGTGGGTTTTATTTCCAATTTAACTATACATATACATAAGCTGTTTGTGTCAGACTATTGCGTGTTTGTCTCTACACATTTCAAAATGTAGTATTGTAAACAGAAACAGAATAAAAATGGATTAGTTGCATCAGACACCGGATCCAATATAGTTTATAATATTAAACTTGCAGGGTAGAGGTGGAAGATATACAGTAGCTAATTTTTCAGCTTTTTTGATGACTTTTCAATGTATACATATTTATGTTTTTGATCAGAATTTTGCTTCTGAGGTTTGCTCTCTCGTTCGCAGGACAACGAAGAAACATTTATCAAATCTGATGAAATCATTTTAAAGAGTTAGTTCACCCAAAAAAATGTTTATTATGCCATCAAATGCACACTCTCAAGTCCTTTCAACCCCATGAGACTTCCGTTTATCTTCGAAACACAAATTAAGATTTTTTTATTTTGTTGATCATATGGTTACTTTTAGGATGTGTTCATCAAATTTGGTGGAATAATCAACCCGATCTCCTGGCACTGTGTATCTATATCTATACGAGTTCATGCTTTCATTTGGTGTGCTCTTTATATGCAGAAATCATCTTTTACATACACTTTCTGCGTGCATCTTATACGCAATATCCAGATAAATTTCTTTTTTTTAAGTGGAATTATTAGGCCTAGTAGTATTCTTCTTGATTTTGCTTGCTAAATTAAGTTTAAGAAAGAAAATGAAAGGATATCCTGAATTTTAATTCTATTCACCCGCCCTTGTGCCACCAAAGCTTTTTTGATTTTATTTCTCTTCTAAAGTCAGGAGATATTTGCCTGATTTCTGTTCCACTTGCCACTCTTGCTATTGGATATAAATACTGATCTGAGCAAATTTGGATCGGATTTGAGAACACCTTTGTTGTTGAAGTTTACTGAAGCCTATAGATGCATAAAGTAGTATACGTTCAAATATGCCGTGGTTGACGTTTACACATGCAGAACCAATGCAGTTTGTGCATGATTGGCAGTTCCATTGAGTGAAAACTGAAAAAGTCAAGTGGTGCTCACTTCCAGAGTCAAATGACGTCTAGCTCCACCTCTCTGGGTGTCTAACTGGGTGGAGTTATAGATTTATAGAGTAGGGGTAGGGTTAGCGTGTGGTTGGATATTCTAGCTCCACCCGTTAGGCCCAAATTACATTCACTCTTCCTCGCTGGAAATCTAGCGAGGGGGAGCTAGACGTAAAGTCCACCCATTTGCTCTCCAGTGAGTAGCCTTCTTAAAAAGTTCGCAGCAGGCTTGAAGTGGATATATTACTAGTAACGGAAATGATTTGGACATTTACAGCCAAGGTTCCTGTTCTTTCGCACTGTATAGAAGGAACTTTCTGGAAGGCGAGTCTTTTTGGACAAACCACACCAATTGAGCCATTTCATTGGTTTTGCATTTTACAAAGTATTTTCAAAATGTAAGCTTTACAGAAAATGTTGCTGTGGTTTCTGAGACTGAATTTTGGACGTCCAACTAAAATAAGTTATGGGTAGGTTTAGGGAGATGTTTAGGCTGAGATTTAGGAAAAGATTTATAAAGCTGTGTGTATTTAAAATTTTTGTGAAATGAACGGACAGATATCATTTTAAAAGATTGATAATACTTTTCCTAAATCTAACTTTCAATTGGAGGGGGAGAAATCTCTCATAAAAAGAAAAAAAGGTATTTCGAAGATGAATGAAAGTCTAATGGGTTTGGAATGACATGAGGGTGAACAATTGGGCGAAATATCACTTTGATTTCATTCAAGTCTGTAAGATATTCGATGTGTTGCTTTATTTTATAATCTGCAAGATTATCTTAAATACATAATTTATTTATTTATATTTTTAGAGTGTATTATATTATTTATATATACTGTATGAATACATGTTTTGGGAAAAAAAATCGCTGGATATTGTTTCATTACCGTTTAACAATCTTTCACATGACTCACATCAGGGCTTCAACACAAGTGTCATGTCCAAAAGAAAAATGTTGCAGATGATGTTACTATGTATTAAGTTGCATAGAATGTTAATTTGTGTGTTTACGTGATCTGCCAACCCGATCTCACGGCAACTCGTACGTATTTTACGAGCTGGCTAATTCGTACGAATTCATACGACGTCATTCATAGACCTTTTTGCTAAATCGTACATATTTTACGAGTTGCCAAATTCATTTGAATTCGTACAAATGACCTACCCCTCACCCCGCCCCTAAACCTACCCATCACTGGTGTTTAGACAAATCGTACGAGTGAGGTTTGTACGAATTAGCCACCTCATACTCATGTGTACGAATTTGTACGAATTGGTCGTGAGATAGCGTTGGATCTGCCTTGTTTTGTACAACTTCAGTTCAGTGCGAATCATGTGAAAGGAACTTTACGTTGTCATATCAGTGTATCTTCCACTGGTTGCTTAAATTTGCTTGTTTCCACAGAACTCTGGGAACGAAGAGCTACCGAAGCCAGCTGACTATGTGAGCTGCCATCCCCCGGGCAACAAGGAACAATTTGTTGAACCTCCGCCTCCTTCTTCCTACCCCCCTGTTACCTTCCTTCCCCAGATCCCTTACACCCAGCACCCTACCAACACCCCTATGTACACCTTCCAACCCAACGCCGCCCCTCCTGCCCCCCGACCCCCATTTAACTTCCCCAAAGAGCAGTCCGTCTAAACCCATGACCCTCCGAGCTGGGAGACGCTCCTGTGACAGCTCCGTTCCCCTTCCCATGCAGGATAGCTATTACGAGTCACACCTGGAGAGAACAACACTTCCTTCCTCTTTACTGTTGTCCTGCGCTGGCCACATCAGGATGCGGGCGGTCTCTCGGAACAATGAATAAAAGTGTCAGTAGTTTGTGGACCGTAAACCGTGTGTGTTGTGCACTGCATGTTTCACTATGAGGCTGTGGTTAGGTTCCCTTAGTCTTGTGCTGTAATTTTAGAAACACCGCACCACAACTCTACACCCTCCCTCCTCTCACAACAACACACCTCACTTCTCCTGAACACAGGGTATCAGCCTTCGCTTTTCCTCTCTTAGACCTTACCTTCCTTTATTTAAATTCTGCCAAGTGTCCATTTACAGTATTTCAAGAAATAATCACCCAAAAATTCTCTCATTATTTATGCACGCTCATATTTCAAAGTGTATATGCTTATATTTTTTTCGTGGAACCCAAAAGATGAATTTTTGCAGCTCTTTTCCAAGAGACAGTTCAAAGTAATCATGGCTGTCAGGGCAGGGAAAGAGTTAATGTTGTGGGGTTTTTTCTGTTCATTTTGGAGCGTGTATGGAAAAGAGCTGTGCGAACAATATTTAAAAGTTCTCCAAACTCCATAGAGGTACCATGAACGTCGTATGGACCAGTTTTATGGTACTTTTATGTTGTTGTTTTTTGTCATTTTTGGAGCGTGTACACTCTTAAAAATAAACGTTCCTTGTTGACCTCGGAGGTTCCATGAAGAACCTTTAACATCCATGGAACCTTTACATTGCACAAGAGGTTATTTCGATTTTTTAAATGTTCTTTTAGGAGCTGATTACTGAAAGGTTTTTAAGGGAACCAAAGTGTTTTTTTGATGGAATCGCTGTGATTTTGGAACCTTCGTTTTTAAGAGTGCATAGAAAAGAGCTGTGTGAACAATATTTAAAAGGTCTCTTTTTGTGCTCCACTTAAAAAAACAAATACATACGGGTTTGAAATGACATGAGGTGGCATGAATAATGATAGAACTGTTTCTTTAACGTTGTCACCTTTTTGGTTGTTTTGATTAATCAATTGTAACTCTTTCATTTATCAGATTATATTTGCTTGCTTCTTGTTGTACATGCTTGAGTTAAGTGACTTTTAAAGTATAAAATTTTATTTATCTCATGACATTTTGTCAAAACTATGGCATGGCACAACATCCCTACAGTGATTCTGCTGCAACAGCATTATATGGGTAAATTGGCAGTGCCATCTTTCTCTGAGATATCTGAATAGTACCAAGTATCAAAAAAAAAAAAAAATTAGTTATTATAATCTGAAATGTGAATGTTCCCACTTCTCTAAACAAAAAAAAAATAAAATGAAAGGGCTCTATTTCACTTCCTCTCATGAGATATCATCTGACACAACGTCACAAGTAAAACTTCATTTTTGCTGACATAAACACTTTCATCTCATTTTGCTCGTAGTTGCCAAAGAAATAGAGCATTCCATATTTGCTTCCACACAAATGTTTACATTTGGTATTATCAAAGATTTAGAGATAAACGGATACTTTTCATCAGGACACTCGTTTCAAGCGATCCAGATAATCATAACCTTCATGTATCAATTTGTTTCTTTGAAGGCTCGTTGTTAAAAGACAAAGCGTTTTATTTCCGTTGCTGCTGTATTTATATGTTGTCCTTGAAAATGCATGCGATTACATGCAGTCCACGTCTTTCATTTTCATCATCTCTGAATAGTCAAAATGCTTTTTGTTTTAAACTACTATAAATGTACCATTTCATTTCACTGGTTGACCTACACAAAACCTTTTCAGGGACAATCCACAACTTTCATCCTTACTAAGCTATTTTTGAAAGAAAAGCAAATGTCGATGTATTTTTTTAGAGAACGATCCTCAATATGCCGTTACCTTCTAGAGCATATTTAGCGTCACATTCAGTCCTGAATCCTACGAAGAACTGATGAAAATCACTGCTGCCCTCTTTACAACCTCAGCCAAACCTCTGTAAAGAATGAGATCATCTGACAAGAATGACGCTCATGTTGTCAGGCCATGTCTAATGTATATGCTGGAAAAGAAAAAAAAAAACTTGTGCTCAATGTTTGTGCTCAATGTGAAAGTTACAAGTGATAACAGAGAAACCCTTAGAGTCGTTCGGGATTGGTTTTAAAAATCTATCTTTTGCAGTGGTTTATGGGCTAGGTTACAATATGTGAAGCTACCTACTGTGCACACCTTTATGTCTGGCATTGATTTCTGTGTGTGGACTAGTGTAGCATTAGAATCATCTGTGGTTCCTGGGTCGCATTGCTGGAAAGAAAACCCTATCCCCATGTCACATATTTTCCATTATTACTGCCACATGTATTATTAATATTACTATTTTCAACACTGAAGATCATGCATTATTTGCCACTAGTTGGTTTTTCTTTGTTGTCCTACTGCCTCGGATAATATGAAATTGTTTTTCGTTTCTTTTGAAATTGTGATATTATTTTACTTAATTTCTATATTTGCAATCCTGCCGAGTTTGTTTTATACACGTGAGCTGTAGCTTTTTTTGTTAATATTTTCTAATACATGCGATGTATACAATATATCTTCATGTTTGTAAAAGGAAAATCATCGTCTGAGTCATCGTGAACACATGAACTCAATCATTGTATGTGTCACTGCTAGTTATTCTTCCATATGTGAAGCATTTTGACTTTTTTGTCTTTTTTACATGGGGATTATGTTTGATGTAAAAATGAACTTTATGTACCAGATGTGTGAAACAAAAATCATGCAGATGAACATTAAACCTCACAAAATCTAAATAATGTCCTTGTTTTTAAATATATATATGATATGTATGTTTCACTAAACTGCAAGATATATTATGAACAATGTACATGTGCAAAACGGCACATTTTTGTCAGAAAAAGGTTGTTAATTAATGACATTTTCCGATATTCGTGATTTAATCTAAAGTGAGAACTATTTATGGTTCATAAGTTGTTAACAAAGTATTATCTAACTCTTTATATATGAGCTAATTAAACAATAATAATTTGTTAATTACATATAGTCTATAGTTTGTGTAGTCTATTAATGTGTTAACTACAGTTTATAAACTATTAATTAACTAAACTAATAGTTTGCAAATCATTTGTAAACACTTATTACTCATTATAAAGTGTTACCTGTGTGTGTGTGTGCGTGTGTGTGTGTGTGCACGTGTGTGTGTGTGCTTGCGTGCGTGTGTGCGTGTGTGTGTGTTTGCTTAATGTATTTGCAAACATTTTAAGGAACACTGAATATGAATGCAATTGATGTCTAGTAAAGGTTGGTTTAAAGCACTTCATTAATTTTAAAGCACTTAATTTTACAATTTTCCGTGACCTAATCTGAAGTGAGAACTATTTATTCCTAATAACCAAATTAACAATTCCTTTACTACTAGCTAATTAAACAATAATAATTGTGTTAATAACAGTGACAATGAATGAAGAACTCCCTATTATAGCATATTAATAGATTAACTATGTAGAGACTACAATATATTAACCATGAATTTACTATAAACTAATAGTTTGTTAATGACTTGTAAGTGCTTTATTGCTGTATGCTTATTATAAAGTGTTACCGAGATGGTAACACTTAACTTGAAGGGGTGTGCATAAGACTGGCATGACACCTTAATAACCATGATATGACACATGTCATGAATATGAAGGAGGTTTTATGCATGTTTATGACAACTGTCATTAAGTGTCATTCGCTCAATTATGACATTTTTTATGCAAATATGACATTGTTTGAGATGCCTTTATGACAACTTGACATAAACCAATACATCATAACCTGTCAGTGTCTTTGTCATGACAACTTGACATTACTAAGACAACACAACCTGTCATAAATATGTCATAAACATGACATAGCAGATTAATTATCAAACTTAACAAACCACTTAGCTTTATGGGTTAACATTACATTAAACTGTCAGGTGGTTGGTTTTGACATTGGCTGTCATGAGGCCATTATAACATTTTAATGACAAATTCAATTTGTTCCACTGTAGTTGAGGTCACGAAAAATATTCATGACGCAGTTACAATGGCCTCATGACAGCCAATGGCAAAACCAACCACATGAGATGTCATAACAAAGAAATCTCAAACAATGTAATATTTACATTACGAATGACACTTAATGACAGTTGTCATAAACATGCATAAAACCTCCTTCATATTCATGACATAGGGCTGATAGACCACGGTGGAGTCGAGGGAGTGCAGAGTTGGGGCGGAGCCAACGAACTGACTGGCCAAGGTGGAGACATGGGCCTGGGGGCTTAAGGTGAAGCCAAGGAATCCTCATCCTCATGCCGAGCTTGTGATCGAGAAGCCCGAGGTGAATCCGATGAGCCGCACGGAGTTAGCGGCGAGGAGAAGGACGACACCAGTGGAGCCGACGGAACCAGTGAAGCACATGAGAACAGGAACACAGAAGGAGGAAGATCTCCGGACGGGACCGGAGCATCCAGATAGCCGGATGGGACCGGTGTGGAAGCCGAAGACACGAGGTTGAGGACTCAGGAGGGAACTGGATCTGCAGACCACAGATCTATAAGGCAGTGGAGCTCTCCTGGTTCTGTGATGGAATGGACAGCACATTTAGACTCAATGGCGACCCAGGTGACAGGCTCTAGCGCTCGGTCAGTGGCAGGCGTGGGTCAGGGCTTCCTCTCTGCCTCGCTGATGGTGAACAGGGCATTTCCCTGCTGAAACCTTCACCACATATACTCCACCAGCAGCCGGTTCTCACAGGTAGCGAGGCGAAGCAGTGCTGGTATGTCCATCATCAAATTTTTCAGTCCTGTATTCTGTCACGTGAGGCTGTAGTAAGTAGTGCACGATGATGAATGGTTCAAAAGGAAAGTCTTTAATATCATACTCAGGAACACTCAGAAGAATCATGGAAACACAACCACACAACATATAAACACAAGAGGTAATCAGAGTAGAAACAGAACAGGTAATTAACAACCAAGAGATTAATTAGAGAACTAAGACAAACAAAATCACAGAAACTGAGCATGCATGTTACACATCAAGGGTCAAATCAAACATAAATAACATATTCAAGTAAAATTTACAACTGCATGATGTAACCACTTTTTGTGTGTACACTGTACAGGTCTAGTATAAATTTTTTTTTTTTTTGCTCAGGTGCCCAGAGTGTCCACCCAATAGAGAAAAGTTTTGCTCAGCAAGAAAAAGAAAATTAGATTGAACATTGATCAGTCGTATGAATAGACTGTGCCTTGAACATTGCTCTGTCATAACCTGTTGCCAATTTACTTGCAACAGCATGTCTAAAAAATATTTTGGACAGGAGAAATCATTCAGATTGTATAGCTCGCAAGGCATTCATTCGCATTTGATTGTGAAGGCAGGATGATTTTCTCCACGACTATGATGTGCCATTAAATCCATCACAAAGCTGTTTTATCCCCTGTGTCCACTAGAGCAGCAGGTATTGCCAGATATTTTCTCTGTCTGCTTGGGCATTTGGTGGTAGTGCTAAATCCCACGCAGTCAAAATTGTTTCATGTCCCAAATGCCCTGTCCTATTATGGCCCCTTTCTGACAGCTGACAGTTGTGTTTCATGCATACTGATCCAAAATATTTATTCACAATTTTCTGTTTTTGGAAGGTTCGGGATTGGGTGAACTGACTGTAATAATCAACCACTGAAAAACACAAGTAATCCAAATATTGGAGGGTATGTGCTTTCCTCAAATGTGTCAATTGTGGTTACGGCCATGTCTAGGAAAGTAGACCCCATGGTAACACTTTATTTCGGTAGTCCATTTACACATTCTATTAGCTATAAATAATTTTGCAACTACATGTCAAATTCCAGTCAATAGAGTAGACTGTCTGATTTTGAAAGTCCCCCAACAGACATTCCACTGACTATAAGTAACATTAAAAAGTACACTTATTCTTCACAAACCCTAACCCTAATAGTCTACAAATACTTAGTTGTAGAGAGTTAGTTGTAATGTAGTTACTTATAGTTAGAATGTCTAAAGATTACTATCAAATTAAAGTGTAACCTAACCCTATACACTTCCGAAAAAACGCCCGTGAAATCAAATTTGGAGTTTTGTTGCTTTATGTTGTTGCAAATCTGTATGACATTCTTTCTCCTGTGGAACACAAAATAATATATTTTGAAAATCAGCAGGTATGTCGAAAGAAACATTAGGCTACAACTTACCGAAATGTCTCATCTCTTATGTAATTGCTCAATCAGAAAGATTTCAATAAAACAGCTTGTAAACAATGTCACATAACGTTACATTTACCTCAGGGAAGCCATGTGTCCACAGCTTGTTAATCAACTGAAAATAAAACAAAATAAAGAGGAGTGTTTAGCTAAATAGCTATTCATTATATTTTATTTTAACGGTTTAAATGTTTTTTTTATTTCAACAATGAATTGGAGTAGAAACATATAATTAAAAGGTTGATATAAAAACTGCATCTAATGTGCAAATTCAATGTGTATATACAACTCAGAGTGTTGATTATTCAGTAAACATTATTTTTTATTTTGTTTTTAGTGTTTTGGTCTCAAAAAGGTTTTTTTTTTGCCTCACTAGTGATGATATTGTTCTATTTATAACAATTTCAGCAAATATTAAATAATAATCCTAAAAAAAAAACTTCTCTTAAAAAGATTCAGGACCTCTTCGAAACATCTCACATACTAGAGCTATGATTGTGGCATTATTATGGTGACTGCTCAGTAAGGCACAGCAACAATCACATCAACAAAATTGGTAATGACACCACGGTAATTTGGCTAATCAACAACAATAAAACCGCATACAGAGAACAGGTGCAGTTTTGACAGTATGGTAGGATAAGAACGACCTGACCGTGAACAACAACAAAATAACATCCCATACTTCAGGAGACACGGAGGTGTCTTAGCTGAGAATGACACCAAAACTTCAATACTCTAGATAGATGGCCTACATTATGAAACGTGTAGGTCTGTCAAAGCTGATATTACAACAGAAGCACGAAACTGTGACAAATGCTCTAGGATTAAGATTTATAAACTGAATGGATTTATTGTAAATTATTGAATTATTCATAAAATCTATTCAGATTGTTTGAAAAATTTAGAAAAATGAGTTCACCCTAAAAATGAAATTTGACTTCCCAGCCCCATATTATTTGCTTTCTTCCATGAAACATGCTTTTAAATACAATGAGTGAATGACAATTCAGAATATGAAGCTTCATTTACTTTCATTCATGGGGGAACTATTTCTTGTTTAGAAAGCCAGTTCCTGCCTCAGAGTAACAACCAAATTTGAAGACTGATATACAGTATATTGCGTGACCTTTACACTTGGATTGGTAAAGTTTTGTAATCCAAACAGATCCACTGATTGATGTTAAGAATACATGGCTCTGGGTCCAGAAATCTTTTCTCTATCAGTTCAGTGAACCTTTAGCACACTTGTCATCTTGACACCTTTTAATAAGCATTAATTGCGGTAATTAGTAATCCGGAGCACAACCCTCATTATATCATACTTCCAAAGTCATTACAATTTAGCAGGACATTAGGCAGCCAGTGACACAGACCAGCTACAGGAGCAGGGAAGGAGGATCTGAATGCAGATGTGGGTGAAGGTTTCAACCAAATTAGTACCTTTGTGATTCAGGCCCACCTCCAAGGACTGACTCAGACATTCACCCATGTCTGGAAAGAAGACACACAAGCTGAGGAAAATGATTAAATGATTTGTCACCTGTTTGGATTGAAGTCATAGGTGCTTTCGTAGTTGTAGGTAGTTGTAGGAACTACCCACCAGGGCGGTTCTCAGATAACTAAATGTTAATTCACACCACCAGCTGTAACTCTAAAGTGACGTAAAGTGACGGCCCACATTGACATAATTTAAGACAGCCCGTTCTCATCCCAAGGCGTCATCTAACTGACGCTTTTGACCATGCGTCAACATCCGACGCACATGGCACCCTTTAGCGTCAATATGAGACGCTAACCCTACCCCAGACCTAAACCTACCCATAACAGAAGCGTCATCTAACTGATACTAAAAACGGAAGCGTCATCTAACTGACGCTAAAGGCGTTAGATGACACCCGAGGATGAGCATCATCTACCTGACGCTAAAGGGTGCCATGTGCGTCGGATGTTGAAGCATGGTCAAAAGTGTGAATAAGATGACGCCTTGGGATGAGAATGCGTTGTTTAAGAGCATGCATTCAACAACATCAACAACTGGAGAATGGAGGACGCCGTGATCGGAGCTGTGTTTTTGTTGTGTGTCGTGGGATTTGTGATAATGGAGATGGAATGTACTAAATAGACTAAATCTCCTACGACATACTGCAGTGCTGCATATCATCGAGGCTGAGAAAAGAATACAACGCCACAGACAAAGGCGACAGGTAAATGCTGTTAACATTAGCTTTCTGTATGTTTATGTTTTGTAACACTTTAAAATACAGTTCATTGTTTAATGAATAACTATACAGGAACAAATGAATACAGAAATAATACAATCATTATCATGCTTTTTACATTTAAAATTATATTAGAGTTATTTGCACATTAGAGATATCATAATTTTCCTTATTTTGCTGTTTTCCATCGTGGAGTAAACGGTGTGTATTTATACAGCTTTTAAAAAATGGCGGGTGCTGTTTCATGTGGCATGCGTTTGACCAATCAGCGTATGCTTTGTGTCTCTTTTTTTTAAAGCATTATAGGCACAAAGGCCATGTTTTATTGTGAGAAATAGCAGATGTTATATTATCCAACATAAAATTAGCCTAGCATTAAATCTTGCAGATTTTATCTAGTACACATTCAGTCTCTTAGTCATCACTGATAACCCGTGCTTTCAAGTTCCCTTTTTAGTAAAAATCAAACAAATATATATTATAATTTATTATAATTTGTATCAAGCCAACAGACCAAGAAGACAGGAGCTGCCTCCATGAGCTTCGTAAAGATGTGAGGTAACAGGGACCGCCCAAAGGAGCAGGTCGATCGCTGCAAACCAATCTCGAGGGCAGATGCATTTAAAAATGCGTTTCTGCATTAGCTTGTGAAGGGCCAGATTCAAAACTTGCAGGTCAGAGATTGGCTGTAACCCACCGCTTTTCTTGGGTATAATGAAGTAGGTTCTGTAGAACCCTGACATCATGTCAGATGGAGGGACTGGAGGGACTTGTCCTTCACCAGTAGGACTGCAATTTCTGCCCGCAGGACAGAAGGATCCTTGTTCAGCACATAGGTGAACTAAATGCCCCTGAACTTGGGAGGGCACTGGTCAAACTGAATCGATTAGCCAAGTCTGATGGTCGGAATGAGCCAGAGAGATGAGCCAGAGAAGCATTAGCCAGGCATCCAGAGACCGTGCAAGCAAGGTCAGAGGATCCACAGACGTACCTGCAGTGGGGCAGTGAGGGTGGAGCACAGGAACCCAACCCGGAAAGTCTCTCAGACCTCAAGGTGTCTGAGTGCGCAATGCAACACTTACCTGGCTCCACGATTGGGCAAGGGGCTCGTGAGAAGGCATTGCATCCTCGAACAGGACCCCGCTGCCCGCTGGCGACAGGAGAAGGGGGTTCGAGTGGCCACACTGCAACCCGCCCCCTCTGGGGACCCAGAGATAGAGGAAACTACTGTTTTAACATGAATTTGGTACCGCTAGCTATGAGGCCAGCAGTGGAACAGAAATTTTATTAAAAAGATTCTTACCCAGCCCTCCTCCAGGGGAAGAGCAGTTCCTTCCGTGTCCGGGTCGCCCGTCTCAGGCAGCGTCGTATTCCTGCAAGAGGATTGATGTCATGGTTGAGCTGGTTCCAAAGGGGACCGACGCCTTTGACAACGAGTAGACTGAGTGGCAGCCCATGGTTCTGGCATGCCAGGGTGGGTTCTTGATTGCCTCAGACCACTTCTGGACTGCGGAGAACTGCTGGGCACAGTCCTCGACAGTGTGGCCAAAAAGGCCACCTTGTGAGATGGGAGCATAGTGAAAGTGCATTTTCAAGATATCTCGGACCTCTGCAAGGTAAGCCAGGGGGGTGCTTCTGGACCACCAGGGTGGACATTGTCTGGCCGAGGGCTTGCACTGACTTTCATCACGGTCAGTCACAGTGCGCAGTTCCTGCAGAACTACCCTTGTGCATTGTGAGTGATTTTGCCTCGTGGACTTGCAGGGTGGCCATCACATGCAGCGGCCAGAGATGCTGCTCTCCCACAGGTGCTGGATGGAGTTGCGGATGACCCCACCAGGTGGCAGCACTTTGTGGGCATGCACCGTAACCACACAGTCCACCTGGGGAGTCGCCACAACCCCCTGACCACCCCACCATCGACTGTAGTATGTAGAGAAAAAACGTAAGCAGATTTTGGTGCTTTCGGTCTTCCATACTGGAACTAATTTGCCTCCATACTCCCAAAGTTCTTTGCGCACCTCCGTAAAAAAAGGGATGGGGCGGGCCAAGGCGATTTACCCGTCATACTGCGCCCCCAGAAACCAATCATCCAGCCGTGTTCTCTGAGAGTGACGAGATCCCAATTCGTTAACTCCATTCTAACTTAACGTCGTGACTGACTGAAAGGGAACTTTAAATTCATCGCAGATTGAGCCAAAGAGGTAATGTTGAAAATCCTCCTTCTGATAAGAATTAAATTTTCTACCATCAGAAAAAGAAAAGGGGAATGAAAAATAATCATGTTAGTTTATGAATTGCCAGTCTTATAAGGTGAAATCTTTGGCCTTTGTCAGCATGGGCATTAATACAATTATCCACAGTTTAAGAAGAGGTGAGAAGGTGAATATTTCAAGGACATTGTTTCTTGTTGGGTCTGTATGACTTTTTATAATCCCACCAGTTGTAGGAGAGACTGTGTGTGGAAGAAAAGCATTCAACTCTAGCTAAAGGTAAAGTTGTTACTCTCAATAGTTGAGAGTGAATGCACCGACTGAAGACCATTAATCTCATTAAACCAAACTAAATTGAAAGTCAAGTAGCTTCATGTCGTTCTGTCAAAATGTGCCGGAAGCTTCAACTCCAATTAGTTAAAAAACACAATCCATTTAAATCAGTGATTCATCCTGTGCTTCATCTAACAAACCTCAAAAGAACAGCCATTAACCAGATTTACTTGAGTCACGATCAAATGCTTGTGTTTCAGCTCGTTGAGAACCTTAAAGGGATAGTTAATCTAAAAAGAACAATTATTTACTCACTCTCATGTCGTTCCACAAGGATCAAATTTACAAGAATATTCACACAGCTTTTTTTCAATATATTGACAGTTCAAAGCGGCCATGTTAGTCAAGCTGCATAAAATGCAAAAAAGAAGCGGCCATGTAGTCAAGCTGCATAAAATGCAAAAAAGTATCCTACTTGATTATATACCAATATTACAGTGTAATATTAGAGTTATTTTGTCCTGTAAAGCACATTTAAAACCAGTAGCCAGAGCTTCTTGTCTTCATAATCTCCTTTTAGGGCTTGGCACTCAACCTGTCTTTGACCCACAAGTTGAATACATCAGTTTCTTTAACAATCAATAAATCGAAATACATAAGCAGCACAGAGCTGAGAGCAGCCGGGTGAGACAATGTCTGCTCATTCAGCCTAATTTGCTTTTCAGTATCTCACTGTGGCTAGAGCCTGCAGAAAACAGGCCCGTTGTCTAAATGTCAGCAAAAAAAAAAAAAAAAAAAAAAAGAATGGATGTGGGAGCGTGTCACACGAATCGACATGGCGAAACATCGCTGTCTATGGCACTATCTGTGACAAGGGCAACCAGCTGGGGTAAGGGCAAGGAGAGAGTGGATGTTTCAATTTTCTCATTTTGTTTAGTAGCATTGTTTAAAATAGAAAACGGAGGTACCTGTGCAGATCCTCAGGCCTCTTCAAATATAAAAACTGGATGCTTTTAGATATGACACATATTAATAATACAAAAGACCTCTTATATGTACAAAGATCTCTCATGTCATAACACCTTTAAATAATGAAGTAAATGACTTATTTAATGGTGATGGGGGTAGTGTTGACACCCTGTCATCTGGTCCATTGCTCCTTCACTTCTTGTTTGTGCTATGTCTAATCCAGCCTATCGAGTGTGAAAATGCTACATCTGGTCTATTGGGAAGAACGCCTGTTGATAATCTACAGTAGGGAGGTAAAGTTATAGGGATAGGGTGCCAACTTGCCAAGTCTTGCAACTGCCACGAGATATTTGTTCATCTTTATTGATTCAGACTTCAGTAATACTGTTTCTAATCTGGTGTTATCATGGAGAATCCAAGTGGATGCCCAGCCTCAAATAAATATTTGCTTTCAAAGCCTTTTTTTCTTGTTTTTAAAACTGCTCCTAAAATCATTGCAAAGAAGTTTGAACTGTGGCCTCACACTTGAGTGGTAATCAAATAGCTTATAGTGCTGAAAGATCTTCAAATGTAACCAAGTAATTTATAAGTCAATGAAGACAGCTCATTTACATTCCCGAGATGGAGGAGTTCATTTAGAGGCGGTAGAGAGCAACTGCAGTTCAAGATACTAGCTTAGCTTTGCCTCTGGTTGATTTGACACACAGGCAAAGGTTGAAGCTCAGTGCTGTGTATAGCATCTATACAGTGATTCAGATCCTATTTTCACCTCACCAGAATGCCAATCACGTTGAGGGGGGTTGTTATAGAAGTATGCAGAGTTACTTTTGCACCTTTATAGTGCATCTTTATCATGCTCATATTTCCCCTGTACTTCACTCATGGATCTCAAGCAAATGCAATCGCTCGTGTGAGACAGCAGTGTGTGTATGAAGACTCGAGAGGTCTTGGTTATCAGATGAAAATAACAATATGAACATTTAGTCACACTTTAGATTAGGGTCCAAGTCTCACTATTAACTACGATTTGTACCTCAGTAAACTCCTAATTACTGCTTGTTAATAGTAAGGTAGGCTGTTGTTAAGTTTTTAGGTATTGTGTAAGATTAAGGGATGTTAAATATGGTAATGCAGAATAAGGCTGTAATATGTGCTTTATAAGTCCTAATAAACAGCCAATATCTTAGTAATATGCACGATAATAAGCAACTAGTTAATAATTGGACCTTAAACTAAAGTATTAAAGTACCATCTATATGTTAAAGTGAACAAATTTGCTTTCATTTCAGTTAAATATTGACTTATTTTTTATTAAACTGTTGGGGTATGATTCACTGAAGGCGGCTGATTGCCGAAACATTTGATTGCTCTATACTTGCTTTGTTCCATAATAATAATTTTTTAAAAAGTATATATCTATAGAAGACACAAGGGATCTTTTGTTTTTCATTTGAAAGCATTGCAATTTCCACAGATCTACACACCCAAAAAATGGTTGAGTGCTGTCAAGTCAAGTCAAGTCACCTTTATTTATATAGCGCTTTTTACAATACAGATTGTATCAAAGCGCTTCACAGTGATAACATGAAAACAATATAACAAAGTTTGTTTCTAAAAGATATTGCGTCAACGTCCACCTTAAGTAAGGCAGATCAATAATATTATTGAATATTAAATGTCCCCAACTAAGCAAGCCAAAAGCCAAGGCAACAGTGGCAAGGAACCAAAACTCCATCAGGGACAGAATGGAGAAAAAAACCTTGGGAGAAACCAGGCTCAGTCGGGGGGCCAGTTCTCCTCTGGCCAACGAAGGAACAGTGCATGATTCGGGCAGCATTACAAGTCAGATTGGATCGGAACATTTAGAGTATTTTTTGGAAGTCCAAGTATGCACGCCGGTCTTAAGACGAGTTGTTGAGGATCAGTGCCGTCCACCATAGAGAGTCCATATCGCCCGTGTTGAGTCGTCACTTCATAGGCTTTGTGATTGGAGCATCTGAAGTCTCCGTGAGAGGCTGGATACAAACTGGAGCTGACGAACGCCATTTTCTCGGGACTCGCGTCCCGAGATAACAGCAGAAAAGCAAAGGGAAAATAATTAGCGTAGCTGCTGTTCATAATGATGATTTCCATAACACAGGCGTAAATGACAAAACATGAAGACAGTGACTCTTGCGTCCCAAAATCACCCCCCTCCGTCCCCCACTCAACTCAGCCCAGCTTACTGACCTATATGTCCCTACTGCTGCTGAGACCTAACCACAATCTCACAATCTCTCCGCAACCCACCGTCAACCCGTTGACTAAGGCTGTCGAGCCCCACTGGTGCGTGAATAGGCAGTTTCAGTGGACAACGGTTCCGTATGGCATACTACCTACCGCAACACAATATCTGCCCAACCACCCGTCATTCACGCAATATACACAGGAACGTAATGACTGCAAATATTATGCAACCTATACAGATAACCTACAGTCTCTTCAAGTTTTATAGTATTAAATGCATTTGATCTGATTCAGCAGTATTATAAAAGGTAAGCATTATGTAAATGCTTGGCTGAAGAGATGCGTCTTTAATCTAGTTTTGAACTGGGACAGCGAGTCAGAGCCTCGAACAATATCAGGAAGGCTATTCCAGAGTTTAGGAGCTAAATGTGAGAACGCCCTCCCTCCTTTAGTGGACTTAGATATCCTAGGAATGACTAGAAGCCTCGAATTTAGTGATCTTAAAGAACGCGATGGATTGTAGGGCGATAGAAGGTCCATTAAATACACAGGAGCTAAACCATTTAGGGCTTTATAGGTCAGTAGTAGTACTTTGTAATTGATACGGAACTTGATAGGTAACCAGTGTAGAGATGATAAAATTGGTGTTATATGATCATATTTTCTTGACCTAGTAAGAACTCTAGCGGCTGCATTTTGGACTAACTGTAGCTTGTTTATTGAAGATGCAGGACAACCAGCTAATAAAGCATTACAGTAATCTAGTCTCGAGGTCATGAATGCATGAACTAACTTTTCTGCATCAGAAACAGATAGCATGTTACGTAATTTAGCAATGTTTCTAAGGTGGAAAAAGGCTGTTCTTGTAACATATGAAATATGATTTTCGAAAGACAAGTTGTGGTCTAGTATAACTCCCAGGTCTTTTACTGTAGAGGATAAAGTAACAGGACATCCTTCTATATTAAAGTTGTATTGTAAGTGGTTTTGTGGATAGTTTTTTGGACCAACAAGTAATACCTCCGTTTTATCTGGATTTAGTAACAGGAAATTATGCGTCATCCAGCATTTTATATCTTTAAGACACTCTGTCAATTTTGATGAGTTAGTGTTTTCATCTGGTCGTGATGAAATATATAATTGAGTGTCATCAGCATAACAGTGGAAATTAATTCCATGTTTTCTTATAATATTGCCAAGTGGCAGCATATATATTGAGAATAGCAGAGGGCCTAACACCGATCCTTGCGGCACTCCATAGTCTACTGACGTTATCTTCGATTTTTCCCCATTTAAACAAACAAAATGGTAACGGTCTGATAAATACGATCTGAACCAGCTTAATGCCTGTCCCTGAACACCAGTGTAGTTTTGTAGTCGATCCAAGAGTATTTTATGATCTATAGTGTCAAACGCAGCACTAAGATCGAGTAGAACTAATATTGAGATACAGCCTTGGTCAGAAGCTAAAAGTAAATCATTTGTAATTTTAACTAGCGCAGTTTCTGTGCTATGATGCGGTCTGAATCCTGACTGAAATTTTTCATATATCTCATTTTCTTGCATGAAAGAGCACAATTGAGCGGACACAGTCTTTTCTAGTATTTTAGACATAAATGGAAGATTTGAAATCGGTCTGTAATTTGCTAAGTTATTTGGATCTAATTGCGGTTTCTTAATGAGAGGTTTTATTACTGCCAGCTTGAATATTTTTGGAACATGACCTAAAGATAAAGACGAGTTAATAATATTAAGAAGAGGCTCTTCCACTATAGGTAACACTTCTTTCAGAAATTTAGTTGGTATTGGATCTAATAAACATGTTGTTGGTTTAGATGCAATGATAAGTTTATTTAGCTCTTCCTGTCCTATAGTTGTAAAGCGGTGTAGTTCTTCTTGAGGGGCGATAATTGAGGCTGAATCATAAGACACCATAGAGGATTGTACATTTACAATTGTGTTTCGGATGCTGTCTATTTTCTCATTGAAGTAGTTCATAAAATCATTACAGCTATACTGTAACGGAATAATTTGCTCGGGTGATGTCTGTTTATTTGTTAGTCTAGCCACGGTGTTAAATAAAAACCTTGGATTATTTTGGTTATTTTCTATTAGTTTGCGGAGATGCTCAGCCCTGGCTGCTTTTAGAGCTTTTTTATAACGTGACATACTGTCTTTCCACGCGATTCTAAAGACCTCTAAATTAGTTTGTTTCCATTTACGCTCTAGGTTACGAGTTTCTTTCTTGATAGCATGCGTAGCACTGTTGTACCATGGTGCTTTAGTTTTCTCTCTAACCTTTTTTGATCTAATTGGTGCAACAATATCTAATGTACTAGAGAAAATGGTGCTCAAACTGCTGGTCATTTCCTCTAGTTCATCTGTTTGTTTGGGTTCACTGAGCAGCAGAGATAGATCAGGTAAGCTATTTGAGAATCCATCTATAGTGGTCGGAAGGATTGTTCTGCCTGGTCTATAACGTGGCGCAACATGACAAATTTCAGCAGTGCGTATTATACAAGTTACCATGTGATGATCGGTGAGATCGTCACTTTGCGGTATAATATCTATATCGGTTAGATTGGTTCCATATGATATAATTAAATCTAGTGTATGATTTAGACGATGAGTGGGACCACTGACATTCTGCTTGACCCCAAAGGAGTTTAATAAATCTGTAAACGCAGTCCCTAACGCATCATTTGTGTTATCTACGTGTATGTTAAAATCTCCAACAATTATTGCTTTATCGGCATTGACCAATAGATCTGAGAGAAAGTCTGCAAACTCTTTTAGGAAATCAGCATATGGTCCTGGAGGTCTATATACAGTAGCCAAGGCTAGAGATAATAGGGATTTATTTCTTACATCTAAGAGCGTAACGTTTAGCACAAGTACTTCAAACGAGTTAAACCTGTGACCTGTTTTCTGAGTAACATTAATAATATCTCTATAGATTGTTGCAACACCGCCGCCACGACCGATCAGACGGGGCTCATGCTTATAACAGTATCCTGGCGGAGTAGACTCATTTAGACCGAAATACTCGTTTGGTTTAAGCCAGGTTTCAGTAAGGCAAAGTACATCGAAGCTATTATCTGTGACCATTTCATTTACAATAACCGCCTTAGGTGTGAGCGATCTAATGTTTAGAAGACCTAGTTTTAGAAATTGTTTTTGTTCACTGATATTTAGATTTTCAGGTTTAATTACAATAAGATTTTTCCTAGATCCTACAGTGGATTTATTATTTGGCCTCACTAAACGAGGGATAGACACAGTTTCTATATAATATTCTACACTACTTATATCAATTAAATTGGCACAGCAAAGGCTGTGATTTGGAATTTGATTTTCTAGTCATACGGTGTGTAACGTCTTGGAGATGTTGTCCGACAGAACAGCCGCTCCGAATCTGCTGGGGTGCAGGCCATCAGCACGGTAGAGCCTAGGTCGCTCCCAGAACAGATTCCAATTATTTACAAAGGGTAGTTTTTGTTCATTACACAATGACATTAACCATTCATTTAGTGCAAATAATCTACTGAACCTTTCCTGTCCTTTTCGGTACGTGGGAAGCGGTCCAGACACGATGATCGTTGCCTCAGGCGCTGTGCTGCGTACCGTCTCGATCAGGCTCCTGTAGTCCTTCTTCAGAACCTCCATCTGCCGCAACCGTTCTATGCTGTGATTCTATCTTTTTCGATTTACTGAACTGTTGTATACAAGCAATATCACAAAATAGTGCTTCTTCCTTGTTACTCAAATAATCCTACATCCCATTTACCTCAGAAGAGGGATGTGGGGCTGTGAGAGGATTTGGGAATGATGTCACACCTGAGGTCACCACGTTCCAGTTCAAAGGTCATACAACTTAGATATACATGTTCAGACAAAAAATTATTGTGCTTGCTCTTTCGGAATACATACACATTGTATTGATGGAGTTTGGCTTCCTTGACTCTGTCGCCTCTGGCTTGCTTAGTTGGGGACACTTAATATTGAACAATTATTAATCTGACAGAACTGACCCTATCGGATGGAAATTGAACTGAGCTGGATGATGATATTACTGTTTTCTGCAGAACTACTTTATAGATTAAATTAACTAATTTATTAATTGATTTATTAATTAACTTTATAGCAGGACTGAATCAAAAATGAACTAACTTTAGCTGACACTATATTATTTTAGGGTTGCCGTACAGCTGAAATAAACTCTGTTTACATCATTGAATCCCGTTATTACTGTAAAGCTGCTTTGAAGCAAGCGGTATATAAATAAAAGTGACTTGACTTGACATAAAAAAAACACAGATAAACAGAAGTGCTAATTAACAATATTTTACTACTGTTTCACTATGGTTGATGTGCTGAACAACCATATTGGAATCTGAAGTTGGAGTTGTTTCGCTTCCCTGAGTTTCCCAGTCGCAACTCCGACATGAGGGGCACAGGGGCGCAACTACCCCAGTGTCAGAGGGGTATGCAGCAAAAAATGTTGTGCCCACCCCCACCAAAAAAAAAAAAATAAGTGTGCCATGTAATAAGTGAGTAGGAACGAGTGAGAGCTAACAGATAAAATAAGTGCAAAATTGTCATTTATTAATACAATTAAACTATAGCTACTCCACTGTGATGAACCCCCCTAAAAAAACCTATAAGCTCCATTGACTAGGGGGGTTCGGGGGCATGCCCCCCCCCCGTAAGAAAATGTTGTGTTCTATATTGTAAAACAAATGCACTGAAAAATAAAGGAAACTTTAATTTAATAATTTGTTTTGTACTAATTTCTATACTTGAAAGATATAAGCACATGATGACATGTTTCATGGGCCGGTGTGTCAGAAAAAAAAACTAATGCTGACTTTTTTTGACCAGTGCACACCGACACACTAACCCGGCGCCGTCAATTAAGCAAAAAAAAAACAAAAAAACGAATGGGCCACCGATGTACGAGTTGTATGGGCCGTTAAGAAAAAAAGTATGAGATGTATCGGCCGAAAAAGCACGTCGGCCCACCGGGAATCTCCCGGTAGTCCCGATGGCCACAGACACCTGGATGTCACACTTTAAATCCTACCTGTTGGCTTTCACCATGCACTTATTTAGCTGCTGTCGCATCAGTTGACATGCCATCTCCTTTTCCTTGTTTATTTTGCTATTTTTAGCTCCACAGCATTTTGTTTTATCCATCTTTTTCGACGACAACTCACTACTCGTACCTGCTCGCTCAGTGCTCACGGCGCCCGCTCGTGATATTACCCCGCCCCCCTTCTCCATGAGGGTGCCTACTCTAGCCTGTTAGTCCTCTAAAATTGTATATAACATTGAAGAAATGCAGAAATGATTTAGAAACGCACAACAGCAGCTACATATAGAAAATACTATATATATATATATATATATATTTTTTTTTTTTATTAAATTTCAATAAAATAAAAAAAATTACCATCACTTTGGCGCCCCCCATGGTGCTGCGCCGCATATAGCGCATACCCACTTTTTGCGCCACTGGAGGGGCGTTCCAGTTTAAAGTTCCATTTAATTTTGCACATTCAGAATTGATATTATTAATTGGACACAGGAAAAAAAGAGTTGTCAGGTTTCTGTCACTTCTGTCTAGTCTATTTCTTGGTTTTGTGACAGAGTCCTGACACTCCTGTTTTGTCATGTTTGGTGTGAGCACATAGCTTGTCATGTGTTTCCTTGTGCCATGTGCTCTCCTGTCAATTTGTCTTGCCCCGACCAGCTTGTTACCTGATTGATTCATTTGCCCCACCTGTCCTCCCTCGTTATCTGCTTTTTTTGCTCTCCCTATTTATAAGGGGCCAAGCCCTGAAGGGGATATTGTAGTTTTCTTATTATTTTTCACGAATGGGAGTCAATGGCAGGCCTATCAACGGAACGTAGGAAAATGATGAAATTTGGCACACTTGTAGTGATGGTAATAGTAATTGGACCAATTTTTTAGTCACTAGGACCAACTCTATAGCACCACCACAAGTTTAAAAATTCAACATTGAAGTGGTTGAATGTTGCAAACTTAACGAGGTCGACCCAAAATTGGTTTAGAAGCTGTAGCTCTGCCTAACTTTGATCAATCAAAACTAAAATTGGCACGCTTCATCAGAACCATGATTTGAGGGTGTGTGCCAAAGTCGAGAACAGCGCCACCTACAGGTCATGACATCTGGAAAATGGCTATTTTGGCCAATAACGTTTGAACAGTTTGTCAGAAAATCATAAATGTGATATCTATGGATTCCTTGTGTCATGCCACATGCCGTGGATACCAATTTTCCCCAGATTGGATGTACCACGTGTCCGCCATTTAGAATTTTGTTATATACATTGCAATATCTAGAGCGCCACCTAGCGTTCCAAAGATATACGTTTTTTTTTTGCAAAAACTCCTATAACTTTTGAAAAAAATTTTGCTCCTTGGTTTACGCCGATACCGCCGATATCTCATTTGTCATTTTCCAACAATGTGACTGACCGCCATATTGGAGCAAATGATAAACAGTTTTTTTGCTACTCCTCCTACAAATTTTGCTCATTTGTGCCCAAAACCTCACAGAGTGAGGTTGCAGCGGAACATTGATCAGACCGCGCCGGGAACACGGAGCAGAGAGTACAGCGCACACGCACAGCGGAACACGCTCCGAACACAGAGCGGAGAGCACAGCGCACAAACACAGCGGAACACGCTGCGAACACAGAGCGGAGAGCACAGCGCGCACACACAGCGGAACACGCTGCGAACACAGAGCGGAGAGCACAGCGCACACACACAGCGGAACACGCTGCGAACACAGAGCGGAGAGCACAGCGCACAAACACACAGCAGGATGCGCTGCGAACACGGAGCGGAGAGCACAGCGCACAAACACACAGCAGGATGCGCTGCGAACACAGAGAGGAGAGCACAGCGCACACACACACCAGGATGCTGCGAACACAGAGAGGAGAGCACAGCGCACACACGCACCAGGATGCTGCGAACACAGAGAGGAGAGCACAGCGCACAAACACACCAGGATGCTGCGAACACAGAGAGGAGAGCACAGCGCACACACACACCAGGATGCTGCGAACACAGAGAGGAGAGCACAGCGCACACACACACCAGGATGCTGCGAACACAGAGAGGAGAGCACAGCGCACACACGCACCAGGATGCTGCGAACACAGAGAGGAGAGCACAGCGCACACACACACCAGGATGCTGCGAACACAGAGAGGAGAGCACAGCGCACACACGCACCAGGATGCTGCGAACACAGAGAGGAGAGCACAGCGCACACACACACCAGGATGCTGCGAACACAGAGAGGAGAGCACAGCGCACACACGCACCAGGATGCTGCGAACACAGAGAGGAGAGCACAGCGCACACACACACCAGGACGCTGCGAACACAGAGAGGAGAGCACAGCGCACACACACACCAGGACGCTGCGAACACAGAGAGGAGAGCACAGCGCACACACACACCAGGACGCTGCGAACACAGAGAGGAGAGCACAGCGCACAAACACACCAGGATGCTGCGAACACAGAGAGGAGAGCACAACGCACACACGCACCAGGATGCTGCGAACACAGAGAGGAGAGCACAGCGCACACACACACCAGGATGCTGCGAACACAGAGAGGAGAGCACAGCGCACAAACACACCAGGATGCTGCGAACACAGAGAGGAGAGCACAGCGCACACACACAGCGGAATAGAGGGAATGCATTAACGTCACTTCCCCGCCGGAACACGCCCCCCTCAGCCGGACTGAGTGGCAAAAGAGCTGCTGCGTGGCTGGAGTTAATAGGGGAAACTGTGAATACGCGAGTAAAACAAACTATTATCAGTTTAAACTAAAAGTTGGACTCGATATAGTGTTCCTTACAACTTATCAAAGATCCAGTGATCCATGGATATTGACATGCAGCCAGGAATCGTGCTTCCTGACATTTATATGTGCCTGATTTCGACGCCGGGGAAATAAATTAAGAAAATTTGCCTGTAAACGTTTTATATAAATACAATATAGATAGGTCTAAATCCGAGTGATCACTTACATTAATGTTATACTGTATATCATCATATCGTCCCCGTATAGTTTTTGGTCAGTGTTTATTTAAAAACATCCAATTATGCAGAATATAGTCTGTTTTGTAGCTTTTTGCAGTCTGTAAAAATATACAGTACCTCAGATTTCTGGTCAAATCTAGTTGTACAGTCAATCGCAAAGCTCTTTCCCGTTTTAGATGTGTTTTGTGTGTTTTTCACGGCATTCACGCTGAAAACAAATGCTGCCGCTCAGTCTTTTTGCCACTTGTGGGCGTGACCGCATTCACTCCGGCCGACGGTGACGTCATGCGCATACCCTCTATACGCCGCGAAATTGTGCATCTTCGGAAGTGGAGCAGCTCACAAAGTCACAAAACAAAAAAGATTGCGGTGCATCCCTACGTGAACTATTGAACTTCGGTATGTTGGTGAATGCAGATGTGAATCCAGTGGTGCAACGAGATGAGTGACAGGCATCTAACCCAGAGATTGAGGGTTCGAGGCCTGTGTATGACAACTTTATAAAATTGTGTTATGTCATTTAGATTCTCTGGGTGAGCGTAGTACTAATCTTTCTTCCTCTTGGATTAGAAAATAAGTGTTTTGTTCATTCTGTGTTCGTTCTCATCTGAATTTCTGTTAATTTTGTGTTAATATTTCACTTATACTTCTGAACTGGTTTCCCATGTACATTCAATTTCTGCTGGTTTTGTTCTCCTGGCTCTGTACTGCTGTTGCTGCTGCTTCAGGGCTTGGCCCCGGTATCGCTGCTTGCAGCTATATTTCTCCTTGTGTTTTCAGTCCTGTGCTGTACACCGTGCGTTTCCCTGCTGTGTGGTTCTGTTAAGCCAAGTCTAGTTGTTCAAGTCAAGTCTGTCATGTTTTCCCCCTCGGGGTAGTTTTTGTTTGTATTTTGTTATTAATAAACCCCGTTTTCCCTGCAATTGAGTCCTCGCATCTCTCACCCACAACCCTGACAAGAGTAGCAAAAGCAATCTTGTGTGGTATTGCTCTATTAAACGTATTCCTTTCTAAAATCAATCGAATAATAAATCATCAATTATGCCAAAAATCTGAATAATTATTGAATACAGTTGGATATACATATTTGTATTTAAAATAACTACATTTTTAGCTATAAATATGCTAATTTTGTAATTTTGCTAACATTATTATTCTAGGCTTTTTTTGTTGTTGTTGTTGTTGTTGTTGCAAAAACCTACTTGGAAATGGGAACAAAACAATTGCTGAGTAAAACTGTTTTTAAATGCCAATGACTAGTTAATACAGTTCATTAGTATTTTATGAGGGCAGCAGTTCACCAGTCCAATGCTGACAGATTCGTATTCTGACCAAAAAATGTTTAGTTTTTTGTTTTTTACAGATGGTAGTACATCTATAAAAAATCCTTAGTGTTCTTATCATTTTAAAATATCATTGAGTACACTGTGCAAAATAACATTTTAAAAAGAACATTATTCAATGTTCGTTTTTATTCCATTGTTACCAGTAACCTTTTTTAAAAAGAGGCCAGGAGTTGGACGTATAAAATAGCCTTTCTACTCAGAACAGACCACACTATGGCTGTAACAAAATTCTTGCAAAAAAAAGTTATGGGACAGCTATTTCAGCACCATTCATGAAAAGCGCTTACAAAAATTGTCTGAGCAATAATCCTGAATCATTATCAAATGTTGGAAATTTGTGCTATGATTGTTCTAGATAAAAATGTGAAAGTTAAAAGCTTCCAAGTAGCCAACTTTTTTTATACTGAACAAAATTTCTTACACTCCATCCATTGAAAGCAATGAAACAGGCAGCTCTGCTCATGACGCCACATTTTTAAAATTATTTATTTATTTTATTTTTTATTCAAGCATGGTCGACCGATGCTGCACAGATTGGAAGTCCTTCACTTCAGAACTTCAGGGACAAAATTGGAATAAGAGAATATTGTTAAGAATTGCATAGTGCCCTGCTTTTATACTTTACACACAGGTCTACTCTGTAACATTACCAGAGAATAACTGAGAAAGCTTAGATACAGATTTTTGAATCTCTCTACCGAGCTTCTCTTTGTGGTTTTACAGTTGGAAGCAGGGCTTGTCATTAACTTTTTTTGCTCACCAGCCATAGTGGCTAGAGGTTTTCCAAAGTTACTAGACTCTTTTTCATTGGCCTCAATTTTAAAGTTGACTATGGCAAGCTAAAATTTACTTTAGCTAGATTTATAACCCTTTTAAATTTAGTGAACCAGACATCTTCACCCATTTAGTCGATATGCTGTGATATCACCAGTAAACATTTAATGTTCCTTTATAGCCTCGACTTTAAAATAGGTTGTCCCAACCTGTCCCACAAAATAGCCCCCTTCACATTTTCACCGCCATAGGCTATGTTTTTGTGTTTTTGCTAGTGTGGTCGCGATATACCAGTATTGGCGATTCCCAATATTTAAAAATTTAAATATCCCTATCATGTTAAAGGATTAGTTCACCTCGAAATGAAAATTTCCTGATAATTTACTCACCCAAATTCCATCTAAGATGTTCATGTGTTTCTTTCTTCAGTGGAAAAGAAATTAATTTTTTTGAGGGAAACATTTCAGGATTTTTCTCCACACAATGGACTTCAATTGCAACCAACATGTTGAAGTCCAAATCAATGCAGTTTCAAAGGGCTATGAAGTGCTTCAAACAGCTCTGCACGTTCCCAGCTGAGGAATAGGGTCTTATCTAGCGAAACAATCGTTCATTTTCTAAAAAAAATAAACATTTATATACTTTTTAACCACAATTGTTCGTCTTGTGCTGGTCGGCGACGCGCCAGGGATTATGTCATCACGTTGGAAATGTCACGCGTCACGTCATCTATCCAAGTTATTTGTCTGTGTACTCCAGTTCAAAAAGGCAAGGAAGGGCGAAAAATTCAATCTCATTTTCTCCCGGTTTCTCCTCCAACTTCAAAATCGTCTGACTTCTTTGTTTTAATTTATTATTATTATTCAAAAAAAAAAAATCGGGACGTTTCCAACGTGATGCCTTTCCAACGTGACGCCGACCAGCACAAGACGAACAATTGTGATTAAAAAGTATATAAATGTTTCTTTTTTTTTTTTAAATGACCGATCGTTTCGCTAGATAAGACCCTATTCCTCAGCTGGGAACGTGCAGAGCTGTTTGAAGCACTTGATAGCCCTTTGAAACTGCATTGATTTGGACTTCAACATGTTTGTTGCAATACGCTGATTTCACGCAGCCGCCATTTTGAAATGGCTCCGGTGGGAAGAAAACCGGAAGTGTCGCCTTTAATCATAGGAGAGTCGCGAATGCGATGGCGTATTGTTGTGTTTAATGTAGGAATTAGTTATTCTAAAAATGTACATACATTTATTTCATACTTTAAACTATATACAGTGAAATTCATTTATAAATAAAATTATTTTTTTATATATAATTCAGAACGTAAAAAAAGAAGCAGGAACGAACTACATACATATCCTATATTGGATATTAACATCCAATAGTGTAAATCGCGGCAGCAGCTTCAGGTTGGTATAGTCCAAGGCACTGTTGTCTATCTGTACTTCCGGGGTTCTTCCCACCGGAGCCTCGCTTTCGATTTGAAAATGACGGCTGCGTGAAATCAGCGTATTGAAGTCCATTGTGTGGAGAAAAATCCTGAAATGTTTTCCTCAAAAAACGTAATTTATTTTCCACTGAAGAAAGAAAGACATGAACATCTTGGATGGTATTGGGGTGAGTAAATTATCAGGAATTTTTTTTATTTTGAGGTGAACTAATCCTTTAATTAGGGGTGTCGCAACACCAGTATTGGTGAAAGCCGTAATATTTCAAATGAACAGTACACATATGATAATATGACACGTAAATAATCGAGATCTAGACTGCAGAACCGCTGAACCACTTGAGGTTCAGAACCGCAGAACCACACGTCACAGCAGTCTGAGGACAGCGGCGCCAGGCCAGCAGCATCAGACCGGATGTTAGAATGCATTGTGCTGACCATCACCTATCCCGCTCCAACCACTAACCCTACACTTCACTATAAATATAAGCTCTATGTTAACAAATACCTAACCCCTTCACCGGTCTGAGACTGCTGGCCTGGCTCTGCTGTCCTGCTGACTGCTGTGACATATGGCTCTGTGGTTCTGCAGATGGATAGCAGTAACAGTGCTACTGCCACATTGGATATGACAGACTAGACACTCTTCTCGCACTCCAAAAAAGGTAGCTCTCCAGTGTGGACGTTTTTTGGATTCCTCAAAAATGACTCGTTAATCAGCCCAGTTTGCAGGACCAACCAACAGTGAGCGCAAAAGGGGGCAAAACCACCAACCTCTTCACCCATACCCGCCTCCATTTTCTTGCAGATGTATGGAGTATGTTGCTATTATTTTGCTTGTTCTGAAATGGGAAATGTTAAATTAACCTGTTATAAACAAAGTATATTGTGATATATCGTTATTGTTAATTCTTTTGGCCACGATAATCGTGTAGTGAGAAATCTGATATCGTGACAGCCCTAATACCAGCCAATCTATTTGAGCTGTTTTATTATTTTCAGTTATTTATTTGTTTTATGCACCATTCTATAGGCCTATGCTTAGTCTGTTAAAAAATATAAACAAATAATTATGAATATATGAATATATGCATATAAAATATTACATATTAAAAACATACAAATGAAAATGATAACAATACAATAAACTATAACTGTGTTATAAAAACAGTCAGCCTAAGGTAGCTACAAGTATTGAATGCGGTCAAATGTCAAAATAACTCAACTATCATACAATAGAGTTGTGTGGGGTGGGGGTAAATTAAGCACGATCTGCTGTGACGTCACAATCATTGTGCATAATGGTCTATGGATCTGCCTGAAGTGTACATGTTGAGTAGACTCGCTCCCTCTGTCAAAATCGAGGGGTAGAGGATCTTTCCAAATAAACTTCCCTCGTCCACTTGACGAAGTTGAACACACTTCAAAATGGCGGTGGGGATTCCCCCGATGGGAAGAGCTTATAGGGAACTTTGCAAGTGTATGTGTAGAAGTGAAGTAAAACGCAGCCTTAGTTTATTTTTTCTGATGCCATTTGTGAAGGTTTTGCGATTTTGCAGGTTGCTGGTTGTTGATGTTAAGCCCTGGTTGGAAGTGTTTTTTCTCACTGCCATTATGTCAGTCTGGTTGAGTGACATTCTCTGACCGTGAGATTCTGTCTTTTACAGAGTAGCTGGGAGGTTAACGGCAGACACTAAGCCCATTGGTTTCACCTCACACTACACTGTCCCTCTAATTGGCCCATCAGAGCAGTGATGTCAACAGGCTGGTGAAATAGGAGTGGCCCCGCTCTCATCGAGCCTTTGAATGACAGGGACCTTTAAGGGTTCTGATGACAGATCATAGGATAGCAGGGTGGAAGTCTCTGCTGTCTCTTTTCCCACTCAATAAGTGTTATATATGCACTCAGAGGGATGATGAAATGGTTGTTGGTTGAAAGTCAACTTCACTTTGACAGATAGTTTATCTCCTGACACTAGTGGGTACTATCATTTAATGTGAAGTTTGACTTGGGAAATAAAGTAGGACAGGGCCCAGGGTGGAGTCATGGGCATGGCTTGATTTGATTAATAGTCTAAGGAAAATTTAAGGTACAAAGAAACTCCATGCTCGACGGTATTTGTTGTATGAAAAAAATTATATATTCATGCACTGAACAGGGGAAGCAGGGTCCAAAAAAAAAGCTAGTCATATTTCTAACTGGCCAAATATGCAAATATTACACAAACAAATACTATTCCAAAATTTGGGGTCAGTAAGAGTTTTCAATGTTTGTTAAAGAACTATCTCATGCTCACCAAGGCTGCATCAAAAATACAATTTTGATTGATTTAAAATATGATTCCTGTGATGGCAAAGCTGAATTTTTGATCAGCCATTACGTCAGTGTAACATGATGATCCAACAGAAATCATTCTAATATGCTGATCTGGTGTTTAAGAAACATGTCTTATTTGTATCAGTGTTGAAAACAGTGCTGTTAAAAAAGGTTGTTTTTTTTTTCATTTTGCTCATTTAAAGACTATGGTCTGGCAACCTGCTCAGCTCCATGTAAAAATAAAAGTTACATCACTTCTTGATGTCATTGTCACGGATCCACCATCGTCAGCACCAGACATCCTGACTCCACCCACTTGTTCACTTTCTCCTGAATACTGATTATCTGCACTTGCCTTCACCACCTGTTGCCACTCAGCATCCTTATCACAAGCACTATTAATGCTCAGCAGCTTCGTCAGTTCTCTGTCTGGTCTTGTTGCTGTTACAACGACTTACCCGACTCTCTTCCGCTAAAACCTGCATCGACTTCAAACCAACCAGTCTACTTACCTCCATCGTCCGGTCTCCATCCAGTCTCCATCCAGTCTCCTTGGGTACTTGTCTCGTCTGATCCTTCTTCCAGTCTGGTCTTCATCCTTCCTCTCTTCGGTTCTCCACGTGTGCCTGCATTTAGATAAGAGACTCGTTCAGACTTCCATTCTCTTCAGTTCTCATCCTGTCTACATGATTCATCTATCAACTGCTATTATCGATCCTGTGCTCATAATAAACCTTTGCGTTATTGAATCTGTCTGCGTCCTGCCATTGTATGACAGAAGGCCGGACCAATATGCAGGAGCCAACGGATCACGTCGATGAAGAAGCTTCACCACTGATTCCTTTAAACACCACTTTGCAGGAGATTATTCAAGCTCTTCATCCACTAGTCACCCAGTCTTCTTCGTCTGCCTCTGGCAGTCCCATGGCCCGACCAGCGACCTACTCAGGTGAGGAGGGGGAGTGGAGCGGTTTCTTGCTTCAGTGCGAACTGTATCTGGAAATGCATGGGATGCACTGTATGGGATGCCAACGGTACCGTCACTTAGTCTCTGTCAAGTTTCATTGGTCATTTTCGAGAAGTTTTCGTTCAAGCTCCCAACACTCTGTCTATTCACGTTCAATTATTCCGTCTGCGACAAGGAAGGTCATCTGTTTCAGAACATGCATTACAGTTCCGCACACTGGCAGCTAACAGCGGGTGGAATGAGACAGCCCTGATAACCGCCTATCGTCAGGGTCTCAACCGAGACATTTGCTTACAACTGGCAATCTATGATGATAACATCGGTGTGGAGAATCTCATTCAGCGCTCCATCCTCCTCCTCGTCCATTTCCGACTGTCAGCCCTCCAGTACCAGAGCCCATGGAAGTAGATTCGACCCATTTGAGTTTCTCCGAACGTCAACGACGCATTAATAATAATCTATGCCTTTACTGTGGAACCGCGGGTCATCTCCTCAGCACATGTCCAGTTCGTCCGCCACGACCAGCGGTGAGTACGGTTGATCTTCCCTTCTCCATCTCAACCATAAAATATACCCCAGTCATACTTACCTATTTATCACGATCTCTTCCAGCGAAAGCGTTGATTGACTCCGGTTCAGCGGGCAACTTCATTTCACTCTCTATACTTCAAAAACTCCAAGCCCACCGGAAGTCCATGAATCAGCGTCTGCACGTACAATCCATCCTGGGAAAACCGCTTGGTCGTGGTCACGTCAGGTACTGCGGTCCCATCTTTTCTCTTCAAATTGGCTGCCTGCATGGAGAGAAATTGTCCTTTCTGGTACTGGAGGGTTCCACCGCAGACATTATCCTGGGACGCCCGTGGCTGGAACTCCATTCGCCAAACATCTGCTGGTCTTCAGGGGAAATCCGTCAGTGGGGAGAAAGTTGTTTTTCTCAGTGTCTATCGCCTGTCAAGAAGGTTTCCTCTTCCTCACCCACCTCAGTGTCCAAGTTATCCATTGGTTCAACCACAATTGAAAGTCCAGCCACCGACTTTGAACCTGAGATCCCCATCTACTACCGGCGTTCCAGGATGTGTTCAGCAAGCAACTGGCTACAAAACTTCCACCTCATCGGCCATGGGACTGTGCGATCGACCTGCTGCCTGGGGCGACACCACCTCGCGGTAAGATCTACCCGCTGTCCATCCCGGAATAGAAGGCCATGGAGGAGTACATTGAGGAGGCTCTTCGTCAGGAATACATCCAACCCTCTACGTCCCCTGCCGCTTCCAGTTTTTTCTTTATGAAAAAAAGGACGGAGGCTTGCGCCCCTGCATTGATTATCGAACCCTCAACGCTTCTATCAAATTCCGTTATCCCCTTCCTCTGGTTCCATTAGAACAACTCCGTGATGCCCGGATCTTCTCAAAACTAAAACCGGGTCCAGGGGGACGGACCTATGTTCCATCACGTTTGCGTCTGTCCCTCATGGACTCAGTACACACATCTCCGGGCTCTGGACACCCAGGCAGCCAACAAACCCTCTCGCTCTTACAACAACGCTACTGGTGGCCCAATATGACCCAGGATACTTCCCGATATGTGAGGAGCCCAGTCTGTGCCATGGCCAAAGCTCAATTCATTTCTCGCGTCTGGAAATCCTTCTTCCAGCTCCTTGGAGTTACTGTGAGTCTTACCTCGGGATATCATCCTCAGTCCAATGGCCAGACGGAAAGGAAGATTCAGGAAATCGGGAGGTACCTGCGGTCATATTGCCACAATTAACAAGACTGCTGGAGTCGATATCTACCCTGGGCCGAGTACGCTCAAAACTCTCTCCGTCAATCTACTACCGGTCTAACTCCATTTCAGTGCATCCTCGGTTATCAGCCACCCCTGTTTCCCTGGTCAGGTGAGCCTTCTGATGTCCCAGCAGTCCATCACTGGTTTCAAGAGAGCGAGAGGGTCTGGGACTCAGCACACGTTCATCTGCAGAGGGCTGTTCGGAGACACAAAGGCCAGGCAGACACTCGGAGGTCAGTGAATCCCACCTATCAACATGGACAGAAGGTCTGGCTCTCTTCCAGGGACATCCGTCTCCGACAGCCCTATCGTAAGCTGAGTCCCAGATACATAGGTTCGTTCGCAATCCAGAGGCAGATCAACGAAGTCACCTACCGGTTATCTCTCCCTGCATACTACCGTATTTCAACCTCTTTTCATGTGTCACTCCTTAAACCGTACATTAACCCTCTGGTTCCTCCTTCTCCAGAAGCTGATGCTGGCGATGTACCTCCTACCATTGACCCATCTGAAGACAACATCTATCAAGTACAAGACATCCTTGACTCTCGACGACGGGGCGGCCACCTGGAATATCTGGTCGATTGGGAGGGCTTCGGTCCAGAAGAAAGGTGCTAGGTTCACCGAGCACCGAGCCTGAAACGAGACTTCAAGAGATTTCCACGACGCGCACGCGCGAGAACTTAACTGAAGTAGTTGAAGGAGATCGCAATTCTCGCGCATGCGTCGTGGAAATCTCTTGAAGTCTCGTTTCAGGCCTACAAGGAAGAAAAGGAATAGTCGAATAAAGTCGTTATTTTTGTTTGTTTTTTCGCACAAAAAGTATTCTCGTTGCTTGATAAACTTATAGTTGAGCCACTGTTGCGACATGGAATATTTAAACATTTTCTTTAATGACTCTCTGGGCTGTCAAGTGTCATTCCCTTAGGGAGCCTATGTAGCAGTCATGAACCTCTCAGACCCGTTAAGCTTCACCAGAGCGGGGGCGCACTGAAGCGTTTTTTTTTTTTAAATAGTTCAAAGTTACTATCAGATTTAATGTTATTACCTTGACAAACTATACATCATTAAAAAGATATAAGACTCAAGTTTCAGTATTTGACCACTATTGTATTCTGAGAAACTTATAGTGACAGTTATATCTTAATTTGTGTCAGGAGTTATGTAATTTAAAAAATGAGTCGTTACCTTTAATATGAATTATGAGCGTCAGCCGCTTCCATTCAGAAAAAAACTCCTGTGCGATCGTCATGACAGAGCTTGACAAAACAACGTCCCTCAGGGCTTTTAGCTCAAACATGTGCAGATTTGGAGAAATATTGATATATTCTCATAGGTTTACATCAGATATCTATAGACAGGAATAATATTTATTGAATTTATACCCAAATGCGTCGATGTAATCATGAGCGCTGGATACTCTGATGTACTGTGTTTTCAATCCATACTGGCCGCCTGAGAGCGCCGGCGCTCTATGCACAGTAATAGTCCATATATGGAACACACGAAGAAGTGCCATAACCATGTGACATTCCAGGAAGTCCCTGACACAAACAAAGCTTCCAGAGATCGCTGTAACATGCAGATAAAGATGTTTTGAAGACAATAAACATGATTGCAATGATATTCGATTTACCTGTGTTCTTCGAGCCATGTCAGGTATTTTCATAATAATAGATTATATTTATAATGTAATGCTAATCGATATAGAGTTTATCATTGCAGAATACTATAAATTAATATATTTTCTGTCTTATTTTTTCATCTGAAGCCAAATCAGATCACAGAAGGTCATTTAAAACACTTGACTTGCGTTATAAAGTAAGTTTGGAGCACAAACATGGTTTTAATCTCATAAATTGTCGTGTATTGATGGTGTGCTAAGCTAACATGCTAGCTAACTCTGTGCACCTGCCAGCACATTAGCTGTTATTTTTATGAATTTTTCTAAATAGGAATGCTTACTGAAATTTTTCTTTTTTCAAAAAGGGCATTTGATACAGTTTCAAATGTGAAGTGAGAACTTTGATAAAAGAAAAAAGGGATTGAAACAGTGTGAATAGCCAGTCGTTAGTGATTATAATGCAGACAAAAGAAAAGCATATTTAGACCCATAACCAGGCTGGAGGTGTGAATGTGTACAGGGGAGACTGACACTGAATGGGGCTCGTTTGCACCACAAAACAATAGAGAAAATAGTCTAAATAGATGCTAGAAGATGACAATAAACACCAGTTTGCATTTTAAAGTCTAATCAAAATAAATTCATATGACATGATCTTGAAAAACATTTAACTAAATGCAGAGTTTTAAACTTATCTTCTTCAAATTTTAAATATAACATGGTCAGACATGTGGCTTTAGCTGCAGTGCATTTCTAGATTGATACAATGCCAACTTCAATTTTATTTTCATGAAGATGTTTCATAAAAATACATTTCTAATAACTTTAGAAAACTTTGAAGACATTTTTCATAATTTTTTTTTTCATTATCACTAATTAATTCCACATTTACAATAAACTGCCAGGTGTCAGCTTTCAAATGAGATCTTACTTGTGCTTTTAGTACAAAGGGTTCATGAACTGTGTCTGTTTCAGTTTGGGTATGCCATTTCTGGGGATTTTTCAAAAGTGGGGTTGAAGCTTAACAGGTTAATCATAAATATCTTCATTTGTGTTCCGAAGACGAACGAAGGCCTTACGGGGTTGGTACAGCATGGGGGTGAGTAATTAATGACTTAATTTTCATTTTTGGGTGAACTAACCCTTTAAAATACATGACATACAAGTTTCAATAGAAATGAGTTAATCTGAAAGATTTTATGGTTAGTGATTTTGCCATACTAGTCTCATGTTATAGCACGTATTGTATGACATTGAAGCATGGCTATTGCTGGTCCTGCAGCTAGACCAGCACCAAATCAGCACATTGGAAGCATGGACATTCATGTATTTTGAACAGGGACACTCTTGGGAAGAGAAGGGCTAAATGGGACATCTTTAAACTTAACACAGCGTGCCCTCTGCCATTGCTGAGGAAAAGGTTAAGTCTAGCGTTTGTTCTTCAAAGACACCAGGATTGCTTGAGAGCTCATCCAGAAAAGCCCATGTTGATTGGATTGGGTGAATTGTTCTGGAACAAATCCTCAATGTAACTTTTATATAAGTGACTTTTCTCTTCTTTGTCTCCATCACTCTCTGTTGTTGTGTTCGCTCCGTCTTCATATCTCAGTCTAACATCAGTGCTTCTAACTTATAATGGAGCTGCTCTGTGAACGTATAGAGCATTTTTATTTTGGTGAAGGACAAAGATCCAGCATTTAATGGGGTCTGGCTCACAGCAAAGGCCTTAGAACTGCATGAAAGAATAAAATGGCAACAGAGCGCAATCATTTTCCATTTCCTGCTAAGCGTGATCGCAGCCAAACAGTCATTTGCAACAAAATGCGTCTCTGGATCCGTAAACAAATTTGTCTCATTATGTTTCCCGATAATTTAAGGGAAGCTATTTCCCATCAACACTTGACCTTTTAGAAGAGGATATTAAATGCATTAATGTTAATGTGTTTGTGTTTGTGTGTGCGTGTGCATGCGAGGGAGGGAGGGAGACAAGGGTGGCTTTTCTGTTTTTAATCCACAGGTATAATTCAGAGATTTGATTGTGTTTTGATGTACAAAACTGTGTGGGGGAGAGTGGAGTAAGAAGTGCATTTTCTTTCTTTCTTTCTTTACACAACTATACAACATCTGTTGACCAATGTGCTGTTCATTTTAAGAGCCATATAGAAAAACAATCACAACCATAAAAACATAAAAGCCCTAATAGTACAAATAAAATAACCCTTTTTTTTTCATTATTATTATTAAAAATACTTTTTCTACAAGTAAAATTGTTATATCAAGACAAATTCACACAGGTCTAAAATACTGTATATAATAAAGATGCTGGCAAATTGTTAATGTGTTAAATCAAAATTATTTGTAGAATTTTTAAATTAAGATGTTTCCAAAATGGTGGCTATTTAGGTTAAAGTGTGGGGTAAGCTGTGCCAGTTGTCAGGATTACGTGAGGGATGAGGCGAGGACACAAGATGCAGAAAACAATGGGCTTTTATTTAATTATAACATTAAACAAAAAAAAAACTATCTCATAGCGGAAAACGCAACCGGCAACTGGACTGCTGGACTGGGAACACAGGTAGCCTACACAACGAGAGTGCACGTGCGCTTATAACAGAATACAAACATATGGAGCATGAGTGTCCGAACCCCGACATCAAACCGAAATCAAACATGAGTATGAGTGCTGGGATCTGAACACCACGCTCCGCACACTAAACAACTTACATGAACAGAAGAGCATACGGCCTGAGTGAACTCGGAACCGCACGCTCACTATGACAAGACAAGGCAATAGCAGTGTCAGAGTTCTGTCACCAAACCAAGAATACACTTCATAATATATGTATATGTGATCAGATATGGTACTGCATGTGGAATATATTGCAGATATATTTACTCACGCATTATAAACACACAATATATAAATGTAATACATTTATTATATTTAATAATTATTTACATTATAAATGTTCCATATTTTCAAGCTAGTAAACAAAATCACAAGTACACCTGCATGTATTAAAGTATTTAGCCACAAGATATCTGTGCTGAGGAGTGCACAGACATTACTTTTGAAATATAGTATTGTTGATTTTTGGCCAATCATCAACTCGAACCACAGGCTCTACTCTTCAGCACAATGGTAACCCCAAAAACGCAGACATACCAGAAACCCTTTTAAATTTCCAAAATAATAAAACATTAAACACTAACAGAGCTCCCCCTATATTAATATTGAGCACAACACATCAAATAACACTTCATTTTAACATTTGCTCTCCATTTAATAGTCTGAAGCGAAGCATGCTGGGAACTAGAAATATGTTGTAACTCATTCTGTGAATGTGTGTGTATATATGTGTGTGTGGACATACATTAACATTTATATGGGAACGTGCAATATATGTACACAATAAAGGATAAAACTTTGTGAATAATACATGTAATGCTATTTTTGTCTTGATTTATACATTTTGTATGTATTAATATATAGCCATACGTGGTTAAAGGGATAGTTCGGCCAAAAATGATATTTAACCCATGCATTACTCACCCTCAAGCCGTTCGAGATGCATATGTCAATCTTGTTTCAGACGAACACATTTTCAGTTATTTTAGAAAATGTCTTAGACCCTTCAGTGGATATAATGTCAAGCAATGGGGTCCACCTCCTTCAAGTCCCAAAATGTGCATACATCCTTCACAAAAGTAATCCATCCGGCTCCAGGGGGATAAACGAAGGCCTTCTGAGGGTAATCCATGCGGTTTTGTCGTAAAAATATACATATTTAAAACTTTATAAATGAAAATATCTGACTTCCGGCAACGATCGACGTGCGTGCGTTCACGCGCTTTCGTGTTTTGTTTTGCTCTGCTCTCTGGCTGCGCTGGCGCGTTCGTTCTACGTCACAACAGTTCCTACTCTACGTCTTACCTCGTACGCCGACTTCCATCACCCGTGAACGCGCGTCGATCGTTGCCGGAAGTCAGATATTTTAATTTATAAAGTTTTAAATATGTATATTTTTAGGACAAAACCGCACGGATTACCCTCAGAAGGCCTTCGTTTATCCCCCTGGAGCCGGATGGATTACTTTTGTGAAGGATGTATTCACATTTTGGGACTTGAAGGAGATGGACCCCATTGCTTCACATTATATCCACTGAAGGGTCTAAGACATTTTCTAAAATAACTGAAAATGTGTTCGTCTGAAACAAGATTGACAGATGCATCTCAAACGGCTTGAGGGTGAGTAATGCATGGTTTAAATATCATTATTGGCCGCACTATCCCTTTAATGCATATATTGCAGTATTTTTTTTTAAATATAAGCCTCAGGTTCCCATATGGAAATGTATTATGTAATATATCACATTATATTTTGCTGTATATTCCCATATGTTTTTGTTCCGTAAGGGCTGGTACCATTGGCTTAACTAGTGAATTTAGCTTTGCCTCAATACAGGGAATTCTAGAAATACTTTACAAATACCATTGCAGCACATTCAATTTCACGACATTTAAATATTCTAAAATCACTTCATATCTTCTTTTTAATGACTTCATGTTTTTATTTGTAATGAAAAACATTTACTCGATTCAAATTACCCCTTGGCATGACACAGCTTACTCATAAGTGGGGTAAGTTGTGTCACTGGACCCCCTTTTTAAAGTCCGATGTTCTTCCAAGCACTGAAATGATAGTAGGGACTTTTGTTTTATCTCTATCTCATTTCTCCTTGCCTCTAGGTCAACAAAAATATATATATATATTATAACCCGTTTTTGGGTAATCTGAAAGCGTCCAAATGCACTTTCTACAGAGCAAGGGCCTGCTTATTGGCACATATTATTCATTTAATTTTGTATTTCTGCTACATTTGCTTATTTACACCCAAATTTATAAGTGAGTGCAGACCTTGACATGTACCAACGGAGACAGTTTAAGTTGCTGTAAAAAACAGTCGTGCTCACCTGCCTTGTAGGAGATGGGCATCAAGCCCATTTTTTCTCATAACCTATCTGCCATATTTTAATATTGTGCGTGACTCATTGAGATGCATAGGGGAGAAGGGAGGAAATGGAGATGAAATTGACTGATTCGCTCCCTGGCACAAATAGAAATAAATTCCAAGTGACACAAGGAATTCTAATGAAGAAAGCTTCCAGTGGACTATGGAACTATGGGGTGAGGGAAAGAGAGGTTTCTTCTCGCTTACATAATTTCTGTAATCCATATCCAACGGGACTTTAAGAAACTCTGTTGTAAATTTTAAAATGCCAATATGATTTTTTTAAACACCTATACCTCCTTGAAACATTAAAATGCATTACAATAAACGTACAGTGAGCTGAGGTTTACCCCACTGACTAATTCTCATCAATTCAAGGGTTAATAAGAGAGCTGAAGTGGTCAAATGAAGTGTTGGTGTAGGCACTGCTGCAGTATTCAGAGCACGAAACCATGTCAATGTGCTAATGACCCTCACATTAGTTGATTAACATCTTGACCTGGACACAAGCAGAACGCTGGAGATGAGAAATCCACAGGCTGTTTTAATTGCATCACCCAGTGTTAAGTGCTGTGGCATTACTAATCGCATTAGCTACTCAATGATCATGCATAAAAAGTTAAAAATGATTGGATGTTTTGAAATAGAGTAAGTATTCCCGTAACTATACTCTCAGACTTTCTTTAGCATTTGCATTAAACAGTTTTGAGGAATCAGTCATGAACTGCATTAAAGGGAGAGTTCACCCAAAAATGAAAATTAGCCCATGATTTACTCACCCTCAAGTCATCCAATAATGGCAGTGAATGGCAGTTTCTGTGTTGAAGTCCATAAAAGTGCATCTATCCATTATAAAAGTCCTCAATACGGCTCATGGGGGTTAATAAAGGGCTTCTGAAGTGAAGCGATGCGTTTGTGTAAGAAAAATATCCATGTTTTAAAAAAAATAACTAGCTTACGGCCTACACAAGTCGACTTACGCCAAAAGAGTAACACTTGACGATGTATGACGTAGGATGTAGAAGTAGCGTAATCTTTGGCGCCTCTTGCGGTTCAAACTAACAGGCAACATACTCAAGCTCCTCCCACATTTCTCTTTAAAAATTCTTGTTTTAGACTTCTAATTCATGACTGGTGTTTTGTTTTCCTCTATCCTCTGCGCTTCCGCGTTCGTCAATGCATCATGTCAAAGGTTACCCTTTCGCCATAAATCGATGCGTTCGGCCGTCTGTCGGAAGCTAGTTATTTTAGTCTATAAAGTTTTAAAAATGGATATTTTTCTTACACAAATGCATCACTTCGCTTCAGAAGGCCTTTATTAACCCCCCAGGGCCGCGTGGAGCACTTGTATGATAGTTAGATGCACTTTTATGGAGATCAAAACAGAAACGGCCATTCACTGCCATTATAAAGCTCGGAAGAGTCAGGATATTTTTTAATATAACTCCGATTGTGTTCGTCTGAAAAAAGAATGTCATACACCTAGGATGGCTTGAGGGTGAGTAAATCATGTGCTAATTTTCATTTTTGGGTGAACTATCCCTTCCAGGAGTATGTTATAATCAACAGAAGGACTTTGAAGCGCAATTTCCATGGGATGATGGTGCTCAAAGCCAACATAGGACTGTAGTTAGTCAAAAGCAAATACTTGATTTAAATAGCAGGACATGCATTAGGACACAATTGAAAAATGGATAAAAATTCAAAAGCGATTTGGTTTATAAGCAGGGCTGGATTAAGAGTTCAGAGGGCCCTGGGCACAATGTCTTGTAGGCCCCTCTTAGGCAGGCCAAATGTATATTTTGTCCAAGGACATTTTAATATGGCATTACAGTTTTACTGACTTAAAAGGAACGTTGTTGTACTATGCTGGAGTAAAGTTCATAAATGGTCATTCTTTCCCATAGGAATTTGTAAAACTATGTTGGGTGGACCTCTGTGCCTCTAGGGGGGTTCGGGGGCATGCTCCCCCGCAAGAAAATTTTGTATATTTTAAGGTTAAATGCATCAATCTCGTGCTCTTTGAGAGATCAAAATTAAGAGCTTCAACCCATGAACTGCTCGTTGAACAAAGAAAAAGCATTGATTTGTACCAGGACAATAAAGAGGGCTCAAACATCTTTTTAGTTATGAGAGTCTCAGTCTACATTACATTATCAATGGTGTTTTAGGATGCCAAACAATTATTATAATAATGTAATAATGATTTATATAATTATTCCTATGACGTAAAATCCACATAGCCTATAAATGTACTATATAAATGAAAATTAATATTTCAGAAGTATATTTTAGCCTACATTACACTATAATATAGGAAAATTAAAATACTTTTGTCCTAATTTCTTCACTTGCAAGAAATAAGCTTTTATTTAGGAGAAAACACCATGCTGATCGCGTGAGCAAAGTGCACACATTTCTTTAAATCACCCAGCACAAACAGGATGCCTATTCTTAAAGTCTTGTGCTGTTTTATAAAGGCACAAAGCCATATCATGGTTTCGATTTTAGTTCTTTGGCAAAATATAACGCTAGAGACCTTTATGTTAGGTTATACATTTTATATCTCATATGTGTTGGGAAAAGGGTGAAGAGAGTTCGGCAAAAGGCAGATCCGAACTCGGGTCGAGCGCATCAAAAGCTCTTTCACGCACTTCACGCTTTACGACCTACGCAACTGTAGCTATTTCGTGACGGGCGTCTTTTTGCTAAAAAGACAGGCACTTAGTGCAAATATACGCTCCGTTATCTAAAATGTAAAAAAATATTTTTTTCTTCCCCTCGCTTGGGCCCCAAGTGCCTCGAAACACTACCGGCCCAGTTGCCCTAATGGTTAATCCGGCCCTGTTTATAAGTTATACTTTAGTCAGCTGGAATGTTCCAATTGAATGGGATTTTTATTGACCATGTTTAATTTGCCAGAGCAAAACTGCATTCATGGTGTAAACTAGCATTCTGGAGATTGTGCAGGCCTCCAGAACAAGAACATCAAAGTTTAGTTTGGCAGCCAAAAATCAGTTTGTTGTTCTGTTCTGGCTTTTGAGGGAACCTCTGCACCATGTTACTGCTGTTGGCTTCCTCTCTGCTGATTTTTTCCTTGAAATTATGTGACAATTCACTCTGACTTCTCTCCCACTATGCTTTAAGTAAAACATTAGCCTGGTTTAAAAATAAACAAAAGGCTTTTAAATATACTCTATTGCAAAATTGTCAAGTTTAATGTATGCGTCTTCAGCTTTAAAACCGAGATGATCAGATCAGCTTCTTAGGGTAAATCTAATACCATGACCCCTGTTGGCCTGATTTTGGAGCCAAGACTCCTTTTTGATTGTTCATATTTCGGGGGGAGGGACTGACATTCTTAGGCTACAACCCAAAAGAAATAATAATAACAAAAAATGGTTTCTCTTGTTGATATTCATCATTCCTTTAGTTGGACTGTACAGCAGGTTTAAAAATAAAGTGCCTTTCTGATGATTTTGAAAGGAAACCAGTGGCATGCAGTGGACTTCTGAAGTGTGAAGGAACATTCATGTTCCAGATCCATTTTTTGTTTGTAGTGGAAAGGCATTTCAATAAACTAATTAAACTAATTGGCTACTATAATTTTTGGGTGTATTTGTTTAATATACTTTTTTTTTTATAAAACCAAATTACAGTAAATAGCATAGTTTAAAACATAGGCTGATTGGAAAAATGTGCCTCTACCTACAATTTGTGGAAAACTCCAAAAATGTTTCTATACATACGATTCACTGCAGTTTCCAGCTGAAGTAGTGGCAGTAAAACACCAAAACTTGTATAATTTTTTACACAAATGATAAATTACACACGCACACACACGCACGCACACACACACACACACACACACACACACACACACAGACACACACACACACACGCACACACACACGCACGCACACACACACACACACGCGCACATACACACACACACACACACACACAAATGGTTTTAAGCCAGTTATGGATATATTTTGCAGTAGTGTGTCAGTAGGAAATATCAGTGTCCATTTCCAAACATTCCTTTTGTCATTAATTGCAATAATCCAGTAATATTTTTGTAAGACAAGGAGTCTGAAAACAGCTGGTATGATCTGATCTCACCATTATTAAACTTGTCTGTGATTACATGAAGAAACAGAAAGAAAAGAAAACGAGACACTCTAAATCCAGAAGAAGTGTGGCAACGTTTCCAAGACACTTGAAGAAATCGACCTGCAAAGATACCCGAACAACTATGTGCAAGTGTACCTGGACAAAAGCTGTTTTAAACACCAAGGGTCACACACCAAATAATGATTTGATTTAATTAATAGAAGTTAATTGATTAAAAAAAAAATCTACACTGTTAAAAATTTCCTGTAAATTTTACAGTAAAATACTGGCAGCAGGGTTGCCAGCCAGTTACTGTATTTTTTACAGTAGCGTTTCTGTAATTTAATTTACAGATTTTTACTGTATTCTCTGATTACAGTAAATAACTGTATTTTTTAATTGTTGTATTTTTTTACAGTAAGTTACATGAATCTTTGTATTCGCTATATTTAGAGGAAGTATGTAAAATGCAGTATATACAATATATTTTCCTGATTTTTTCATATTAATGACTGGCAGCTGAATTTTAAATGTTAATTATTTATCAACTGCATAAGCTTTAAACAATTGTTTTTAAATACATTAAGTGTTGTATAACGCACAACTTAATTCCCCTATTACTTCACAAAACAAACAAATTATTCAACATCCTAATCTTGAAAAACAGTTCAACATTTATTTAATTTATAACTTTAAAATATGCATGAAAAAAAGTCATAAAACAGTGTATTTTGTATCATTTTGATTTCATTTTGATTTACAAACTTTTTTTTTTTAAATGGACATGAAATTAAATATTTTTTTAATTACTTGAAACAAATTAGCCGTCATGGCCCGGCCTTCACACAAAGAAGAAATACGCAAATGACATTTAAAACCACAAGTTGACCAAAATGATCATTATAAAATGATTCTGAAAAACAGACACGAATTAATTTTCATCACTTCATTACCAGACTAACATGTCCAAACAACAAGGCCCCAAGTGAGTCCAAAAAACTTATGATCAAAAATGGAGAATAATTCAGCTCCAGATGCGGTTCCATCACAGGATGCAAAGGCTGGCTAGAAATATTGAAAAGGACAATACATTAGATATATTACAAAACATAATGATACAGTCAGAGACAGACAGAGGAATGACAGATACAGTTAGAGTCAGATAAAGAACATTAAAAGGTTAAAATTAAGGGAAAAATAGATATTTGTGTGTGTGTACTACTTACATTTCAGAAATTCCACTGATAACACACCACTTTGCAGGGAAGAGTGGCAACATGTGGGTTCACTGCAACCTGTTTCTTCTGTACCATTTGCCCTGTTGTTTTAGATGGCAATTTTCTTCTTTGTTCCTCTCTTTCAAAGCACCTAACGGGTCAGGAAACAGACAATATGTAATTAGGATTGGTTTTACGTTTTGATGCTTGTAATCATGTTTTTAAATCTGTTAGAGCAGTGTTTCTCAACTCCAGTCATGAGGACCTCTCAGGAAGACCTCCCCAACCCTAACCCTATGTCCACTAATTAAAACACCTGATTTAACTAATTAAGTCAACAGATAATATATCTAAAGGCAAGTTCTGATATTGAATACATGTGTCAAATGTACTGAGGTTGTTAAGAATTCAATCATTACCTTTAAATGAACTCCAAGGTGCAGGCTGCCTCCTCCTGATTGAATATGTAATATGCAGTGAACAGTATAGCAAGGCCAGACAGGAAGCTGGGCTGAATGCTCTCCTCACACACAACTTGGCCTTCCAGTGTCCACTTGTCAAAGTGTCTCCTAAAACAATACCACATGTGACAATAGTTTATTTTTTACTATACCATTTTTATTTTTCAGCTTTTTAAATTTAAACTATATTTTAGTATTCAAAGTGCAGGAACTCTTTCTTTTAAATAAAATTGACAAAGGAATTATGAAAACAATAAGCAAATTACACACAGAGAGTAGGCTATAGCTACAATATATAGGATATAGGCTAGCCTATATTCGTACTGAAATGTAAGGGATTTTTACACTGGCATATTAAACATGCAACACAGCAACATTCAGATTCTGACGCAAGGTTTTAGCAACGGCGTTTTCATCTCGGCGCCCATTTTGACAGATGACTTGATTTTGATTTGATTTACACCATAAAATAATCACGACGAAGTGTGCAGATCAACACGAACCTCGTGTGAATACCGACTGTTGTCATTAAAGCATGTAACTCTTCTTAACATAGGAGCCCATAGATCCCGAGGAATGTGTGAAATACTACCGCGTCCGCGCTGCTGAAGCCCCGCGCAAGTCTCCCTCGCGCCCCGTACGGAGGATGCGTGATCCTCGGTTACCACCGCGAATATAACGTTACCTTCAAAGTCTACGAGTAACACAACATAAAAAATAAGAAACTGAAATAATAAGTCACTTACCACAGAGTTGAGAATCACTCCTCTTGCCGCTACCCGAAAGTCGACGACACGACCGTTGAAGATCACAATGCCTCTGTAGATTTGAAATTTACAGCAATATTCTGTATTTTGAATCAAACCGCCACGCGACCCCAGAATGCATTGCAGTTTACAGCAATATGCTGTATTATTAGAAAACAGCCAGCTGCTGTAAAATATTGCTGTAATTTTTACAGCAATTCATTACAGTGTATGTATGTATGCATTTTTGAAAGCATCCTCACTTTACAGCATGTTTACATGCATTAGTCCCAGTGTTTCTGTACAAGGTGGTGTTCAATAGCTTACATGCCCCTTGTTTTCCTCAGACTGAAAATATCAACAAACTGCAAAGGTGGTCCAATTTCTCTACCTTTTCTGTTTGAGTTCATTGACCACAGGGACTCACACACTCCCTGTTCACAGCTTAAACGGTGTCATCTTGTTGCTGTGTGTATCAGACGTTCCCCACGTTGTTACCTTTGTGCTCGACTGTGGATGTGTAAACAAAACTACAAGAGGAGAAGAGGTTCTGTGCCAATTTAGAAGAGACGACACCATCATGTCAAATAAGCAGGAATGATTGTTCTCCCCCTTCTTCTCTGATGACATCACTGCGAGCTTGCTGTGAAAGGACTATCATTTTCCTTACTGGGAAATTTGCTTGAGTGATTTGTAACTAAATGTCTGCCTTTGTTTGATAGTGAGTCTCCCAATTCCTCAGCCTGTAGAATCCTCAATCTGTCGACATTGTATCTGCACTTTCAAACCACTCAGAACAACCCCATTCATATTACCCCTATTTTCTTTATTTTGGCAGGCAGTCATGTATCTCATATATCTGGGAGCTGTTTACATGTAAGAGTTGTTTGCAGGAGAACATTGTCCAGGATCCTAGAGCAAAGAGAGGTTCTAGTTATGGATAAAATTAAATGTATGTTTGTCCGAGGGATCAGGTTTCTGCCAACATTGGTTTCTAGTGTAAAAAAAGAACAACCCTCACTCCAAAACCTAGTTATCTGCCTTGGTCCACAGCCTAGGTATCATCCTTATTGACTTTTGAAGCGCACTATCAGCATACAAATTGTGATATCAAAAGAGATTTCGGGTTAGCATGTTGCTAAGCTAACAACCTTACTCTCTTAAAAGTACATTGCACTAACAAATCTTGGTTAAAGCTATGTTTTGATTAGATTACAACTTTTGTTTCAATCCTTTTGGGATGAAATATATTTGGCCTAGTTGTATTAATATTTCTCTCACTTCTTTTGCCATCTTAAGTAGTTTTGTCCAAGCATATACCACCCAAACTTTCTCCCAGAAGGATACATGCACTGCCTTAAAATTTGGCCAAAATAATTACGGCACCACCTCAGGAACAGTCTTTACATAGGGCTTGCGTCTTTACAGCCTTACAAACTGCCTAAATATGCAGTTCTATAGGTTTTGGAACAGAGCCACAGTGATTTTACCTTTGCTCATGAATTTTTTATTGGCATAGATATTTCTCATGTTGTTCGAAGGAACAGGTTTCTCATTATGGCAGCTGTTTTCTCTTACCCTCACTCTCTCAGTCTCAAAAACAAACCCAGAGCAGGTTCAATCGATGTTTAAGTATGATTCTCATTCTGTTAAACCAGTGCACCAGCTTTCACTGCCCTCATGTGGCTCCTGCAATGCCGCCTAGATTGTCCTGAATGATCTAAAGTACTGCAGCTCTCACATTTCGAGAGATCTGAGCTCAGCCTTTATTAATTCTTAAGACAGCCCACTTAAATAACCCATATTATACTCTAATAAAACTGCTATGAAAAATAATATTTTTATAAGGGTGATTCAAGATTATTAGTCCTAAAATAAAGAAAAACAATAGGTTGGTGCCTCCAGGTGATTGTGATGTTTTAGTACTCCTTTTCCACCAAAAGAGGAGCTGGTGCCAGAGCATATGCGTTGAACCACATTTCCACCAAATTTTATTTAATTACTATATAGTTTACCCCAACATTAATGTTGTTCCAAACCTTTACTCTACACAATACTTTTTTTTTTCATACAATAGCTATGTTTCCATCCACCAAGTTTTATGCAAATTTTGCAATATCGCATATAAAACAAGCTGATTGAAAAGCCAAGATGTGCATACATTCTAATAATGCGAAGAAGAAACAATTTGCTACCAATTTTTAATCCGATAAGAAAACATGCACATAAACTGCAATGGAAACACATTTTCCGAAAAAATCCCTTGATGCGCAATAAAATTTTACATGAATTTGCCTTAAAAGAGGATGTGACTGGATAACTGGACTAACTAGTGGATCAGTTTCATTGCATGTCAAATGTTTGTTTGGTTCTGAAATCTTTTATTTTTTTAAATACTTGAGCTAAAGTCTGTCATCAAAATGGTTGGGTATGATTACGTTCTCGAACACCAGGCATCCGCCTCTGAATGCAAGATAACATGCCAGCGTCAGTTGTGTTTCATCTGTGCGCTCTTGAGTAATTTATAATGTACAATAAAAGAGCCAGAAATTTTTGCAGCAATTTCCATTTTTATAACAGATATTTTGAGCCAAATTCCCAGGAAGTGACGATTTTGTCCTCTTGAACACATGGAATGGAGACGGTGCTTTATTTGCAATTTTTTGTAAAATTTGCAATATTGGATGGAAACATACCTACTAATAATGACAGTCAGATTCCAAAGCAAAATGGGACCCCACTGACTTTCATAATATGTAAAAAAAAAAAAAAAAAAAAGTACTTAGATTTGTCTGCGAACCAAGTTCTGTGGGTATCAAACTAGCTGCAATTTAGCAAACTGTTGCTTAGCTCCAAATGCAAAATGGATTAACCATATTGCCCATGTCTTCCCAAGCCACCTGCGCGTTCATATACGCCAGAGCCGCTTTTTTAACGTTTCAGGACACAGAATTGCACTTATGACCACCAAGGCAGCACGTTTCTCTCGGGAAAGTTTCTTCTTTTGAAATAGCCACATAGATCTGGATTCAGGGGTCCCACGTTTTTATTTCACACGTATAGTGTGAGCAGTCAAGTTGCAGCTCGACGATCGAACCATATAGTGTGAGCACAAAAAATTGTAAGCTTTCGGCCTTACATTGCATGCGTTTTACAAAAACATTGCTGAAATGGCACAGTGTATGCCTGGCTTAACCCTGTGTAAGATTGGTTCGTACCCATGACTTCTTGCTCACAATGCAGTAAAAACTACTGTTTAGCTTCAGCCACAACACGTGCCGGTGTGTTGGCTGAACATGACCGAACAGTGATTGCTACATTCATTTTTTTTTTCATTACCGAATTATATTATGTGATGCGTCACTGGTGTTTTTCCTCAAAGCAGTTTTCTTGACAGTGAAGCAAACAGGAAGTGCAGTCTGAAAGCAAAGGAGAATGAAACCAAATTAAAACCAATCAGAGGCATGACAGAGCACTTCTGCGGACTGATGATAAGCCCACCACATCCCTGCCAGAACCCTGGACGCGCAGAGTGATTCGAGAGCCATGGACCTCCTCGCTGGCTGCTGTCGGCCACCTGTGTCCATCACCGTTCGAGACAAGAGCCAGGGTGATGCTCTTGTGGAGAGAGCCCGGTCTCCCCTGATGAATGGGCCGACAGGAAGAAAGGACAGATGAATACTCTGCAATGCCGGAGAGAAAAATAACAGAGCAGATGCTATGCACAACTCAGAATGGGAAAAGCATAGGAATTGCATTGAGATTGCATAGCGTTAAGAGTGAGACTTTCAACATAACCTCAAAAAGCTTTTCTGATGTATGAAACCTCTGGGAAAGTAACTCTAACGACTTTCAAAGACCATTTTTAGACTGTTTTTTTTTTCTCTGAAAAGACTACCTTAGATCACTATGAATCATATCCCATGCTAGTCCAGGCTAATTTAGGCTAGATAGTCGAGATGTCAAAAGCATCAGTACTTTAATACCAAGTCAATACGTGAAGAGACTTGGTCAAATTGGCCATTTTGGGAATAAAAAAATCGGATATCAAAATATTTTTTCGGTTAGTAGTTCTTCTGTGAATGCAAGCTGCTGCGGTGTATATTATTGTTATTTATACAACAGTTTTTTCTGGTTCTCGAATATGATTGGCTTAGAGCCTTTTCCAGCTGTGCAATGTTCACCGAGTATAACAGCACTCTAACTGTTTCACTGTTTGTATCACTCCGCTTGCAGCGACTGTCATGGTGGGCAAGTATATCCACCATATTAAAGCTACACTGTATAGGAATTTCTCCCATCTAGCTGTAAAATTGTACATGACTACCAACTGAATAATACTTTCTTGCCCCTCCCTTTCCGAGGGCATTTTAACTCGTGGCCGTTTATTATTCCAAGATCAACATGGCATCCAGTTCGACTTCGTCCATGAGTGTCCATTGGTGGAGGAAAAGTATAGACGTCGTTCTAGCGTTATGCACAACCATGCTATAGTTAGCCAAGCAACTATAAAACTTAGAATTTACACAAATAGTCTGAATTGCCTGTCGAGAAGAAAGCAGGCAATCTTTTAAAATCCTTGCTCGTCATGAGCTCTTTCCATCTTGAAAAAGCCACTCCAATATTGACTTTGGTCTTGTTGATTTGCCTGTCGCGTTGCCGTTTTAATTCTCTATTTCGCTTCCTTGGTGATACATGTCCTCGAGAATAGGCGTGATCCTCCATCTTCAACAGGCTGCAGCAGTCGCGAGTAATCTCCCCCTTGCATTCGTCACAGTGCCACTGAGTGTTAAAACGCAAAAGGCGAAGCTTGAATTTACAGGTATGTCCCTCTTTGGCTAATGTATTTTCAAGATGGAGCTGCAACATGGCTCGTATGTATTTTAAATGGCAGATTCTACGCTCATACTTGATTACTTGGTGGAAGTAATTACACATGAATGAGCTATACTTTAGAAAGAAATAAGTGTTTTTTTGCTAAGAATCAACTTAAAAAATTACACAGTAGCTTAAAAGCAGTTGTTGTGTCGCAAGTTTTTTAGCCTATAATTAATTTGTGGTATATCAAACTGACAATCTTTGGTCTTAATCTATTACTTGATCCAGAGCAAATCAATTTTGGTGAAGGGGAAAATTAAGTTTCTTTAAATACCTTTATATTTAGGCTATATTTCATTTAAAACCTGTAGACTACTAGTGCTGCTTTACGTTTGACTAAATTGTTTGCTCGTGTTTATTTCCTATTGTCTTTTATAATGGCGATTGGCGACTAGTGTTCATTTAAATATTGTTGTTTATTGAATATTATTTCATTGATATATTGACTTCAGTGAATGTTTCATAATTACGCCATTAGATGGCGGCAAAGACGGTCTTTACGAGTGAGTCAGAACAAGGACGTTGTTTTGGCGTTGTCATGGGAAGGACAAAGACGAACATATCGGCTGCGTTCGAAACCGCATACTTCCCTACTATATAGTATGGGGAAAAGAGTAGGCGAGCGAAAAGTATGTACGACTCATAAAAGAGTAGGCGGGAATTACCTAGGTGACGTACAAATTATCGCGAGATTTGGACCTACGTATACTAATAGTCCGTTCGAATATGCCTACTTTCCTACTATATACTAGGCGAAAACAGTACGTGAAAGAAGCAGTACGTTCGAAACATCAGTATTCATAAAAGAGTAGGTGAGAAGTTCCCGGATGTCTCACTGCTTCCGCCCAGACTTTTGAGTGCTCAACCGATGGATACTCTTCTATCCCAGGAGGCCACGGGAGAGCATACGTCATAATCGAACATCGCGGAGATCAGCGACGCGGGGGTTTTCAAATGTGAGTAAACAAGGTTCCTTGTGTTTAAATCGTATGTGTTAAACTACTATAGAGTAAACGTTTTAACTGTTGAAGGTGTAAAGGAGTTAGACAGTATAGTACATTTGTGATTTTGCTGTAAAACATGTTTTATTATGTATAGCTAGCTAACACAGGGGAGCTCCAGTAAGCACACGTAACGTTACGTCTCTAAGTGGATTTACATAACCACATACATCTTAAACACCCTCAAGTTGTTTCAAACCTGTTTGAATTTATTTATTCTGGTGAACACAAAATAAGATATTTTGAAGAACGTCAGAAAATTCTATGGAAGTCACATTTTTTCCATCGACTGTTTGGTTACCGACATTCAAAATCTCTTCTTTTGTGTTCAGCAGAATGAAATTCATACAGGTCCTTTAAGTTCAACTTATTGCATTTAATATACATTTAAACCAATACATTTTCATTTATTTGTGAATAACACGCAATTAAGTGTCAGAAAGTATTACATTCATTTTGCACATAAGTATTCTTTTAAAGTATTTCTTCCATAAGAAATAGGCTACTTTTTTTGAAGTATGCTAAATGTACTTTCACAAGGAGACGACCTTCAGAAATGATGAATGATTTTGTGGTTTCTGCTCCGATAAAAACGAGTGGCGATCATATTTATAAAGCATTAGTATTTATGCTACGTTTAACTTGCTTTCAGAGATTTTTTTCTGCAGAAAATGTCAATCTATTTCCATACACTCTTTGTCTCTCTAACCAAACCGCTATCACTGACAATAATGGCATCCATTATTTAGATTGTTTCCATATGAGCGATGAAATGGGTAAAAGGGGTGAAAGGGCCGAAGTGAACAGATAAAGTAAAAGAGAATAGCTTCCCTGTAAATGTAATTGTTCAAACATCATCAGTGTATATTCAGGGTCAATAATGATAATGTTGTTATTCTGGACTAAGCTGACATATGGGCTAAACAGAACCTCTGACGTGAGAAAAATTACACCCCAGTTTTCTGCACAACAACTTTTTTAATAAAATATTTAATTAGACTAATTAATATGTTCAAAAGTTGCCATAGGCAGCATTCTAAATTAAACTGAAACACTCAAAGCACAGAGACTCAACTCAATATGTATTTTAATGGATATTGCTGTTAGCATGTTGCTAGGCTAACACCTCAGTAACATTTTACTTTAAAATAGTACATTTTTAATTAGATTGAACGTCTCGGTTACGGATGTAACCCTCGTTCCCTGAGTAGGGAACGGAGACGTTACGTCGGATGACGGAGAATGGGGGTTTCGCTTAGAAGCCAATCCTCTTCGAGTATTAAAAAACGAGCCAATGGCAAGAAAATGCCATGGGTCTGCGGAATTTGCATAGCGTATCCCCGCCTCACCATGTGGGTATAAAGGGAGGATGCGGACGCAAACGCAGCTATGTCTTCGCTGAGGAGCCGAGACTGAACTCAGGCGTCTACCCAGCGGGACAGCGGAAGTGGCAGGAAGACGTAACGTCTCCGTTCCCTACTCAGGGAACGAGGGTTACATCCGTAACCGAGACGTTCCCTTTCGTAGTCACTCCGAGTTACGTCGGATGACGGAGAATGGGGGTTCCCGTAAAATCACGCCACCTTCACAGCTATCTTCCAGTGCCCTGCGAAAGTCTGAACCCCTGTCGTGAACTTAGCACGGACGAGGAGTCCTACTTAGCACAGGAATACCAAGGTACACTGGGAAGCATATCTCAGAGGAGATATGCCGCAGTATGCCTACCCGTAGGGAGGACTTACGAATACACATATGGCCCAAGGGGGCTACATATGGGGGAACACTGGAGTACCAACCCGTAGGGTGGCTAGAGATTTAACTCCAGGAGTGGCAAGATGGCTTGCCAAGGGAAAGACACATGCTCAAAAGAGGCTTACAGTGGAAATACTCATGTGGGGGTTACTCAGGGGAGGAACCATGCACACGGAGGCACCTAGCCGACGCACAGGCAATAGACACTGGTGCTAGCATCAACAGTGCTGGAGGAACTCAGGGCTTCAGAGGGGAAGACTGCCTGAGGAATATATCGCACGTATCGAGTCAGTGGAGTGGAATGGCGAGCAAGCGAAGACACCTGAACAGCTCCCATGTTAGCTTGAAAAAGACAGTACATGGGTGGAGACTGGCTCCACTCGGAGATTGTAAAATCTGGCGAATGTGTTAGGTGTCGCCCAGCCTGCAGCTCTGCAGATGTCTGTTAGCGAGGCGCCATGCGCTAGAGCCCAAGAGGACGCCACACTCCGGGTGGAGTGGGCGGTCACACCAATGGGGCACGGTCGACCTTGCTGCTGGTATGCCAAGGCAATGGCGTCCACTATCCAGTGAGACAACCTTTGCTTGGAGAGAGCCTTTCCCTTCAGCTTCCCACCATGACAGACAAAGACCTGGTCTGAGGTCCTGAAACACTGCGTCCTGTCTACGTAAGCACGGAGGGCGCGTACTGGACAGAGCAGTGCCAAGGCTGGGTCTGCCTCCTCCCGGGGCAGCGCTTGCAGGTTCACCACCTGGTCCCGGAAGGGAGTGGTAGGAACCTTGGGCACATATCCGAGCCGGGGTCTCAGGATCACGTGAGAGAGAGCCGGCCCGAACTCCAGGCACGCTTCGTCAACGGAGAATGCGTGCAGGTCCCCTACCCTCTTGATGGAGGCCAGTGCAACCAGGAGCGCTGTCTTCATTGACAAACTTAATCTCAACTGATTGCAGTGGCTCAAAGGGAGCCCTCTACAGGGCATTTAAGACCACTGAGAGGTCCCAAGAGGGAACGAGAGGAGAGCGAGGAGGATTCAGTCTCCTCGCTCCTCTCAGGAACCTGATGATCAGGTCGTGCTTTCCAAGAGACTTACCTTCAACTGCTTCGTGATAAGCGGCCACATACACCTTCAGGGTGGAGGGAGACAGCCTTCGCTCCAACCCGTCTTGCAGGAAGGAAAGCACGACACTGGTCGAGCATCTCCTGGGGTCTTCTTGGCGTGAAGAGCACCAGTTGACGAAGAGGTTCCACTTCAACGCATAGACATGTCTCGTGGACGATGCTCTAGCGGAAGTGATGGTAGCCGCCACCGCAGGTGGCAGGGTACTCAAACCTGCCTCGTCCCGTCCAGGAGCCACACGTGGAGTCTCCAAAGATCGGGACGAGGGTGCCATAGGGTGCCCCATCTCTGAGAAAGGAGGTCCTTCCTCAGAGGAATTGGCCAAGGAGGTGCTGTCGCGAGGAGTATGAGTTCGGAGAACCAGGTCCTGGTGGGCCAGTATGGGGCGACCAAGATAACCTGCTCCTCGTCCTCCCTGATCTTGCACAGAGTCCGTGCGAGAAGGCTCACTGGGGGAAACGCATACTTGCGTAGGCCCTGCGGCCAGCTGTGCGCCAGTGCATCCGTGCCGAGCGTGCCCTCGGACAGGGAGTAATACAGGGCGCAATGGGATGAGTCGTGGGAGGCAAACAGATCTATCTGTGCGTCCCCGAACTGATCCCATATCAGCTGGACCGACCGGGGATGGAGTCGCCATTCGCCAGAGATTGGTCGGAGCCGTGACAGCTCGTCGGCTGCAAGGTTCCGCACTCCTGGAATGTAAATAGCATGAAGGGACCTCAGGTGCTTCTGACTCCATAAGAGGAGGTGGCGTGCGAGTTGTGACATACGGCGAGAGCGTAGACCACCTTGATGGTTGATGTACGCTACTGTCGCGGTATTGTCTGAACGGACTAGTACGTGTTGACCCTGTAGCAGCGCATGGAAGCGGTGCAGGGCAAGGCGTACTGCCAGCAACTCGAGGCAATTGACATGCATGAGGCGCTGGGGTCCTGTCCAGGAGCCCGCGGCTGCATGTCCATTGCACATGGCGCCCCAGCCCGTGGCAGAGGCATCTGTGGGGACAACAACATGCCTGGAAACTCGTTCTAGGGGAACTCCGGCCCGTAGAAAGCTGAGGTTCCGCCACGGGGTGAAGGACTGACGGCAGGTCGGAGTTATTAGAACTCTGAGCGTACCGCGATGCCATGCCCACCTCGGGACTCGATCGCGAAGCCACAGCTGAAGCGGTCTCATATGAAGCAATCCGAGCGGCGTTATCGCGGCAGCGGATGCCATATGCCCCAGGAGCCTCTGAAAAAGTTTCAGTGGGACCGCACTCTTGCCCTCGAACTGTCGAAGACAAGTCAGCAGTGAGTGTGCGCGCTCGCTCGTAAGCTGCGCGGACATGGCGACCGAGTCTATCTCCATACCGAGAAAAGAGATCCTCTGCACGGGGCAGAGTTTGCTCTTCTCCCAGTTGACCCGAAGGCCCAGACGGGCTAGGTGCCGGAGCACCAGGTCTCTGTGTTCGCAAACCTGAACTCGAGACTGAGCTAATATTAGCCAGTCGTCGATATAATTAAGGATGTGAACCCCGTGTTTGCGCAGGGGAACAAGGGCTGCCTCGACGACTTTCGTGAAGACGCGAGGGGACAGAGCCAACCCGAAAGGGAGAACCGCGTACTGGTATGCCTGCCCCTCGAAAGCAAACCGAAGAAACGGTCTGTGTCGAGGTAAAATGGAGACATGAAAGTAGGCGTCCTTCAGGTCTATCGCTGCAAACCAATCCTGTGGCCGCACGCATTCGAAAATGCGTTTGGCCGTGAGCATCTTGAACGGCAGCCTGTGAAGGGAGCGGTTCAAGACGCGCAAGTCCAGGATTGGTCGTAACCCACCGGTCTTCTTGGGGGCAATGAAGTAGGGACTGTAAAACCCCGACCTCATCTCGGCTGGAGGGACAGCCTCGATTTCACCCTTCGCCAGCAAGGTAGCAACCTCCGCTCTCATGATCGGGGCATTGCCACCGACCATAGTAAAGCGGACTCCCCTGAAGCGGGGAGGAGACCGTGCGAACTGAATCGCATAGCCGAGCCTGATAGTTGGGTGACCCAACGGGACAGATTGGGGAGCTCTAACCAAGCCCCCAAAAACTGATCCAGTGGGATCATCCGAGCCACAGTCGTCCCCCCGAAGGGGCAGCGGAGCAGAGTGACCGGCACAGGTGAGGGTGGCATAGCGGCCCAGCACGCGTGCACAGTCATGCTCCGCGTCCTGACAGAGGAGACCAGGGAAGGACCAGCGTTCCACGGGGGTCTGCTCTGCCAGGGGTCTGGCGATAGAGGGGGACGAGAGTGGTGTGGTCCAGAGACGGCACGCACTGTCATCCACACCCTCAGAGACAGAGGGGAACGAGAGTGGCGAGGCTCGGGGGCTTCGCACACTGTCGTGCAGCTCTGTGTGCTCAGAGATGGGATGCAGCTCTTTTTAAAAAGATTCTCCCCCAGCCCTCCACCGGGGGAAGGAGTGGGCCTGCAACCACTCCCTGAAGAACTGCAAGCCATATCTGAGCTGCCCGTAACGGGAGCGCCGCATAGCCTGGCGTACAGCGGGGCTGCGGGGCTGGTACGGGCTGGTACGGGCAGGGGCACCTCCCTGCGACCACCTCCACGGCCCGGCCCGGTGCTGCTGGGGCCGGGCGGGAGGGGGTGGAAGTCGCAGGAGGGCGCATTCGACGGCAAGCGGACTGAAGCGTCTGAGCCGCCGGCTGATTGGCAGCAGAAGCCGCAGGGTCAGAAAAAAAGCCACAGTCCACTTCTGGGCGGCCGAGAACTGTTGGGCAGAGTTCTCGACCGCGCCGCCGAAGAGGCCAGCCTGGGATATGGGGAAGTTGAGGAAACTGGTTCACTCAGCCTCGCGCACATCAACCAGGTTAAGCCAGAAATGTCTGACCACACATGTGGACATCACCTGACTCAGGGAGCGTGCGGTCACCTTCGTCGCTCGTAGAGCAAGGTCGGTGACGGCAGGCAGCTCAAGGATGAGCCCTGAATCAGCCCTACCCTCGTGCATGTCACTGAACACCCAGAAGGATGGCAATAACACACAGTGAGGTGGCAGCCTGCCCCGCAGCTCTATAGGTCCCCGCCACCGGAGTAGACAAGAACCTACAGGCATTGGAGGGGTGCCTAGGGCTGCCACACCAGGTGGAGGCGCTGTGGGGACACCTAAGTGTTGCCACAGAACACTCCACAGGGGGGAACCCCAGTGCACCGCAGACTGCGGCCTCTACGAGGGCAGAGAAGGCGGAAGAGGCCGCTGAGCAGTCGCGAAAAGTCAAAAGAAACTTCCACGATCTCATGGCCTCTTCATGCACATCCGGGTAGAAAGGATTTGGGTTCGCCACCCCCAAAAACCAATCATCAGCCTCAAGTGCTCGGGATATGGCAGAATTTTCCACACACACCCGAAACTCGTGGCAGCCCGGGAAAGCATAGCTGTGAACTCTGAATCAAACTCGCTATGCTAGCACATCCGAGGACAGCAGCACAGACGAGCCATCTCCAGAGGACTCCAGCTCACCTAAACATGATTTCATAAACATGATTTCATCAGCTGGTGGCCCGAATGAGAACGCGGGCCCGCGGGCGGGCCGGCGAACCCACTCGGGACCACGTGGGTTGCAACGTGAAAGACGGGGTGTGGACCGAGGAATTTTCGTCGGTTAGTTCCAGACCTGACGACTTAGTCACCCTGGCCACCAGCCGAAGTATTATCTCACGTGGAGAAAAATAGATCGGGTGGTGGATGAGGGGACTCTCACTCAAATGAGCTCACAGAGTCTCGACCATATACACTGCGATGGTCACGTTCCCACTGAGAGAACGTGACACACCCTCGCGCCCAACAGCTGAATCTATCAGAATACCGCACTCAGAAATACACGGGCAGATCGTCTTTAGAAAGACGCGTCTTTAAAAAGACGAGCCGCGTGCACGCTCTTTTAGTGAGAGGAAAAAAACTCTGCGGATGCTGAAGCGACCAGGGAGAGACACACAACCGGCAGACCACTGCTCAGATCGCAGGCAATATGAAACTCGCTGGATACCGCCGTCACACCAACATCAGAGAGTTCGCTCGTCTCGAAGAGATGTAGACACTGAGAATACTCAGGATTTGGCTTGTGGAGTGAAGAGATTCTCTTGGCTCCGAAGCGAAAGCATAGCTGCGTTTGCGTCCGCATCCTCCCTTTATACCCACGTGGTGAGGCGGGGATACTCTATGCAAATTCCGCAGACCCATGGCATTTTCTTGCCATTGGCTCGTTTTTTAATACTCGAAGAGGATTGGCTTCTAAGCGAATCCCCCATTCTCCGTCATCCGACGTAACTCGGAGTGACTACGAAAGGGAACTACTTTACCATCTTGAATGGATTTTTTTATTTTTTTTTTATTTTTGTTGCTGACCTTGAAACAATGCATTATGGGATTTCCTTCTTTGTGAAAAATACATGCTGCCTTTAGAATCTGGCCAAAAACTGTATCTGGCATGATAATTATTCTGCCTACTTTATACAACAGCCTTCCACCAGCTCACTAGGTTTTGGAACAAAGTTGCAAGTATTACTTAGAAATCCTATTTTGTGATTTTATTTTTATGGTTTTGACTGCTTTCATTTAACATTGTTTAACTGCTGTATTGTGTGTATTTTCTGAGAATCCTGACCTCATAGCTCTTTTCAATCTGCTCAAGGGAAAGCATTCAAGGTTCATGCTCAGAATTTGTCCATGCTTTTCCTGGAGGAAAAGTGACAGATAAAATGGTTGACTGAAATTTAATTTAGCTTCTTTTAAATAGTGTTGTGTGAATGAAACAGATGTTTTCAAAGCCATCGGCAGGGTTGGCAGCACTACACTGAAATATTATTTCTACACGGTGAACTTTTGAACATGTTTGACAGGACCAAAAGTCAGTGTGCTTGGAGTCTTAAGATAACACACTGCTTCCGTAGCATTGTACACAGACAGTGAATAGATTTTTTTCTATTCATCAGCCGCTTGAAAGCTGCTGAAAGATGCAATCAACAGTTCAACAAACTGTTTTGTTGTTATTGTTTGGCATGTGAAATCTTTTTATAGTCAATCTGGATATTATTTGAATGCCACCTACCTTAAACATTAGTGGTGGATGACTGAAGATCCCTGATATCAAACAATAAAACAGTCTAACTCTAGACGAGACTACAGTGTTTTAATAAATTCACAGCACATGTTCAAAGATTCAACACTGTAGATTCTCCATATCATGCCATGAGTGTTGAGCCAATACTAATGATGATAGGAAAAAAATGGTGAAGTGTAAAAACAAATCATTCAGTTATTTTGAAAGAAGCTTAAGATACTGTCTCCTGTGGTGCTCAGAGTTGCAGCTTTGCTTACACCCGACACACTCTCACTAAAATCAAGCACACTTCTCTCTCTACAGGAAGTCTACCGCATCATAAGAAAGCTTTCAAAAGCCATTAGAACAAAATTTGTGCTGCTGACACAACAGCGACATCACACAAGTAAATTCATGAGCTAAAATAATGAAATGTGTAGGAGAAGGTACATCAAATAGTGTCTAAAATTAACACTCACCAAGAGTAGATGTTACTAGCTAGATGGCGTGTTAATTTAGTATAGGAATTTTGACCTGATGCATGGTTGAACTTGCAAACAATTCATTTATATATTATATATTTTGCTCAGCTTTCATGTCTTGTTTTCTGTTTTAGGGGCAGTGTACACGACACCGTTTGTCCACTCATTTACACGACAATGTCATTTTGGGCACCTGAAAGCGCAAACTTTTGAAAACGGATTTCAAAGTGCAAGTTTTTTGAAAACAGTCTCTGTGTAAACAACAAAAACCTGAATCTCTGAAAACGATGACGTCCTGCACATGTGTATTATACGTGTCAATAGTGTTGGCTGCAGAATATATTAGTCGTTTTCGTGGATGCGTGTGAATGGGGAATGCTTTGACAATGGTGTCGTCTGTACGTGGAAAACTCAAAGTAAAATATTCTCCGATTTAAGGATATCTTTTTTTTTTTTTTTATATATATTGTAGCAGATACATTTTCTTAACTCGTCATTGACAGTTTTACCAACAAGTTTATTTCAAACCCTAATGAATTGGTCTATGATGAACAATTATGGATGTGTCATCATAAACAGTAGACTGACAGATTAATCCACACTTATAAGAAACTATATTTTCTACATAAGAAACCCTTGCTGATGGGAAGTGGCATGTAGATATGCTATAGCACATTATGCAGCAAGACTATAAAAAATCACGGGGGAAGGATTATTTGCCATAAAGTATAGCTTCCAGCAGGTTTTGCGTATAAAATATCTTCAGCATTTTTTTTTTTTCTCATTTGCTTAATATTATTTTCCCTTATGAGGAAAATGGTGTTTGGTGTTGGTGTTATATTAAAAGACTTCAAATCAGTTGTAACTGTTTAAACATCAGTGCATCACTACTATTCATCTTTATTCTTAAATGCTTTTCTGCTGTCAAATTTCAATTTCACACTTTAAAGTAGTCAATAATTAATTTCTAATGCGTGACTAATTTTGTAATTTCCTTATGAGTTATTGAGTAACCACTAAATATTGTCTCTGTAATGAAGGGAAGATAATGCTCTGCATTCAGATCTTCTGAATGAGTGTTAAGAAAAACTGTTGGGACGCAGTTACTTTATAGAATGTTTATAATTATAAATGCACAGTCAATGTTAGCCAGTGGTTCTCAGCTAGTGCACGGATCGTAAGTCTTTTCTGATTGGGCAACACGTTCTCACTCCCAACTAGTCACGTATGGATGCATGGTCAGCGCCGTTGGCGTCACTTTAAAAGCACAGGGTCCCCCGATAGCATTATTTTTCGACGTGCCGGGTACACTGTAAAACAAATCTGTAGAAATTGCAGTATTACTGGCAGCTGCTTGCCAGTAACTTACTGTAGTTTTAAATTGATGTTATTTACTGGCAACAGTTTGTTCAAAGTTAAATGAACATTAAACATTAACCAGTCTTTATCTTTACAGAATAAAACTAAAATAACAGCCTCATGCAAAGCATTAATGGGAACCAAAATCTGAAGGAAAAAAAAAAAACAGAAAAAGGTTGATGAAGATTTCTGGTTCCCAGAATGCGTTGCATTAGATTGTTATTTTATAGTTTTATTCTGTAAAGACAAAGACTTGTTCATGTTAATGTTCATTTAACTTTAAACAAACTGTTGCCAGTAAATATACATCCATTTAAATACAGTAAGTTACTGGCAAACAGCTGCATAACTACAGCAATTTTTTACAGTGTACTCCATTGCTTTCAGTTGTTTGCCTTCTGTGTCAGATCAAGTCCTTGTTACCATGCCTGTCTCCCATCTTGGAAACACCGGTTTGAATCTCGCTCAGAGCAGTGGGAGTAGAACCGGAGGTGTTACATTGGCGCTGTGCCCCGGATGGTTTAACCCCTACTTTAAAACGCCCTGTGCTTTAAAAAGTAACATCAAGGGGTCTTGACCAAGCGTCCATTTGTGACAAGTTGGGAGCGAGAATGTGTTGCAATGGGACATGGACAATAATATTTAGAATTCCAAATCGCAGAGTTCAGTGCTTCATAGAAATTAATCTGAGATAATCCATAAACTCATAACATTGTGTCCCTTATGGTTAAGTGAATTTGCAGCTGGTGAGATTATGCCACAATCAGCCAGTCGGCCCAGAGTGCAGAGACACACTGTTGTCCATCTGTCTTTTATAAAGTGTGTGATGTCTGTGATGCTGTCCAAAGAACTTCCCTGATCAATGTAAACATGATGTATTTTGTAGATGAAAAGCGAAGGAGTGCAATGTCAACAGACTCAGAATTTGTAGTTTTATCAATATATATTTTTTAAAAATGATCACAATTACCTGCCTTGAAATAAATATGTTTAATTGAAAAATTGATTGCATCCTGTTTTAATACATTAGGTTCCACTTTTAAAGATGAAGGGTGTTATATTTGCCCTATCCCGGTTTAATATGCAGAGACAACAATAACTAAGCCATTCGTCGGCTGATTTCCCCAAAGACGGTAAACACTGTGGTGCTGAAGTGCCATCAAAAGTCTGTTTGTTTTTAGCAAGGAGTCTGTGTAATTCCTGGAGAAAGCTATCCATTAGCATTCACATTCATCTATATGCAGTAGCAGTTGCTTGACTCCTGTAGATTTGTAATATATGTTTTGAAATGTTTGCTTTTGGACACTCAGTTCTACTGCCAGTTTTTTTGTTTTTTTTTGTAAGCCAATTGTGGCATTTTTTTATTTTGTCTGAATAATGGCACATGGGGAGCGTGGTTCTGTTTCCCTGCCTTCAGACGGACACACATAGATAAGCTCCAGCATTCACCAGCTTCACCATCTCTGTTCGAAATCTGCAATTGCAGTCATTCGTGGAAATATCAACTTTACGTGAGTTGTACTTCGGCACGGCACAGCGCGGATTAATCCAATGTTTGAGGAGAGTGCAGCTGTCAGTCACCGTGCCGATGTGGATACTGGCATTCAGAATCACAGATTATTATTTTTGGATATATGACCAACATTTTCACCGGAAAATGTCATCTGAACAATCAAGTAACATCCACTTTTGTTCTGGTTCTGACATTGCAGTAAATCACGCTGATTAAATCTAACAATCGCTTATCATATCACGTAAAACCGTGCAAATTATACTTTCTCAAATTGTTAATGTTAACAACGTCAGCATTGCGTGACCACATTTAATGTCCATCCGACATTTATCCTTGTTTTCGCATGTGTCCGGTTGCAGTCTCTTTTTTTCTATAGCCAGTCCGAAGTCGGAACGAAGTCTTTTGGATTTGGTGAATCTCGTTTGAATCTTTCTGGATCCGCCATCAAATTGATAAGTTTAATTATATCAAGTGCTGTGAGAAAAGGCTATAAATCTCCACCTCCAACATCCTCACGCACAATATAGCCTACTAGCCGAGACTCCTCCTTTATGTGTACAGATGTGACGTAATGACGCAAAGACATGCTCGAATCTCCCGCGGAAATACACCAGTACCACTGGAATTAAAAACATTATTACAAGCTTACCGCTTTGAATCGAGCTATGGCAAGCAGATAGTTTTGAACACTGGCTGGTTATGTATTTTCTCAAAAAATGTATTTTGGATCATTTTTAACTAAAAAAAATCTACGGACTGCAGCTTTAAGAAATGAAAACAAAATTACATTGTATTACATGTAATTATTAAATGCATTTAAAATTAGTGTCACACATGTGATTGTCAAAAGTATTTAACTTTTTTTCCATAACACTATTGCCCTTAGATTTATATTAAATTAACTAAAATAATATATTACACACAAATATTAAACAAATATACATTTTACACACACATTTGTGTTGACTGGGTGATCAATTGTTATTGATGCTCAATTACCATTTATTTAAAATAGAAATCTTTTGTAACATTAAAAATGTCATTACTATCACTTTTAAACAATTTAATGTGTCTTTTTTGAATAAAACTATTCGTTTTTTTTTTGTTAAATATTACTTACCCCGAAACTTTTCAATAGTAGTGCATCATGGCTTCCACAGAAATATTAAGCAATAAAAATAACATTTATTGTGAGCACCAAATCAGCATGTTATTATGATTTCTCAAGGAGTGTGAATACTTCATATTAGTTTGTTACATTTATATAGCGCTTTTCTGGGTACTCAAAGCGCTTTACATATGGAAGGGGGAATCTTCTTCTCAACCACCATTGTGCAGCATCCACCTGTATGATGCGACGGCAGCCATATTGTGCAAGAACGCCCACCACACACCAGCTTACTGGTGTAGAGGAGACAAGAGTAGTGAAGCCAATCAGTATATATGGGGATTATTAGGAGGCCATGATGGATGGAGGCCAATGGACAAATGTGGTCAGGAGAATGGGCTTAACCCCTACCCTACCCCCTAAACCCCTAATCCTGGGATTTTTAATGACCACAGAGAGTCTGGACCTCGGTTTAACGTCTCATCCGAAGGAAGGTGCTCTTTGACAGTATAGTGTCCCCATCACTATACTGGGGCATTAGGACCCACACAGACCCCAGGGTGAGCGCCCCCTGCTGGCCTCACTAACACCTCCTCCAGCAGCAACCTGGTATTCCCAGGAGGTGTCCCATCCAGGTACTGAGCAGGCTTAACCCTGCTTAGCTTCAGTGGGCAACCAGTCTTGGGCTACAGGGTGATATGGCTGCACTTTGATGACTGGAGTAATAGCTGCTGACATTTCAGCTTTGCTATTACGGGAATACATTGTATTTTGAAATGTATTAAAACAGAAAAGTTATTTTAAATTGTAATACTATTTCACAATACAAGCTGTTGTGGCTTTTTTCCTTCTTAACAAACATCATCACTGAGTAAGAGACACTCTGAGTCCAATTTAATAGTTTAAAAAGTATTTATTCTCTTGCAAGAGAGATCTTCGTCACCAATACACATTCGTGAGTCAGTGAGGAGAGATAAGGAGAAGCAGTGTCTGTCTTTTTTATATCTTGTGTCCTCCAAGGCCTTATTTCTGCCCTCCCCTCACAGGAGAGATATACTTTGTTTTTTCCTATTTCTCCCTGGCCCTGAGAGGTAAATGCCCCCTTAACCCTTTAGGCTATAACGTACAAATGCACTCAAGATGCCCCTTTGACCACCTGCTTTTCCTTACCTCCACTGACTCCCAACCACAGTAAATTATCAATCAAAGGCCCCCTCTCACTACATTCGTGAGAACAGATGAGGCCATCATTAGGAATCACTGAAATCAGAGCAATAAAGGAAAAATTCCATAACAAAGCCTACTGTGAAATTAATTTAGCTTTCGTGGGCATGAGGGACTTCTTTCTTTATTAAGATGCAAAATATAATTATGATGCTCTAAAAATATTTAATGAAATGAAACACTGCTGTCTTTATTTTGAAAACATCTGGACAAATCTGTCTTTTAGCTCATACCATGTTGTATGATTGTATGTTTTATATTTATTTATTTATTTCATTTTATTAGTTTGATTCACATGCTCAAATAATGAGTAAAAAATAGGGTCCCCTGCCTACAGTATGCAGATAAAAGAAAGGCGGAGAGATGGGATATACTGTGAAAGTGGAAGGTGGTTGTTAAGGGCCTGTGACAGGACTGATGTTCTTCTGTCATCGCTGCTATAGGCCACCACAACACATCCAAAAGCAGATAAATGCATCTGGAAAACACTCTTTTAGGGCCTGGACACACAATAGCTCACAATGACAGTGCACTGGCCGTCTGATTTTTTTTTTTTAATGCCCATTTTTCATGCTTTTCATGATGTTCAAGGCTTTTATCTCTCTTTTTCTTGAAAACATGCCTTTGAGACGAGAGGCATAATTCAGAACATTTTTATGCTCTCCATTCGCTTCTTTTTGTTGAATTCGCTCTCATTTTGAGAGGAGAGAAAAGGATTCCACAGTCAGAAAGAGGGGCGTAAAAGAGACCAACGGGCCACTAAATGAATACTCTCTACCTCAGGTTAATGCACTTCATTAGAGGTCCATTTTTTGCATGTTGTGCTTAATTTAACAGCCTGGCGGGCCTTGAGGGGAATTTATCTGACATTTTGTTAATGCCAAACCCTGCACAGGAAGCTTACACTGTGATTATGAGAACACTTGTAGTGTGTTTATGAGAGAGACAAGAAACGGAGTGTGAAAGAGGGGGGCTAGAAAGAAGCAAGATCAGCCTGCTAATGATGAGTTAAAGCCCAGGGATTTGACAGACAGGGTGGGGGAAGCTCAGATGGAGAGAGACTGCAGAACTCAAGACAAGAGAAAGGGAACAGCTTTTAAAGAGGCAGTAACACTAGTTCCCTTTCGTAGTCACTCCGAGTTACGTCGAATGTCGGAGAATGGGGGTTTCGCCAGAAAGCCTATCATCTTCGAGTATTATAAAACGAGCCAATGGCAATGAAGTGCCATGGGTCTCCGCGTGGGTATTTAAGGAGAGACACCTGCAACAGCAGATCATGTTTTCGCTTCGGAGCCAAGAGCATCTCTTCACTCCACAAGCCAAATCCTGAGAAATCAGTGACTTCATCTCTTCGAGACGAGCGAACTCTCCGGTGTTGGTGTTACGGCGGTATCCAGCGAGCTTCACATTGCCTGCGATCTGAGCAGTGGTCTGCCAGTCTGTGTGTTTCTCCCTGGTCGCCTCAGCATCGCAGAGTTTTTCCTCTCTAAAAGAGCTGCACGTGGCACGTCTTTTTAAAGATGTCTCACCCGTGTTCTTCTGGGTGCGGTCGATAATAATAATAATAATAAGTTTTATTTATATAGCGCCTTTCCAGAGCTCAAGGACGCTTTACAATAGACAAGCAACGATAAAGGCAGAGGACAAAGACAGCAGACAAAACAACAGCATGTAGATAGAGTGTAGGTACAGAAAATGAGAAGGTTAGGTAGGCAGCATCCAGCAGAAAATTACAGTACAACTTAGGAGTTATGACATTCAGCAAATAAGTGAGTTTTGAGCATGGATTTGAATTCAGAGATAGTGTTAACAGAACAGAGTGATCGGGGTAGAGAGTTCCATATTTTGGGTGCTACAACACTGAATCCTCTGCCCCCCATCGAAACAAGGCGATGCCGAGGGACGACGAGAAGGCTAGAGTCGGAGGATCGTAGAGAGCGAGTCGGTGCGTAGGGGTGAAGCAGATTACAGAGATAGGGGGGAGCCAAGCCGTGTAGAGATTTAAAAGTGAGAAGGAGAATTTTGAATTTAATACGGAAGCCACAGGAAGCCAGTGAAGATCATGCAAAATTGGGGTGATATGTGCAGAACGCTTGGTGTGGGTGAGTAATCTGGCAGCAGAGTTTTGAAAGTATTGCAATTTGGAAATGGAGCTAGCAGGAAGGCCGATAAAAAGTGCATTGCAATAATCGAGACGTGATGTGATAAATGCATGGATGACAGTTTCAGCGTCTGAGATACTGATGAAGGGACGGAGTTGAGCGATGCGGCGTAGATGAAAGAATGCTGATTTAGTGATAGAATTAATGTGAGAATGGAAAGATAGAGAGGAGTCAAAGATTACACCAAGACTTTTAACAGTGCTAAATGGTTTGATGTGAGAGCCAGCGAACTCACAGGTGAAGTTAGTAGGAATTTTGTTAGTGAGTGACGGAGGTCCGGTAAAAATAATCTCAGTTTTGTCCATGTCAAGTTTTAAAACATTTGAATGAAGCCAATCTTTTATTTCGTGCACACAAGCAGAGATTTTGTCAGTTGTGATAGATAGTAGGAATTTTGTTAGTGAGTGACGGAGGTCCGGTAAAAATAATCTCAGTTTTGTCCATGTCAAGTTTTAAAACATTTGAATGAAGCCAATCTTTTATTTCGTGCACACAAGCAGAGATTTTGTCAGTTGTGATAGATAGAGTCGATGTACAGGTAGTGTACATCGATATCTATCTTCCTTTGATGGGCACAATCGCTGCTTTGCGTGTCTGGGCTTAGAGCACGCTAAAGCAGCGCTTGTGGATGACTCATGTTCCTTCTGTGGGAACATGACCATCGCAACACTGAGGTCGAGACTCAATGATCTCATTCTAGAGAGAGTCCCCTCATCCACACCCCGATCTACCGCCTCCACGAGAGGTGGTACTTCGGCTGGTGGACAGGGTGACTTGAGGGTGACGGTGTGGAACAATCCGACGATGCGTCCTCGGACCACGCCCCTCTCTACAGTGTTGCAACCCGCGAGTGCTGCAGTGATTCAGGCGGGTCCGTCTATGGATGCCCCGCATGTTTTATTCGGCGATCCAGAGGAGGATTCAATGTCGATCGCGGCATCACAAGGCGGGCATGAGTCATCGGGAAGTGATGATGCGGCTGCGTTGCCTCCCTCGGGAGTGCCAGCGTTGCCCGTGTCAGATCCCGAGATTACGGCCATGCTTTCCCGGGCCGCCGTGAGCATCGGGCTTGAGTGGAATCCTCCGCCCTGCCCCAAGCGCTCGCGGTTGGATGATTGGTCTTTGGGTGCGACTCGTCTGCTCAGTCTCTGGGAAAGCACGACCTGATCATCAGGTTCCTGAGAGGAGCGAGGAGACTGAATCCTCCTCGCCCTCCTCTCGTTCCCTCTTCGGACCTCTCAGTGGTGTTAAATGCCCTGCAGAGGGCTCCCTTTGAGCCTCTGCAATCGGTTGAGCTTAAGTTACTGTCAATGAAGACAGCGCTCCTGGTTGCATTGGCCTCCATCAAGAGGGTAGGGGACCTGCACGCATTCTCCGTTGACGAAGCGTGCCTGGAATTCGGGCCGGGTCACTCTCACTTGATCCTGAGACCCCGGCCTGGATATGTGCCCAAGGTTCCCACCACTCCCCTCCGGGACCAGGTGGTGAACCTGCAAGCGCTGCCCCTGGAGAAGGCAGACCCAGCCTTGGCACTGCTCTGTCCAGTACGCGCTCTCCGTGCTTACGTAGACAGGACGCAGTGTTTCAGGACCTCAGACCAGCTCTTTGTCTGTTATGGTGGGAGACTGAAGGGAAAGGCTCTCTCAAAGCAGACGTTGTCTCACTGGATAGTGGACGCCATTGCTTTGGCTTACCAACAGCAAGGCCGACCGTGCCCCCTTGGTGTGACCGCCCACTCCACACGGAGTGTGGCTTCCTCTTGGGCTCTAGCGCATGGCGCCTCGCTGGCAGACATCTGCAGAGCTGCAGGCTGGGCGACACCCAACACATTCGCCAGATTCTATAATCTCCGAGTGGAGCCTGTGTCCTCTCGTGTACTCGCTTCAACCAGCTAGTAATGGACCCGCTCAGGTGTTTTCGCTTGCTCGCCATTCCACTCCACGGACTGGATACGTGCGATATTTCCTCAGGTGAGCCTTCCTCTCTGAAGCCCTGAGTTCCTCCAGCACTGTTGACGCTGGCGCCAGTGTCTATTGCCTGTGCGTCGGCTAGGTGCCTCCGTGTGCATGGTTCCTCCCCTGAGTAATCCCCCCACACGTGTATTTCCACTGTAAGCCTCATTGAGTATGTGTCTTTCCCTCAGCAAGCCACCTTGCCACTCCTGGAGTTGAAAGTTGCCACGGGCTGGTCACTCCAGTGTTCCTCCATATGAAGCCCCCTCGGGCCATATGTGTATTCTTAAGTCCTCCCTACGGGTAGGCGTGCTGCGGCATATTTCCCCTGAGATATGCTTCCCAGTGTACCTTGGTATTCCCGTGTAAGTAGGACTCCTTCGTCCGTGCCAATTCACGACAGGGAGGTCAGACTTCGCAGGGCACTGGAAGACAGCTGTGAAGGTGGCGTGATTACATGGGGACCATGTCATCCGTCATCCGACGTAACTCGGAGTGACTACGAAAGGGAATGTCTCGGTTACGGATGTAACCCTCGTTCTCTGAGTAGGGAACGGAGACGTTACGTCTCCCTGCCACTTCCGCTGTACCGCTGGGTAGACGCCTGAGTTCAGTCTCGGCTCCTCAGCGAAGACATGATCTGCTGTTGCAGGTGTCTCTCCTTAAATACCCACGCAATGGGGCAGAGATACGCTATGCAAATTCCGCAGACCCATGGCATTTCATTGCCATTTGCTCGTTTTATAATACTCGAAGATGATAGGCTTTCTGGCGAAACCCCCATTCTCCGTCATCCGACGTAACGTCTCCGTTCCCTACTCAGGGAACGAGGGTTACATCCGTAACCGAGACGATTTTAAGCATGCGCAATTAGTTTGGACACAGCAGTGAATATGGTAAAAATAGTAAATTAATAAAAAATAATCAGAATTTTAGATGAATAAATGATAGAATAATGCATGAATGTTTCAACAATCACATTATTACGTATTCGGGTATTTAGCGACCCGGATTTATATCTAACCCGGATCGACCTCTAACCGTATCTAAAAGTATAACAACTCTCCTGCTATTTTAATAACAATTACAAACTAATAAAAAAAAAAACATATACATTTTGGAACTTGGAAGGTTTCAATATGAGCAGATGCTTTTTACCATCATCACTGTCTTCATCAGAGCTCATTTCCTAGAATCTTGCTCATATTGGCAATGTCAATCATATTCTCAAAACTAGTGTTTTCAACGTCTTCAAAATCAATATTTTAATCACTGATCTTCACCAGATCCACCATCAAGTGACAGTGACACTAATATTTGATTGCGTTCAGTCCTTGTTCTGCAGTAAATCGCTGAGCCATTTCAAGATTTGTTGGTGATACTTGTGTATTCTTTTGTTTTCTGCCTGCAGTAATTGAGTGAAACATCACGTCATCATTGCATATCAGATATTACCACCATGAGGAATAAAGATGAATTGCAATCATAGAGTCATCAGAAATTAAATTATTGTTGTGCAAAAAAAATATTACACTATAACATAATTCGACCATATACAAATGTTTTTTTTTATTTTTTTTATTTTTTTTTTCATGTTATACTGTTTATTATGGATGTATATTTTAAAAAAATGAATGAGTGGGGGGGGGGGGGGGGGGGGGTAGTGAATGATGAAGTATGTGTTGAAGGGTTAAACACAGGTACAAGAAGGTTGCAGCAGACATGAAACAGGATCTTAGTGCAGCAGATTTATTCAAAAATAAACTCAAAACTTCATAAAACAGGATCTCAGATACAGGAACAGAACAACCAACTAACATAGAACTGACAAAGAACTGAAAGAAACACAATGCTTAAATAGACAGAAAACAGTTAGAAAACAATCAATTAGAAAACGAGACTAATTAATGAGACACACCTGAACTGAAACTCAAATCAAAACAGTAACCATGGAAACAAACAGGCAGGGGGCGGAAAAACACAGAAGAGAACTGGGCTGCGTTCAGCCCCGACAAAACGTTGCTCAACGTTTTTTAAACAGGAAACGGTGATGCGTTGAACACAGTGTTATGATGACGCAAGAGTTGCAACTATGGCAGCTGAGAAAGGCCATTCTTTGTGTTCTTTGTGAAGAATTTTCGGAGCCTGATGAAGTCGGTATAAATATGTTTAATACTACAAAATATACCCGATGTTACAGTTACTGCACTTGCCGCCCAGAACACAAGAGAACATCCCAATCGAGTGAAGGAATTTATGGAAACTGAAATGGAATCACACATCTTACCTAATTCAGACTAAAACACATCTATTTAGCCTCACATATTGACTTTATCTGTAGTTCATACTGTTTTAATACCCTGCATTTTCTTTCTTATTTTTAGTAAAAGCACTTAATTACCATTGTTTATTTCTATGCCAAATGTCATACACTTGCAATGAAGCTAAAAATATAAACAACTACATCAATATGTTGATATCCTATATTTTTACAATAAAACTTACGACAAACATGTATTTTAATATCCTCAGTTTTTGCGTAGGGGAGAGCGGGGCACAACCTAACACATTTTGGTTTTGGCTCAATTATTTAAAAAATAATTAAGTTAGATTCATCTTTTTTTTACACAAGCAACATACACATCTCTGCTACATATGAACACTTAAAGTTTTTTTCTAGGAGCTTCCATTTTCGTACAGTTGCACTGAAAGTGACAGAAGTGCAAATGTTACAACCTACCCCATATGCGGGGTTAATTGTAACAGACAGAGGGGTTAGTTGTAACACTTGTGTGTAACACACATAATTCAGTACTATTTTATCTGTATAGTTTGATATTGTTTGTGCATCTGTATAGATAGATATCCATACATCCATCCTTCATCCAATCATCCTTCTATTATGGATCAATATCATGGATAGAGACATAGAAAAGGGCTGCACAGTTTTGCAAGCAATACATAAATAAATAAATAAAATCATCAAATATTGTAATTGCAATTGAATTACATTTATGTGTGGCAGCTGCATGTAAAATTATTATTATTGATAATAATAACAGTAATAATAATAAAAACTTAATAAAAAATTTTAATAAAAAAATTAAAGGGTTTATTGCATTAAAACCAGGCTATATTTAAAAAAAGAAAAAGAAACAAGTGATCAATGCATAGTAAACTAAATAAATTTTTTTTAAAAATTCCAACATTGTTTGTGAAAGTCCAACAAAGTTAAATATATAAATAAATACTCAAACCTAGAAGTTGTGTGGCTCCCTGTTTTCATTTGATTATCATTGTACACTTGGCGGCTTGTTTGTAACACTGTGCTACATCTAACCCCGCTGTGTAAAACATATTTTAAGCCTAGCTAACAGTTGCTAGGAGTTGCTGACATGTTTCAAAACGGTGCTATGTTTTAGCCAACAAGACAGTTATTAAGGCAATATAAAGTTAGATTTGGTGACGTACACACCCAACTCAGAAACCGAAAAAAACCTATGATGAAAAAATTTACTTGCATGGTGTCAAAACACTCTTTGTCCAGCATCTTCATGAAATCTTATCAAAACTTTCCGCAAATTCGCGGGAGACCGTCTTCTGGCAGCGCGAGAAAAAGAGTGGAAACACAACCGGCTTGATCCCGACTAACTATGTAAAATGTCCGTGTTACATTTAACCCCGCGTTAGGTTGTGCCCCGCGCTCCCCTATACCGAGCTACATCGAACACATTTGTAAATTACTTTCCTTGAACCCATTGTGTGAGTTCACTTTAATACCATGTGCTTTATAGACATGTTGCTGCTGATTGGACTGCAGTTCTGACACACCCACCAAACAAGAGAAAACGTATCTTAAACCCTGTTGCACACCGGTGCACGCCGTTTCCAGGAAACATGACGTTCAACCCGGAAACCGTAGCAAAACGTTGCGTACCGTTTTGAACTTGAACGTGCCCCTGAACTACCGGCAATTGACCCTTTGCAGGGAGTTTGATTGACAGGCGATCTGTCCAATTATAATCCGCCATTTTTGTCCGACAAAGCAGTCAGAAGAGTTAGTAGTTAAACATTGGAGGATTTGGACTTGGAAAAAGGAGTGTAGTGACGTCTTTCCGCAGTTAAAACAACATTCCTTCTTATGTTCATTCATGTTTATTTGATGCTATAAATTAACTAGACGGAAGAGATGATCGGTTCACAAGCAGCTTTAACTGAGGCTCTACAGCGATATGTCAGACACATTAAAGAGCCACAAAATGGTATTTGTTGTTTAAATTTCTTTAAAAAATTACCAAATTTGAAAGTTGAGACTTAGTTTCATATCAAAAGTAACCTGGTCTGTCCTGTCTGTCAGCGCGTTGTCAGTGTCCTCTCTGCTCCGCGATGTATTTTTCTCTGTGTGAGAACATGGTGGGGCGTGAGAGCGGCGTAGCTTGTCGGACATAGCAACAGTAACTAAAGGGGGTGGGTCTTTGCGAACGGTCAATTGACAGATTAACCAAACACAGACAAGAACAGAAATCTAAACAAACTGACATCGTGACAGGTATAAGTAGCACTGGTCACAGCAAAAAAAAAAAAAAAATGTAGTTTGATGTCGAGATGCTGTCAAGCGGATTGAACAATTGCCCTGGAATTTTGCCACAACCCGAGTTTGAATGCAGTTTCCATTTTCCAATCAGACTATAGCGCATATGGACTACTTTATGGTTCTTGTTATATTGTAAATATGGTTATGATGCACAGCAGGGATGATTTAGCTGTAAAAAAACAAAACAAAAAACAACAACCGGCTGACACAACTAAAACTGATACACAACTTGCTAGATTGTTGCTCTTGCTCAGAAACATCATACACTACAAAAGCAAATAGCCTACTATATGTTGGGAAAATAAGTACTTGCCAAACGTAAATTATTGGGTAAATGTAAAAAATGGACAATATTTTTTTTTAGAATACTTTTTTTTTTTCACTTTTGTTTTCAGTTGTATTATTATTATTTTTTTATTGGCAGTCATATTTTCTGAATTTATTTATTTATTCAGTATATTAATTAGGTTCAACATTAAAAGATCTCTGTTTGTGTCACAAATGAAATTGAATACTGGATCATAATCTACTTATATAAAATAATATAATAATAAAAATAACTTTGTGTGTTTAAATACTGTGTATGTTTATTGCAATGTTGACCTTGTTTGTTGCTTTGGTAACCAAACAATGTATTGAATTACAGCAAATAAGATTTGAATTGGATAAAACATACCAGCTTGACTTTATAAAACTAAAGCAATCATGCGGTTTCCAATTTCCAGTGGATGGGCAAAACACCCCTTAGCCCTGAAAATATGACAAAATAGCAAGGCCTCCCATACTTGATTGCTTAATTTTAACATTTTATCATTTTAAGAGGTCTTTTTTTGTACACCTTCACTTCCATTGTATGAAGAAAAAAAGAAAAAAATGAAATATTCTGCCTAATTTCTTCTTTTGAGGTCCACAAAAGAAATAAAGCCATGGTAGCAGAATCTTCATATAGGGTGATTCCTTTAATGACTTCTGTTATTGGTTTGAGAGTGTTATAGGGCTTCAAACAATGCTGTCTGTATGATGACTTAATTTTTCAAAATCCAAGCTTAAGTCAGTTGGATTTTCTATTATTTATCATGTTATTATTGGAATAAATGTGCATCCTGGGGCTTTTTTATATTCAGACACAGCATCCAGCTTTACAGAATGTTTCGATTGAAATGGTCTGGATGCCGCATTAATCTGTGATTCATGTTTGATATTGACTAAAACTCCATCGATTACATTCCGCTCTAGACTGTGATCTCTATAGCTTCGCAAATGAGAGTCTGAAACATTCTCCATCACAATGAAAAGAAACTTTGTCATCTAAAATGAACTTTGGCAAATTAATTGGTTGTTTAGAGAATATAAAAAGGAATTTGCAAGAACCATGTTTGAAATAAGTTGTCTCAGCAGTCTCAATACATGATAATGTATTTACAGTAATGCAAAAGGGCAGATGGATATAAAAATGCTCAAACCGTTTTCACTCCCAAGGCGTCAAAAATCAATACATGGTCAAGCCTAGGCGTCGCTATGAACGAACAAGGAATTTACTCATTCAATTATTTGCATGCATCTGTAAAATGTAGACAAATTTAATATGCAGTTTTATCTGCCATTGTGTCTTAATATGCTTATCATAAAGTTAATAAGAATAATATGTTAAGTATTGTATACTGTTTCTATATATTATAACTGTATTACTGGTTTGTGTGTGTGTGTGTGTGTGTGTGTGTGTGTGTGCGTGTGTGTGTGTGTGTGTGTGTGTGTCAAAAACAGGCATAATTTAGTTTTTAATGACATGTTTTCCACATTGACTTCTGTTTGGTTACCGATATACTTCAAAATATCTTCTTTTGTCTTCAGCAGAATAAATAAATTCATACAGGTTTGGAACAACTTGAGTGAATGATGTATTTTCATTTTTGGGTGGACTATCCATTTGACTAATGCCGGGCGTACACCAAAGGATTTTCACAGTCCCAGACTAAAGACCGGCAGTCTTTAGGAATTTTACTGGAGTCTCGGCGCGCTCCCGTCGTCTCGATCGTTAAATGTGATGTGATAATCTGCAGTCGGCGACCCGATTTATGCCAGTCTTTCATATCAAACATGTTTGATATTATCGCAAGTCCTAGCATAGTCATAGTGACGTAAAACAATCACCAACCAATAAAATCGTTCTCAGAAAACCGGAAACAGGAAACAGGAAGCCATCAGTCACAACAAAGAAACATCTCGACGGACGTGGAAACACAACGAGCGCCAAGTACGCGAAAATGGACCGTGGATAAGGAGGAGCGTCTTGTCGAGCTTGTCATCCCATTAAATAGTCAACTCTTTATTAAGAAATGTTCACATAACAACATTCCTGGAAAAGAAAGTGATTTATTGTAATTAAACAATATAAATTAACATATTTTTACTCATCAAACCAAAAATATGCATAAAAATGCCTATTTTAATGAAATTTAGTTAAATCACTGGGTCCTTCAGTATTGTTAAAATTGTTATTACATGTTCGTATGTTGAAAAATAGACAGGCTTTCATGGTGTCCTATTTTTTTCACATGACTGTATGGTTGCCTTTATATAATTTAATAATAATGATCATTTATTATTATTATTATTATTTTTTATTATTATTATTTAATGATGATAATCACATAATTTGGACAGTGACTCCCACCCCCTGCAGAACACCATCACTGCACTGAGCAGCTCCTTTAGCGATAGACTCCTTCACACCGTTGGAAGGAGAGATATCGCAGGTCCTTCCTTCCTGCTGCAGTCAGACTGTTTCACACTAGCACTGCTCCTTGTAGACCACACACACACACACCAATGACTCAGTTTAATATTGTTCATATATTGTTTATTTATTGTATATATTGGTTATATTATTTTATTTTTTTTTTTATTTTTTTTTTTACTATCCACTGTGCTGCTGCAACACTGAGAATTTCCCCATTGTGGGAATGTAAGGTCTATCTTATCTTATATACCACCACCACTGTAGGCCTACCTTCAGAAATATTTTGGATCATACAACATAATGTGATACAGTAGCTAACTGTAGCTGCTTCTCCTCCATTTTTGTTAAATCACTGCTGAGCATGATGGGAGGAATTTGGTGGGAATAAAAAGCTAAAATAATCTAGTTGTAGTCTTGTAAATAGTGTCACTACAAGATTCAGTGTTTGTAAAATCTTTAGTCTGAGACTAAAAACTGTGAACCCAAGTCTTTAGATGTGAGCTGATAATCTTATAAAGTCTTTTCTAAATCTTTTCAAAGTCTTTAGGTGTACAGAAAGCATAAGTCTGAATCAAAATCTCTATATTTACAAGAAAGGATCAATCGAGATTTTTTACACTTAAGCCGGATCTGTATGTTCGTTTGGAAGCTAGTAAATTTACTTTATAAAGTTTAAATATGAATATATTTCTTACACAAACTCATCGTTTTGCTTCAGAGGGCCTTTATTAACCCCTCGGGGCCATTCTTTTATAATGGATGGATGTACTTTTTTGAGCTTCAATCTGATGGTTGCAATGGTTGCAATCCACTGCCATTATAATGCTGGAAGAGTCAGGGTCTTTGTTAATATAACTCTGATTGTATTCATCTGAAAGAAGAAAGTCATATACACCTAGGATGGCTTGAGAGTGAGTAAATCAGGGCTAATTTTAATTTTAAAGACCTACAGTATAACAACACAGGAGCAGAAAAGAGACGACAGTGTAAACAGAATGCAAATGCACATTGTAGAAGTCAGAAGTTTTAGAAGTGATTAGTTGATGATGGCAAAAAAAGTTTGCTTTTGAGTAATTTCAGACTTAAAATGACAATATGGGAGAGGAAATTAAACTCATCATGACAGTGCGTTTCTATAGATAGCTTGAGCTGGTGATATGGATGTAATTTAATGCATTTTAATGAATCACATTATTTTCCAGATGAAATGCACTGGAATGCTAATATACAATAATCAGACTTAACTTAAACGGATAGTTTACCCAAAAATGACAAGTTTGTCATAAAATAAGATAATTAACAATTAAGTCACCCCAAACCTGTATGACTTTAAAGGCCCGATATGCTTCTTCAAACAAATCAAAAAGCAAACTGGTGTGATGTCATTTTGAACAAAATTAAGTCATAACGTTTGGAGAAAAGTTTGCTTTGGCCGATAATGATTGATTGACAATAAATAGATTTACAATGGTAGTTTGAGGGTGTTTTCTAGCTGGAGCACACTTTTCTGGAAACTTCACTTTGCAAAGCTGTTTCGTTCTCTCGAAACAAACTCCGAACGATCTTTGTTTTTGCCTGATTTTGTTCAAAATTGTCACACCAGTTCATTCTTCGTTTCGCTTGAAGTATATCGAGGCATTTATATTTCCTAAAGCCATACAATAGATGTGTGACTAAAATTTACATTATCAACTGAAAAAATTCTCTTTTTTTTCTGTAAAACCCAGTAATCAGTGGGTTTCATGGGTTTGGGTAATAGAACTTAGATGGCTACTGAATGGTCACCATGTTGCAACAGATCTAGAAAACAACAGTGGAAAATCAAATCAATCATGCTAATCCTGGGTTACTCTGACAGCTACTGTTTATACATTGGCATTCCCCCCATAATTTTATGAGTAATTCATGGGGACAAAATATAAGGAACTACGTGTGGGTTACGTTGTGCCATTTTTATGTCATACATCCACATTTGCCATGCAGGAGGCAGCGTGGAAAACAGCAGGCACTTCCTGTGAACTCCAACTCGTCTGTGATCACCAGGGAGAAAGCATGCCAAGAAAGCCATGGGCAGGGCTGAATAGATGTTCCATGCAGGAGTTCCCATCCGGAACGGTCTGCGGAATCTATGCCTCGGCTACCATCATGTTTCTCGACACAAGAGCCATTTGCCACTTAATTGCACATTTGCAGGCTTCATGCTCACATTGGCTCTGGGTCCTTTGTGTCTTGCGCTCAGCACGGGTTGCAAAAGTCACTCAGAAGCCTGTAATTGTCACCTTTTTATCCTCCACGTCGCTTTAATGCAGCATCCCGTTCAGCTTTTTTTCAAATGTAGGGTATTATTTGAGGCATACTGCCATATGAGCACGTTCGAGAGCTTTATTGTTGTCTGAGAGTGCAGTATCACACCAACTGCTATCTTGTGTCTGTCTCACATGTGGCTGACAGCTCTAACTTTTCAAATCCTTTTAAGGTTCATGCATGCAGATTAATCTTACAGCCTTACAGCCTCATTAAAGACTCACTGATAACATGTCAGCATCAGACATCATGCTTGAAAATAATTTATGCACAAGAGTTACTTTAATAGTAACTTCAGTGGTTTGCAGAGTTCACAAAAGAGTCCTCTATTGATGATGTTAACGACGACTTTGTGCTTTGTGTTTTTTTTTTTTATACTTTTTGGAACTTTTCTGTGTGTTTGTTTTTCTTCATTGGACTATTTTTGGACCTTTTCCATTTTTTTGTTATTTTTCCAGTGGACTATTTTTGGACATTTTTGTGTGTGTACGTACTATTTAAAGAACTTAAGGTACACTGTAATATGTATTTTCATGGCGGCTCAAAGTATGGATATTTCCATATTTAATTGGCTCATGTCTGGTACACATTGTGTGATTGTGAGGTTTCCCAGGCGTAAGATGTCCAATCGCGATGATTTCTGTGGTAGTGGCTCTTAAACAGTGGTCCTACGTCGGACAGTGAGAGAGGTTCAAAGATGGCCGTTGTCACGGTTCTGGGACCAAAGATAGCCTGCGATCATTTTCTGACTGTGTCAGACATTTAGCATGATCATCTCACAGTGTGTTTGCTGCTACGACCTACGTATACTGACTAGCCAAAAAAAATGCAACATGAAATGGCGTATTGATCAACGCGACAGGGCACTAAATCTTAAAACTGCTTACCTCAAGGTCCATTTGCAAAATTGACATGCCAAGTTGGACTCTTTTTCCCTAGCCATGACTGCGTCCATATCCTCCTCTTTTTCGCTTTTTCCTCTATTTGTTTACCACTAGCGCATGCTGATGATGTTCATACTTACTTGCGTCGTAGCCTAGGATTCAATATGTGTCATCATTGTACATGATATTTACGATATCTACATGATCTTAATGATCTTACAGGATTGCCGAAATCACACCGTCTGTAGCAGGCATTAATATAATCAATTAAGGGGCTGGGATGTAGAATCCTTAAGATTGCTAATGCTGTTATTCAATTTCTTTCACTACATGTCACTATATTTTTGTACTCCCCCTGTGGTAAAGCGAATGAATTGCATTTACAGGTACATTTACAGTATAAAACACTTAGAAAAAGGAAAGCATAAATACAAAACAATAAATACAATAGTTAAAACGGTACTAGAGCATGGTGCTAGCAATGCCATGGTCATGTGTCAGATTCAGGGGAAGCAAGAACTGATCAAATGTAAAATGTGCACTTTGAATGCAATGGAAGTCATGTCTAATACGCATGGCTAATGCATTAATAAAAATACTTTATATACTAATTTAAATACTTGCAGCACAATTTCAGTGCATTTAGCTTGTTTAATTTGTTCGTTTGTCGCTGATTAATAAAAAACATGCAATGTTGTGTGGTGCAAAAAAAAAACTGTTTAATGAATTCAACACCTTAAAATTGTTAATGAACTTATGAAAATATGTCTTCATAAGCTTTTAAAAAGGTGAAAGCTTGTCTACTTTTAATTGGTTAAAATCTCCAGATTTTTTAGTCATAATAGTTATCACACTCACCAGATTCAGAGTACTAACCACATGCACCTGCTCCTCATTAGCAGGAGACAACAGACTACTTACCTGAGCTACTTCTCTCTCTGATCTCCCACGTTCATCTAGCAGTCTCACTCACTCACACTTTCTCTCACTTCCGGTGCGAGTTTTGGGCCTGAGTGGTGCTAAGTGCTGTGAGTGAAATTTTTCTGTCAATTTCTCTACGCTGCTTTTTTTGTTTGTTTGCTTTGTTTATTCTGGTTTTTTCGTTTTCTTATTGTTGTACCATATCTAGGGCCGTGTGCTATCCGTTTGTAGGAAACATGTCAGCCTAGCGGGTACAGGGTTTGTGCAGTAAAGGTGGCGTCTGTGGTGAGCATAGAGGACTGTTGCTTGGCTGGTGGGGAGGTGGTTGGACACTTAGGTGTTTTATCCGCTTCCAGGATGAATAATGTGTTAGTGTTTTTCTTTTTTTGGATAGCGTAGAAAAAGCTAATGAGTTGGTAGAGCGGGGAATTGTAATTAGTGGAGAATTTGTTTCAGTTCTTCCTCTTTCCTTGCCTGCCAAAAGAGTAACTCTATCTAATGTGCCACCTTTTGTGAGTGACGAGATTCTAACGCAAGCGTTGTCACGTTATGGTAAGTTGGTGTCTCCAAAGATACCGATTCCATTTGCTATTTTATTTGAACAAGTTGCTATCAACTTGTTCAACCTTACAAAATTGCTGTACGGAAGAGTTACTGTTCGTAGGTGGTGATTTTAATTGCACTGAACTTGATAGAGACAGAAATCATGTTGAACCTCACATGGCCTCACGTAAACATCACTTAATTGAAAAATATGAATTGTGTGATGTTTGGAGAGCTCTGAATGGAAATGAAAGACAGTATACATGGGCTCATACACGTGTTAATAATTTAGCTTTAGCTAGATTAGACAGATTGTATTTTTTTTAAGCATCAGTTGAACATGTTTAACAAATGCTATATCACACCATTATCGTTTTCTGATCACCATCTGGTGAGTTGTAAATTTATTTTAAATACTGTGAAATTTAAAAGTGCATACTGGCACTTTAAAACGAATCTTTTAAGGGGGATCTATTATGCCCCTTTTCACAAGATGTAAAACAAATATTTGATGTCCCCAGAGTGTGTATGTGAAGTCTAAGCTCAAAATACCCCACAGATAATTTATTATAGCATTTTAAAATTGCCAAATTTGGGCTTGTGCAAAAACACACCGTTTTATTGGGTTTCCCTTTAAATGAGCTGCTGCACCCGCCCCACTTTTCCAACGAGAGAGGTCCTCTGTATCAGTATCATGTAATACATAAACATACCTGAACTACTGTAGCAAACATGAAACGTCTTCATTGATAACTGAGTACCAACAGATTTGGTCAGCGGTTTTGCGTCTGTCTGACAAGCAATATCTCTTGTTTGGCTGCTCTGTTCTGATATGCTATCCTTTACAAATAAAGATTCCACTACCAGCACGATAAAAAAATAGCTGGACGGACTCATGGTGCTATCATGGTGCTATCACATGCTATCACAAAGTTTATAAGTCTAACATGTTATTATGAGCTTGGCAAATTCAAAGGCAATTTGGAAAACAAATGCGTAATACTTACTTCTAGATGTGTAGCTCGATCACGAACAGCACTGCTACATCCTTCAGGAGCAACTTTTTAGTAAATAAATAGAGCTATGTGGATTAATACATCCAGCTACACAACACCGACAACGCTTGGGAGACATTCTCGTCAGTGCAGCAATGGCGGATGTGTACAACTCTCAACTCGCTGTGTGTGAACTCGATCAGGGCGGTTCTATGTTAAAACGTACTCGGTTACCTCGGTTCTCTCTAGAGAGGAAACGAGTATTGCGTACGTTTAGCTTACGCTACGGGTAAAGTTCATCTTTGCTCGTTTGCTCGAGAAGCTGCGCTAACAGATAGCGCGTGAAAGTCCCCCACACGTTTAACTGATGACAGAGTCAAAAGAAAAAGGTTTTTGAGCGAGAGGTATTTTAGATTCGTTGAATCTAATGGTTCGAAGGGATGCATCTTTAGGGCCACGGAGAGATCCCAAATGGGAGCCGAAGGTGGGCGCGGAGGGTTCATCCTTCTGGCTACTCTTAAGAAGCGGATGACCAGCTCGTTCCTTCCTAGCGACTGGCCTTGCTTCGACTCAGCGAAGGCTGCAATGGCCGCCACATATACTTTGAGCGTGGATGGGGACCTACCCTTATCCAGCAGCTCTTGAAGGAAACTGAGCACCTGCGAAAACTAACCCGTTCTGGGGTCCAGATTTTTGTCGGTGCACATTTGGAGAACACAGACCATTTAGACGCATATAGCCGTCTCGTAGAAGGGGCTCTAGATTGCGTGATCGTGTTCATAACTCCTTCTGGCAGGATAACGGGTATCCGTTGATCAACCACACGTGCAGAGACCAGCGCTCTGGGTGGGGATGCCAGATTGAGCCGCAGGCTTGAGAGAGGAGGTCCCTCCTCACCGGAATCGGCCACGGGGCTGTGCGTGACAGGCGTGTTAGTTCCGGGAACCAGGTTTGGTTCTTCCATCGCGAGGCTATGAGGAGCACCGAGCTGTGCGATTCTCTTGATTACCTGTGGTAACATAGAGATCGGAGGGAAGGCATATAGCGGGCGGCTGGGCCAGAGTTGGGCCAGCGCATCCTCGTTCCTTGAAAAGAACACTGGGCAATGAGCGTTGTCCTTTGACGCGAATAGGTCGACTTCCGCTCTGCCAAAGAGGCGCCATAACAGCTGGACTGTTTGGGGGTGTAAAGACCACTCCCGGGGGGAATATTGTCCCTGGACAATCTGTCCAGTCCTTCGTTCAGGATCCCTGGCACGTGCGTCTCTCTCAGCGAGCGCAGGAAGCACTGGGTCTAAACGAGGAGGCGTTCTGCCAGATCGCAGAGGCTCCTGGATCTGACACCGCCCTGGCGGTTCACGTAGGACACAACCGACATGTTGTCCGAGCGGACTAGAACGTGTTGGTCCTGTATGAACTGGAGGAAGCGCTTCAGCGCGTTCTCTACCGCCAGCATCTCCAGACAGTTTATGTGAAGGCGTTTCTCTCGGTCTGACCACAGGCCAAAGACCGGTCTGCCCTCGAAAAGGCCGCCCCAACCTGAGTTGGAGGCGTCTGTCGAGATGATTTTCCGGTAGGAAATCGCTCCCATTGTCATCCCCTGCTGGTACCAATTGGCCGCTAACCAGGGCTGCAGAGCTGAAATGCAGCTCTGAGATATCCTGATCCGCTTGTAGCCACGCGTCCACCCCTGACGGGGTACGCGGGCGTTTAACCAGCGTTGTAGCGGGCGCATGCACAGTAAGCCCAGCTGAAGCACTGCTATAGCTGAGGCCATACAGCCCAGCATCCTCTGAAATTTTTTCAGGGAGGCGGTTCTGACCTTCTGGAAAGATGCGGCTAGGTGTCGAACACGGCGCGCGCGCTCTGTCGACAGCTGAACCTTCATAGCCACGGAGTCCAGTTCTATCCCTAAAAAGGAGATTGACTGGCTGGGCCGTACTGAGCTCTTGTGTATGTGTATACTTTGTTTTTTCCTATTTCTCCCTGGCCCTGAGAGGTAAATGCCCCCTTAACCCTTTAGGCTATAACGTACAAATGCACTCAAGATGACCCCTTGACCACCTGCTTTTCCTTACCTCCACTGACTCCCAACCACAGTAAATTATCAATCAAAGGCCCCCTCTCACTACATTCGTGAGAACAGATGAGGCCATCATTAGGAATCACTGAAATCAGAGCAATAAAAGAAATTCCATAACAAAACACATGTTAATGCTCAGTAGTACACGCATATGGTTATTTAATGTATTTGCATTTTACTAAAATGGAAATTGGACTGAAATTCATTTTCTATGGGCATATATGCGGCTGAAACAGGTAGTGCATTCAAATTTTTTCAACATTAACATTTTAATATAACGTTATAGTGATGGCCTTGAGAAAACATGTTTTTTTAAGGAGGTGGTAGTGCACTATAAGACCCTGTGGCGCGGCCTAAGCTTTTGTCCTTAATGGGATTTTTTTCCTTGCATTACTTTTACTTTTATACTTTAAGTAGTTTTGAAACCAGTTACTTTTACACTTTTACTTTAGTAAAAAGCTTGAATTGATACTTCAACTTCTACAGAAGTCTTTTTAAACCCTAGTATCTATACTTCTACTTGAGTAACGAATGTGAATACTTTTGACACCTCTGCCCATATGAGAGTGTTTTAGCCATGTGACAGAGCGAGCAGAGGATGGGCGTGAACACAAGGTTGTGGGCACGATACCTGCATCTCGGCATTTGCCAGCTTTAAGAGAGTGGGCTCTGCGAGTGTGAGAGACACGGGGGGTACTGTGCTTGTGTGTAGGGGTGAACACTGAGACGTGGGCACTTTTTCTACACTTGAAACACCAACGGCATAAGCCGGATACCAGACATTACACTCTTCTGAGATTTCTCTGGGCTGCCGTAAAAACGGCGGTTGTGTGCAGGCAAGCGGGTAACATTACCGACTCGTTGGCTGCCAAATACTCCACTGCAGTAGCCCTTTCCAGGGGGACTGACATGGTGAGATAGTTTGACGGCGGTCCGGCCGCGGCTTTAAACAGTGCTTTCTGTACGCAAGAAAAACTGTCCGCGAGCTCAGAGAGGAGGGCCGCATAAATTTTATCTGCTACCAGAGCCGGAATTCGAACACGGGTCTCTGGCGCGAAAGCTTAGGGTTTCGCCAGTGAGCTACAGGGGAAACGACGTAACCTAAAGTTAGCGCGAGCAGATAAGAAAGCGTCATCACATCGTTGTGTCGGCGGGAAAGGAGAGAGAAATGCTCGAGGGAGTCGTTCCGGCGAGCGTTTGAGTGCCACATCAGGCTCCGGCAGTCTCTGCGCACGGCGCTTCTTGCGCGGTCCAGCAGATGGTGGAGTGACAGCTTTGCCGTTAAGAGGTCTAGATGAGCCCGCAGGGTCGACATAGTTCCTCACAGTGAACGCAGCCTCCCGACGTGCGGGGGCTGCGTGGTCCGGGTCCAGGCAGAGAGCAAAAAACACATGGTGGTCTCCGACGCTGAGCGGGGCTCGGCACGAGCCACAGGACGTGCGAGGCATTCTTACAAGAGTGCTTGCGCTCTTTTAGAAAAGTGTGTGTCACAGCGGCGAACACACACACACAGTAAATACAGTGAAAAAGAGCTGTAAAGGATATTGTCTCCGGATAGCGTTGCTGGCACGGAAGGCTGAAGGCGGCGAGAAGTCGACCGGCTTCCTCAGGCGCTTTCCTTTGCTGGCAGTCGCTGGATTCGACGGCGGCGGCTTCTCTCGGATCCTGCGGTATGAAGAGCTTCGCTGAAGAGATGAAAAATCAGGGAAGCAGCCTCTGAGCCCCGCTTTTATACGCTAAGCCACATCCCTTTGCACGGGCTGTGACGCGTAGTGGGCGATGTCACTAAAGCCGCATTCTGAAAACGGGTCGTTGGGAGACACTGCTTATGATTTATGGGGATTTTTAAAAAAAAGGAGTGGGTGGATTTTTATCACTGTAGGGTGGTTGTGTACATACTGCCAACACACATTTATGTCCAAACACCATGCAAAATTGAATTTTGCATAATAGGTCCCCTTTTAAATAAGTTTTTCATTGTCTTTTTAAGCTCTTTCCAAAGAACTCAAAAGATTCTAAAACTTCTTTTAATTCCTTACAACAATGGTGTGATTATGGCAAGGTACAAATAAAACAGTTTACACAACAATACACTCGAAATGTCATGAAAGATATAACCCGCTCATTAAAAGTTCTTGAAAAACAAATAATGGATTTAGCCTACAGAAATTGACTCAAACCTCAAGTGGTAATATTTATTTAGAAACCTTTTTAAGAAAAAAAGCTGAACTCAAAGAATGAATAGATTATAAAACACAAGGGGCATTGGTCCGTGCGTAATCTTTGAATATTGATCAGATGGATGCACCTTCCAAGTATTTTTTTTTTAGCCATGAAAGAAAAAATGGGCAAAAGCGCATAGTTCAAGCCTTACGTTCTGAGGATGGTAATTTATTATCTAATCCTAGAGAGGTTCGTGAGAAAGCAATGCGTTTTTACCAGTCCCTGTATAGGAGTGCGTGTATGCTGGAAAATGGAGAAAGTTTTTGTTTTTTTTGGAAAACTTACCCAAAATCTCAGAGGAATCCAACAACGAACTGGAGACTTCCCTAACTTTAGGAGAACTCCATGGAGCACTCCAGGGTATGGAGTCTGGAAACACTCATGGTATTGATGGGATTCCGGTTGAGTTTCTGAAAACTTTTTGGATTGAGACTGGAGTTGACCTGCTAGAGGTGCTCAACGACAGCTTGCTGAAGGGTGGGTTGCTGTTGAGGCGCCAAAGAGCAGTGGTTACTCTTCTGCCAAAAAAAAGGAGATCTCACTGAGATTAAAAACTGGAGGCCGGTCTCCCTCTTATGCAGTGATTATGAATTACTTTCAAAAACATTGGCAAATAGATTGGCTAAAGTAATGGGACAGCTGATCCATGGTTATCAGTCTTATTGTGTGCCTAGAAGATAAATTATTGACAACATTTCGTTGATCAGGAAAATTATACGGGTTTCTAGATTATTTAATATCAATTGCGGGTTGTTGTCACTAGATCAAGAAAAAGCATTTGATCGAGTTGACCATTCATCTTTACAGAATACCTTGGAAGCCTTTGGTTAAATTTTTTTAGGTATGGTAAAAAATCTTTATAGTGACATTGAAAGTGTAATTAAAATTAATGGTGTTTTATGCGCTCCATTCAAGGTTACTAGAGGAATCAGACAAGGATGTTCGTTGTCAGGAATGTTACTCTCTTGCAATTGAACCGCTACTCCAACAAATTAGGAAGAGTTTGGACGGGCTAAAAATACTACATTGTGATTTCAGTTTTTGTTTATCAGCATATGCTGACGATCTTATAATTTTAATCAATAGATAAAGTGATATACATGTTTTATCAAAATTATTAGAAAATTTTGAAAAATGCTCCTCAGCAAAGGTAAATAGGAAAAAAAGTGATGCCTTTTTATTAGGAGCTTGGAATGATGGAAAACCAACTCTTCCCGAAGGTTTATGTTGGAATAGATGGGGTTTAAGATATCTTGGGGTGTTTTGGGGAGATGATAATGTTCTACCTAAAATGTCCTAGAGGTAGAACACTTATTGTCAATAATGAGATGGCGGAAGATGGCGGAAATTCAAGTGGTATTCGTTGATTTCTTTTGGGATAAACTTCATTCGATTCCACAGAGCATATTGTATCTACCTAAAGAAGAAGGTGGTCAAGGGTTAATTCATCTACAAAGCAGAAATGCAACTTTTCGGTTAGTTTTTCTACAAAGACTTCTCGATGGACCAGTGAATGTAAGCTAGAAGGCTATTAGTTGCGCTTTACTACGAACCGTTGGAGGTTTTTCCCTGGATAAATCCCTTTTTTTGATGGATCCCAAAAGTCTGAACCTCTCACAGTTGTCTCCTTTTTATCAGAACCTTTTTAAAGTTTGGAGTTTTTTTTTTCACATCCAAAAGACTGAAAATGTCCATTCCATTTACTGGCTATTAAAAGAACCTATGATTGGACTGGACATTTCTTCTTCCACTTTTCTACAGGGATTCAGCAAAGTGCTACACAACTCAGGAGTGGTTGTGTTAAGTCAATTAGTGACTTTAACAGGACCGCATTTTAAGGACATAGAGGCTGTTACAAAAAAAAAAAAACTGGGACTAAGATCTATTCGCTCGATCACTCGTTTTGTAAACAAGCTAATGGAAACCTTTACAATTGAAGAAAATTTGATCTTGGCGGACTCAGCCGAATTTTGAAGAGTGTTCAGGTATTTTATTAAAACAAGAAAAAATCCTTTCAGTTGATTTTTTTTTTTCTGTAAAGAAAAAGACCAGTATAAAATGTGTTCTTATCCTTAACAAAAAAATTCTTGACAAAAGAATTGATACCCCATGGCGTTCAGTTTTTAAATTATGCAATGATGTAAAACGATACTCGGTTACTAACGTAACCTCGGTTCTCTCTAGAGAGGGAACGAGTATTGCGTAAGTTTAGCTTACGCTACGGGAAAGATTCATCTTCTCGAGATATTGAAGCCAAAAAATTATCCTTAATTTTGTATTCATTGTCAACGCAGTGCAGCAGCTAGCAGACCTAGAGCAGGCCATCTCGCGTGCTTATTGGCTGCCCTGCTGGCATCTGCTGCAGCCTACCAGTGAGCCCCGCGTGACGTCACGCCCAATGAAGGGCGCTCGCGCCTTCATAGCGTCACAGCCCGCCAGAATGGGCGTGGCTTAGCGTATAAAAGAAGGGGCTGTAGGCTGACTTCCCTGGTTTTTCGACAACTGAAGCGAAGTCGCTCGTGGCGCGAGCACGGCCGGTTACGCAATACTCGTTCCCTCTCTAGAGAGAACCGAGGTTACGTTAGTAACCGAGTATCGTTCTCTTACGAGAGGTTCTCTCGTATTGCGTAAGTTTAGCTTACGCTACGGGAACACTTTGTCAACGCCGTGCGCGCCAAGCATCCACCATGAGACCCCGAACTTTCAGGGGAACCCTGTAAGGTGGAGAATAAGGTGGCCAGCCACGCGGGCCATCACTTGTACATACGCACACATAGGGAATACAGAGCAGCGCGCCGGTCTGTATAGGCACATGGCACATACCCTACTTAGTGCAGCTCAACCAGGAGAGCTGAGTCATGTGAGAGTGATCTGAGCAGGATGTCTGGGCAGAATACACCTCCCTTTTAATTGACAACAGTTTAGCCTGCAAGGCAGGAACTTCTAGGTTATAAAACCTGACAGAGGTAGACGGGGAGCTCCAGCCCGCCGCTACACAAATGTCATGGATAGAAAGTCCACTGGACCATGCCCACGAAGAGGCCACGCCTCTCGTGGAATGAGCCCTGATGCCCAGAGGGCATTGCAGACCTTTTGACGCGTAAGCGGCTGCTATAGCGTCCACTATCCATCTGGACAGGCTCTGTTTCGAGGAGGCGAGACCCTTGGTGCGCCCACCGAACGAAACAAGCAGCTGTTCCGAACGCCTGAATAAGGCGGAGCGCGTAATGTAAAACCTCAGTACTCTGACAGGGCAGAGGAGGTTCACATCACTTTCGCTGTCAGATGCTGGCAGAGCTGACAACGAGATAACTTGCGCTCTGAACGGAGTGCCCATCACTTTAGGAACGTAGCCATGTCTAGGTCTGAGGATGACTTAGAGTCATACGGCCCGAACTCAAGACACGATGCGCTGACAGACAGCGCATGCAGGTCCCCCACACGTTTTACTGACGACAGTGCAGTCAGAAAGACGGTTTCAGTGATAGATATTTCAACCCCACGGAGTTTAGTGGTTCGAAGGGAAAAGCTTTCAGGGCCTCTAGGACCAGTGAAAGATCCCACATGGGAACCGACGGGGGGCGCGGCGGGTTCATCCTCCTAGCTCCTCTAAGGAAGCGGATGACCAACTCATGTCTTCCTAATGACTGGCCGTGCGTCGATTCTGCGAACGCTGCCACGGCCGCCACGTATACTTCGAGTGTGGATGGGGACCTTCCCTTATCCAACAGCTCTTGTAGGAAGGAGAACAGATGCGCCACCCCGCATGTCCGCGGGTCCAGACCTCTGTCCGTGCACCATCCAGAGAACACCGACCATTTAGACGCGTAGAGCCTTCTCGTGGAAGGGGCTCTAGACTGCGCGATCGTGTTCATTACTCCTTCTGGCAGGGCAACGAGTACCCGTTGATCAACCATGCGTGCAGAGACCAGCGCTCTGGATGGGGATGCCAGATCGTGCCGCGAGCCTGAGAGAGGAGATCTGTCCTCACCGGAATAGGCCACGGAGCTGTATGTGACAGCCGTGCTAGCTCCGGGAACCAAATCTGATTCTCCCAACGCGGGGCTATGAGGAGCACCGAGTGGCGCGTTTCCCTGATTCTCTTGATCACCTGTGGTAACAGAGAGACCGGAGGGAAAGCATATAGCCGGAGGCTGGGCCAAACCTGGGCCAGCGCGTCCTCGTCCTTCGAGAAGAACGTCGGGCATTGAGCGTTGTCTTTTGACGCAAATAGGTCGACTTCCGCCCTGCCGAATAGGCGCCACAGCTTCTGGACCGCTTGGGGGCCCAGGGACCATTCCCCTGGGGGAACGTTGTCCCTGGACAGTTTGTCTGGACCGTCGTTCAAATGGCTAGGCACATGCGCCGCCCTCAGCGAGGGCAGGTGCATCTGCGACCAAATAAGGAGGCGTTCCGTCAGATTGCAGAGATTTCTGGATCTGACACCGCCCTGACGGTTTACATAGGATACCACAGACATGTTGTCCGAGCGGACAATAACATGTTGGCCCTGTATGAACGGGAGGAAGGGTTTCAGCGCATTCTCGACCGCTATCATCTCCAGACAGTTTATGTGAAAACACCTCTCTTGGTCTGACCACTGGCCGAAGACCGGTCTGCCCTCGAACAGCGCGCCCCAACCCCAGTTGGACGCGTCTGTCGAAATGACTTTCCGATAAGAGATGGTTCCCATCCTCACTCCCAGCTGGTACCAGTCGGCCACTAACCAGGGCTGCAGAGCCGCTATGCAGGTCTGAGTCACTCCGATTTTCTGACCGCCAGAAACCCAAGCTCGGTGGGACGGGCGAGCATTCAACCAGCGTTGGAGCGGGCGCATGCGCAGTAGGCCCAGCTGGAGCACCGCTGCAGCTGATGCCATACAGCCCAGCATCCTTTAAAATGTTTCCAAAGGGAGAAAGCTGTCCTTCTGGAAAAACGCGGCTAGGTGGCGAACACGGAGCGCGCGCCGTGCCGATAGACGAGCCGACATAGGTCACCGAGTCCAGTTCTATTCCTAAAAAGGAAATTGACTGGCTGGGTTGCAATGAGCTCTTGGTCCAGTTGACCATGAGACCCAAGCTTTCCAGGTGACTGCGAAGCACTGTTCTGACAGGCCGAACGGCAGGACGGTTTATTGATATACCTGACCGTCGAAGGCAAATCTCAAAATTTGCCTGTGACGGGGTATTATCTGAACCTGAAAATAGGCATCCTTCAGATCTAGAGAAATAAACCAGTCCCTCGGGCGAACGTGCGCGAGGTTTTTCCTGGTCGTAAGCATTTTGAACAGTCTTTTCACAAGCGCTTTGTTCAAATGTCTCAGATCTAGGATAGGTCTGAAGGCTCCGTCCTTCTTGGGTACGAGAAAATAACGGCTGTAAAAGCCTGACTCGCTCAGAGAAGGCGGCACCTTTTCTATAGCCCCTTTGCACAGCAGCTTTGCTATTTCTGCGTGAAGTAGGTGTGCTACTTCCGCATTCACTATCGTCGCGGTCCGGGCTCGAAAGCGCTGGGGACGGCAAATGAATTGAAGTGTATAGCCCTGCTTATTGTGCTCAGAACCCATTCTGAAATCCCTGGGATAGTTTCCCACGCAGCTATGTGAGCCGCTAGGGGGCGAATGGCCTCCGGGTTCAGATCGCCGCCATTTGCGGGCTTGTGAAACTGAGCCGGAGCCGAAAGCGCGGCGCGCGCGCTCTCGGTTCTGGGCAATGGCTTCTCGCTGAAAGCCGAGACCGTCTGATTTATGTGAGGTGTCCCAATCATAAGGGATGGGGAGCATTTTATTCTCACTTTTTGACGCGCCAGCAGCGCTTCGGGTGGAAAAGCTTTCTGTAAGCGTGAGCGCGTGTGCGCGGGCACGAGACTTACAAGTGTATTTGACGCCCCGATCATAACGGATGGGGAGCGTCTTATCAATGCCCTGCGTTTTGTGATAACATTTAAACGCGCGGGCGGCGCCCGGGGGGAGGTGTGTGTCAGTAAGCGTGAACGCTCTCCGGCGGGCACGAGACTTACATTCATAACCGGTTTTATTGACCGTGTAACAGAGCGGGCAGATAGTGGGCACAGACCTGTGGACACACTCCTTATATTCAACACTCGAGCAGCCTTTCTGCACTTTCTGAGAGTGTGCTCTGTGAGTGACACGAGATTTGATGTGCTTGTGTGTAGGAGTGAACACTGGGGCGTGGGCACTTTCACTACACTTAAAACACCAACGGCGTGAGCCGGACCAGACATTATACTCTTTTGAGATTTTCTCTGGGTCGCCGTGAAGACGGCGTATATGTGTGCAGGCGAGAGGGCAAATGAGCCGGCTCGTTGGCTGCTAAATGGACCACTGCAGTAGCCTGATTGAAGGGGACTGACAGGGAAATAAACTTGAATACGGCGGCTCGCTGAGGAGAGCCGCGTAAATTTTATCTGCTGCGGGAGCCGGAATCAAACACGGGTCTCCGGGGCAAAAGCTTAAGGTTTAGCCCCTGAGCCACAGGGGAAACAACATAAGCTTTAGTTGGCGCGATCAGATAAAAGAGAGAGCGTCATCACAGTTTTCGTGTGCGTGTCGGCATTGTCTGCAGGCGTGCGTGTTATAACAGGCTCTCTACTGCAGTATAGACATTACCAGCCGCTCAAAGTAGGAGGAGCTGGAAAATGTTTGAGAAAAAAGAGGGGGTTTGTCAGGCCTCGGCGGGACAAAAAACCACACTCTCTCCTTCTTTCGCCGGTGACGCATGCGCTCGGGGCGCGCGCTCGCTCTCTGTACGTAAGAAAGCTGGTCGCGAGCACAGAGAGGGGAGCTGCAAAATTTTTTTTTTTTTTTTTTTTGCTGCGAGAGCCGGGAATCGAACACGGGTCTCTGGCGCGAAAGCTTAGGGTTTAACCAGTGAGCCACAGGGGAAACCTAGTAAGCTTTAGTTGGCGCGAGCAGATAAGAGAGAGAGCGTCATCACAGTTTTCGTGTGCGTGTCGGCATTGTCTGCAGGCGTGCGTGTTATAACAGGCTCTCTACTGCAGTATAGACATTACCAGCCGCTCGAACTAGGAGGAGCTGGAAAATGTTTTGAGAAAAAGAGGGGGTTTGTCAGGCCTCGGCGGGACAAAAAACCACACTCTCTCCTTCCTTCGCCGGTGACGCATGCGCTCGGGGGCGCGCGCTCGCTCGCTTTCTGTTCGTAAGTAAGCTGGTCGCGAGCTCATAGAGGAGAGCTGCATAAATTTTTTCTGCTGCGAGAGACGGGATCGAACACGGGTCTCTGGCGCGAATGCTTTGAGTTTAGCCACTGAGCCATGGGGGAAACTACGAAAGCTTAAGTAGCGTGAGCAGATAAGAGCGCGCGCGGCAGCTTCCTTGTAACGTAAAGGAAGCTAGCCGCGGTTAGAACAGCAGTCCATAGCGTGTCCCTCGACCTCATCCTCAGACGCGACGGCAGTGAGGCTCGTGAGCGGCAGCTGCGCGTCGGTGAAGGGAGGCGGGGAAGGTGAAAAGCGAGGCTCGAGGGAGGCTTTCCGGCGAGCGCGTCGCTGTGGCTACAGGCTCCGGCTGCCTTTGGGAATGGCGCTTATCACTGCGCGGTCCCACAAAGGGCGGAGTGACTGCTTCTATGGTGGGCGCGGTAGCTTCCTTGTAACGTAAAGGAAGCTAGCCGCAGTTAGAACAGCAGTCCCTTGTGGCGTGTCCCTCAACCTCATCCTCAGACGCGACGGCAGTGAGGCTCGTGAGCGGCAGCTGCGCGTCGGTGAAGAGAGGCGGGGAAGGCGAGAGCGAGGCTCGAGGGAGATTCTCCGGCGAGCGCGTCGCAGTGGCCACAGGTTCCGGCTGTCTCCGGGGCCCTACACGAGCCGCAGGAAATGCGAGGCATCTTTAAAAAGACACTCGCGCTCTTTTAGGAGTAAGCTAGAAGAGAATACAACAGTGTAAAAAGGATACGTCGCCGGATAGCGTAGCTCGCACGGATGGCTGAAGGTGGCGAAGGCGGCCGGCTTCCTCAGCGCTGTCCTAAGCTGGCTGTTCGCTGTTCGACGGCGGCGGTGGCTTCTCTCTGATCCAGCGATGCGGAGAGCTCGCTGAAGAGTCGAAAAATCAGGGAAGTCAGCCTACAGCCCCTTCTTTTATACGCTAAGCCACGCCCATTCTGGCGGGCTGTGACGCTATGAAGGCGCGAGCGCCCTTCATTGGGCGTGACGTCACGCGGGGCTCACTGGTAGGCTGCAGCAGATGCCAGCAGGGCAGCCAATAAGCACGCGAGATGGCCTGCTCTAGGTCTGCTAGCTGCTGCACTGCGTTGACAATGAATACAAAATTAAGGATAATTTTTTGGCTTCAATATCTCGAGAAGATGAATCTTTCCCGTAGCGTAAGCTAAACTTACGCAATACGAGAGAACCTCTCGTAAGAGAACCTGAATGGAGAGTGTTATATAAACCACCATTATTAAAAAAGACGGGAGATTTGCAATGGAGAATTCTGCATGGGGCCATTGCGTCAATTCTTTTATTTCTGTTTTGGACTATAATAACAGCTCTGGTTGTCCTTTTTGTCTTCAAAAAGAGACTGTCTTTCATGCTTTTATGTACTGTTTTAGGCGTACATCTTTATTTGTGTTGGTTCAAGAAATGTGTGACACATTCAATGAGAATTTTTATCCTGAAACTTTTATTTTTGGTTTCAAGTATATGCAGAAAAAACTTATCAAGTTTCAGTTACTGAATTTTATTTTTGGAAAAGCTACATTGGCGATTTATGAGTAGATAAAGTAAACTAGAGCAAGGGTGTAATGATGATGTGATTGTGGTTTTTAGGTCCTAACTCAAAGCAAGAATGCTGATTGATTTCAGATTTTATAATGCCATGACTGATCTTTCCACTTTTAAAATGAGATGGTGCAGTCATGATGTGTTATGTACAATAATTGAAGATGATTTAATTTTTTGTTTTTGATTCTGAAGTAAAAAAAAAAGTGAAAATGTGAATTGATGTGTTTTTTGGCTACTTGTGAATAAAGATTTTTTTTTTTTTTTTACTCAAAAACAAAATCTCACTCACACAGTCTGGTGTACCCTGACACGACCAGCATCAAACTTTTTGAAAAATGATCCCATGCGATACGTGCCATATATTCCAAATGCTCTGCGGGTATTCAATAGGGTTTGGTGAAAAATAAACTGAAATTAAATGTATTATTTATAAATTAAAAGTATCTTGGCTTGTTAGTCTTCTGTTCACGTCTATGCGGTGGGCACATTCTTGAGACCCTATTAGTGCCACAGTTCACTCTGTCTAACCTAGAAAAGGCACATAAGTTACAAAAATCACGATTAATAAATGCGCAACATGAAATACATTACCTAGAAATCTGTGTACTTTCTTCACTGTTTTGGACCAGGACTCTGTTTGTCTGATGTCAGTTAGAATGGCAGTGATTTTGTTTGATTTCTCACAACGTCTGTGCTTTTTCTGGACGAGACTGAGTGAGCTGAATGGAATGAAAGTGAGGCTGTGAGGTATAGACATGCATCTCTTTGGTGGGTTGCACTGTTATTTAGTGTATATTTGTATTGTTGTGCTGATGGAACACTGCAAAAATAACTTCTGAGAAATTTCAGTAGACAAAAAAAAATATATATTAGATGTGTAAAATTATAAGTGATCTAGGAGCTTTACAGCACTTTCACTTTCATTCCTGTCATGGCGCTGCTCTGAGTAAGATCTACAGCCAGGGTTAAATAATACACATTTCAGTTTTTCACCAACTATCGTATACCCCAAGAACACTTACAGCACATGTTGCATGGGATCATTGTGAGATACTTTTGCACCTTTTTTAAAAGGTTGAGGCCGGTCACTATTCAGTGCCATTTATATGGATGAGCATGAATGGGACTCTTTTTTTTTTATTTTTTTATTTTTTTATTTTTATTCTCCTTGTGTGGTCCAAAAAAGAAAGAGCATACGGAATTAGAACAACACCAGGGTGAGGAAATGATGACTTAATTTTAATTTTACGGTGAACTATCACTTTAAGTAGACTAATCCTCTAATGGGAGTATTTACACAACACCGTTTTCAACAAACAAAATTTAACTTTATGCATTTTGGCAGTTCGTTTACACGACAACGGCGTTTTGGGAGCCTGAAAATCCAAAGTTTTGATAACTGGTTTCAAAGGGCAAGTTTTTAAAAACAGTCTCTGTGTAAACAACAAAAACGTCATGCACATACGTATTACGTGTTCAGTATATAGTGTTTCATCGCCATCTAATGGCCTGGCAGCAGAATACAGGGTTTTTGTAGTTCTCTTACGAGAGGTTCTCTCGTACTGCGTAATATCTTACGCTAGGGGAAAACCTCTTTTCCTCGAGATATTGAAGCCAAAAAATTATCCTTAATTGTGAATTATTGCAAAACGCGTTGCAGCAGCATGCAGACATAGGCAAGGCGGCTTAGCTTGCCTATTGGCTGCCCTGTGGCAACTGCAGCAGCCTATCGAGAGCGGCCCTTTGGTGACAGCCCAATGGGGGCGCTTCGCGCCCATTGCGTCACGCTCCCGCCAAAGCGGGCGTGGCCTAGCCCTATAAACATAGCTTCAGCGAAACGGACGGATGCATCGCTGGATCCTGAGTGAAGAAGCCGCGCCGTTGAAAAAGCCTTCTGCAGGACGAGCCATCTTCTGAAGCCGCTGGCCTCATCTCGCCGCCTTCAGTCGCCGCTTCCTGCTACGCTATCCGGCATCTATATCCTTTTACACTCTGCTCACTGTTTGTTCACCCCGCTACTCACTTACTCAAAGAGCTGCGTCTTTCGTGGCGAGCCGCACTCAGCGACGGGGACCGCCTCATCTGCGTTTCCTGCCTGAGAAAGGATCATGTAGCGCTCGCTGACGGCGGCTGCCCTCACTGCGAGCTATTGCCTAAGGTGACTCTGAGGACTCGCCTGGCATATTTCTCAGAGTCTGCACTCCCACCCGCTGTAGTGCTGCGCCGTAAAGCGCCATACTAAGCGGGTCCCCAAGCCTTCTCCAGCCCGTGAAAGCTCTCTGGTTCGCCCGCTTCTCTCGAGTCGCTCACTGACGGACAACGGCCGCCGCGCGCCGCCGTTTTCGCCATTTATGACGAAGAGATAGCGGCATCTGTTGAGAAGGCCAGCTGAGCGGCTAGCTCTCTTTACTTTATAAGAAAGCTACCCCGCCCCCACCCCCCGTGGGCATGTGTCACCGGCGAAATAGGGAAAGAGTGTGTTTTAGTCCCGCTGAGGCCGGACAATCTCCATTTCTCAAACATTTCCCAGCTCCTCTTAGTTGAGCGGCTGAAAGTGTCAATATCGCAGCAATGAGCCTGTTGTATAACACGCACACCTGCAACATATGCCGACACACTAAACTGTGACGCTCCCTTATCTGCTCGAGCTAATTTAAGCTTATGTTGTTTCCCCCCTATGGCTCAGTGGCGAAACACAAAAATGTTTGCGCGGGAGACCCGTGTTTGATCCTGGCTCTCGCAGCAGTTAAGAAATTTAGGCTCGCCACGGCCAGACTTCCTTTTCGCTCGTTCAGTTCAAAGAAAATGCGACTGTTCCAGTGTAATTTGCAGTAAACAAGCCGTTACCACGGCCCGCTTGCCTGCACGCAAATGCCGTTTCCATGGCGACCCAGAAAAATCATAAGCAGTGTATTTTCTGGTATTCCGGCCACAGCCGATGGTGTAATGAGTGTAATAAAATGCCCACAGCCCAGTGTTCATTTCTACACACAAACACAGCCCGTCACGGTACAGGGCTCGCACAAATGAAATCGACGCATGTCAATTGTGCATTAAATGTAGTGAATGGGCCCACGACCCAGAGCCCACAAACACTACACACTACATGTACCATGGTTTCTGAAAAATGAAACCAACACGCATACAGTCAGCTCAGGCCGACAAAGTTTTCCAGTGCAGTAAATGTGCACGCAAAGTCTTCGTGGAAAAGACTGTTCCTGTGTATTCTGCAGTAAACAAGTCAGTGTCACGGCTCGCTTTCCTGCACACAAACGCCGTTTTTACGGCAACCCAGATAAATATAAAATGTTTTTTTTCTGGTGTCCCGGCCTTGGTCGATGGTGTTATAAAAAATGCCCACAAACCAGTGCTCATTTCTAGACGCAAACACAGCCCGCCACAATACAGGGCTTGCACACGTAAAATCGACTCATGTCGATTGTGCATTAAATGTAGTGAACGTGCCCACGATTCAGTGCCCACTAACACTGCACACTGCATGTCACAGGGTTTCTGTAAAAATGAAACCAACACAAATACAGTCAGTTCAGGCAGACGGTGTTTTTCAGTGCTGTGAATGTGCACGCTACTCCGCGCCCACATTCACCCACAGACGTGTTAAGCCCCACGGGGCTCGCCCCGCTTGCTCTCTCACAGCAAACTGCTATAATGAAAGCGAGCGCGGCCAAGCTGCCCGCTGTTTCAGGCGCGCCCCCCGCCTCACTCACTGTAAACACAGTGCCCATGTTACAGCGCACGAAAGCTCCCGTGTCGTCACTATGTTACGATCAGAGCCCATAACCCATTCTACCCCTAGCCATTCACGCAAATGCGTGGGCACAGCTCCCGGGGTTTCGAATTGGGTGCTGAACATTATAAAAAGAGGCTATTCACTGCAGTTCGCTCGATGCCCTCGCCGCAGCACGGCGCGCGTCGAATCTACGGTGAAAACAGAAGTAGCACACCTACTTCGAGCTGAAATATTGACCTTATTGAGCAAAGGGGCAATAGAGCCTTTATCTCAAGCTCAAAGCGAAGGGGGCCTGTACAGCAGATATTTTCTGGTACCGAAAAAAAACGGGGGTCTCAGACCCATTCTAGATCTAAGACAACTGAACAAAGCGCTTATGAAATGCCAGTTCAGAATGCTTACAACCAAGAAAATCCTCGCGCAGATTTGCCAAGGGGACTCGCCCTATATTTGTAGGGCGAGACCACGCCCTTTCTGGCGGGACGTGACGAAATGAGCGCGAAATGCCCCCATTGGATATGTGTCACGCAGCGCCTCTCTCGATAGGCTGCTGCTGTTGCCGCAGGGCAGGGCCTTTTGGGGAACCTCTTTTCCACGAGATATTGAAGCCAAAAATTATCCTTAATTTTGAATTAATGTAAAACGCTGTGCAGCAGCATGCAGACATAGGCAGGACAGCTCGCGCGCCTATTGGCTGCCCTGCGGCAACAGCAGCAGCCTATCGAGAGAGGCGCTGCGTGACACATATCCAATGGGGGCATTTCGCGCCCATTTCGTCACGTCCCGCCAGAAAGGGCGTGGTCTCGCCCTACAAATATAGCTCGATAAGGCTGGTACACTGGTTTTCATCGCCGAAGCAAACCAGCGCTGTTGTATGCACGGCAAGTACTCGTTCCCTCTCTAGAGATATTTCCAGATACAAATAGTGTCACGTCACAGGCAATTTTTGAGATTCGCCTTCGAGGGCCAGGCATATCAATACACAGTCCCACTGTTCGGCCTGTCTCTTGCACCCCGTACATTCACGATGTGCATGAACGCGGTGCTCGCACCCCTGAAACTTCAGGGCATGCGAGTTTTGAACTACTTGGACGATTGGCTGATTCTAGCTCGATCTCAGTCAGAGCTCATAGAACACAGGACTGTGTTACTCAAACACCTCGAGAAATTGGGTCTCGCAGTCAATTGGGCGAAAAGCTCGCTGGTCAGAAAATATTTTTCCTGGGCACAGAGCTGAACTCCAGAGCGCAGAATAGACATTCAGCGCTCCACGAAATCCTTCCGCTGCGGCGCTTTAGTCCCGCTCAGGAGGTTTCAGAGAATACTGGGCTTGATGGCCTCGGCATCTTCAGTACTTCAGCTGGGCCTGCCTCACATGCGCCCGCTGCAGTTTTGGCTCAAAGCACGAGTACCACCTCGAGCTTGGGCTTCCAGTCTGCTTCGCCTCAGGGTCAATCAGGAATGTGTCACAGCCCTGAAACCTTGGAGAGCGCCCGACTGGTACCAGTCTGGTGTAAACCTGGGGACTTCCTCGAGTGTACAGGTGGTGTCCACGGACGCCTCCACCTCGGGATGGGGAGTGCTGCACGAGGGCAGACTGTTCTTCGGCCTATGGTCAGAGAGAGAAAAGCTCCTTCACATAAACTGTCTGGAAATGTTGGCAGTCGGCAACGCGCTGAGGCGCTTCTGTCCGCGAATAAAGGGCTACTACGTCTTAGTCCGTTTGGACAACATGCCGGTGGTATCCTACATAAATTGCCAGGGCGGCGTCAGGTCTCGAAACCTTTTCAGACTGACAGAGCGCATTCTGGTCTGGGCTCAGCACAATCTGCGCTCACTGAGAGCAGCACACGTGCCTGGCCTCCTGAATTTGGGGCCAGACAGACTGTCCAGAAACAATATACCAGCTGGGGAATGGTCTCAGCACCCGCAGACAATCCTCCTACTGTGGGAGAAGTTCGGCAGAGCACAGGTAGACCTATTCACGTCCCAGGAGAACGCTCACTGCCCAAAATTATTCTCAAAGAGGAAGGATGCACTGGCCCTCGTCTGGCCCAGCTGCCCGCTCTATGCTTTTCCCCACAGTTTCGCTCCTGCCTCAAGTGTTGGAACGAATCAGGGAAACCAGATGCTCTGTGCTCCTTGTGGCTCCGCTCTGGACGAACCAGGAATGGTTCCCAGTCCTAATGCAGCTGGCGAGCACTGCCCCATTCTGACTCTCAGGCCATGGGCTCAATTTGGCATCCTCACTCGGAAAGGTGGGCCCTGCACGCATGGGCCATCAACCGGTACCCGCAAACCTCCCCGAGGGAGTGCTATACACCATCACGCAGGCCAGAGCACCGTCTACCAGACGTCTCTATGCCTCTAAGTGGTCAGTGTTTGTTAACTGGTGCAAAACCCGAGGTTATCCATCCACAAGCATCGGGGTAACGGAGGTACTTTCCTTCATTCAAGGATAAGGGCAGGTCCCCATCCACGCTCAAAGTCTATGTGGCGGCCATAGCAGCATTTACAAAACCTGCGTCTGGCCCGTCACTGTGGTAAAGTGATCTGGTCATTCGTTTCCTAAAAGGAGCTAAGAGGATGAATCCTCCCAGACCCCCATCTATCCCCAAGTGGGACCTTTCCATGGTGCTAGAAGCCCTGAAAGGAGCCCCATTCGAGCCAATCCAGACATCGGATTTAAACACTTGTCTTTCAAAACAGTGTTTCTCATGGCTCTTGCGTCAGTAAAATGCATAGGGGATCTGCAAGCGCTCTCAATAAGCGCAACGTGTCTGGAATTTGGGCCTAACAACTCAAAAGTCATACTCAAACCTAGACACGGATACGTAATGGTGCATAATGAGGAGGAAAGCACAGGCCTCCTTTGCCCAGTAAGTGCATTACAGGCCTACGTATCTCGCTCGTCTGTTTTCAGACGGACTGAGCAGCTTTTCGTTTCGTTCAGCCGCTTCGAAACAGACCCTATCCAGATGGATAGTTGATACCATAGCAATGGCATACACTACAAAGGGACTTGAGTGCCCTTTAGGTGTTAGAGCACACTCCACCAGAGGCATGGCCTCATCGTGGGCGTGGTCTAGTGGGATCTCTTTACAAGATATCTGTATGGCGGCAGGCTGGGCCTCCCCGTCTACATTTTTAAGGTTTTATAACCTAGAAGTTCCCGCCTGACAAGCCAAATTGCTGTCGGTTTAAAAGTCAAGTCCCACCTGCCCCGTCCTTTCGGCGCAGAGTACTGCACTCGCTTGAGCACCGCTCAACGGGCTGTGAGTTTTTTCCCAAGGGAAAATAATGCCCGTACTATCACTCAGTACAGGCCGAAGTTTTTATCTTCACCCTGACTGTGTGTGACACTATTATAATGAATAGCCTTTCTTGTGGCTAAATTATTTGAGAATGATGCTGCTAGCCTCTCTTCTCGGACTCTCTGTGAGTTCATGGTGATTATGCACTATATGTGCCCCGGGCACTTGCCCCTTGGGACTTTGGTGTTGGATCTCTGCATGCACGGCGTTTTGCATAGTGTTCCCCTAGCGTAAGATATTACTCAGTACGAGAGAACCTCTTGTAAGAGAACGTACTCGGTTACTAACGTAACCTCGGTTCTCTCTAGAAGAGGGAATGAGTACTGCGTATCTTGCCGTGCCTGCTACACGCTGGTTCGCTTCGGCGATGAAAACCCAGTGCTATCAGCCCATCGAGCTATGTTTATAGGGCTAGGCCACGCCCGCTTTGGCGGGAGCGTGACGCAATGGACGCGAAGCGCCCCCATTCGACCGTCACCAAAGGGCCGCTCTCGATAGGCTGCTGCAGTTGCCGCAGGACAGCCAATAGGCAAGCTAAGCCGCCTTGCCTATGTCTGCATGCTGCCGCAACGCGTTTTGCAATAATTCAAAATCAAGGATAATTTTTTGGCTTCAATATCTCGAGGAAAAGAGGTTTTCCCCTAGCGTAAGATATTACGCAGTACTCGTTCCCTCTTCTAGAGAGAACTGAGGTTACGTTAGTAACCGAGTACGTTTTCGCGGATCCGTGTGTTCATTTTGTCAATGGTGTCATCTCTACGTGGAAAACTCGGTAACACTTTATTTTGATTGTCTCTTTTGAACGTGCTGTTGACTATAAGTAACTTTGCAACTATATCAACTAACATCGATTAGAATATTAGTAGACTGTCTGCTGACTCTTTATTGTGATAATCCCCAACAGACATTCTACTGATTAAAAGTAATTTTGAAACTACATGCCAACTTATTCTAACCCTACCAATCTACTAAAACTCAACTAACACTCTAATGAGAGTTAGTAGACATGTAGGTGCAACGTTACTTTGTCAATAGAAGGGACCATCAAAATAAAGTGAAACCAAACTCAAAGGAAAAACATCTCCGTTTTAAGCATACCGTTGACGTGTAAACGTACCCTTAATTGACATGCAGTTCCAAAGTAGAATTTCTAAACTAAGTGAACCATTGAAATAAAGTTACCATATTTTATTAGATAGTTAGTAATTTGAAGCATCTTCATATATTGCTGTCAAAGAACCTCTTTAAACGGGCAATGAACATTTGTTGTGGCCTCTCCTCCATGATTCTGCAACCTCTCCAGGTGCAGAATGTTCTGCCTTGTATTATCATACTCAGTTCTGTAAAGATGCATTTTGTTTTTAATTGCTACTTTAAGGCCTGGTTTCACAGACAGGGCTTAGATTAAGCCAGGATTAGGATTTAGTTAAATTAGGACATTTAAAGGGTAACTCAACCCCTGGTCAGAGCCGTACTCCACCCACTGGCAATATTTGAAAAATGATAGAAAAGTGGGCAGAGCCCAGCGGAGATAGAGGGGACTAACCGAGGGCGGGGCTGACCGGGGGGTGTGCACCTGAGACCCGCGTTTCAATAGTGCGCGCTCTCTATAGGCATGTTCACATTAGCAGATAATGAGTTGCAATGAGAACGACTGACATCTCTATCTTTTCATACAGATTACATAAACAGAGAATATTTGTTTTCCGTTTTGAATTAGATAATTTAATAGCAGAGACGTAAATGTTAATAAAGATATATTGCTTATGCCTGTGTGACTATACGCTGAGTTTTTTTTTTAAGTTTAGAGAAGTGCTCCAGAAAAAAAGTTCATGGAGACGGAGAGGCAGAAAGCATAACTGGTTTATTTTCTTTATTTTACAAAAGCACAATGTTTTGTTTCGATTGTAAGTGGACACATAAAAAAGTAGACATTTCAGTTTTTTTCATAATTCTTAAGTCTGTGTGACCATAAATGACGGAGTATTTTAAGTCTATTTTGCTGCTATGTGAAAAAAATCCAGCAAAACACGCTGATGCGTTTGTCGACCCCAGAGGGTTAACTTTAGCCTTATAAGAAGGAACATAAATTGTGATTAAAAACATATGCTCACTCACATCAAGACGCCGCTGCGGTGGTGGAGTCCATGCAGGAGCAGCGTTTGGCACTGCATCGCTTTTCAGCGCGAGCAGTGCTGTTGCAACAAGCAACACTACACCTCCCATCCTAACCACTGTACTAAATAGAGATAAAGCTAATGCTAAAAATCTACGCTAACTTGAAGCTATCCTAACTGATGCAATACTATGCTACTAACTAACTATGCTTCTAACAATTCTACACTAACAACTATGCTAATTAACTACCTAGGCTACACGAAATAATCTAACTATATAAATGCTATGCTAACTAGATGCTAATATACACTATCCTGATCGTTTTCAATACTCGCAATTCCAACTCCTGACTCGCTACAGTGGTTTTGATGGAACAAGATGTTTTTATACTAGGGGCTAAGCCTATGCCAAGGGGCGTGGTGAGCTGGTGCCTGCTTGTGTCACGCGGCACCACAACTTCCAATAGGAAAATTCAACTGCAGTAGCTACCGTTCAACCTGAAGAGGGCAGCACTCAGATGTTTTTACACCAAATATTGTATAATTAAAACACTATACCTACATGTCAAAAAATTTACTCGAATCAATGAACAGCACTAATAAAGCCCCAGTCTTACAGATCATTAACTAAAAGTTGTTTAAGGGTTTATTTACCCTTTAAGTCAGGGCCGGCCCGAGGCATAAGCGAACTAAGCGGCTGCTTGGGGCCCCTTGGCCAAAAGGTGCCCCCCCCAAACGAGTCGAAAAATCGAAAAAATATTTTTTTTAGATAACTTAAACAAGTGACAAATGAATGAATTAATATGAATGAATTAATAATTAAAGACAATAAAATAAAATTCTGATTTCATGATCAATATACCTCCCTACAACTGCTGCTGTGTCTGCCAGCGTTTAAGTCATAATCTCTAGACACCTCGCGCGTGCATAGACAATTCGTGCACATAGTCGCGGACTCGCGGTAATGTTAAGCCATGTCACAAAAAAGGACGCATCCCTCTGGTGCCGAAAATAGAACGAAGAAAATGACAGAGGAGGAGAAAAAAAAGAGTAAGAAAAAAGTATGTTTGCATGATTACTTACGGTACATTTTGTGCAGCAATTGAACCATTCCTATCTACGGCAAGCCCAGAGGGGAAAAATACATTGCATACACACACATATACAACGAGCGCCAGCACATCATTACCGGTATTATAGTAATAGACTTTGTTGGATTCTGTCATGTACAATCTAACAAAGTCTGTTACAATAATACTAATAAAAAAAAAGACTTTGTGGACAGTTACACTGTATTGAGACAGTTGAGAAATAATAATATTTTTACAGTTTTCAACAATAATTGTCATTGTTGAACCCTTGCTCTAATTATGTTTTTGATTTCTCAGTTGTCATTATTTTAGCAAATAATTTATTTGATATGTTTTGAGACAGTTTGTTTTAAGAAGTTTCAAAGAGTTAGTAAAAGAGTGAAGTAAAAGTAAAAAAAAAATATTTAAGTATGCTATCTATTTTTTATTAAGTATTTATTTTGTATTTATACATAACCTCACTGTATTAATTTATATTGTATCATTGTTGCGTGATATTTGTGTCAATAATCGTCAAGCACAGGTGATTCCGTGTAGTGGGAGGGGCCCCCAAATCAAATTCTGCTTAGGGCCCCCAAAAGGCTCGGGCCCGCTCTGCTTTAAGTCGCTTTTATTAATGTGGTTTAGAAAAAAAAACATTACTGGTGTGAATCCTGAGACAACAATGGCAGTGACATATTTTAAGATATGTCAGTACAAGTTGCTTTCAGTTAAAATGTCTCAAACGTGCAAAGGAACTAGGTGTCTGTGAAACGAGGCCTTGTCTGTGAAACGAGGGTTAGTGTAGGACCGAGGCTAAATGCACCGACCAGCATTATAGTATCAACTGGTTGGACAGCACGGCTAATGCGTAAATTGTCTGTAGTATTTTGAAAATAGCTCACCTTGGTGTTGCACTGAATGCAATGTGACATGCCACTGTGGACCCAGATGAATATTTTACTCCAATAAATAATTCCATTTGTTTTGCTGTCTTTGAATGAGACTCCATCCATACAGAGGTGCAGCGTGTATCTGTTAAGAACGTATATTTTCTTTTCTGTAAACATCAAAAGGGCTTGACATGCTCATCAAACCACAAAACAAAGTAGGCTATTTGCAGACATCATGCTGTTGTGTTTGTTGTTCTGTCATTAGTAGCACTTATGATCAATGCTCAACAAGGTTAGAACAAGTTTGTCTGGTGTATATATTGTATGAGTTTGTTGATGACGCTACTGAGCAGGACATAAATTAGGTTCCTTTTTCTTGCTAGAGAAGCAGCATTATTCATTGCTTATCTGACCTTCCCACGCTGAACTTAAAAATGTTGGAACAGGGCACAGTCTTGTAAATCCTGTATAATCAGTGTTCTGTTATATATCACTTCTTCAATCATTTGCATTTGACCCATGAATTTAATGAGCTAGACTGTGAAGATTAGACAGGATGTCCTGTGGATATTCATGCATTAACTGCAATTGTCTTAATGACCTTATCTATGCTCATAAGGTTAATGTATAATAGGTTTTAGTATTATCAATACGTTTTTTTTCTGGTTATATATGGACAATATTTTTAGTATGGGGCCTCCTTTAGCTGCCAATGAAGCATCAATTCATCTTGGGAATGACAGATACAAGTCCTGCCCTGCTGAAAAATCCAACAAAAAACACAAAAAGGTGGTTCACCAGCATGGTTTTCTGGGGTTGAGTGTGAGTAGGCAGTTGTGTCTGTATGCAAGAAGTGTTTTGGGGACAAGCCATATTTGTGCTTGCATATTTCTATTTTTAACACATTAATAATGTAGAGGAAAAATAACCACATACTCATAAGCAGTTTGTTCAATAACAGGGTTTATGAGAAGATCTCTTGCTAAGAAAGAGCTATTGAAAATGAAAGCTCAAATTTGAAAGTTGCTGTTTTAAAAAACTTTAATGGTCATTTGGGAACTCCTAGCTCAAAATCCAGCTGTCAGTCACCGATAACAAAATGTACATCGTAAAAGGAATGTCATTACAGTCAGGAGCATATAATATTGCTGTCAATAAAATCAGAAGTTGCGAATTTAACTTGTCTACAAAATTGGAATATTGCATAAAACATTTGCGAATAATGCACCATTTCCATCCAGTCATTCGAAAAAGAACAACATTCTCTTCCTGATAAACTGACGATAAATATCACTAAGAAAAATGTAAGTTAATACAGTTGGAGAAGCCACAATGTATAATAATGTTAGTATATATAATATATTACTCCTCAAAGAGTGCACATGAAACGCAATAAACACAGTCATGTTAACTTGCTTTCTGAGGGAGATGCTACACTAATTACCATAATGGTGACTTAAAACAGAGTTAAACAACTTTTAACGCATACGCACGTTTTGTTGTGGTCTTGCTGAAATCATAGGTCACTATGTAATGCTGGTGGAGGAAAACTTTTTCTGACTCGCTCCTCCAAAATACTGTGGCTCAAATATATTTAGATCTGGTGACTGCAGGCCATGGGAGATGTTCAAATTTACTTTCATGTTCATCAAACCATTCACAAGTCTTGCTGTGTGTATTCGTGCCTTTTCATGGCAATACATGGAACCCCTTTCAGGGTACAATGTTTGAATCAGGTGGATGTGGTCCTCCAGAATGGATCGGTAGTCCTTGGCAGTGACGTGTCCAACAAGCACAGTAGGGAATGCCATGATATTGCAGCCGAAAAAGTACTGATCCATCCCCGGGCTTCATTCTGGGCACGCAACAGTCCGAGTGTTAAGCTTCTTTGGGGCTTATCCACACTGTAACTCTCACAGATGTGGGCAAGACAGTGAAAGTGGACTCCGAAAACAATACATGTCTCACATTGTCTACAGCTCAAGATTTGTACTGTTGGCACCAATGAAATTGACATTTGGCTATAGTAGCCTGACCATGTGTTGGGCAGTTGTAGTTTTAATTTTTTTGGATAAAATCCAGGTTAGTACCTAGACATCCCTTTCAGACAGCTTCTTGCGTTTACAGTTACTCCTGTTGGATGTGGTTGTTCTATGTGGTGGTATGCTGACATTACCCTGGATACCATAACTCTCTATACCCCACAAAGACCTGCTGTCCTGGTCACAGATAAGCTGGTGAGACGCGCACCCAGGGCTTGACAACACAAGCCAAACAGGATGGATTTCAGCTGTGGCGTTTCATTCGTAGTCTTTTAAAAAGGCTTCTTAACTAATAAACTAAGTGCAATGTGGTGTGGTCAAAAATATAGATTTTTTTGAAACATCGATACTGAAATATCTGAAACAACTGAAACCAATGCTCATATTCCGCAGGATACACGATACCAGCTGCGCTTTCTCGCTCTCATGTCATCTCTCCGACAGCATTGATGCACACACCCACCTCCCCTCACTCACTCATTTAATTGACTCTGCCTCCAGATGAATAGTGTTGCTGTTACAGGGCTTGGATTTCGGCGTTGGATTGCGCGTATTGCGCATAATTTTATGCATTCCGGCAGATTCTGTGCTCACCCAAAGTGTGCGCACATAGAGCCATATACTGTTTATTGGATATATAGAACAGTATAATGGGTCCGTGTGTTTTAAAGTGTCTGCAGCCTAATAACCGGCTGCCAAATGTAGAGATAATATTAAAAAATATCTATATGGGTGTTTCTCTCCATGGTATCGATGTCAAACTTGTGGCCAGTGAAACTGCTGACCGGCTAGTAACTTCGGAAAACCACTAGCCACAGTGTCTGGTGAGCAAATAAGTTAATGTCAAGCCCTGCTTGCACAGTGTAGCAGATCTAGTCCGCAAGACCAAATACATTTAACATGCAAAACCTATTTTGATAGATGTCATGATTGAAATATATATCTTATCAGTCCTTCTGGTGCTTTGAAACAACTAATAATCTGTAAAGCGGTCTCATTATTTCACTGTGAATGTGTGGACAGCGTTTTTGTGTGATGTGAAAATGCAGGTGATCGGTCCAATCCAGTTCTTTTGTCTGATGTTAGTCAGTTACAGAAGTACCGACCTAGAAATGTTTAATTCCACTTTTAATAAATGGTGTTTTTCTACTGTTGAGTTTTGAAATCAGCTCTTTTATCTCAAAAGATCAAGGAAATTTTAATTCCTCATGATACAACCCATTTTAAAGAGACCACAGATAGTCCTGTATTAATTTGCTAGCTTGAATTAAATGTCTAATACTCTTCATTCCACTTCAAATGTCTTTGTTTTTGAAACACATGAATACTCTTGGAATGTGTTTACAGACAGATCAGAAGAGTAACATCAAAAAATGTAATTCCTCATAAATATTATTTCCGTACCATCCCGAAATAGCCATCTCAAATTTGAATGTGTATTAGCGAGGGAATAGATAGCAGTGAATCAACCCTCTATCGCTTGTTATCCTCCCAGCAGGAATACTTGTGGTCTTTCTATATTATGTTGTACTATATTATTTAACACTGAATATTTTAAATTCCCTGATGGGAAACTATACCTGAGAGAAAAGCAGCCTTTGACTATAGAGAAGCTGCTTACACAAGGAATTATGTTGTGAGTCTTCAGGAATATAACTCATTTCCCAAAGCACAGATTCTATCTCACTTATCAGACTTCCAATCAAATATCCCTCTGTATGAACAGAAGGCACTGGGAGCTCCTGACAGACTACTCCTGCAATACCAATCCTGATGCAAACATTCACAGTAACAGTTATCTTCAGTCCATCTCATAACAAATATTGGTCATTTTACGCCCCAATAATATCTCACAGAAACAAGGCAATATGCCTGGCAAATATATTTTCACACACTGCATGGTCTCAATAAAAGGAATCATAAAGGGGTCACATCACGAGGAATCAAATGTCTCTTGATCTTTTAAGGCAAAATATCTCCTTGTACTATGAAAACATTATGTAACTTTCAGAAACCAAGTCCAAAAAGAGCATACTGGAACATGTTCCCTGTTAACGGTCAATTGTTCTGTAACAGAAGAGGAAAGGAAGGCTGCCAGAGGTGTGGAACTAAGGCTATGTTCACACTGTCAGTTTTTGAGATTAACAACCACATTTACTTATAGGTGTGAGTCTCAATGTCCCATTCACACTGCAAATTAAAGTAGCGTCTCGAATTCAGTCTGTATGGATGTGCATTGGAGCCTGTATTCTCTTATCAGTAACCATAGACTGAAAAACTGAAAAGTCTTATCACTTTTGACACGACAGAAGTTCCAAAGACGCGAGTTCATTCGTAAAATATTCATTAACCGACAACAGCTTTTATATCTGGTGGAGAGCGCAGCATTCGATTCGCGTGTAGAAAAAAACTGATAAGATCAGCTCTGGTGAAAAACATTGACTGGATCTAAAACCTAAAGATGACACACAACTCATATCATAGCTGTCAGTTACTGACACCAAACATGAAAACCTGAGCACACGGTAGACACGTTAGAGATTGGCTCTCTCGCACTGTATGACATGAAGAGTCCTGAAACTTTCGTGTGTAAGTTTGGTCATAGAATGCGGTTATGACTCCCATAAATAACCGAACTGTGTGTGAACATAACCGTATTAAGGACTAAAGTACAGGACTGACAACCATATTCTGCTGCCGTGTGAACGTGGCCTACGTGCAGGATATATTTAACAAAAAAACAAAACATGACGACCCAGGAACAAGAATGCAGGGATCCACAAGAAACAACTGGCAAACTGACATAGTAAACCCTGGTGCTTATATACACATGGTTTAACAAGATTAGAAACAGGTGCAAATGATCAGGGAGAGGTGAGGGGAACCAAAAGAACTACAAAATGACTACAAAACAGGAAATTGACCAAATAAAAACTAAACGCAAAAGTCCACATGAGAAACATGACGCGTAATTAAACTAAGCTTCAAAAATGAATCATACTGAACATCTACAGCTTTATAACATCAAATGAAGAAAATATTTATATGTCGGTGGTATTTTGTAATGTGTTGTTTATTTCGGGCAGTTTAAAGGTCCCCTGACATGAAATTTTCACTTTCTGGGGTTTTTTAACATTAATATTAGTTACCCTAGCCTGATAAGATCTTCATTCTCGCGATCAACAGACTGTCCTCTGCTTGCTCAATGCTCATCACGGCAACATTTATGTGATGGGAATAGATCTAAATACTTTAAAAACTTCTCACGATTCGTTAATCTCGATAGCTGTAATAGTAAAAACGTATAATAGCTGTAGTAAAAGTATTCGAGAGAGTTTTACATGTAATATGTAGCTATTTCATATGCAAGCATGTCAGCCAATCACAGCAGTGGCTGGCTACACTGAATCCCACAGCAGACACGCCCCTTCAAACAGAGCGTTCAAATCAGAGGCTAAAATCAGGCTAAATTGCCTTTATTTCTAAATTATGACTATTTTTTTATCTAAAAAACATACTAACATTATAAGGGCAACCCAGGAAACATTATAAAATAATAAAATAACCCCATGTCAGGGGACCTTTAAGGTTTTTTAGTTTGTGTCATGGATTTTGTTTTTGGATGAAAGTTTAAGCATGATAAAATCATGTTATAAACTCAAGTTCACTGGCGGATTAACATGGCGGACAACAACTAATAAAGAGAAATATGAAACACACAGCATAACAAAAGAGAGCATGCACACTCATAGAGATAGAGCAATGCCAAAGTAAACAAGGGAGGGATAACAAAAAAATAAGCATAAGACACAGACTAAACCACTGACCGTAACAGCATCCTGTGATATTAATTAAAGCACATCAGTTTACTGGTGTTCATTTACCGTTCAGCCTCAGCTCAAGCGAATCAGTTCCCGACATTATTGACTTGTGATTAGTTCATCTGATATACCCATATTCTTTCTAGATTTGTCTTCTTCAAAAAGTATTTTTAGTGCATTTCTTTCGCCATTTTTTTTGCCAGCAGCATGTTTTATTTGAATTTTTTTATTTATTGCCATGATGTGCAAAACTCTTTATTAACAAATATTTTGTCAGTAATTTATTTTAATTAGATTAACTTTAACAAGCATGTTATGCATTTTAGTAGGTAAAATGACAATTGTGAATAAACTATATAATAGCGTTGGGATGGGCTTCCAAGTTGGCTGTCATTTGGGTTCTTGTGGGTTTAATGGGGACATTACATTTAACATTTAATTTAATATTTAACAATAATATTGATCTGCCTGCATTGACACTATTATACAAGAACTGAACTGAGCTGGACGATGACATCCAGAGCGTCTCTCTCTCTCTCTCTCTCGCTCTCTCTATAAATGATCTAAATTAATTCGCTTAAATTAAGCTGAACTGTGACGCTATTTTCTTCTGGAAGCAAACTTTTTTTGCATTATTTTCCTGTTATCTCTGTAAAGCTGCTTTGAAACAATCTGTATTGTAAAAAGCGCTATATAAATAAATAGGACTTGACTTGACTCGTGTTGGAACATTAAAGGGTTTGCTTTAACTAAACCCGTGAGAGAAACACTATTTTAAAGAGCAGATCTGCAAAGGTATAAAGTTACCTATTACAGCCACGGAACATAAGATAACTCCAAATCTTCTTTCCTTATTTACATGTCAAAATGAGTTCTCATGAGAAACATCACAGCATTTCTCACAGTAAGGGGTGAGGACACACAAGGCTGGAATATATGGTGATAGTCGCTTGTGAAGCTTAATACTTTGAAATAGCGCCATCAGAACCATGCAACAGCAGAAAATGTTCTCTCGCTCTCTCTCTCACACTCTCTCTCTCTCTCTCTCTCTCTCTCTCTCTCTCTCTCTCTCTCCTCTCTCTCTCTCTCTCTCTCTCTCTCTCTCTCTCTCTCTCTCTCTCTCTCTCTCTCTCTCTCTCTCTCTCTCTCTCTCTCTCTCTCTCTCTCTCAGTAACCCTATTGCCACCACAGGGAATGGAATTTTGAGGAAGTTGACAAGTTCTACTTTGACAGGAAGGGTCACAAAGAACAGAGGTACTTTTGACAAGCGTACCAAAGTTGGGGCAATGAACCAAGAGAGTCAATTAAAAACTAAGTGGACCCCATTTGATAATTACTTTGAGCGCTACTTTCCAGATGCTCAAGGTGACTAAATAATTCTTTGTGAAGGAGTTAATAATACTCAAAGCAGCAAGGCAAAGGAAACTCATTTGAGGGTGACGGAACAAAGCAAAGTAATTGCCCAAAGGCCGGCCATGTATTAGGATGGCAAACGAGCTGTATATTTCCACTGGGCTTTGTTTTGACTGCTGACCATCTATGGGCCGAGCTACTTTAGAAGCAAGAAATAGTTTTCCAGTGTTCAGACATACTATTATATGTATATGTATTTATACTATTATGTATTCTCTCTGTCTGCATCCCTTATTTTATATTATTCCATTTCCAATTTAATGTGCTTTACTGACATGGCAAATATGTGTTTGTATTGCCAACACAGTGAAAAAACGTGTAAAACTGGATTTTCTGATGAAATTGTGGGTGGTGTTTGCTTGTGCAAAACTTGCTGCCACGATGTTGGAGGTGGAATGACACTTTCCCAGTGTTTGCAAAATATGTTCCAAGTAGTTTTAATCACATTTCTAGGGTGCATAGGGCAGTTGCTAGGGTGTTGTGAATGGTATCTAGGGGAATTTTTAGGCCGTTGCTTGCAGCCTTGAATCAAACGATAGTAATATGTGTTGCCTCTTTTATAAGTAAACATATTTGGATTATTTTAATTCTAATTGCTTGGAAAAGTAATTGTACAACTGTTCTCAACCTGCCACGAGATTGAAGGTATAGTCCATTTCTACAGCAATCTATGTGGGCCAAGAAAAAAAATAATATATATATATATATATATATATATATATATATATATATATATATATATATATATATATATATATATATATGTGTATATGTATATATAAAACAAAATAATAGTGGTTTTCAGGAATGAAGAAAAATTTAAAAGTTCCAGAAAGTTTCAATAAATAAAATAAATTAATAAAATGTAATACATTATAATGAACATAATATAATGATTATGAGTTTTGTTATGCTGTTATCTCTGTAATATGCTTTAATAAAGTGGGATTTATTTATTTATTTTCAAAATCCTTACTAAATTATCACAAATATATTGAATATATATATTTTTTTTTTTGGGGGGGGGGTTATTATTTAGGGAAACTATGTTGGTCCCTTGACTAAAATAATAATAGTTCAAACATACAGATTAACAATCATCTATGTCCATAGTACTCTGTGAGGCAAGAAAAAAAATAATCAGGGACTTTTTAAAAAAGTAATTTCCGGGCATTAAAAAAAAAATCCAGAAAAATCATGCAAATGAAATGATTACAATTTAAACATTGTAGTGGATATATACAGTTTTTTTTTTTTTTTTGTATTATTCTCTGTACTATTTTTTGTAAGATTGAACGTGTGTGTGTGTGTGTGTGTGTGTGTGTGTGTGTGTGTGTGTGTGTGTGAATGCAGTCTTCATAAAATTATTAAAAAAAAATACTTATTAAATAATCACAGATACCTTGAAGAGTCATAGAATTCATTAGTCAAAATGCTGTAGGTACCGTGACAAAAATAATAATTACAACAAAAAAAGTAACAAAATATATATAATAAATTGTGAACATTTAAATTAACCAAGAATAATGATGCAACAATAAATGTTGCTATAAACCCAAATATATACAACACATACAGGGATATTAAATGTATCAAGATAATGTCCAGTGTGGCCGTTGTAATGTGTGTTAACGTCTGTTGTGAATCACCTCAGAGCACAGTTCACTTCTACCATCATCAGGAGCCATTTCAACATGTTCATTTGACGCATAGTCCCGAATCCCGATGATCCTCGAATCATACCTGGAATCGATAACCTTCCCTACGTGTTATTTTCATCAGACTGGATCCATGCGTCTCGATTCCCCCGACTGCTAATACAGCAGTTCATGTTGATCACACAGACGTCCCCTCCTCCCCCTCCTCCTCCTCCTCCTCCTCCTCCTCAGGAATGAAGTAATTAGCAGACTCATTGTACAGTCACGCTCTGATGCTCTCTTTCCCCATCTGTGTAATACACAGAAAGGCCTTTATTACTGATGCAAACTGACACAATTTCACACTCTCTTATCAGCAGGTTTGCAGAGCCCAGTCTCAGGTGTGTCCCCGCGCAGCCATGGGAGCCAGAACAGATTAAGGGTCATCATAACAGACAACAGAATGTTTACCAATCAGCCTGATATCACATCGGTCAGAAACACCGTCTGGCACAAAGGCAGGGGGTAACCGTGGCTTTGGTCTGGGGCAAGATTGAAAGGTAATACATGTTGCTTGTGTTTCAATATGTCTGTTTATCTGATAAACAAAATCCACGCCACATGCATGCGAAACAGAGGAGGCTGCATTTTGAATATTGATTAGTCCTTTTGGGAAATAGACTGTGACAATTAGTTAGGAACCTTCTGATTTTTCAGGTTTTGTCAAAAACAGACCTCAGCTGTCAACAAACATCTCATTATAGTTTTGAACATCTGGTGTCTGAATAGTGTGTTTATGGAGGTGTAAATGCAAAATGGATATTTGAAGGTTTTTTAAAGGAAAAGTTGGTATTTGTCTGTGAAGGAACTTTCTGGTTTGTTGCTAGGTGGTTGCTAAGGTGTTTTCAGTGGTGGTTAGCATGTTTTCTAGATAATTTTTAGCGTGTTACTAAGTGGTTGCCAATGTGATCTGAGTGGTTGTTACCATGGTTTTGTTATTTGGTGGTTAACAAACCTCGGTGGTTGCCAAGGTGTTACATCTCCTTGCACTTGATTGGACACACACTTAAAATATCAATCTCGGCAGGTTTTCTAATAAACGCAGTCGGTTATGTCTTAAGTGAATGTAAATAGTTAAGACAGAAATCAGATGTGCATCAATATATTGGATCCGTTCATTAGGTCTTAAAGTGACAGCAGCCTATAAATACCTGTCGCTGTCTGTGGCAATGTTAATCAAACAACAAAGGCTTCAACAAAGATTCATCTATATTTAATTTATACAGTAAACACTATAGAGCAAATACATGTATTACATTTCTGTACCAGAAGATCTTAGTTTATTTGAAACTTTATTGTAGTGTATTTATCTATGCTTATAGTTAGTGTATTTGTTCTTATTTTATTACTGACTCTTCATTTGTCTTTAATAGTGTTTGAACTTTATTAGTTAGGCTAGTAGTTTTTGCTGTAGTTTTTGCTGTGGTATCAAAGTACTTAAAGTGTGTTATAAATGGAAAGCAAAGTTACACTTGGTGATCCGAAAAATGATACGATCCGTGACTCAAAAAACTTAATATGATCCGAAGTTCCGAACCGTGAGTTTGGTGATCTGTTGCACCACTAATTATTTCCGGTAACACTTTATTTTGATGGTCCCTTTTGAACATTCTGTTGACTATAAGTAACTTTGCAAATACGTGTCAAATATCTCTCGGTAGAGTATTAGTTGACTGTCTGATAACTCTTTATTGTGATGCTCCTCCAACAGACTTTCATACTACTCATTCAGACTACTATACTGTAAGTAACTTTGCAAGTACATGTCAACTTATTCTAACCCTAATCCTACCAGCCAACTAATACTCGACTAACACTATAGTAAAAGTTAGTAGACATGTAGGTGCAAAAACGTTACTTATAGTCAACAGAATGTGTTAAACCGACTATCAAAATAAAGTGAAACCTTATTTTCTAATAATTCAACAGACTTACACTATGGTTACCACACCTCAAGACATGGTTCAGATGTTGTATTTCAAGACATTTGTGTTGGTTTTTGTCCTTAAAACTCTCTTGTGTGATTTTCTTACGCATCTCATCCCGCGCCTCCGTTGCTAATTCCAAAACGTCATATTAGAGCCTTGAGCTATTGATAGCAGATGATCAATTATCAGATTAGTTATTAATGCAGTTATTAGGGAGAGAGAGAGGGAGAGAGTTAAAGCGTGTGTGAATGACCTGTCTGTGTGTCTCTCAACAGTGTTCGGCAGCAGCGTCTCTACTAGCGAAACTGTAAGTTTATCTGCTTCAAGAACAGCGCCGTTATTACCTTGCTAGAGATCAATGTCATGTAGCTTTTTAGTTGCTAAACTATTTGCTGATAAAATCGTCAGAGCAGTGCTGGCAACACGTTTATGTTCGAGTGTGTGTGTCTGTATACTGTATGTGTGTGTGTGTTTGAGTGGGAGAGAGAGCGGAAGAAAGTGATCTCCGTACATAATAATTGGTCATTTTGCGGCAAAAAACATGGCAATAATTAGTTGTTTTTATCGTGTTGTATAATATATTTTGTAACAGAATGAAAAATCTGTAACAGTTATTTTTGTAATGAAAGAATGGAATGGTGTAGAAACACTACAAGCCATTAGAGGGCGATATATAGGCTCACCTGTTTGGCATATAAGGGGAAAGCTAACATGAAGAAGTCAGTCAGTTTGGGTAGTGGGAGGTTATGGGCCTTACTCAATATGTGTTCTTGTCTGTACTTGTGTCCTTGTGTTCTTGTGAAACGTCATCTTTTGTGGCCCAAGTACTGTCCCAATACACAAGTTTGCATTTTGGCAAGAATGGTTAAAAATCCCAGATGTGTTCTTGACAAGCCCATTTTACCGAGGATGCATCGGTTGGTAACTTGTGTGAACTTGACGGCAGAAATATCCCAGCATTCAGTTCGGCATTCGAGGAAGGAGAGGCAGGTCAATACAGTAATTTGTTTTTCTACAATTTCGTACGCTATTTCATCACTAAATTCACTTCTGAGAACATTTGATGCGAGAAATCAAGTGTGTAGATTTCAAATATTGGCATTTTTCCGAAAATCTATGGCGAATCGAAAATGTGCTCAAACGTTTTCGGAAGTGAGAATCTCCGTAAGCGCCTGCGGGTGTTAAGTTAGATAGCGGGCCAACCGGCCAGTCTGCTCACAGACTCGTTTTACCCCACAGTCAAGAGACCATTGCAGCCTGGCTGTTATCGTCAATAATTCTCGTTATGTTTGGGTACTGCAGACGGTGTCTGTGCGGGGTTATTATTGCGCAATACCAGCAAGAACACAGCGTCTCAAACTGTCAGCAGCGTTCTGTGTGCTCGTCACCTTGTGAGTTCATTCTTCCAAGAACAACTAGCAAGAGCCTTCTCCCCAAGGACACAAGTCCGTTCTTTGCATTCTTGGTTTAACCATTGCAGCCTGGCTGTTATCGTCAATAATTCTCGTTATGTTTGGGTACTGCAGACGGTGTCTGTGCGGGGTTATTATTGCGCAATACCAGCAAGAACACAGCGTCTCAAACTGTCAGCAGCGTTCTGTGTACTCGTGACCTTGTGAGTTCATTCTTCCAAGAACAACTAGCACGAGCCTTCTCCCCAAGAACACAAGTCCGTTCTTTGCATTCTTGGTTTAACCATTGCAGCCTGGCTGTTATCGTCAATAATTCTCGTTATGTTTGGGTACTGCAGACGGTGTCTGTGCGGGGTTATTATTGCGCAATACCAGCAAGAACACAGCGTCTCAAACTGTCAGCAGCGTTCTGTGTACTCGTGACCTTGTGAGTTCATTCTTCCAAGAACAACTAGCAAGAGCCTTCTCCCCAAGAACACAAGTCCGTTCTTTGCATTCTTGGTTTTGAGAAACACCCTATGTTTCTTGGTGGCTACCTCTAGAAAGTGACTCATTGAGAAACCTTGGGGTTTTAAGCTCAATGTAAGAACTGATCATTTACACACGTCACGCCTTAGGGTGAATTGGGAAGCAAGTAAGCAAGGATGGGTTAAAAAGGATGTTAGCCTGGAGTGGATTTGTTTTTGTTTGTTGTCTCCAGCCGAAATGGACAATGCTACATTAGAGAGAGGTATTTCAACGCACTCAATGTTTTTTCCTCATAGCAACAAAATTCAGCGCACTCAATGTTTTCATCAAGTTGCATAACTTCTTTTTGTTCACAGGACAGAACTTCATCTCAGATAAGAACCTTAAGATTATTGTTTTTTTTTGTGTGTGAAATGAAAGACAATGTTTTTCTAGTCTTTCATTTAAATAATTATCCAAAAGTGCCAGCATTGGGGGAATAAAACACCTAAAAAAATCAAAAGTCGGTAGAATGTTTGCTTAAGTTTATTAAACAGTTTTTTGATCTGTGTGTTAAACCCTCATTAGTTGCTTAATCGAAAAACAAAAAGAGAAAAGTTACAATTTATTTGCTTGGTGAGTGCATGTTGTTGTGGATTCTGGTTTCTTTTGCTGTTGTAGGCTGTAAGTACCTTAGAAATAACTAAAATCATTTGCTGAAGTGATACCGTGCGTTTCCCTCAAAATGTTTTACACCTAAAAACATTCGTCAACCAATCAGATTCAAACATTCAACAGCCCCATTGTATAAACAGATGTTAAAGAGTTAGTTCACCCAAAAATGAAAATTAAGTCATTAATTACTCACCCCCATGCTGTACCAACCCCGTAAGACCTTCGTTCGTCTTCGGAACACAAATGAAGATATTTTTGATTAAATGTGACGAGACTTGAAGAGATTTCCTCGACGCATGCGCGAGAATTGCGATCTCCTTCAACTACTTCAGTTAAGTTCTCGCACGTGCGCATCGTGGAAATCTCTTGAAGTCTCGTTTCAGGCCTACAAGGAAGAAAAGGAATAGTCGAATAAAGTCGTTATTTTTGTTTGTTTTTTCGCACAAAAAGTATTCTCGTCGCTTGATAAACTTATAGTTGAGCCACTGTTGTCACATGGAATATTTAAACATTTTCTTCATTGACTTTCTGGGCCGTCAGGTTTCATTCCCTTAGGCAGCCTATGTGGTAGTGATCCAGCTGTCACATTTAATCAAAAATATCTTCATTTGTGTTCCGAAGACGAATGAAGGTCTTACGGGGTTGGTACAGCATGGGGGTGAGTAATTAATGACTTAATTTTCATTTTTGGGTGAACTAACCCTTTAAAGGCAACATTCAGATTGTCAGTCCAAATCCGAATTTAGCAAGTGTGAACGGCCAAAAATCATATGAAATGTGATTCTTACAAATCCGTTTCGAGCTACATCCATATATACACTCACCTAAAGGATTATTAGGAACACCATACTAATACTGTGTTTGACCCCCTTTCGCCTTCAGAACTGCCTTAATTCTACGTGGCATTGATTCAACAAGGTGCTGAAAGCATTCTTTAGAAATGTTGGCCCATATTGATAGGACAGTATCTTGCTGTTGATGGAGATTTGTGGGATGCACATCCAGGGCACGAAGCTCCCGTTCCACCACCCGTTTATAATGATAAAATGATGGATATGTTTCTTTTTCTAGAGGGTGAATTTAAAACTATGCAAATTAAACTATGCAAATCATTTCCTTCTGCATATTTTACCCTTATCTCGTTTAGCAAACACAGCTAATAATCTCGCAGCATAAATAACAATTGGTCCTGCGAGGAAGGTTAAACAGAGGGGCTTAACCCTCTGCCATTAACAGCTCACAATCAGAGAGATATGAAATATTAGGAGCTATTACATTGACATCACATCACATTTATACATTTGGCATTTTATCCAAAGCAACGTACAATGGATTCAATACAGTGGCAATACACACACACACATATATATATATATATAATACATATATACAACTATTTAGTTGAGTGAACTAATATATATAGTTCCTGCATTCCTTGGGAATCAAACCCATGGGCGTGCGGTTGCTAGCACTATGCTCTAATGCAGGGGTAGGCAATGTTGGTCTTGGAAAAGATTCGCTTCACGGTTGGATGGAAACCCAGCTAATGTTCCCTTTAATGTGTCCTATTGTGCATTTACACTTTTTCAACTTTAGTTAGTGTGTAAAAATAAAAAAATATCAAGTCATAATGTTCCTCATTTAAATAATCTCCGCCCACGGAATACACAAAAAAGGGAATGAGGCATTAGAGAAGACTGTATTGTCGCTATGTCAAAGAGACACGTTTTTTTTTCCCCACAAAGTTTCAAAGCTTATTTGTTTGACCTTCCTAAGGCTGACAAATTTAGAGTGGTAACAATTTATTTTAAACACTGTTCCTGAACATTAAAACCCAAAGGTTTATCTGTGCGCTGCACATTTTATGGAGAATAGCTTGTTTTCTGTTGCTTTAAGCTCTCGCTGTAGTAAGACGGTTTACCGCTCTTTAGGAAAATTAACCATGATTTTTTGATCTAATGCTATTTGTATTACCTTAGTTTTCCGACAAATATCACGATTAAATCGATAATGTATGTAAGAAAATTACAAAAAACATACCGCTCTGAAACGTCCTGTGAAATCCGTGCTTGCAAAGTCTGTGCATGAAATCTGTTGCACGATACTTTTGTTCGTTAACATTGTCAGGGTCTGAATCATGCTCGAATTGGCACTTTTCGTATTTCGGAAGGAAGGGCTTCATCGAAATCGGCATGTTTGAGCCAGACTGGGGAGAGAGGTGCTGAAATAAAGTTTTTTGAACAATCAAGCACGAAAGCATATTCTAGTAAACCCCCCAAATAAAATCAAGACTTCGTAAAAGGGCATAATAGTATGGAAGTTCCGAAGCGCGAAATTTAAATCATGTGAGCCAACTCACTACACATAACGACAGATGTTTTTAAAAATACAAACCATTATTTTATTACATTTCAGCATAAACCTACATCGCTAGACAGGTAAGGAACATAATCTAGCTTGATCTAGCATAATCTAGGTTGTATGTATGTAACAAGCAAAGCATTTATCATAACGTTGCTGGACAAAGAGCAATCAGTGTCCCAATGTATTGTGAGCCAGCAATCCTTTGTTCTTAACAGTGCCCGATTTCGTAAACACGATATACTGGTTCAAGAGCTCAGGAGCTGACTGAGTTGCATCCTAAAGTTAATCACGGGGCAACTTTTTGAGCAAAGTTGCTAGGCAATGTTGCCGTCAATGGGCAACCAGGTGATACACGGGTCCCACGACCCATCTAACGTTTCCAGATAGAAATTTGTTTCCCATTCTCAATGGAAAAGTGCCCAAGCCACATCATGCAGGACAGCGGCACTCCAGGACCGATGTTGCCCATCCCTGCTCTGATATACACCCATGTAGCTTTAACATTAGAGGACATCTTCTGAATTGGGCCAACACACACCTAGCAACCACACAGAACAGCTTTTTTTTTTTTTCAGAAAAAGTAAATCTTCCTATCAGTGTAATATATGCGATGGACTGGAATTGAAATGTGGAAGGTCTCAACAGACCTGATGAGCTGTAGAGCCCAAGAGTAACTGATGATTTATTGCACAGGTGTCGCCACATTTGCTCAGGAAACAGAAGATAGATGGCTATAAATTCTGCATAATGCTTTAGCCACATACAGAATTTCACCTGCAAAATTTATCAATCTCACATTCTCAGTTTACAGAGTTATTGTGTTACTTTGTAAAGACACATTCGTTTTAGAATTGTACCTGTCTGACGGTTTGCAATATTTGTTTTCTGAGTAGCAATATTAAATTCATCATCAGATCAAACATTTTGATCCAGGTACGTAATTTAATTTCAGTAGCTGACATTTAAATCCTCTTGGAGCCAGTTCAGCAATTTTTTGGTTTGGATTTAAAGGATTAATTAGAAGGGGAGGAGGAAAGGAAAGAAGATAAATCCCTGTTTTCAACTTCTTCATTAGGCGAGGAAGTGAGATTATCCAGAAAACTATCCTGGTTAGTGTGCTGTGAGTGATCACAGCTGGCCATACATTTTGGCTGCCTTTTAAAAACAAATAAGATAAAAGATAAACTAAATTAAATGGATAAATATATAAAATAAAATGTCATTTGATAATATAATAAATAATAATAATAATAATAATAATATATTAATAATAATTTAAAAAAATACATTTGATAATATAATAAATAAGAATAATATATTAATAATAACAGTTTAAGGAAGTATTTTTATAAAAGTGTATCAAAGTGTATCAGTTTTAGATATGTACCGGGCAATATCTCACACCTAAACTTTATTAATTATTAAATAAATTAACTATGTAAATTGTCATTTACATAAAGGTAAGAAAAGGATCACAATGATTATGGAAATGAAGAGCTAAATGTAATAGATTCTCAGTGATTAATTGACAGGTAATTTATATGATGAACACATGAAATTAATTTTGAGATACTTGTAAGCATGTTTTTTCAAAATATATTTCCAGAAATGTGATTTTGAATAGGATTCCACACCACATAAGAATGTAGCTCAACGCTAATTCGTAAAATTTGCTTTGGATGTTCACTCTTGCTAAATGTGATTGGATTCCAATCGGATATGCACAAATATTGGACGAGGCTTAAGGGACAGAAAAACAATTTTTCGTGCAGGACATACTGAAATAGTTTGTTTATTTCACTCTTTCACTATGTTTGTTTATTTCACACATTATATTGAATTTTCATATTGTAAAAAAAAAAAAATGGTTTTAACGGTGACCTTCATATATATATATATATATATATATATATATTAGGTTTATTTTTGGTTTTGATTAAACAACAACAAAAACCAATAGGACATAAAAGTGCCTTTGGTTGAAGAAACATTTATGTACTAAACACTAACCCAGTGACCCAAAAAATGCACAATTGGTCCAGTTCAGAAATTATAAACTCAGAAAGCAAACAGATATTCTGCACTGTGATCTGACTGCCATGGCGGATGAATGTTGATTTTGTGCCTTCTGTATTTATTCTGCCCTAACTCCCAGACGTTGAGACATATGCTGTTTAAGTCAGTGTTAGTAAGCTGAAACTACAGGGGTCTCTTTAGTTCCTCAACTTCCTCAAAATCCCACAGCAAGATTGTCATGTTGTCAGGTACTTTTCCACACAGAAAGAGTGCAATTCCATCACCTAGTGCTGTTGCCACTGATTGCCTGTACTTTATCTGCACCCCAGTTTGTTTATTATAGTTTTCAAATTCTGTTTTGCCGTTTCATGCATGTAATTGTATCAAAGGTAGTGGATCTGTTTCAAAACCAACAGTGCTGTGCCTATAGTGCCTTATTTTACAGTGTTCCAAAAGGTAGTTGGCATGATTGTGCTATCTTATAAGATACATACTTTTGCCAAACTGAAGTAGCACTGCATATAAACGTTGCAGAGAATGTAATGCCCACAATGCATTGCAGCAATTCATCAGATCCAAGATGACTGACAAAGTGAATGAAACTTCGAGTGGACCCTTTTCACAGACTGCCCTGTGAATAATAGCATGTATTCCTTGTTGGTTCAGGCTGGTTTTGTTAAAACTGGTAAACTCCCCTTGCTGGTCACCAGCAACCAGCATCCCATGCTGATCCCGGCATGCAAAACATATATACTGGTGATCAACAATGCTGATTTGTTCAGCAGAGTATCATGGACTTTTTTCCACAGTATTTAACATCATAAATCTATAGCAAAGTTTTCAAAATTGTCATTTTTAAAAGTGTGTACTATACTTATACTTACATGCATAATTACATTAGCATTGAATGACAGAAAACTAATTAACGCTGCTGTGTGTGTTTCTACTACAAGAGCTGAGGGTTTAACAGCAAATTTGACATCTTTCTTTCTTCTTTTTTTTTTTTTTTTTGCTATTGGAGCAAATGTCCAAAATTAAATGTATTTTTTGTTTCCATTCACCACTAAGCTTACCCAATGACGACTTCTGATTCTGAAAGCCCCAGAAATGTGAAAGGGGTCTTTTTATAAACATACTTTATAAAATAAATTCACACTGAATTTAGTCAGTGCCATAAGTATAGATCAAAACATGGCCTAGTTTACCCAATATTTGTTTGTGTGGTGTATTTTTTTTTATGCATTATTAGCTTACAGGGTGAATTCACTGCTGATAAGATGTGAACTTTTTTTAATTGGTGCTACATGACTAGAGAAAACGGATAAAAATGCCGTGACATGTCAAAAACTTACATTTTTCTATTTGGCACCGTCCCTCTGTCAAGGCCCGTTCTAAAAATCGTTCTCAATATTAAAGAATAGCAGAGTTCACACCACAGCTATAATGATAAAAATAAAAAAAAAACATATTGTTGGAATCGCTTTAAGAACAATTTTTTTCCAGCTAATAAGCAATAAAACCATTGACAGCCAATGAGAATCCATCCTGCTTTAAAGAACTCGAGCATTTAAAGTGACAGACGACAAAACTGCTTAGAATAAACAGAACGATGTTGTCCGTTGGTGTGGACGCTAATATAGTTATTGTTATAGTTGTCTCTATAGTTATCGTTCTTGGTGTGAACGGGCCTGTAGACTGACTGTAATTGTGAGGATATAGAAAAGTGTAAGTTCAATCTGTAGTTTTAACAAAAGTTCTGGAGCTGTCAAAAGTCTGTCGGATAACGCAAAACATCATTGTGCATCATCCGGAAGGATATCTGGGTGCAGGTGACATGGAGGCTGTGCCTGAAATCACATACTCTCTTGAGTAGAGTAGACTTAATTAGAATAAGTAATTACTTTGTGATCGCTACAAAAATGTGTTCAGTATGAATGTATCTGGATGTAATACCTTTGCTATGTTGCCCTTGTCACGTGACCTACCAACATCCGTTGCGTCACTTCACTGCCATTCACAAATCCTTTCCAGTGGCCTTATGGGACAGAAAAGTGTCCATCGTACGCACACTTCAGAATCTCGCTGGATCAAGTAGATCATCCAGGTACTTTTTGCCTACTCTTTTAAGAGTCCTGTGAATTTGGACGCATTTCTTTTATGACACTTTTTTTCGCCTACCATATACTGTAGTAGGGACGAATGCGATTTTTGGATGTAGCCGGAGAGAGAATACACGTTGTTAATTTACATATACTCATGAAATAGTAACATAAGAAAGCTGGTTGGAAATGGGCAAACACAACATTTAACAATATGCTAATGGAAGATTCAATTGAAATAAATTGTAAAGCCTCCTGTGTGACTTATGCCCCCAAATCAGTCACTAATGAGGTTCCATTTAACTAATGCCAAATACGTTTCTAGGCAACTTACTAGGATTTGGAACAGAGCCAATGTGTATAAAGCCAAACCTGTTTGCTAAACCTAAACGTATGTAGATGCACTTGATCAGGGCTTTATGTGTTGATATCTCAGCACAGGTGGTGATGCGCTGGCTTTTGTGTGTGTGTGTCGCTCTGAATGGGAAAGTAAATAGCGTAAATCAACTCAATTCGCTGGGGATTACAAATGTTGTTACCATGACAAAGGCTCTGTTGACCTCATTAAATGCCATATACAGTGTTTAAAATTCCACTCGACAGCGCATTACCTGATGCACTTACAAATGAATCCGACGTGAGGCTTTCCACCAGACTTGGCTTGACTTCAGCATCTGTAGAGCTCTCAGTGCTCAGCATAGATCCTTCCTTTGCTACGACAAAAGCCTGCGTCTCACAGGACCTTTATTATTAAGATATTCGCCACTGTGTCAGTGTGTGTTGCTCAGATTGAGTGTGCAGTACTCTGACATGACAAGAGAGATTTTACGGTCCGTTTGCCAAGTGCAGCACTTTAGAAAATCCAGAAATGCTATTCACTTCCCCGAAAAGCACAAGGAGATCTTATCGCCACAATCCTAAAGTTCCCTGTACCATTGTGCAGGTTTCCAGAATTTGTTTTGTGCTTAACTTGCTGAAAGTACACTGTGGACATTTCCACTGTTCACATAATGAATGGTGAGAGGTTTGCTCTTACTTTTGCAAGCAGACTTCTCAAAGAATAAAGACGGCAAAAATAATTCCAGAAAATTCTATGAAAGTGAAGGTGACGTGCATCAGCCCATTCTCATTCCTAGGCGTCATGAAACTGACGCTTTGGGAATCATTTTGACCATGCTTCAATATTCGACGCTTTAGGCACCCTTTAGCGTCAGTTACATGACGCGATCCTAGGGCGTCATCTCACTGACGCTTTACCTTTAACGTCAGTTAGATGACGCTATCTAATCCTAACCCTACCCCAGACCTAAACCTACCCGCGTCATCTAACTGACGCTTAAGGTAAAGCGTCAGTGAGATGACGCCCTAGGATCGCGTCATGTAACTGACGCTAAAGGGTGGCTAAAGCGTCGAATATTGAAGCATGGTCAAAATTGTCATTTTAGTGACGCCTTGGGATGAGAATGCGTTGCGTGCATGTGAAGGCCATGTGTGGTAACCCATACTCAGAATGTGTCATCTGCAGTTAGTGCACACACATTAAGAGCAGTGAGTAGTGAACATACACATACTGCAAACCGTGGGGACACACACACACCCGTGTTTCCCAAGTGGCTAGGTCTAAAAATAAAATGTGTTGTGTATTTCATCACTCACCATATGTTCAGAATGAACTGGATTCTGCTGAACGCCTGTTATCTGTAGAGGGTTATGTTAGAAGATGGTGAGCCCAAAAAGACTTCTTAAAAATGCTAACAGTCAAAGAAAAGCTTACTGCGGTCCTAAAAGCAGCTCATTTCTTATTTCGGCTACTGGCACACTTGCCTGTCAATTTCTTCAAAGCAGCCACTTTAAAAAAAAAAGAAAAGGAAAAAAAGTATTGCCCGGCACTTGCACACTGACTTTAGGGTGAAACAATCTTTTCAGCGCTATGTGATCGGCCTAAGGAAAAACATTCATCAACATGTCACTACACAAAAATGTGAGAAATCCGTCATCAAATGAGAATTACAGGTATTTTTTATGGTCTGCCATAAAGTGTTTATTTTTAAATGTGATTCTTGGTACATTTTACCACTATTTAACATAATGCCATCTTATATTCTGAACAATACGTTAGTACAGACAAATTACAGGCTATAATAATCATGTTTTAATTTTCATATTCGTTGACCTTTTCAAATGTGCTCCTGCTGATGCAAACATTAAAAGATACATTTCTTTAGTTATCAAATTGCATCGTTTTCATATAGTGGATGTTGTATTGCCAAAGCCGCATCAAGAACTCTCTAATTTGCAAATGTAAAGTAATCAAGGAGATGAAAAGTCAAAGCACAAGCTGATTCATTTTATTTATTTATTTTGCTGTGTTTACTTAAACCTCTGTCAATTCTGCACTTCTTTGACATTACAAAAGAATAAGACAACTTCACTTTACTTTAACTTTAATTTATTATTATCCACGTTGTGGAAAATTGTCTCTGGCTTCACATTACATATACATCACCACATAAATACCAACACGACCTCGCGGCAATTCGAATTTGTACGATTTTTGCTAAATCGAACGAGTGAGGTCGTACGAATTAGCCACCTTTTACTCACTCGTACGAATTGGTCGTGAGATAGCGTTGTAAATACACATAAGAAAAACCTGCAATACACAATTTTGAAAAAAAAAAAAAATTAACGAAACAGTCACTAACATTTCATGTTTACAGCACTGGGCACAAACTTTCCTTGTCCCTCGTGGTTGCCTATGGCGTCTCCCTGATGGCAACAATTGAAACTCGCCATGAAGAGAGGGTGAGACGCATCCTCAACTATCTTTAAAGCCTTTTGCTTGACTTTACGTCTATAGAGATCGTTCAAATGTATGTATCTGCATCTTGCCAATTATCTTACTTGCCTCATGCACAATCTTGGACAGCTTGGCTCTATTGACGATACTTATACCGCAAGTTCATATTAAAAATCAAGATGCTTTCCACAAAATTTGTATAGACCATTTTAAGTATATTCTTAGTCACGCCAAAGTGATTCAGACAAATTCTATGGGATTCCCATCAAAACGAGTGTCTAAAAACAGGAAAAGAAACAATAACATGTCGCTGCATAGCACATTTTGAATTTCAAATCAACTAAACCGTTATCTCTGCAAAGCCTCGATGTGGTAATGTTGATTTACAAAGATAGATCCCTCATTTTGACTATTCACTGCTTGATCTAATTACCAATAACAAACTGCTTGAGCGTCGCACACTGGCATATGGCGACTTAGTGGCAAAGATGTTGCAGGTGCTTAATGGCACGTTCATATACATGGTGACCTGCAGCATTTCAACATTAATGGACTGCCGGCAATGAGACCTGTATGTGTCCCTCAGGAATGAAGTCATTTGGATTAAGGCAAGACGGTTTAATTGAACAGCTTTATTTTTAAGGGGGCATGTCACAAGGCTAAAGTACCACTTCCAGTTGGCTGTGTCTCTCTTCTGGCCTTGTCTGTTGTCAGGCCCCGTATGGAAATGAGGCATTTGTATGGTCTTCCGCTATCTAATGAGCCTGTTAACATTCATTTGTTCGTTATAATTGCTTCATATGCTAACAGGACGGAGGAGCAGGACTTCTAATAATTACTCTCTTTATGAGACTATGGCTAATGAATTTAAGTGAGGCATATTAGCTACCCTGCTGCCCTGTTGGCAGCCATTGCGACATAAAGGAACCTCCGTCGTCCACTTTCAGAGCGGCTGTCTGAATTTCCTGTCAGAATGTCCTCTCACAATGCCTCCTAGAAAATTGTCATAAAATGACTTGAATTGCAACAGAAAGAAAACCTCTCTCCTATTATTGCTGGAAATAAATTCCCTGGCAAACTTTCCTTGTCTTTTATTGAAAATGATATCAGATTAGCGTTTCACATTTTGGCTCTGTTCCAAAACTTAAGCTGTCTGTGTAGGCAATAGCCTAACCATAAATGACTGATTTAACGTTGTACATTGGTAACAACTCGACACACTGAATTTATTTCAAAAGTAAACAAGTTCATTAATATCACTCAGTACTTAAATGCATTACAAGAACATCTAAAAATGAACTGTGACCAAACTTGCTAATTATTCAATTAAGCTTGTGAAAAAAAAAAAAAAATCGACAGACAATGCATGTAATCTTATTGTGAAACTAAAAGAAGTGTTTTTAGAAATAAATGATGGCCTTTTAAGTTATCATTTTACTAACCAAATACATGTATGTTTCCAGTGAAGCATTGTTAAAATGATAATTAAAAAAGGAACAGGCAGATTTATTTCAATAGTGTGTATGTTCACTACTCACTGCTCTTAATGTGTGTGCACTAACTGCAGATGACAAATTCTGAGTATGGGTTACCACACACATGGCCTTCACATGCATGTCACCTTCACTTTCATAGAATTTTCTGGAATATGAGCAAAAAGAATGTTCAAAAGTAAGAGCAATTATAAATTCACAATATGTATATAAAATAAAAAAAATGAGTCCGGTTTTAAAGTAATGCTTTTTTTTACATTTTAAAAGTTAAAAATTAAATAATGGATTTTGAATTTGATTCCTTTTGAATTAGATTAGTATTTTTATTTCTAACTTTTGATATTAAATTAAATGCGCATTCCTCAAACAGTAGAGTGTGGTGCTAGCAACAACACGTATGTCATTGGTTTGATTCCCAAGAAATAAAGGAAAGTTATGAAATGTATACTTTGAATGAAGTTTGATAAAATGTAACAAGCATAAATGTAATTTAAAGTATATTTAGAATCAAAGTGTCTCATTCAACGTCTACCACGGTTGTTACGATGCAACCTGGGACTGCATTCTCCAAGATGCATACATGCAATGATGCCTTAAACGTGGGTCAAATGATATTTGTAGGCAGCATCACTTCACTGCCTGTTGTTTGGAACAGCAGTAGAGTCATGAGTGCATTTGACGCTTTAAAATGCTGCCTTCATAGACGGTTATGTTTTGGACCAGAGCCCACAGTACTGCTAATCTCTTTAGTGATCCATGCTTCAGCTCTGGGAGTTTGTTAAAGCTCTCTTGCTCTCTGATGGCAGGCTGCCCAAAGACACAGATTAAAAAAAACAACATGTCTTGAAATCTAACTGCAATGTTATATAGTATTACGAACTGAAATCTTCCCACATTCATGTCTTTGCCTCAAAGGTTGATTTTAAATTGAAAACGTTGCCTTTCACAGTAGTTTTTGCTATTCATATGTTAGTGTTATTGTTTAAAACCGGCTGTCTAGACTGAGTCTTACTACTTTTCAATGACAGTAAAATTGTGGGTTTTAGATTAAGCTCGGACTTTAATCTCTGATATGAGTTGTTTGGGGAGCGAGTCTTTATTATTATTCATTCGTTTTTTTTTTTTAAACACGAAGCTGCTGTATTCTAATAGTTCCTTGAGTAAAGAATGTGTAATGTCATGCCAGATTTTTGACTGTAGTGCATACTTATTTAATACTTTTGTCTTTAGACTATATAATGATAAAATATAGTTTATTTTCTTCTCCACATCAGCCAGCTGTGACAACTGCAGCTCTGATATTATAAAGTTGGATCTATTCACAGCAGCGTCCTTTGTTAACATACTTAAAAAGTAACAAATCACTCTCAAAACAGAACAACCAACATAAAAACCAACTGAAAGACCGACTTAAACACAGACCAAACGTGACAGCAATATGTCAGCTTTTTTTACTCTTCAGTTGTCATATAAATCTTTCATGTTTGCATAACATTGAATTTAAAATGATTCCCCCTCACCCCCCACAAAGTCAGTCTGAAATCACGTCAACATGTCACATGTTTCACTGGGAGGAAAATATGTAATATTTACATTTGACAGATATAAATAACTACAGGAATGGTAGAGAATAGCTCACCGCCACCTGTCTAATTAGACATAGTGATTAGCTGTAATCAAATATAAATGTCATTTATTTAACATTTTATAATAACCTATTACACCCCTCTGCCATTTTACCATTCTTTTAAATAATCATCTGTTGTTTTAATTCTTCATTATTGTATCAACTATTGTGGGTGGACTGGGGTATTTAAAAATAATGAGAAATCTATATGCGTTCATGTCATCATGTCTTTACAGAACAGTGTAACTACTGTCAGTTTATTTTGTGTCTGAGCAATTTCAATGTATTTTCTACTAAACTGATTTGGATGTTTGACTCATTTAGATATGCAATTGAATGGAATTAAGAATATAACCCCAAAACTGGACATTTTCATAAAAGGGCATGTGTAAGTGTGTTATTGATTTTATATGGTATAGAAGTTCATTGAACAAGACGTTAATATCAATCAACGTATATTTTAGAAACAGCGTTGCCTATTTGTTTTTATCTGCCATGCCAATGTAGTTTTAAATGTAATCGCAGAAGGTATTATTGCACATCACACAATGGCGTACTGGCGTTATTTTGAACAAATCAATTGAAAGAGTGATTGACTCTCTCATAAAGACTTGTTGACTTGTCACTTGTTTCATTAATAAATCAGCATTTAGAATGAATCTTTTGAATGAATGATTCAGTGACTCATTCATAATGACAGTTGAATATTTTACTCTTTTTTTATTTTATTTTTTTATTCAGATGTAGTTATTTGGCCTTATTGTTCAAATTAAAATTAGTTTGTATTGTTTAGACTACTTCTGTAGTATGTTTCCGATTAGAGTGCATGGCAAGTCGTAATAACGGACGCCTGACTCAGAGTTTCCCACTTGAAGGCAGCATATAATACATATCTCATTAAATGCTAAAACATTGTTTGTATTGACAAATGAACATTTTGTAAAGTTTTGGAGGATTCCCCAAACCACCAGCACAGAAAAACTCATTGGTTTTGTGCAAATTATAGGCTAAATTACATATTTGGGACTCTATTGATCGTGTACCTATACACTATTAGAATAAAAGGTTCTATGTACAACCTTAAAGGGTTCTGTCTGGATTTAGTTTTAATTGATTCATTTTGTTTTAATTCTAATTAAATATTATTAATTAAAGACCTTGTAAACATATGTTTTCACTAGAACATGATAATGTTTTCACCATTAAACATGAAAGTATTATGCAAATTATTTAAGACATTTACACTTACATTGAACCTTCATAAAGGGTTCTTTAAAATTGAGTCAAGAACCCTAGGGTTTGATACAGAACCCCATTTTACAATAATCATGGAATTTAATTATCAAATCTAAAAACCAAATTGTTTGCAAACTAATGCAAATGTACTCCAACACAGCAGTCTGCTTATCCCTGTAAATCTCCCAGACTCCTTCAGTAATCAGCCCACTTGTTCAGTTATTATTGCATGCGATGGTTCGCCTCTGCCACCTTTCCGACGGCCCCTCCGAAGGACGCTGTCAATGACAGATGCTGGTGCAAAGATCGGCCATCAGAGTCTCGCTGAGACTTCAGTCAATTAACGAGCCTCTTGGAGAGATGCTGGCATCAACATTGGTTGTTGTGGGTGGTGATGGAGACAGTGTGTGACTCAGAAGCTCTTCAGAGCTTCACTGATGGTCAGGCCCACACAGGATCTGTACCTACAAACATTGACAGATTTCCACACATATTTGAATGCATCATCGACTTTTGAGCTCACGTTCAAATATTTAATCATTTGTTTATGCTTTCAGCTTCTGATTAGAACAGGGCCGTGTCTAGATATCCACCCAAATTCAAGCTATGATTGGCCCTCTTAATATTGGAGAAGCTTTCCAGCGCTGGAGAGAGCTTAAGGAGCGGGAAGGCCTGAAAACGGACGCCGAGGTTGCTTTTTTATCTTCTCGATACGTGAGTAACGCTGGATTTGCTGTGTTTCACTGAACTAAGATATGCTGTCTTTTGCTTGAATATACTCGTGTGTCATCTTCGCTTATCTGTTCATTTGCATTATTATTATTCTTCGCTTCAGCCATGATAAAGTGACATTCATTTCCCAGCCTGATAAGCCTGTAATGTCTAAAGCTCTTCCACTGCTTGTTTCAAGCTCCAGCTTCCAAAGTGTGTCCAAAAAGTGAGATAACATACACCTAATGTATAATTTTTTTCTTTTGGTTCCCCTTTTATTGATCGATATAACCCCTTAATCTTGTCACATTTGATATATATCAGTTACTTGGACTATCGTGCTATGTAGGGAGCTGTTCATGAAAACTGTTTATTTTTTGGGATGGAAGGGGTGACTTTGCCATCGAAGGAGTAGAGGAGCTAAATAACAATTCGACATACGACCTGAATTATCATAGTAACACAAACTGCATTCACTTATTGATGACATCATACCCTCGGGGGGCAGGCATAGCCGTAGTCATTGCCTGTGTTACATAGCGTGTACCTGAATGTGGGGGCGGGGGCATCAAGATAGGGGTGTGATCCTTTTGTGATTTCAAATACTAACAGCTTTTTCCAGAAATCGCTTACTGCACCTTTAATGCTTTTGCACGGAGCCCTGCACAAGACATGTGGAAGGAAAAAATAGATAATGGCCACAAATTAAGAATTTGTTCCCACGACTTATTAATTAGTTCCCTCATTTTAGTTTTAGTCGATTTTAATTAAGTTCAAACGAGGGAAAAACATAAACCATGGCAACAAATATAGAAGTTGTGGGGAAAAAAACTCAATTCGTGGCCACGATATCTACTTTTATTCCACATATCATGCGTGAGACTCTTGTGTTCTACAAAGTCCTTGAAATTTCAAGAAAAACAAATGACTGGCAGATTATTAAAATTTTTCCATTTTGTCTTACATGGAAGAAATAATATGGGCTTATAACAACATGAGGGTGAAAATTATGACAAAATGCTAACCACTATCGTCAAATATGATGGACAATTAGCATACAGTTTGGATTGGCGGTATGGTTCCGTTCTGGGCGAGAACTCCCTGCGCGTCCATGTAGCCTAGCATGAATAAGAGCAGGGAGAGCAGCAATAACCCTCCTTAGGGTAAACAGAACAGAACCAACATGAATGTATGCAGATGTCGTTAATTCAAGATTTAAAGTAGGCCTACAACATAATTCGAGAATTTATTCTGATTCAAGGGGAATCAGAATGCCAAATCCTGACTGACGAGAGGAGCTGGGGAGGGAGGAGGGTAATCAGCTCCTGAGAAATGCGATAGCTGCTGATAATACTGAAGGAGCTTATATATGTATACAGTGATAGGCGTCGTTTTCCTATAGGTAGACGTGGATCAGCTGAGAGTCAGCTGATGCGAGCTTGACTAACGTGACCTGCCAGAACTGACGCCACGCTTGATTTTTGAATATACCTTTAAAAAAGCCTGTCCAATAAAAAAAATGGTTCAACTTTCAAAACCATAACTGCATTGAGTTTCATTCAGTTGTGCTTCATTTAGATGTGTTTGAAAGGAAGAATGGCTCACCTGCTGAGTTTATGTCCTCTAATCCTCTCCAGAGTTGAGTGCTGTTGCTGCCCTGAAAGTCACCGCATTCGGTGTTAATGCAAATTTCTGTCTGATGAGTCAAACCATAAACATCAAACATTTATATTATATTATTTTTTTAGCTCTTATATAAAACAAGTATAGGCTTTAGCTCTAATATAAAACAAGTATAGCCCTATCTATTTTTTTAGGTCTCGCTTCCATATGAGTTAACCATATAAAGTCTACTGTATTATTTTTGATATGCAAATTTCTAACAAAACATATGCAAGATTTGTTTTAGATTTGTTTAAAGGTTTGATAAACTATTGCATTTCAAACGAAATTCTAACTATTGACATATGTCAGGCTTTACAGGGGGCCTTTAACACTGGTGCTTCCTCTTGCCTGATCGTAACCCGTATTTTTAAAGTTATATTCTCCTTTCCTCTTTTGTAGTTTGTCTGCCATCTCTCTCTTTCAATCATTCTGCTAAAGTCTGTCTTGTGCACTGAGCTCTCTCTCTTCCCCCGTCATGGGTGGACACGCCCCTTACTGGTGATTGGCTGGTGAGTGTGTTGGTGCTCGGTCCAATCCACTATTCAACAGTGTTTTTCAAAAATCGCATGCTGCACCTTAAAAGATAGATTTGTGTTCCCAAACAAACCAAGGTCTGCAACACAGGCTCCCTTTTTTTGCAAAACACGAAAACGTACAGTACCTATACATACAGTTCACCGCAGTTTCCCGCTCAAATAAGCACTAGTGGCAGTGAAACCAACAACTTTTATTGCTATTCACACAAATTATGATTACACCGGCAGATTAACGATTAAAAAAGACTTATGTTGTGTTTGTGGGTAGAACTGTGTTGTGAACTACTATTTTAAAGAGGACGTCTGAATTGTTGAATGTGTGCGAGAATGGAGTTGCAAAAAGCTAGACATGACTTCATAATACCTCGCATAAGTCATGGGGTCAACTTGTATGATTTATCAGTGGTATTTTTGTCATTGTGGGTGTAAAGTACAATATAAATGAAATATATCATCATTGTTGTCGTATGGGATGTCGCGTTATGCTTCAATCCATCCTCTCGGTTGAACACATTTTACTATAGTTTCACATTTCTGCAAATCTCCTCCCAAAGAACATACCAAAGATCATCCATTTAGACCTGCTGATGACTGTTCCTATTCCAGGAACACTTTTTGTCATACGCTGCACAAGCCTGAACTTCAAAACTTTAATTTAGTTTTCTTTTCCTACCTAATTGTGGGTAATCTATTATCCTAGCAGACTGTTTAGCATGCCGTCATTACCATGTCTTTAGAGCCAAGGTATTGTGTGATGAAATAAAATTGCACCCTATAGATTTGACTTTTTAAAGAATGGTTGCTTCTATTAGCATTTTATGTCGTCTAAGCCGCAGGCATAAACAAATCAGCACATTCTTGTTTTAAAAAGCTGCTGTTATATTAGCATATATACTGTATTTATGATGGCTTCCAATTATTTTGGGGCTTTCTGTAACGGCAACAAACAGAGTGATTCAGCATAAGGCTAGAAGCAGCAGAGCACTTCATATTACAATAATAATATTATTCAGCAGACCCTGGATAACCCTGAACCTTGCCTCGAACTCATCTGGTATGACAGTCCTCCTTGTGTTTCTCTCCGCTCTCAAACGAAGCATGCTTTCCTGCTCAAAAGCTTTAACGGGCTTTATGTGTACTCAAAGGCCATGAACTCATTTGCTTTACCCCCTAGGAGACTTCCACATTTTTGGAAGGAAAAAATCATAAGTATAATCAGTAGGTACCTATTCTGTGGCATATCAATGGCTCTTCCATCATTAACCGGCTCATTAAGCCTTTCTGGCCAACTGTGAATGTCTCCACTAATCTCTGAAGCTCCCAAATTTAGATGTATGTTCTGCTCGGTACATTTCACACGCCATGGGTGCTGTGGTTTTACCGTCACCATCGAGCCCGTTTGTAAATGAATGGGTTTATTTCAGTCAGTGAAGGATGAATAAAGAAACAGACGTATGGCCTCATTAAAGACACAGGACATGATGGACTCCAAATGTGTCCGTGTCCAAGTGTCCCTGCAGTGTGCAGTTTACTTATTCCGTGCATTTGTATCAGACCGTCTATGTGAAAATAAGTTTAATGCATTAGCTCAACTATAGAAGCTTGTTTCTGCCACAGAATAAAAACATAAAAAAGGTAATTGCTACTTTTTAAATCACCATTCAGATTTTTTTTCCTCACAATTGCAAGTTTATATCTCACAATTCTGAGAAAAAAAGTCTGAATTGCACATTTGTGTCTCACAATTCAGACTTTTTTTAAGCTTGTTTCCGCCATGGAATAATAATAAAAAAATAGATTTATTTTTTATTTTCTTTAAATCTTTAAATTCTGAGAAAAAGAAGTCTGAATTGCAAGATATAAAAGAAATTTAAAGGGTACATATCATGCTTTTAAATGTTTCCTTTTTACATATAAAACATACATTTGTGGTCTATATAAAGCGAAACTGCAATTCTTGGGTCTGAATTCCTCATTATTATAGCTCCACAGGCCCCTATTTTACTCCTTTTCTGATGTGCTTCTGTGAGTGACTCGTTTTGAAGCGGCCCCTTTAAATGCAAAGGAGCTGTGTCACACCCCGCCCGCTCTCCAGGGTGCTGAGTTGACAGTCGGTTCAACTCCACCCCGTTCGGCCATTTTTGTAGTTTGGTTAGTGATATACGATTTATAGCGTCACAGAACATTTATATTCACACAAAATGTCAACAACGGAATCAACAACAGAATTGTCAATCAAGCCTTACATGTTCGAGCCAGAGCCGGACCCGGAACTAGTTGAACAAATAGACGACGAACCTGAAGAACAACGTCTGCATATGGATGTATCTCAATGGTATGTAACTATATTTACAGTAACTTCGCCATCCATGCCCACTGCTACAATACTGTATGTTTTACAACGACAATTTAACACTCACAAAACAAAATATAAGTTATATTATAAAAAAAATAAAGAAAAGCACTATAGTAATGGTGAACTTTTGTGTTAATTTATCGTCTAACGTAAAGTTTATAGTCTAGGGATAAAATTTTAGATGATTTTTTTTCTGTTTGTTCTTACCATGCTAAACACAATCTGTTAACAGTTTTGTTTTTATCTTTATTCTAATCATGTGTTCAGGTGTTCTTGTGGTAACTGTGCAACTATAAAGCACAGCAGCTAAATGACCATTGATGAAACTCAAGAACAATAATACTTCAGACATGTAACGTTAACGTTACTTCAAAAAAACAAAAACAAAGAAAGACGAACGCACTGCTAAACCATGACCACCATGTGTTTTAAGAAAGTAAACTTTTTTTATTAAAGATATTTACAGCTTACCGAAGTGATCTGTTCGTCGTCTCTAAAGATAGATGGAATTGACCCCTCATTCAAACGAAGTCGATCGGCAAACCCTTCTTTATACTGGCCGAGGTTGTTGAAGTCGGAATCGTCGAAGTGCTTCGCGCACACGAAAATGACTTTACCAAAAGATGTGGGAACATTTCCTTGGTAAATAAAACTCAACCAGGCACTTCGAAGAGGTTCTGATGCTGGGAGACGGTGTAACCAAGCGTGTGGGTCACTACATCCAACAACCGAACATTTTGACTTGAGCTCTCGACACTTCTGCATCATTGAGCTTGGACTACAAAATCGGAGCGAGGAATAATAATGGCGGATTGATCTAAATGTTGGGCCGGTAGTCAATGTCCTTATTTGGTAGTTCCGCTGCAAACACTGTGACGTAATTGTTCAGAAAACGTCATAGAAAACAGAAAAATCTGAACTGGGTGAACAATAAGACCAAAACAGAATATAAAGATATAAACGAAACACCTGAAGAGAATAATTTCAACTTTTCTGCACTTTTAAACACTCCAAATATACAACAAAATGCATTTAAGGGCTAAAAAAGTGGTTTTAGCATGATATGTCCCCTTTAAATAATTAAAATTAATAGAAAAAAGTAAGAATTGCACATTTGTATCTGACAATTATCTATTATCTGTAATCTCAGAATTGAAAGATTCAAAGCACCTATCTTTTTATCTTTTTATTATTATTCCATGGCGGAAACAAGCTTCCATAAGAAACTCAAATATCCTTGCTAAAACTGTGAATCTTTGTCAGTTTATTTTTTTCAGGCACTTGGTAGGAAGTAAACTGGATATACATGATCAGAACTTGGCACAAGGCACGTCGGAAGGCTTTTAAACCAGCGGGGCGGCAGCAGATTGGATGCAGAGAAGACACCCTGATGACTAACAGGTGACACAGCCACTCGGCAGGGACCTGAGAGCAAAATAGCGGAGTGAGAGAAAAATAGCAAGAGAGAGGGAAAAACAAAAGCACAAAAAGAAACGTAACAGTGTGACTCTTATGCGATTGCTCTATGGGTGAGGCTCATTTGATTAAGTGTGAACTCTGCCATCTGAACCCTGGTGTGCATCAAGCAAGTGGACCGAAACTACTGAAAAGGCTTCCAAACGAACAGTTCCCTTGAAAGGGAACGCCTCGGTTACGACTGTAACCTTGGTTCGCTGAAGAGGGAACGAGACACTGCGTCGCCCTGCCATACCTCCTGCGTGCCAGTCAGGGTCTTGTTTTAGCTCATTAGAAGGCAGCGTTGCACTGTTTGGGCATGCTTTATAATTTCCTAGTTCGTGACGTTACCCGCCTCTGACGTCTCATCACACCATTGAACTGATTTCACACGTGCTTCACGATGCAATCACGCAGAACGTTCCCACAGCGTAGCGTCTTGTTCTTGGTCTTCTTTTATTATTATTTTTTTGTGTCTTTAGGATCAGTCTTAAAAATCAGTGTGAACGCTAAGCAAACCAGGACTAAATTTCTTTCTTTGGTCAGGACCAAAATAACCAAGAGAATCGAACTACAAGTGTAAACAGCCCTACAGAGCTCTTTCTCATTGTATGGACTAGCTTTTTGAAGCTTTTTGTACTGTATGCGTTCACTGCATGGAAAATAGCAGGAAATCCTTTTGTAAAAATGCCCTTTTGTGTCAAAGTCATAAGGATCTGAAGCAACATGAGCGTTGATAACATGAGTAAATGGTAGGAAAATGGTCATTTCTGGTTTAACTGTTGCTTTAAATGCCCACAGAAGTGCCTTGAAACGCTAAGCATTATTCAATGTGTTGACGTCATTTACATATCAAACAGCTCCTCCCCTTTTTTTAATGACCAATAGCGTTTAGTTTATATCACAGCTCAGCCAGAGCTGTTTATCTCAGTAAGGAGCAGTTTCCTCTTAATCTCGAACCGTTTCTCCTCCTAATCTGTGCAGAATTCAAATGGGTCCGATACATTTTCTGGTCCGCGCTGACTCGTGCATATGATCTATTCTGTGCTATCATGTCTGTGGACCGAAGAAGACTTCATTCGCCCCAATGGAAAGCATATTTACACTGTCTGAATCGTTCCCTGTCCTCTATATACTGCACTATGTGCAATTCACCATGTAGAAAATAGTAAATGTGTGAACAAGTGACTAATTTTAGGTTAGACTTCAGCGTCTATTTGGGGGCGGAATGCTGTAGATTAGAGAGTATTTGATTGGACAGAAAATCTGATGAGAAGCTGAAGAGCAGAGTGATGTCATCAAAATCATTGATCCATATTGGCTGAAGTGAGAGACTTAAAGTTTTGAATGCTTATCTTAATGAGAATTTTGTATTTATTTTGAGCACAATAGCTTATAGATAACAGTAAGACTATTAACAGTAAAACATATTTACCGTATACTAAAAGCCAAAAAAACTTCAATTTTGATTTAATAGGGACTTTAAAGCTCTGTTTCAAATGCGTTATTTTAAATGCTCTCCAAGGTAAAAAAATTACGGAAATAGATTTTGACACTTTTTTGTTTCCCAAAAAAGCATGTGCTATGAGGAATCCATTAGCACCCAAAAGCAGGATATGTAAGAATTTATTAGCTTAAAGGTTGAATTAACTTATTTTCCTCGAGTCTTGTGTGAACTTCCTTACAGTCTCATCTAACAACCAATTACAATTTAAATTCGAATTTATCTCAGTTAATTGGCCAAATTAATATTCAGTGGAACAACGAAAGAGTCCCACTTGATTTGTTCCAGTTTTAATTGAACATATCTCAGCCCATAATCAAGCTATGCGATATGCATCTTTTTAATCATGCTTGTCCACTTAAAGGCACCTTCAAATTCGCACCCAAATCTATACCACAGAAAAGAGATAACAGGCTTCAGCGGCACAGAGCATTTAAAAATAAATCTTTAAAATGATAATTATGGAAGGGGATCAGAAGGAAAGAACCAGAATATTTAAACCAGGAGGGTCGTTCCTGTTCTGTAGTACAGTTTGAACTGTGCAACTTAAAACCGAAAATATGTCTGTGCTGCATAAGGACATATTTCTATAAAAGAGTAATGCACACTTTCACTAATATGCTCTGGTCAAGTTCAGACACTTTAGTAATGATAACTTAATAAATGTATGTATTAAAGGTGGGGTATGTGATATTCTTTTTTGACAATTTTTTCAAAATCACTTGAAATCCTATTCCTAACCCACTTACAGCCACTGAGTTAGAAGCACTGAAATGAAAATTAAGCAATTGAATCATCTGTGGAACGGGCAGGTCTCGAAAAACTCCAGCCAATCATTTCCAAGACCACCTAGAATCATTGGACAGTAAGTGCGTCAATCAAACGGTCGTACCATACCCCCCTCCCCCCATCCCCCTCCCCCCACCCCCCTCTTCGAATGGGTGGAGTGGGTGGAGTCAGGGCCAGCGTTGGAGGAAAGAAGGTAGGACCTTTTGAGTATTGTGTATTTTCAAAATCTGCCGGCCGTTTTGCAAATCCCATACCCTACCTTTAATATATACAGTACAACATCTGAAGTTAGCTATTGCTCAATGACTGTTTTCAAAATGTTGATTTAGATTTTTTTTGTTGTTTAATTAACAGTTGCTAATACTTAATTTGATTTGCTTTGGTTTTTAACTAACTGATATGATTTCCATTTATCCAACATTCCTCTATATGGTAACACTTTATTTACTTTGATAGTCCACTTTAGACATTCTACTAACTATGAGTAACTTTGAAACATGTCAACTACTAGTCTATTAGTAGACTCTTTACTAATCTGCTAACATTTTATTTGATTGTTCCCCAACAGACATTCTACTAACTTTGCAACTACATGTAAACTTATCTTATACTACTAACCCTAACGCCTAAAGCTAACCTAACAGTCTACTAATACTCTAATGAGAGTTAGTTGACATGTAGTTGCAAATGTACGAGAGTTAGTTGACATGTAGTTGCAAATGTACGAGAGTTAGTTGACATGTAGTTGCAAAGCTTTGCTAAGATTTCAAAAGTTGCAAACATATAAAATGAACTGAAAATAAAACCTTTCGTATAATATGTAGCTTGACCTGCTGAGGTTGACGATCACATTTTCAGATTTTCTGAAGGTTAAGCACCTCATTTTACTAATCCTTTGTTGAACCCCCCCATGACTTTATTTTCTAAGAGTTTCAGACACTATTCCATACCCTATTTAGGGAGGAATGGCGCAGGAGCAACCATGCCTATTCCCTCTATTGCGAATGTGTCTAGGAGCAGAAATGAGCATGGTAATATTACCTGTCCCTCTGTCACCACTTTGATTCAATTTGATTTCATGCTCAAGATGAAACACTCTCAGGACTATTTGAACCAAGGCCAATATTCATTTAGATGGGAAGTGTGATAGGACGAGAGGAGGGCTGGGAGCGTGATTAATTCTGTTACCCTGCTGATACTTGTATTTCATTACCAAGGTGACAGAGGCCACCACAGCTTTTGGCAAAAACAGGAAGCAATCAGTTTAGCTTAGATACAGATAGGATGACCCACATGAAATGCATGTTAACGTGAAACAGTTATGTGTGCTTTGGTAAGTGATCTCATTCATATTTGTAGGTATTCATAAATGTACTGTACATTAGGTTTTGCCCATTTCGAAGAAGCTGAAATGTTTCAAACATAAATGATATATGCACAAAAATTACAGATGTACAAATGTTTACAGATCTTCTGAAAAAGTCTGCCTTTACCAGGACAATTTTCAGACTTTATTTTATCAGTAAAACTTGTTCAAAATGGTCAAGAAATACTTTTGTTAAAATGCAGTCATGAATAAAATCCAGATAAGACTAAGTCATATCTAATACGTTTAGATTAGATTATCATTATTAACTAATAAATATTTATTAGACTTTTGGCTCAATAAACTCCTAATTAATGCGTATTAATAGTTAGTAAGGTAGTTAAGTTTAGGTATTGGGTATGGTTAAGGATGTAGAATATGGTCATGCAGAATAAGGCATTAATATGTGCTTTATAAGTACTAATAAACAGCCAATATCCTAGTAATATACATGCTGATAAGCAACTTAATGGTGAGAATTGGATCCTAAAGTGTTACCAAAATGTTGTTAAAGTTCTAAAAAATGATTAGCTTAAAATAGTTGAAAGTAACATCAATGTGTGTTTACATCAAACATAAAAGTTTTTTTATTTCACTTAACAGAAGTGGTTTTTAATAGTTTTAGTTTGAGTTAACATCAATAACCCTGACTCAAAGAATTCGTGCAATTTAGATATGTTGTTCATATATCAAACGTTATGCATCAGTAATGTACAAAAACACATTTGTGTTCTACAGTCACACTGTGATTAAACAGAAATGCTTTCAATATCATGTTGGATAATCTCATGAAAATAAACAATAATACAACATTAATTAATGGAATGGCTATTTATTTTATTTTTTTTATTTATTTTTTTTTCGCAATTCACTCTCATTTGGTAAGGAATGTGTCAGACTTATTGTCTGTGCCAATCAAAAACAGTCACACAACTCCTGTCTAGATATCAAGCTGTATATAACCCAGAATATTCCTCATAACGCTAATGCATATTTATGTGTTTGTGTGAGTGAGTGAGAGCAAACAAAAAAAATGTATTAAAATGCACAGTATGAAATCAATCTATTCATAAAGCATCCAGTTGCCACACTTTGAAAGAGCCAGATGAAACAGGAAGAGGTAAAAGCAGGTAGCCGTAAAAAGCACATCCCGCAGTTTAGAGGACATTAGGGACACTGAGAGGAGAATTAGTCAAAGAGTTCAAAATTAAACCACCGCTGAGCAGAGTACTCTATCTGTAAATGTATAAAAGATTTGTTTAGTCAAAGCCCACAAAGCAATATTTGTCCACAGCCATTCAGGTGCTGGCGGAAAGCCAGAAGCGCTGAATGTTTAATACATTTTATTAACGGCAGGATGGGGAATACTAATGGTAATTCTTGCTCTTGAAACTCACATTCTGCTCACGTGTGGTTAAGATGGCGGAGGAAGGTTGTGGAAGACTGATCAAAGCTCCAGTTATTGGATGGCAATTTATGCCTCATTTCTCTAGCAATCCATTATTTAATAGGAATATGCGTTAACAACAACAAACCATAAGGAAATGAGGTAGGCACTTGTCTTAACAGAAATATTGTCATTATGTTGCCGATAAATTACTTGCAGTGTTTTTCTATGGCATTAGCGACTTAGTTTGTTCTAGCTAGTCATTGGTTAACAAAGTTGACGTTTTACAAATTGCCCTTGAATTGAGCATAATCAAAGGATTTAATGTTGACTTTAAACAAAATAGACAATACTGTAGTTATATCTTTAAATAATAAAGTCAAAGATTACTTCCCAATTTAGATCAAACATTTGACACTGACCGATTCTAAACAAATCATTAGAAATGTAATCAGGCAGAAAAATAAGACGCTCTTTTAGGGTGACTCACGGTCTGTTGAGATCACAGTCTCCATTAACGGAGCTCTAAAGCACAGCCATTGCACGAGCAGCAGAATTAGTTCACGAATTAAGTGTTTACTTTCATTTTTCCATTTCATGTGGCTTTAGTGTCCCAAGAAGCCGCTCAAGCACGGCTCGTCAAACTGTTAGCATGAGTAATGTTAATTGTTGCTAATGTCTTCCTCCGGAAAGGCATTTCAAACATTTCTTCCTCGACCGTTTAATTAGTTGCATTGAAGTTTTGGTAATAAAGCAGGATTAGACAGAAGGCCTGAAATGTATTGATCGTAGATGTTCCAGCATCATTTAATGAGACCCGTGTGCATTTTGGTAATTCACATTTTGAATTATCCGTGAATTGCTGCTGCCAGTTAATTATTGTGGAGTCACAAAATTTCCCCTGAACATCAGCAAAATGGTGTAAAAGTGGCGTGCAAAGGCAAGGATGTAATAGTCACTTGCATGTAATGGCTTAGTAACAGCATTTCAATTTGCATCGGACAATAATTAGGCCCTTTTATTTGAAATTGGATGTTTTTCCTGAAGATAGCAAAATTGTTTTGACACAAGACTCACCCACTGATTTTCCTCATGCATGTATAAATGCTTGAAAGACAATATTGTAATGTGTTATGCAAAAAGGTGTTTTGCCTTGCTGGTTTAACCTCTTAAAGGAATCATTCACCCTAAAATCATTCACCCATATTTACTTGCCTTAAAGGGACAGGTCACCCTAAATTGAAAATGAAAGTAAGTCACAATTTACTCACCCTGGTGTTGTTCCAATGCAGTATCTTTCTTTTTCGGACCACCAGGATATATAAAAAAAAAAGTCCTGCTCGCACTTGTCTATATAATGTAAGTGAATAGTGACCTCAAGCTTTTAATAAGATGTAAAAGTATCACATATACCCATGTAATGTGTGCCTTAATTCCAAGTGTCCTTGGGGTAGGCTATATGATAGAGTTTGGTGAAAAACAAAGCGAATTTGCAAAGCTATTATTCAACAAAAATCCTGACCCTGGCCGTTGTTCTTCTGTGCACAACTGCACGTTCATGGGACTCTATTAGCGCCACAAGTTCACTCAGACCCGCCCAGAAAAGCACACACGATGTGAGAAATCAAGATGAATAAAAATGCAACATGAAATACAATGCCTAAAAAATCCCCCCAAAAATAGTGATGTACTTTCTTCATCAAGTTAAATATCTTCAGACTGGAACTCAGGTTGTCAGCTGACAGTCAGAATGTGACGTGATAACTTGTTACGACATGACAACAGACAGGCTATATTCACCTCAGAGGAAAAAAGTACATTTGTATTTCACATCACATTATTATTAATCTTGATTTCTCACAACTTGCCTGCTTTTTCTGGACGAGTCAGAGTGAACTGCGACGCCAATTTAATTATTTTATTTATCATTAATAATTCAGTTCAATTTATTATTTAATTCTGTCAAATGCATTTAATTTCCATTTGTTTTTTACCAAACCCTATCGTATACCCCCAGAACATTTGGAATATACGCCACCTGTTGCATGGGATCATTTTGATACTTTTGCATATTTTTTTAAAGCTTGTATGCTGCTCGCTATTCACTCTCATTAAATGGTAATATAGTTTCCATTTTAGGGTGAACTAACCTTTTAAAGTCATTCCAAACTCATATGCTGTTAGTTTTCCCATGAAACACAAAAGGGACCACGTCATAGTGACGTGTGACCTGTCATACACTCTTAAAAATAAAGGTTCTTTGTTGGCATTGATGGTTCCATGAAGAACCTTTTACATCCATAAATCCTTTCCTTTCTTTTAGACGACAAGTGTTTATGGTGTTGAAACAAAGAGTGGAAGAGTTGAATGTATCGTTGAAATTCACGATTGATGGGTTCGACTATGTAATTTTTTGTCATTACTTTTAAGTGTTTTAGACAATTAAGTGTTTTAGTTGTGGAAAAGAAGGACATAAAGTTAGAGCTTGTCCTGAAAAAGAGAGCAGGATTCAGATACGAGAGAAATTCAATGTAGTAAGCGCCAGAAAATGCTGCGCAAAATGTCTGTGGAATTACAATGAATACTGCAGAATTATCAGAAAAGAAACAAAACAAATATTACTGCATGAGAAAATAGAGGAAAGTGCAAAAGATGTTGCAGAATTTGCTTCTGAGCAAGCAACAAATTGGTACGCTGGAGATTCTTGGACCACAGGGATGCATTTCCACACCAGGAATTGGATTGACCGAAAAGAGAAAAGGGTAAAACATTTTTCGACTGCTATTAGAACTACTAAACTATTCTAGCAGAAATAGCAGGGTTTTTCTTTTTTCTTTTTTTCTTTTTGCTATTTGAAATAATTCTGCACACGGTCTCATCCATGCTGAATTTTAAGACATCAAAACAGCGAAAGTTCAATTTTGTTTATGTATTTATCATCAAATATGTGCTATATTAAAGTTGCAGTTCATCATGGCCACACTATCTTGGACTGTGGAATTCATCAACTTAACAGTGAAGTTATTTAAGGACAAAAGAAAACCTGTCTTTTTCCTTATGTTTATAGAGAACAAATGAAGGAAATTACAAAAATAAAGACATCATCTTGAGTACCGCACAACCTCACAGTGTTTATCTCTGTGTGATTTATTAGAAAGCACTGTGAGAAAAGAGATCCCAGCATCTATGAACATCTCTCAGTGGGACTGTGACTGATGGAGTTTCTAAAGATCTGATGGCGACATATTTGCAAATGCTGTTTTAAGAGAGCATTTTAAATGATGCTTTTAGAGTAACTTGAGTCAACACGGATTTTCAATGGAATATACAATCAGATATAATCTCTTCTGCATATATATTTTTTTCTTTTTTCTCTCAAAGCTATTGCCATATATAATACAGTGTTTTTATTGTCTGTTAATTAAGTCATGTCAAATGCTGGGTGCTGTTGTACTGAATAGCAGCACTGCTGTGATTGGCTGTAGGCACGAGGAGGCCAATGATAGTATCCAGTGCTACAGAATGATTGTGAATATGATTCAATTTAATTATCAAACTGCAAATGTAGTACATTTATGATTTGTACTTGTATTACTAAATTTATATTGCAGAACTAAGTGCAAATAGCAATAGATGTTATTTACAAGTGAAAATAGTAGTATTTTCAGTTTGCACTAAGCGTAAAATAGTTGTTAGGTGCCGTTTATACTGGCAGATCTTATTTGCATCTCAGTTTATAGTAGTATATTATAAAACACAACAGTATGCAATAATAGCAAGATATTAATATATGATTATATGTCTCAGTTGTACATTTCTTGTCCTTGGGCCCTATCATACACCCGGCGCAATGCAGCACTAGGCGCGACGCAAGTGTTTTTTGCTAGTTTCAGCCCAACGCAGTTATCATTTTCACGTCCTGCGCCACGTTGTTTGGGTGTGCTGGTCTGAAAACGAGGTGTGTTCAGGCGCATTATTGGCGCGTTGCTATTTTTAGACAATTGAAATATTTTTTTTGCTATTTAAAGAGCGCGTTAGTAATGTGCGCCTATTGGCGGGTCCACAGCGCGCATACACTTTGTCCCGTGGATGGTCTGCTTGCGCGCTTTAACCTCACGCACGAGCAGATCCGTTTCCTCTCTGGAGAAGCGTTCAGTCTTTCCGCTTGCAAATTCCGCCATGTAAATAGCAAGGGAATGGGAGATGAGACTCTGATTGGTTTATTGCAAACACACCCATTACTCATTAAGAGAATAGGAACAACCCTTTTAGACCATGTGCCAGGCGCGCCGACCATTTTTGCTGTCATTAAACTAGCAAAAGTGGACACTTGCGCCATACGCTTTAGACCATGCGTTTTTTTTGTTTTTTTTTTCGTTAAAATAGGCCCCCTTGTCCCTAAAGCCTACTCTTGTTAACCCTAACCCTATATGTTAAACACTTTATTCCCAGTATTAAATAACCGTTAGGGACTTTATTTCGACTTTTCAAATATTTTCTACATTTTTATTTATTATAAATTCCTCTCTGAGCTGATATGCGATGGGAAAAGGGAGAAGAATGAGTTCGGAAAAAGGCAGATTCGAACTCTAGTCGATCGCATCAAAAGCTTATGCCAATCACCTTACTCTCCACCCCACTGATCCTGTAATACAGAGCATTTCTTTTGTAATTTTGTGTGGTTCAATCAGACAATGGTGGGTGGAGTGAGTGTGAATAGCCTCTGCCAACAAGACGGGCAATTTGCACTTGGTGTTTATTTTTTTAAGAGATTCCAAAGAACTTAGATTTCTAAGATCTTCCAGTTTATTTGTATGTGGCACAAATAAAACCGAGAAAGAGAGATACTAAACTAACACACTAATTGGGACATGGATTTGTCTCTTAGAACTTTGCACACACATTGTTGTATGTGTGTGTGTCAGGAGGAATTAAAAAAGCACAAGATGAAAACATTTTTTGTGAAAGAAAGACATGTTGTAGCACTTATCTAAGTGATGTTTGAATGAGTGACTGATGAATGCTGTAAAGCTGTGGTATTTATTCACATGCTTGTGAGTTAACCGTGAAAACCTCAGCCTGATAGTGAAAAAACACAACAAAGTATTTCAATGAATGTTTAACAGAACACTGCTCTCAAAACATCAAGCTATAAAAAATATTAACATTTTATTCTAGCAACAGAACCATAATGGTTGAAAATATCAACTGTTGTTCTCCAAATTTGTAATGCAAATTAGGACAGCATTAAATGAACAAAGTTGACCATCACTGCTTTTCTCCTTGATGAAATTCACAGTTTGAAAGTCAATCAGACCTTTATTTTATTTTGTGTGTTTAATCTGATGGGTACATAAAAAAAAAAAAAAAAAAAGAGAGAGAACCCAGACAGCTACATGATGTCGTCCCGGATCCGGGCAGCATGTGGATTCAATGCGTACCAGATGTGGGCCGGATCTGGGCCAACACTGTTACTGTCTGGGAAAGGCAGAACTAGATCTGAAAATTATACAAGCTGGAATCATAACCCACATGAAATGGACTTGGAGGTAGATCATATAGCATACGTGGAGGAACAGCTCACACAATTTTTTTTTTTTTTTTATTAAAATAAAAATGAAATGAAAAGACAAATTGACTTGAAAGCCTCAGTAGATTATCGAAAATTACTTAAATGATAGCAGAATGTTCATTTTTGGGTGACGTTTCCTTTAATACAGTATGTGGAACAGCTAATCTGTTGCTAAACGTTATTTAAAAACCATGTTGTTTTTTGCGGAACACAGAAGAAGATATTTTGTAGAATTATGGGGCCCAAACAACATTAGACATTTTTTTTTTAAATATCTCCTTTCTTTAAATAAATAAATATAGGTTTGGAATGGCACGAGGGGGACTAAATGATGACAGAATTTTCATTTGTTTGGGTGAACTATCCCTTTAACATTTCTCAGTCAATGGGAAAGGATTACCAGCATCAATTATCAAACACAACCAGGTTTTGTGTTTCAGAGTCACTCTGTGATCGATGAGGAAGACGAAGCATAGTGAAGGTCTCATTCTCATGATTTCATTTGCATTCCTGTGATGTTGAAAGGTATTCACACTAACACTGAAATATTGGCCTATTCAGCTGGTTACGATATAAATCATGCCCTGTAGACCTCTTTCATCCAGCTGCCTTAGGCTCTAGCTTTACAGAAGCATAGTATGCTCTGAGGACATGCTTTTTTGCTCTCACTTTGGAACAGTGGCAGATGCTGAACCCTGAAATATTGTGAGAACTATGAGAGGTTTCACTCTCAAACAATTAGGACTTCCATTGCTCTTACTTCTCCGCTGTATGATCTTCACTGGCTACCCGTGGCATCGCGTATTCACTTTAAAATACTACTTCTAACATTTTAAGGCATTTAATGGTCTTGCACCTCCATATCTGTCTGATCTACTTTACTCCTACCGCCCTGCCAGTCCCTTAGATCAGCTGAACTTGTTTTTTTGTCCATCCCTCGTTTTCGGTTGTCTACTGTAGGTGGAAGGTCATTTAGTGTTAATTTTCCTAAATTATAGAATTCACTACCCCCTTACACTTCGTAATATCTCATCTATGGCTACCTTTAAGACTCAGCTAAAAACATATCTAACATGTATTTTGGATAATGCGGCTCTATGTGTCCTTATGTATTTGCAATCTGTGTGTAGGTGTGTAAATGAATTGTAATGTACAATGTAAAGCGACCTTGAGCTACGGAAAGGCGCTATAGAAATAAAATCTTCTTCTTCTTCACTAAGGCAGTTGATGGTTCAGAAACTATCTTGCCGATAGAACTCAAACTGTAGTTATCGATGGGCATAGTTCTGCCCCACTGGGGGTCCGGCCGAGGTGTCCCTCAAGGCTCTATCCTTGGTCCGGTCCTATTTACCATTTACATAAACACCATTGCCTCTGTAGCAGATAATGGCAAAATACACCTCTATGCAGACGACACAGTACTATATTATTCCACCCCCACCCTAGCTCAAGCTTATCATTCACTACAGCAATCTTTTCATTTATTACAGGCCACCATTATTGGTTTTAAACGCTGGTAAAACTAAGTTGATGCAGTTCACAAAGTCTCGCACAGTACCCACATCAACCGTCCTAGCCATTTCCACACTCGATGGGAAGTGCGTTGAAAATGTTTCATCTTATAAATATCTTGGTCTGCGGATTGATGAAAAGCTAACCTTTAAAGTTCATATTGATAAATTAGTGAGAAAGCAGAGAGTAAAGCTTGGTTTTTATTTTAGAAATAAATCCTGTTTTACTCTCCAAGCTAGGAGGAAATTGATCAGTGCCACTTTCTTACCAGTCTTGGACTATGGGGATTACGGTTTATTACGAATGGCAAGTCACACACTCATCACTGTCGTCTTTATGAGGCGACTGGTTGTAGCTCTTTAGGACTGCGTAGATGATTCCACTGGCACATTTTTATTTATAAAGTAATTAATGGTAATTTACCCAGCTAGTCTGCTATCTTACTAGTCTGTTGACCTGGAATCATTCCATTTACAATCTCCGCTCCGTTAACATTCTGGCTCTAAATATCCCACGCATAACAAATGAATTTGATAAGACTGTTTTTAGTTATGCTGCTCCTTGGTGTTGGAATTTGCTCCAAAAAGTATTGAAGCTTTCTGTTTTTATCCCACTTGAACATTTTAAACAATTACTTAAATGTTCCAAATTTGAACAATGCACAATGTTTTCAATGACCACTTTAAGTCATTCTTAAATTGTCTTACATGTACTGTAAATCTGTTTTGTTTGTTTATGTGATTCTGTGAAACTAGTGTAACTGTTGCCCCAGGGCTCCCTTGTAAAAGAGATTTGAATATATCAATGGGACATCACCTGGTTAAATAAAGGATATATATATATATATATATATATATATATATATATATATATATATATATATATATATATATATATATATATATATATATATATATATATATATATATATATATATATATATATATATATATATATTCTCCTTCTCCTCTGTTTTTTCCTGTTTTTGTTGTCAAACTCAAAAATTTGTTTATTTTTAAATATAAAAAAATGCCATTATTTTATATGAACAAATATTTTTTATTGAGGAATATTTTAAGCTGTCATATGGTCATGTTACAATGTTACATGTCACATTTCACTTCCATTCTTTTGGGCTATATACAAAAAAAATTTAAGTATACACTGTATTAATGAAACAAAACCACATTGCACTAAACATGTGTGAAATGAATGTGGTTAAAAATAAAAACTCTGAACCCTATGTAGGTTTACACAAACTGAGAAAGTCAAAAAGCGTTAGCTTGTGCCCGGCTCTCTTCTATATATAGTCCTCAGTTTCAGTTGTTCATTGTCTGGTGTTGGTTGCGCTTCAGAACACTATTGCGTTGATTTCTCATGTTGATATCGCTCATTTTGTTTGGTTTAATAAAGCTATACCTGCTATTAGATCTGCTTCACCTCACCTTGTTTTCTTCCTGTGAGCTGATGTTACAACCATATTGAGTATTCATGCCCCTGTGCATGCTGGAAAGAGGACAAATAGGGCGAACAAGACAGTGGTCAGTCCAGGCCTATACAGAAAATAAATGCATTAATCATGTTTAATTAAACCTGCTATACTTGTAGGTTTAACTGAAAAAAAAAAAAACAATGTATATCACAACAGAAAAGTTGCATGCATTAGGCATTAACTCATTAGTTTTGCTTCTGGAAGTTGCATATTAAGTCCGAAGTGTAGTTCATGTCCGCATAAAGTGTGTGTCACACGAACTTGTACTTTGAATGCTCATGGTCAGTGCATTGTTGTTGTTTTTTGTTTGTTTTTTTGCACTTAATTAGTTTGTCCACAAAGTGGCAACAAGTCAAAGATAAAACTGAAAAAAAACTTAAGAGACAGAAATGGAACTTAAGGGTAGAAATGGATGGCTAATTGTATTAGAGGAGGTTAGAAAGTACCCGCATTTGTACAACTCTACAACTAAAAGATGTGTATACGAGTTAGAACTCATGGTGAGAGATTGCCCAGGCACTGGTAGTGCAAGTGTTGTTGTTGTAATGTGCATGCATCGACCGGTTGTGTACATTTACACGACAAATAAAGTATACTTTGAAAGGCTACACAGTACAACTGCATGTGCACTTAAGCTAACGTACACGTAAAAGCCGACGTAATATACGTTGCACTTTATAATGTCAAGATAGTAAGCCATTAAAACTACAATAATCAAGTCAGTAATCGAGAAGTTTGGTTGTTTTTAACATTTGTTGTTTACTTGATCTAAGAGTTACTGTGAACTGCCATAGACAATACATTCTCCGAAATCAAAGGGTTTGTTACATGCACACTATACAAGCAGCGTCTGGAAGCTGGAGGAATTTTGTTTTTCATTGAAGTATGAAGAGGCAAATCGTCAGAGCTCTGCAGAGGCTTCCCATCGCTGCCAGCTATTTACAAGCAGCGCAAAACCCGCCCCGAAATCTCCGACAGGCAACTTTAACAAGTTTGATGTTGCATCCTCCCAGCTAACATTCAAGGTCTTTAGGCTATGGGGGGTTTATAAGCAAAGTTACTCCGCTGGCTCAGCTTCAGTCATGTATGGCTACAAATTTGTTATGACAATTTCAATAAAATCACTGTCCCACCTACCTATTGACTGTACTCAAAGGTTGCCTCAGATGTGGTTTAGGCTTTGTATATGTAATGCTTCATGCTGATGCAATCTGGGCAAAAGTATATTGTATATTGCAGGACCCAGATTTTACATTAGACAAATGGTAACTCAAAGTAATGTTTAGCACACTAGTAAACAAATCAAACATTGAAATGCATGAGCTTAACAAGTTAGGACTTAATGGAGAGAGTGAACATGTTGTACTTGATGTACTTAATAGTGTTTAATGTTCAATTATGAAACCACTGTCCTGAAGAGTGGAGTTTTTGCTTATAGGCCAAGGAAGGACTGGTAGACCACAGAAAGTGGTAACCTGCAATTGTTACCTTAGAGCTATTACTTCTTGTTTTTTTATTGTTGTTTTTTTATTGATGTATTTAGGTGATTTAGAGATATTAAGTAATTCTTCTGACTTAAAACTAGTTAATTTTGATGTTACATTTTTATTCAGACTATCTTGGTTTGCTGCTTTGTTCATGAAGCATTTTATTAATTAACACATAGCATGCTAATATGTGCTATTGCTCTTAACCGTTCAACAGATAGCTAGTACTAACTTATAATATAACAGTAACATGCCACAAAATATATGAATTTGAATGAATTCATCTTGTTAGTGAATCATATAAAATCACTTTGAAATTAATTGGGTTACTTAACAGTCTATAGCTGTTTTTTTTTCTGCCCACCATTAGAATATTAGTTATAACCATTAGTTATATCTATAAAAATGAAGACATACATAAAATTATGGATGTCAATTAAATTAAATTATTGAGATTAATCTTTTGATCAGTCTTTAGAAAGAAAAATGGAACAGTAATGTTAAATTTGGTAAAATGTATTTATTATTATGTTTTTACACATTTTTCCACCGTTTTCCCCCCTCTATCCCCGAACCCTAGTTTGAAAACCCCTGCTTTATTCTACAACTGTAGTGTAAGGTCTTAATGAAGACTTGAAGCCCATGAACCCCTGAACAAAGTTCAAATATCTTATATAATTTAGGATGTATGGTAGATTGTAAACCCTGATCAGTTGCATCATCTGTCTTTCTCTTTTAAGTTCAAGCTCGATTTTGGCCTCATGGGATTTTCCTTAAAATATTTAATGAATTGCTTCCAAGATCAAGGTTGATAGTTTAACACAGCCAGACTTTTCACAGTCCAGTCCACAGTCTCTCCAGCTTTTTTTGGGAAAGAACTGCCTGCAGAAGATAATGTCTAACAATCACTGTCGTTTTCAATTGACATTGTGGGACGCCACAACAACAGTTAAGTGACTCTTCCCATTTGTTCTTCCATTGGGTGGTATCGTAGATGTAGTTGTCTTGTATAAAAGTGTCTACTTCCTTACTCCCCCAGCATTATAGATGTGTTTGCATGTACATTCTCAACATTTTTGTATATGTGTATTAGATGAAAGGGTGTGTGCGTCGGCTTACTGTTATATATTCTCTTTAAGATGGCAGAAGCCAGACAGCGAAGGTTCATGCAGGGAAATTGAATCCTGTGTACTTAATGCATCTGAAATTGTGCTTCTCTTGCATGTCGATATGGAGCGGTTTATTCACAGGGCTTCTTTCCTCCGTTATTCATAGCATCACTGCATTCACAGACTCCACTGTCCCATCAAAATGCAGATGAGACATCTCCCCGTCAAAAAAGATGGACACGGACATGGAATCCATGGAAAAAAATATGATGCCTTTATATTCTCGTTTATATCTGTACCTGTTGTTGACATGGTCACGGTGCGGTAGAGTGCATTTAAAAAGGCGAGTAAAGAACAAAAATGGTGTTCGTGTGCAGCAGCAGCCAGGAACATATTTCAATGTTTTTATATTTTAACATATCTGAATTGAAAATATCTGGATTTCCTCATTGATTACACCTTAAATGTGGGTTGAGCTTAATTTAAGTCGCAGCTGTAGTTCAACACAATCTGACTAAACTTATATCAAACAAACAATTGTACTTTTCACATTTAAATTGAAAACATTGAGTTATCATTCACGGTGCTGGGTGGAGAAAGGATAACCTTTGAATTTAGCAACTCTAAGGTTTTGTGCTAAAGGACGGTGTACATCACATGTTTTATGTAGCTGCATAAGATTTTTGATTTATTTTGAACCATCCGACCCCACAAATCTGTTTGAGTTTATCAATATTGATAAGTTGTCTGGTTTACACAGCTGATGTGGCACAGCATCTGACTTGACTTAAGGTCAGGGCTCTGCCATTCTTTAGTTCTCGGGTCCTTTACTCTGGCCCTCGAGGTCCACTTTTAGAGTTTAGCTTCAAACCTAATCAAACACACTTGGACAAGTTAATCAAGGTAGGCGAGTTTCATCAAGGTTGAAACTGAACTGCTGAAAGGAGGACCTCGAGGGACAGAGTTGATTTACTTGTGTGCTTTGGGTCATTGTCTTGAAGTCATGAACTGCTGTCCTAACCTTCTCCTGTAAGATGAATTGATGCACTCTAAAAGCATGTAAGAAGCAGCAGCAGGCATTGGCTTGAGTGAGAAAATGTCATGCTAGTCTAAAGTCTGTGGCCATACATGAGAAGGCTTACCCTTGCCTGCCTTACACACGCTCTGCGTGGACCAGATCAGAAGAATTATTAGGAACACCTGTTCAATTTCTCATTAATGCAATTATCCAATCAACCAATCACATGGCAGTTGCTTCAATGCATTTAGGGGTGTGGCCCTGGTCAAGACAATCTCCTAAAACTCCAAACTGAATGTCAGAATGGGAAAGAAAGGTGATTTAAGCAATTTTAAGTGTGGCATGGTTGTTGGCGCCAGACGGGCCGGTCTGAGTATTTCACAATCTGCTCAGTTACTGGGATTTTCACGCACAACCATTTCTAGGGTTTACAAAGAATGGTGTGAAAAGGGAAAAACATCTAGTATGCGGCAGTCCTGTGGGCGAAAATGCCTTGTTGATGCTAGAGGTCAGAGGAGAATGGGCGGACTGATTCAAGCCGATAGAAGAGCAACTTTGACTGAAATAACCACTCGTAACAACCGAGGTATGCAGCAAAGCATTTGTGAAGCCACAACACACACAACCTTGAGGTGGATGGGCTACAACAGCAGAAGACCCCACCGGGTACCACTCATCTCCACTACAAATAGGAAAAAGAGGCTACAACTTGCAAGAGCTTCCCAAAATTGGACAGTTGAAGACTGGAAAAATGTTGCCTGGTCTGATGAGTCTCGATTTCTGTTGAGACATTCAGATGGTAGAGTCAGAATTTGGCGTAAAAAGAATGAGAACATGGATCCATCATGCCTTGTTACCACTGTGCAGGCTGGTGGTGGTGGTGTAATGGTGTGGGGGATGTTTTCTTGGCACACTTTAGGCCACTTAGTGCCAATTGGGCATCGTTTAAATGCCACGGCCTACCTGAGCATTGTTTCTGACCATGTCCATCCCTTTATGGCCACCATGTACACTGTAAAAAATTCACCCGTATATTTACAGTAAAGAACGGGCAGCTGTGGTTCCAGCCCTTTACCGTAATTTTACAGTTTCAACAATGCTGTAATTTCACAGTAAAGAACTGGCAGCTGTGGTTCCAGCCCTTTACCGTAATTTTACGGTTTCAACAATGCTGTAATTTCACAGTAAAGTACTGGCAGCTGTGGTTCCAGCCCTTTACCGTTTTTTTTTTTTAATTTTACGGCTGTGCTGTAATTTCACAAAGCACTGGCAGCAATGGTTCCAGCTATAATTCTACAGTATAAAGTTAGAATATAAATACTGTTTTCTATTTACTATATTGTCTGATATCTATTAATATCTCTATATGTAGCATAAAGTATACAGTCATTCCAAACAGACTTTTTACTCAATGGAAAAAATAAAGATAAAATAGATTATGTATTAGTACATTGTTAGCCATTTATTTAAAACAGGTAACAGGTTTTAACAATACATTAACAGTATTTAAGGAAAAAAAGTAACAGAAAATGCATTTTAAAATTCAATGAGAGGAACCAGTAGGAAAAAACTGAAACCTTACAAAGAGGCAAAAAAACGAATAAACAAAAAACTAAAACCAGCCAAAATGTCACATCAGCAACCAGGCCAGAGATGAAGTCTTGGTCTGAGAGGAAAACATTGAGAACCAATGGATGATAAATCCTTGATAGAGGCAAAAAAACTGCCAAAACATCCCAAACCTGCTTTTGAATGATCTGGCCTGAGAGGAAGTCCAGATCTGAGAGGACATAATCACGAGAACCAATGAGTGAAAAAACTTAGGAAGAGGCAAAAAACAGCCAACACGTCCCACATCAGCTTTTGACACATCTGGTCTGAGAGGAAATCCAGGTCTGAGAGTGAAGAAAATCAAGAAAATCTTAGTGGTAAAGTAAAGCACATTGCAAAAAGTGATCACATACTCTGCAAACACTTTTAAAAGAGACATAAAATGATCATGTTAATGTACTTAACTAATCTTAGTTAACTAATTCTTTTGACACTTCAAAAAAACACAACGATCGTAACATTAATTCACAAGACCCCAGTGGATGAATCAATGTCTTCTGAATCTGAAGCCAAACGGTAGATGTGTGTAATAAAAATATTAATATTTTTAACTCATTTTCTTTTTGTGTAAGAAAAACCAAAATAAAATAAATACTAAATGAACTATTAATCATAACTTCCGATCTACTGTCATAAGAGTGTTCACCAGGGACATGGTGACGTGACAGTGAATTGTGAAGCTCGTGGAAGTGTCGTCATCCTTGCTTCTGTGTTACTTCTCGAATATCAAATGCAAAAATGGTACTGCATGATTGTGCACAAAGTTTGCAAGTAAGTTATACATGGCGTGAAACTCACCAAAGATTAGGGCAAGCTGTCTCAGTAAAACATTTACATCAAGTGAATGATTCCTAGGAAAAAAGAAGAAAATAATTATTTTGAAATCTTTAACCAAGCAAAGAAATTCGACGTCAGAGCACGGAGAACATTGTGAAATGCCTCAGCTGTTGATAACTGTCTGTCTGCAAAAACGCGTTTCGCGCCGCCAAGAATATCCGTCTATGCCTCGTCTTTCAAAAACAACCTCTTTGACTTAATACTATGTAACGTTAGGCCTAAACAAACGCAGGTACTTGCATCACTAAATCGAAAAGAAAACACATATCTATTTTGTTTTGGGAATTTTAACATTATTTGCATGGAAACTAAACAAATTGACCACTACATTTTAAAGGGATACTCCACCGTTTTTTCATATTAAACTATGTTATTCTCTTATCTAAGACGAGTTGATACATACCTCTCTCGTCTCAGTGCGTGCACTTAATCGCTCTGTCGGGCGGAGAACTTTGAGAGCAGTTAGCTTAGCCCCATTCATTGTATATGGGCCAAACAGAGATGAAGTTAGACGCGACCAAACACATCCACGTTTTCTCTATTTAAATATAGTTACACGAGTAGTTACACGACCAAGTATGGTGACACTAAATAAAATATGGCGCTTTTTATAAGCGGGTAAAATGGATAACTATAATGTATGGCGGAATAGCACTTATTGGGAGCACTTCGACTCGGCGCTGTAATATCTTCACTCGTGAAAAGTCCTCTCCCCCTCTCCCTCTCCCTGTCATTTCCGTCAATAGAACCAACGTGACTTTTACTTCTACCTGTGCTACTAGCAAACTGCAAGAGATCATTTACAATGGCGGACTATGTAGATAATTATGACTTGTTTGTAGCAGACCCAGAGCCATATCTGTTTGAACCCGAGTACACAGAGGAGGAACTGGCTCTTATGGACCGTGAGAGGGAAGAAACATATGAACCAGAACAGACCGAAGCCGGCGAAAGAACACAGGCAAATAGCAATTGGTGGTGCAAGTGTGACTGTTGCGAACAAATGCCGACTGAAATTGAGAGCCTGTGCTGTTCAGAATGGTAACAGGTGTTGCCATCGATGGTGGGGTTCAATGTAGGTACAGCAGACCCTGGACAAAACGCCTGTATCGCGGCAAGCGACGAGTTTGCAGCGATGATTCACCCGGCAGTCGTCAACTGTTCTGGTTCATATGTTTCTTCCCTCTCACGGTCCATAAGAGCCAGTTCCTCCTCTGTGTACTCGGGTTCAAACAGATATGGCTCTGGGTATAAAATACATATAATTATAAAAAGCGCCATATTTGATTTAGTGTCACCATACTTGGTCATGTAACTACACGTGTAACTATATTTAAATAGAGAAAGCGTGGATGTGTTTGTTCGCTTCTAACTTCATCTCTGTTTGGCCCATATACAATGAATGGGGCTAAGCTAACTGCTCTCAAAGTTCTCCGCCCGACAGATCGATTAAGTGCACGCACTGAGACGAGAGAGGTATGTATCAACTCGTCTTAGATAAGAGAATAACATAGTTTAATATGAAAAAACGGTGGAGTATCCCTTTAATTACTACATTGGATCTGGATATTTTGAGTAGTTTTATAATTGTTCTCCATCTTATGTGCATGATATTATGCAAATTGATGCATCTGGTAAGATTTGCATCGTGTAACGTTACTGAATCACAAATTCATGTAAATCGAGTTAAGGGTTAGGCTACTACAAAAGAAAGCCCAACTAATTTCTAAATGATAACGACTTTAACCAAGCAAAGAATTCGCAGTAATAATCGCATAGATGTAATGATCGGAGCTCAGAGAGCATTCATTGGCAGCTAGGCGAAATGCCTCAAACGTCGAGCTCTGTCTGCTAAACGCTATTCGCGCTCAGTAACTTAAGCAGTTAAAAATACCTCATGAAAAAGGCGATTTTACAGGTTGGGACTCTGGAGTAACATAATAGAATAACAGCAAAGAAATAAACTTACCTTGAACAGTGGCCTTCTTTAAGGCAGCCTAGAGGAGTGTTGCGAAACAATGTTGTTCTTTGACTGCTTTCTGTTCGAAAATAGATCGTGTTGAAGATGCCCCGCACACGTGCTATTTTTTACAGTCCAAGACTGTTTTTTCCAGGAACAAACTGGTTTACACATAAATGCTGTAGATTTACAGCAATCAATTCATTTATGGAACATAGACTGTAAATTTACAGGATTAAACTGTTTATTGAAATAACAGTATTTTACTGTTGGAAATTGGCTGTATTTTTACAGCAATTTTTAACAGTGTACCCATCCTCTGATGGCTACTTCCAGCAGGATAATGCACCATGTCACAAAGCTCGAATCATTTCAAATTGGTTTCTTGAACATGACAATGAGTTCACTGTACTAAAATGCCCCCCACAGTCACCAGATCTCAACCCAATAGAGTTTCTTTGGGATGTGGTGGAACGGGAGCTTCGTGCCCTGGATGTGCATCCCACAAATCTCCATCAACTGCAAGATGCTATCCTATCAATATGGGCCAACATTTCTAAAGAATGCTTTCAGCACCTTGTTGAATCAATGCCACGTAGAATTAAGGCAGTTCTGAAGGCGAAAGGGGGTCAAACACAGTATTAGTATGGTGTTCCTAATAATCCTTTAGGGTGAGTGTATATATATGTAATATGTTGTGCTTTGGACAATTTGCACAGTAAAAACTAGGATTTTTTATTCCTGTAGGAAAGCACCTCCACTTAAACCATACACGTCCCTACAGAGCAGTTTGGGAAAAGAGTGGATGGATTTATTTGGGCATTGCCTCATGGTCACCCTTTTTGAGCACCCCGCCACAAGTGTTACATTTTTCAAATGTTTTGTCGAGTTAAAGGAAGTTTAATTTTCAAACGAGTGTCCAGAGCCTCCTGGATTTTGCTCCATAGCATGGCGTTTCATCCGGTTATTTTTGAATAAAACTCTTCAGACTGGTGAATTTGAAATCCGTGAAGTCCTTTATAAAACTGTATGACTTTACCAGTATGAATTTAGTTAGTGTTTTATGGTAGATTGTATGATAAATAAATGACATTAATCATTCAAAAGTATCATGCATAAACTGATAATTGGTAAAAAGTTACACAGTGAGAGAACAAACTTTATTACTGAATTAAACAAAGGTGAGATAATGAGATAAGACAAACAACAATATGCATACTTGAAAATGTATGCTGGCAGTCAGAAGTGTGCATGCATATGTATTATCATTCCCACTTATTCACCTCTGTAACAAGAGGTGAACTGTTTGTTCTGAGCTAAAATAGTTTGTCTTATTCAGAAAAGAAAGAATAGTTCTGGTGAAAAAAAACACCTCTGTAAACAACACCTCGTCTGGAGTTTTTTTTTTTTTTTTTTTTTTGCAACATCGTACTCTTTGTATTTTTTGCTACCTGCTGAAGCCATTATCACAAGATGCTATATTGCTTACAAATAACAGATGCAAATTATGCGCGTGCATCTTACAATAAACTTTACCAGCATGGAGACAATTAAATTCTGTTTCTTGATTTCTATTTCCAAACATATATCCATAAGTAAGAACCATGTGCTACGTGCCCATTGGCTAATACATCTGTTCAATACCTCTTCGCCCCAACATTTCCTGTCTCTTCTTTCATTTTCCATGTTGTCAGTGATCTCCTATAATGTACTCCGCATGAATATTTTCCCCCAGTACACATAAAAACACATAAAAAGGTTATTTATCTATTGTTCAGGAAGAACTTTTCATCCATCGAACCATTCTATTCCACAAAATGTTATTTATAGTGGAACAAAGTTCTTTTAAGAACTGGTCACTGGTTCTTATATGACGGAGCTGCAAAAACACTCCTTTCAAACCTTTTTTTTTTTTTTTTCAAGAGCTAGGAGAGCGAGAAACAGGCACGACCAGGAAAAGACCTTAAGCCAGGACTCATCTGAGACAAATATTGATTTATTTTATTGTATTGAGTAAAAAACAACAACACAGAAATCAGGCAATCTGACCAATACTATATGACAAGTGACATGCTGTATTTATTGCAGTACACCAAAATGGAACACTGAAGACAGGATGACAGAAATGTTGTAATTATTAGCATTATTTAACTTAAAAAAAAGCTAAATATAGAGTTCTACTTGTGAGAATCGAGTTTGGATGCTATTAAGTGCTATTAAGGTTACACAAACCTTTAGTAATTAGTCCTCTCAAGCTTTCATAACATCAACATTTGTGTGTGTGTGTGCGCAAGATACACAACGAACAGATTCTGGGCAGTTCATGGGCATGTTGTATTAGACTATTTTTAGCTTTAACACTTCCTCCAATCAATATCCAGCTTTTTATTCCCATTCCAAACTCATTGTCAGTTATGGAGTGACATGATGTGTGAAAATCCCTAGAATTCTCCAGTGCACTGTGTGGACTGTATGACCGTCCTTGTGCAAAGTCAGTCAGCAACCACCACTTACGTAATCTCTGATAAGCAATTTATCTTGAAAACTTTACCTCAAATTTGAACCACTCTCTCTCACTTTTTCATTCCCACACCTTAAATTGCAGACAGAGGACAGCCCAAAACAGATCAATTAAATTTCAGTCTGAGGTTGGTTTTAAAATGTGTTGTATTTAGCCTTGAACAGGACTCCCTCTAATGGTGTGTTCACACCGGACGCGAATAGCGCGTTGTAGCCTTCACGGGCCAGAATTGGAGGGTTTAACTCAAAACAATTCACCAGGCAGAGTTTCAATGCAACAAACTTAACTTTTATTCTTCAAAAATGTGGGAGGGGGAAGGGGACAAAACTGTAACTCAGGTTTTCCTTCTTTCTTCGGTAGCTCCTTTTGGCATCAAATTTATATCTAAAGGGGAGGCAGAAGAAGTGTAGCGTTAGCAGATGTCATTCAGGCTACTCACATCCTCCCCTAGGCCTCTATCTTCCAGTTCGTGGTTGGGTCAGGTCTGCACTCAGTGTGTGTTCACCTCCTTTGTTCTCTCCCCTACTGTGGCTGCTTAGCTTTCTCTTATGTGGCCGCTAATTGGCCCAACAGCTTGCAGCTGAGGTTCCCTGTCAGAGGGGGAAACTGTGCACACCTGTGTGGAGCTATCCTTGGTCCTGAACCTCATTGTGTAGCCTCAACCTTGTGTCCTCCTCTGATGGTGCTCTCCATGGTGCTGCAGGTGATTGTGCTGTGTTGTGAGGGCCATGTTTCCTTCTGGCTACCACATACCCCCTTTTCCAGCTCCAAGCTTCCGCTTGGAGTGTACGTCCCAGAGGAGTCATGCCTCCTAGACATGGCATCTGCATTCGCATGAGAGTTCCCAGCCCGGTGTTCCACTGTAAACTGGAAGTCCTACAAGTGAAGAAACCAGCGAGTGATTCGTGCATTTTTCCCTTTGTTTTGAGACATCCATTTCAGCGGGGCATGATCGGTTACTAAGACAAATTTTCGGCCCAACAGGTAATACCTCAATTTCTCAATAGCCCATTTGACCGCCAAACATTCCTTTTCAATTGTGGCATAATTCTTCTCAGGGGGCAGTAGCTTACGACTAATAAACATGACTGGGTGCTCCATACCATCCTGCAACTGAGATAGGACGGCTCCAATCCCTACCTCCGAGGCGTCTGTTTGTAGAACAAAGGGTTTGTTGAAGTTTGGGGCTTGCAGGATGGGCTCGCAACAGAGGGATTGCTTTAGTGCGGCGAAGGCCTGTTCTGCTTCTCTTGTCCACTTTTCCTGATTTGGGAGGTATTTGCGAGTCAATTCAGTTAGGGGGGCTGCTTTTGTGGCAAAGCCAGGGATGAATGTTCGGTAGTAGCCCACTAGCCCGAGAAAGGTTCTTAACTGTTTCTTGGTTTGAGGCCGGGGCCAGGTGAGTATGGAATCAATTTTTTTTGGTTGGGGCTTCACATTTCCCCTCCCAACAGTGTACCCCAGATAGTTGGCCTCTTCCTGGGTGAGTGAACACTTGCTGGGGTTTGCCGTGAGAGCCGCTGACCTTAATGCCTGTAAAACAGCCTCTAAGTGGTGGAGATGTTCTTCCCAAGTCTTGTCATGGACAACGATGTCGTCCAGATAGGCGGCAGCGTATTGCTGGTGGGGACGGAGGACTCTATCCATGAGTCTTTGAAATGTGGCTGGTGCCCCATGGACCCCAAAAGGAAGAACTCGGTATTGAAAGGCTCCCTCAGGAGTGGAGAAGGCGGTTTTTGGTTTTGCTTGAGGGGTTAGAGGTACTTGCCAGTACCCTTTTGTCAAGTCCAGGGTTGTGATGAATCGTGCGGGGCCCAACCGTTCAATCAGCTCATCTATTCTTGGCATAGGATAAATGTCAAATTGTGAAATCTCATTCAATTTTCTGTAATCATTGCAGAATCGTGTGCTTCCATCTGGTTTTGGGACTAAGACGATGGGACTTGACCAAGCACTTTGGGACTCTTCGATCACTCCTAACTCAAGCATTTTCTTTACCTCCTTCTGGATGGCTTCCCTTTTAGCTTCTGGAATCCTGTAAGGTCGAATTCTAACAACCTTCCCAGGTTCTGTTACTATATCATGGGCTATAAGAGAGGTCTGTCCCGGGAGATCAGAGAAGACATCACGGTTCTGCCACAAAAGCTCTCGTAACTCCTGCTTTTGTCTAGGGGAGAGCTGGTTTCCCGTCTTCACGTCTGGGGTTACAGGGGAGAGGACAGTGGCTGTGAGGACATCGCTTGGCGGGGCAATCGGTTCACCCCACGGTTTCAAGAGGTTTATATGGTAGATTTGTTGGCCCTTCCTTCGGCCGGGTAGGCGTACTCTGTAGTTGACTGGGCCTGTCTGCTCTATAACTTCATAGGGTCCCAACCACCTGGCCAGGAATTTGCATTCGTTGGATGGGATTAGAACTAATACCTTTTCTCCAGGGTGAAATTCTCTAATCTGTGCTCCTCTGTTGTATATCCTGGCCTGCTGTTGTTGGGCCTGCTGCATGTGCTCCTTTACGATGGGCCAGACCTTCGTCATTCGGTCGTGCACCTGTTCAACATGCTCAATGATGGTTCGGTGGGGTGACGGCTGCTGTTCCCAACTCTCTTTGGCGAGATCCAGCATCCCTCGAGGTCGTCGTCCATAGAGGAGTTCAAAGGGTGAGAAACCAGTGGAACTCTGTGGGACTTCTCGAACAGAGAACAAGACATACGGTAAGAGCTGATCCCAATTTTTCCCATCAACATCAATTACTTTCTTTAACATTTGTTTAAGGGTTTTGTTAAACCTTTCTACCAGCCCATCAGTCTGGGGGTGGAATATGGAGGTTCTGAGTTGCTTTACATTCATTTGTCGGCAGGTCTCTTTCATCACGGTAGACATGAAGCACGAGCCTTGGTCCGTAAGGATTTCGTCTGCTATCCCCACCCAGCTGAAGAGTTGGACCAGTTCTCTGGCCACAGCCTTTGAGGTGGCTGACCGGAGAGGTATCGCTTCTGGGAACCGGGTAGCGTAGTCAAGGATGACTAGAATATATCTGTGTCCCCGGTTGGATTTTGGCAAGGGTCCCACAATGTCCAGTGCAATCCTGCTGAACGGGGTCTCAATGATCGGTAAAGGAATAAGAGGATTTCGATATGTTACCTTGGGGCTGTGGAGCTGACATTTAGCACAGTGATGAGAATAGTCTTCAACCGCCTTCTTGACGCCGGGCCAGTAGAAACGGGTGAGGATTCTTTCGTAGGTTTTTTCCACCCCCAAATGGTCTCCCAGCAGGTGAGTGTGGGCTAAATACAACACTTTAGAGACATACGGCTTGGGGACCAACAACTGCTCTACAATTTCACCCCTTCGCTGATCCACTCTATACAACAATTTATTCTTGATCATGAAATGTGGGTACGTGAGTCTACTCACCCCGTCTTGTAGCTGCGCCTCAACTACCTGCACAGTCCCCCAGGCTTGGCTCAGTGCCGGGTCTTGTAGTTGAGCAGTGCCGTACCGTCCCAGCCTTCCTCCCTGGAGGGTTTCTTGACCATAACTGGTGGGCTCTTCAGGGCTGGTTGCTTCTGTGTCTGTGGCCCCTGCAGTGGTTAGCGATGGGCGGTGATTGGATAGACGGTCTCTTCGTCTGCGTCGGGTAGGTCTTTTCCCTTCTGCAGTTCGATCTGTCCAGTAGGCCGAAAACGCTTGACAGTCTCGGCCGAGCAGGACAGGGACTGGCAAGTGATCCACAACCCCTGCTCGTATTTTAAACTGCCCTCGGGGGGTAACCATGCTTACTTCTGCAGTGGGGTAGTTTCTGGAGTCCCCATGAATGCAGGACACAGATATCTCTCTTCCCCTGAAGGGCCCTGCAAACCTTGGTTGAATCAGTGTCACCATGCTCCCCGAGTCTATAAGGGCTTCTGTGTCCCTGCCCCCAATCTTAACAGGGACCCTAGGGGCCGCTATGCCCTCATGGGCCCAGCAGGTTGTGAGGAAATGGCATTGGAGCCTTGATGATTCTGAGGTACTGGCCGTGGGCATGAGTTCCTCTCTGCCTGGGCAATCCCGAGCCAGGTGTCCTTCCCTTCCACATGTGAAACATCGGAACGGTACAGGATCTCGTGGAGGCCTCTCATCTCTCCAGTTTCCTTGGGCTTTTGGTGGCCTTGCCCGGACCGCTTCGGGGTACTTCTTAGGAGGCTCTTGCCTCGGTTTCCAAGAGGGGTTTTTATTTGTTTCTGTTTTCAACAAGTTCACAGTCACCTGGTGGTTTTATAGGAGTGCAATTAAAGCCTCCACATTTTGTGGTCCTTGTTGAGCCACATATTTTTTTGCATCGGCAGGCAGGCCACGTGTGCACCGATCAATCACTATTCTTTCCACAGCAGGTGGTCCATCCCCTTCCTCTAGCCAGCTTCTCACCATGCGGGATAGCGTGGTCACTTGTGCGCGTGCTGGAAGAGATGCCTGGTATTCCCAGCTATGGACATGCTGGGCCTTGGCAGGCAGGCTGAGTCCATATTGGGCGAGAATTGCTCTCTTGACCACGTCATAATTGGTTGCCTCAGGAACGGTGAGGTCGCGGCAGGCCTTTTGTGCTTCCCCGGTCAGCAGAGGGAGTATCAGGTTCGCCCAGTCTGCCCGGGGCCATCTCTCTCTTTGGGCCGTTTTTTCAAAGATATCGAGGTAGGTTTCAACATCATCTTCTCTAGTAATTTTGGTCAGGTAATCTTGGGGTCTCCTACCGTGTGCCTCAGTCCTTCAGCAGAGCTCGGTGACTGCATCGTTCAGTGTGGTCTGAGCCTGCAGAATGGCAGTCAGGGCCTCCTCCATTTTCTTATAGTTTTTCGTCTGCCCAGTCGGAATCCAGTGCGAGGTTCAACATGCCCGCATTCTCCACCATATGTAGCCTTCACGGGCCAGAATTGGAGGGTTTAACTCAAAACAATTCACCAGGCAGAGTTTCAATGCAACAAACTTAACTTTTATTCTTCAAAAATGTGGGAGGGGAAAGGGGACAAAACTGTAACTCAGGTTTTCCTTCTTTCTTCGGTAGCTCCTTTTGGCATCAAATTTATATCTAAAGGGGAGGCAGAAGAAGTGTAGCATTAGCAGATGTCATTCAGGCTACTCACATCCTCCCCTAGGCCTCTATCTTCCAGTTCGTGGTTGGGTCAGGTCTGCACTCAGTGTGTGTTCACCTCCTTTGTTCTCTCCCCTACTGTGGCTGCTTAGCTTTCTCTTATGTGGCCGCTAATTGGCCCAACAGCTTGCAGCTGAGGTTCCCTGTCAGAGGGGGAAACTGTGCACACCTGTGTGGAGCTATCCTTGGTCCTGAACCTCATTGTGTAGCCTCAACCTTGTGTCTTCCTCTGATGGTGCTCTCCATGGTGCTGCAGGTGATTGTGCTGTGTTGTGAGGGCCATGTTTCCTTCTGGCTACCACAACGTCAGGCGCGAGTAATTTCAATGGTATGTCAATGCAAAGACGCGTTACGCGCGTAAAAAATTCCTGCGGCGCGAATGAGGCGTAGAGTGTGACGCGGTAGACGCAAATACGCCTCATTCGCGCGTCAAGTTCGCGCGAATGGCGTGAATTGAGCGCCTGGCGCGTTACGCGCGAATGATTTAATTAGTGCTATTTGTGCATTCACGCGTTTGACGCGAATTCGCGCCTGCCGCCCGAGTTGAGAAATCTGAACTTTGGCGTCAATTCACGCCGCGTTAACCAATCAGGAGCTTAGCTGCTTGCTGCTGTCACGTGGTGAAGTGTCTGGATGCCTCAATAAATTATTTTGTAATATGACTAAATGCCTGGGGTGGTTCTAATGCACAACAAAGCAAATATTGTATCACTTACAACTTTATTTCAATATACGAGACATGTTCATTTTGTATTGAATATTATTTATTCCATATCTAGATTATATGAAATATTATGATGTAAAGACAACCAACATACATGTGCATAAGTTCGTGTCTGGATGTGAGAGAGTAAAAATCATAGGACAGGTTAATAACTTTTGGAGGCTGGCTCTATTTATCATCAAAACAAAAATAAATGACAGATTAGGTGGATGAGGGCGAGGGTGATCCACGTTCCGATGCGGGACAACAGCTCATCAAACTGGGCGCGGGACAGGCGGAAGTACCGCTGACAGCGGTCGTCATCCAGGCGCAACTGCTGGAGCGAGCAAATGTGAAACTCGCCAAACGGTTCGCTTCCGAAGGGTCCGGTGGACACAAATATGATCCCCGCGCCGCTGTTCTGCTCTCCAGAGCAAATATAGAGCGGTGACTCTCTCGATGAATGCTTGATCAATATAAAAAAGATGGCCGCCAACGGGTTTCGTTTCCGACGCGCGTGACGCGCGTAAATTTCGCTTCAAACTTTTGTTTTTACGCGCGTCAGTTTCACTCTTGACGCGCGAATTAACACAAAGTGGTCAAGCGTCAAACTAGACGCGGTAGACGAGAATTTGACGCACTATTCGCGTCCGGTGTGAACGCACAGTAAGGGTCCTGCCAGTGGTGGATATGTTGTCCAATAGGGACATTTAGTTCTCAGCTATTTGATGTTTGCTATCTCTGGAGAGAAAGAGTGTGGAAGGCAGTAATGACTCATGACTCAAGAAAGCATTGTCCAATAAGTGGCACATTTTCTCTCTTGGTTACTGCATTGTGATGAGGTTTCAAATTTTTCTTAGATGGTTCAAATATCTAGAACTACTACACCCATACAGGTGCTTTTTTATAATTCTGTTTATCTCCATTGGGACTTACTTATAACTTCCTAGCCTTGTTTATACACTTGAATCATCTTGAGTCGGTTTGAGCAACCACACCGCCGGAAAAACCAACTACCTTACAACAGGCAGTGGTCCCTATAATTGGTAGAAATTCTTGTACTGTTGCTCAAACACATAGCTAGCTCACGGGTTCCATTCCCATGACCTGATAAAATTGCAGTAATTGAAAATTGAATACTGCTAAAGTAGATTTTTCAAGACCAATTGTGAAGACAAGGAAGTGCATGTCCTGACAAAAGTGCAACCCGTATGCGGTCATATAACTCTGGAAACAGACAGAGGAAAATAACTCCCTGACAGCACATAAAGGCAGTCCCGAGACCTTCAGTAGGGACTATAAGTGTCCATCATCTTGAGCTGAACTTAGCAGAAACCAAGCTGCTTTTCATCCTGGCCAAGACCTTGTCATTTCAAAAGACAACTCAACCATCTCGCCCACACAGAAAGCCAAGAGCCTTGGTGTCACACTGGACAATGTCTTTGCTCAACTCATAGCAACCACAGTGAAGACATGCAGATTCTTCCGGCAAACAATCTGCCAAGTAAGACCAGGGAAGCTACTCAGGTTCTGGTACAAACCCTAGTCTTCTCTCTCGATTTACATTAACCTGTTAAGCTTCACCAGAGCGCGGGCGCACTGAAGCGTTTTTTTTTTTAAATAGTTCAAAGTTACTATCAGATTTAATGTTATTACCTTGACAAACTATACATCATTAAAAAGATATAAGACTCAAGTTTCAGTATTTGACCACTATTGTATTCTGTGAAACTTATAGTGACAGTTATGTCTTAATTTGTGTCAGGAGTTATGAAATTAAAAAATGAGTCGTTACCTTTAATATGAATTATGAGCGTCAGCCGCTTCCATTCAGAAAAAAACTCCCGTGCGATCGTCATGACAGAGCTTGACAAAACAACGTCCGTCAGGGCTTTTAGCTCAAACATGTGCAGATTTGGAGAAATATTGATAGATTCTCATAGGTTTACATCAGACTTCTATAGACAGGAATAATATTTATTGAATTTATACCCAAATGCGTCGATGTAATCATTTTGAGCGCTGTATACTCTGATGTACTGTGTTATCAATTCATACTAACGGTCTGGGGCGCTGTTTGAACAGTAAAGTCCATATATGGATCACACGAAGAAGAACTATAATCATGTGACATTCAGGAAGTCCTGGCACAACAAAGCTATCCGAGATCGCTGTAAAGTGCAGATAAAGATGTTTTGAAGACAATAAACATGATTGCAATGATATTTGATTTACCTGTGTTCTTCGAGTCATGTCAGATATTTTCATAATAATAGATTATATGTATAATGTAATGCTAATCGAGATAGACTTTCAAATTGTGCAGAATACAATAAAATAATATATTTTCTATCTGATTTTTTTATCTGAAGCCAAATCAGATTACAGAAAGTTATTTAAAACACTCGACTTGCGCTATAAAGTAAGTTGAGCACAAACATAGTTTTATTCTCATAAATTGTCGTGTAGGCTATTGATGGTGTGCTAAGCTAACATGCTAGCTAGTACTGAGCACCTGCTACCTAACTTCGGTGTAATTTTTATGATTTTTTTCTAAATAAGAATGCTTACTGAACTGTTTCGTTTTTCAAAAAGGGCATTTGATACAGTTTCACTGTGAAGTGAGAACTTTTATAAAATAAATGAGGGATTGAAACAGTGTGAATTGCTAGTCGTTAGTGATTATAATGCAGACAAAAGAAAAGCATATTTAGAGCAATAAACAGGCTGGAGAGGTGTGAATATGTGCAGGGGAGACTGAGACTGAATGGGGCTCGTTTTTGCATCACAAAACAATAGAGGCAATAGACTGAATAGATGCTTATAAGATGACAATAAACACCAGTCTAATCAAAATAAAGTCATATGACATGATCTTGAAAAACATTGAACTAAATACAGAGTTTTAGACTTATCATCTTCAGATTTTAAATATAACATGGCCAGACATGTGGCTTTAGCTGCAGTGCATTTCTAGATTGCTCCAGGGCCAACTTCAATTTTATTTTCATGAAGATGTTTCATAAAAATAAATGTATAATAACTTTACAAAACTTTGAAGCTATTTATAACTATTTTTTTTCATTATGACAATAATTAATTCTACATTTACAATAAACTTCCAGGTGTCAGCTTTCAAATGAGATCTTACTTGTGCTTTTAGTACAAAGGGTTCATGAACTGTATCTGTTTCAGTTTGGGAATGCCATATCTGGGGATTTTTCAAAAATGGGCTTGAAGCTTAACAGGTTAAATCAGTATTGGCCGGCTTCCCAGCAATAAAACCTCTGCAGCTGATCCACAATACTGCAGGCCAGCTGACATTACACCTTCCCAAGTACTCCCATGACACACATCTACTATGCTTCTTCCATTAGCCCCCTATCACAGCCAGAGTCAGGATCAAAACACTTGTCCTAGCATGCAACCCAGCCAACATTTAATGGTCGAGCTCAATTTAAACACGAAATTGGCTTGAAGGACTACATGGGTTTGTCCATGGGTTTATTCTGGGGCTAAGATCAGGCTGACATGGAATCCATGTAGGGCCCATACCTAATGGATAAACCCATGTAGGGCCCATTCCCTAATCACAGCTACATAAGCCCACCCATGAAATTTTGGCTGGGAAGACAGTAAGTGGACAAGCATCCTATTCAGTCTAATTGCACCCCAAATACCACAACTTATACCCAAATGGTAGCATCATCTAACTATATATGTGAGTGACAGACTCCTTCCTAATCTTTAGAGTTCAAAACTCCTGTCTTTCAGCAATAGCCCTACTACTACTGGTACTGCAAGCTCATCCTTTGTAGTAATGTTGGAGATTGAAGCATCTGTGGGTGACATATGTTCCAGTGTGAAACCGAGTTACTGATTTGATTCACAACATGAAGCGCATCCTCATGTGAAGCACAGGGATACTCAATTTATCCTAATGTTTTGATGTTATCATGTTGCTAAAATGATAATGGGATTATCTAATATGCATTTCTTTATTTCTCTTGACTCCACCTGTCAATTAGGAATATATGTTTTTCACTGAGCTAATCTCATTCTATTGTGGGATTGCCTTATTCACAAAGAAAAGTAACCTAGAATTCAGTTAGAATGAGGTAATCCCAGAAGGCAGTATCATGTTGCTGCCTCTCTTTTAGTGCAGACTTTGAGTCAGGAGGACACCTTTAACACGACGTCTAGATTTACAGCTTACTTGATTTTGGCACAGCTAATAAAAATGCAGAATACTTTATTCTTATTTTTTTGCTTACACCTTAGTTTACTAGCTAAGCCCCAATTAGACTGAAGATTTCCTTTCGGCAGCAACATGGATAAACCCCTAAATATAGACTGCCTGTGGCCATTAAAATAACCTAGATTGTCCACTGCCAGATGCTTCTTTTTTAAATGTGCTTGTATTTATAATAAAACCTGCTTAGGGGACAGAACAACCTGTTTAAAAGTATTCCCCAAAAGCACCATATGATACCAGTCAAGCTACAGCACACAATGTAAGTGAGGAATGCAATTTGCATAGTAAGCAAGTTTTTTATGATATACAACCCTAGTGCTGACAGTTGATGGTGGTATCATTTTCTTCCTTCTGTGTACGGTATGTGGCAACATTTTGAGCATGGGACAGGTGTCTTTATGAGGACAGGTAAATTGGACAGGTTTTCTGGGGATTATTTTACCTCCGCAACACAGAGGCCTTTGAGATTTCAGCTGCAGCTGAGTTGCTTTATTCAGATGCACAGCCCTTCTTGTGACTGGTGTCATTGTGAAGACATGCACAGAGAGCTGAAACTTATAACTCTGTGCTCCTGTGAGAGCCCATGTGTCTAGAAATAAACAGGTCAGCAAAGAGATAAAAAGAAAGGAACAGGAGTATGGAATAGAAAAGGATAGGAAGAGAGTCCCAATCAATATGAAAATATTTCTTGTTCTTACAGTATTATTTTGAATGAACATTGAGTATATTAAGTTAATGTCTGTGTTAGGGATGTCAATTTACACAAATTCCCATGATTACTCGATTAATCGTTGGACTTAATACTGCAATATGCGTCTACTGCAGTGGCATATAGCCAAAAGCATGCAGGGTGTGCAAATACTGCTCAAAATGCCATGTTCCTCACCAAATGAATAAGTCTAAATAAAAGGCTAGTAGGATTGTAAAATGAGTCGATGTGATTTAATCATTTAATTAAACGACATATTTAATAATCAAATTTAACGACTAATACAACGTGTCACCAACGCCGACTCAGTTGCATGCTAGTCAGAATGTGTACTGTAACTCCTGTTGTGGTCGCGCTCTTCCTGGAGAAACATGCGAAAACACGGCAACTAAACCCAATGAATTCATTCGTAAACCACGCCTCAAATACGAGAAAATGAACATGTGGTTCCCAGACCACGTTCATTTTCTCGTTAGCCAGGCTGTGCATTGCTGTTTGAGCTGAAGTGCTGAATGAACACTGGTCAACTCAAAGCACTTGCTAACGGGTTATTTAATTAACTCAATGAAATGCATCCTATTTGAGATTCATCATATATATACAAAATTATATACAAATTATATCTGCACATGACAATAATAATCACAATAAGAGGTAAATTCAGCCGTGAGTTCAACCATTGACGAGCGTGAACAAACCTCATTGGTTCTTGCGGTAACTCAAACGTACTGTGTAACACACGAGCATTAAACCTCATTTCGCACGTCAAACGAACATGCTTGAGATTCCGTTTACCACAACTGATGTGTGAGTTGATGAATGTTTATAAGTGAATTAAAGCTTAAATTAAATCTGTTCAACATGTACAGCGATTGGGTCTCTTCGGAAATTTGGGACTAAACCGCTAAATTCCTATTGATTACTTTTACAATCTCTATGAACTATTTGAAACATCAAAGTAGTAGTTGAGTAGACTTTCAAAGGAGGGACAGAAATCTCTTTGATTTAATAAAAAAAAAAATTGGGTGAACTAACCCTATAAATATTCTCTGGCAGTAGGTCTGCTGCGGTATACAAATGTCTTCAGTAGTTTCAGTGTTTACTCGGATGCATTCAGGGGCAAGTGAACAAAGCTATATGTAAATACTCTTTGACATGACAGTGGTCTGTGTTCCTCTCTACAGAGCCAGCACAGCAGCGTAAACCCTTGAGTCAACACACAGACACATCAGATGCAAAGACCTCGATTTCCCATTATAAAAAACAACGAACCCTATGAAATCACACTCCTTTTTTTTCTCCGATCTGGTCATTTCTGCCCTTCACAACTTTGCATACCTCTAAATAACTCGCAATTAAGATGAGAAACAAATCCCACAGTATGTACGCATGGATGCACATGAGTGGCTAAGTTATAGTTAATTTCCAGCCTTTTTAATGCCCTGGTCTAAATTTGTCAGTCAGAGTAATTGGAAAAGCCATTAAAGTTTATGAGAGCTGTGTGAAATGTTGTTCATGTCATTATTGATTAGGAGTGCGTGGAAAGCCTTGGCTTTGAACTTTCAGAGGTGAATGAATGACAGGGAGCTGTCAGTGGGTAGATCCACTCGCTGTTGCCGCACTATCTTTCCTCTACAGACTTCAGATCCTATCTGCCGCTTTCTTGACAAATACCTTGCCATCAAAGTAATTCACATAGACCCTCCCCGTTCTTTCTCCCTTCCTCCATCCCACAGGAGAACCTCTCAGATGCTGAAGGAAAAACAATTTCAGCCCTCTACAGTCAATTGGCCCCATCGCAGCAGTGCGGCATCATTCTGGATGGGCAAACTTCACGCCGCTATGATTCTGCTGAGCTGCATCGATTAATGACTCAGTGCTGGCGATAAACTCTGAGCTGAGATCAGAGCCAGCACTGCATTCGTTCAACATTGTCGAGCTCAGCTGTTCTTACTGAACACGATAAATACGCAGTTGTTGCAACACTGCAATGAACATTGTTCTCCAGGGAGAGATCTGAGAGCTTCACATCCCGTTTGCTGAATGATATGAGTGGTGCTCAATGCGTCCCTTCTGCTCATGGGACTCGAAATAAGTGCATCTGCCCATTTCGTTGGACGTTTGGCTTGACACTGATTCGGTGTTCATTTTTTTTTTCTTTAACATTCACACAACATGACACTTATGCATTTTTCCTCCCTAAAGCACTGCAGCGCTATTCTGGGTATGCAATCTCCTGCATTATGTAAGAGTGGAGATGAGTTTGGGAGCAAGCACACAGCATTAATAATGAGAATGCACTGCAGGTTACACTAATGCAGTGTGTTTTGTTAAGTAAAAAGCACCCTCCAGTCACTACAGAACAAGAATATCCAAAGTACCATGAAAATGTCCTAATTTTTCCAGCATCACACTGTGAACTGAGTTTGTAGAAGGACATTGCATGCCTGTTCTGATAGGGTCCCTGATAGTTTGTCGAAATGTGCGGTAAATGTAACCGTGATTTTGCCAAGTAAGACATGTTCCTGGGTCAACATATTTTGTTGATCCTGGAACAGCATTCCTGTCTGAAAATGTAGTCCTAACCCTATCCCTACCTCTAAACTTAAACCTACCCATAACTTTTACCTAAAATCAGAGAGAAATTATGGTGAATAAGCCTAACCTAAACTTAACCCTGATTGTAAGTCTAAACTTGATATAAGCTATAAACTCAGATTGGTTGTTTGGAATGTTGATCCAGGATTAACAAATATGTTGATCCAGGATCCTGTTGTACTGGGTGAAATCATGTTCACCATTTATTAAGAATAATGCTATTAAAATAATATTATCTATATTGTTATATACTATAAAATTATTATATTTTATATTATGCTATTGTTGATTTTTTGTTGTTATTATTTGTCTTTCTTATATCAGTAATGATAAAATAGTGTAATAAAATAAATAATAACAAAAAGTAATGAAATAAAATTACAATAATAAAACTTTGAAATATAGGGCAAAATAAAGCCACATCGACAAATGTTGCATTGGTTTGCACTGTTCATGATGTTTGCTTCTTTTATTTACTGTTTTCTTTTTACAAAAGTGTCTCTTTCATGGCATGTCATCATATTTGCCTGAAACTGGTACCTTCTCCTCTTTAGTTTGTTACATGCAGTAGCTGCAGTGGTAAACAGTCAAAATCATAGTGGTATTGACGGAGATGATGCAACTGTGCAATAGCTCAAACCCAAAACGTACAATCTCAAAACAGACCCGTGGTGGCAAAAGGATGCGGTTGAACCAGACAGACCGACTGAATCAAGTGAATAAAGTCCACTGTAAGTCCACCAATCAGACTCATATTGCTTTAATGCATTCTTTATTCTGTTTTAAAGAGTTGCCTACACTGGCCTATATCAGACTCAACTATTCAGTTATAAAGTCTTTGAACTGTTTAACAGACATGATTAAAAAGCATAATTAACCTACTGTGGCCATTGATTTTTCAAAGTCGAAGCAATGTGATACTGTCGGATTAGAAGCTTAGATTAGTCGATATACCTTGTGAACTCTAAACTTTATATTTGTGTACCTCGAGTATGAAACTGCTCTTCTTTGAAACCAAACTGATATTAGCTAGGGGCTAAAGTCAAGTGTTTGTGTGTGCGTGTGTGTGTGTGTGTGTGTGTGTGTGTATGTCCTTATGTAATTCAATAACGCCTCAAAGTCTCTGTGCTGTGCTTTGCTTGTTGGAAATAAAACGGCTCAATCTGAGGACATGTCTGTCAGAGACAAAATGGGACCTTCTAATGAAGCTTTAATAGGAGTCAGTTTTAATAAATCACCTCCTTTCCTCCTTTCTTTCTTTTTTTGGAGAGGATGCACTGTCTAGCTCAGGGGTGCCCCCTATTGCTCTATTGCTGCGTCCCAATTCAGAGACTGCATCCGTCAAAGGACGCATTCGAAGGCTGATTGCTTTACCGCTGTGAGACGAAGTAGGGCTGGGTATCGTAACAAAATGTTCGATACCGATACCGATACCGATACCTTGACTTCGATACCGGTTCCTGAACGATACTTTTTTCGATACCAATTTTGTTTAATAATATAACATTACCTAATTTTTATTTTTTTTGTTCAGTTTGTTGACTTTTTTACACTCATATTTTGAGTATGTAAAAAAGCACCAATGCTGAAGTTTTCTATGTTTCCTAATCATTTAACATGTATTCTTTACTTCAATGAGCTCATTGTTTCTTCCTTAACTTAATGCATTGTTTAACAATGAAATTGAATGAAAATTAATAGAAATGCATTACACTATCACCTCTGATAACAGATCACTCTAAATTGTAATTTAGACACATTCATTTTCTGTAAAGCTGCTTTGAAACGATATGTATTGTGAAAAATGCTATACAAATAAATGTGAATTAAATTAAATATAGGCTACTGGGGGGCGGGATATATGCCTCGCGCTCCGCACACATCAAGCTTGCCGCAAAGCACTGGCAAAAGTAGCCTAATGATTATGGATGTGTCGGGAAACAACAGCAAGGAGATATTTTAATTGTTTATTAATGAACAAGTGTTTACTAATGGTGTGTTCACTGTTCACACCGAACGCGAATTTAATTATTTGCGCTAGTAGATTAGATACAAAGTCAAAGACGGGGATAGACGCATCATTCGCGCCGGGCGTCGCGAATGATGCGAATTGGGCGACGCGTTTTGAACTCGAGCGGAAGATTGAAGCGTCTAACTAGACGCGATAGACGCCTATTTGACGCTCTATTCGCGTTCGGTGCGCTTTGTATGACACACCGCTTTGCCTTATCAGATTTACCGTGTTACCGGTCTTGGCAGCAATTATCTTGTCGAAAATATTGCATCGCGTGCTTCTGGCAAACACACACACACACACACACACACACTACAGCCTCACATGCGACAAGCCAAGTCTCTGGGCAGCCGCGTAAACTAGTGTTTTTCCTCCACAGCCAATCATGCTGCATGCATGTTTCACTGACGTTGACGAGATTAACCACTTAGGTACCGAAATTTGGTACCGAAAAACAAGACATGTTTCGATACTCGGTAGTACCGAGGCAATTCGGTCGGTACCTAAAAAGTACCGAACTCGGTACCCAGCCCTAAGACGAAGGCTGTCCCAATTTGAAGGCTTCTCCAAATGCGTCCTTCGTTTCCCCATGAAATAAAGGATACAACAGATGGATCCTTCGCTGCCTTGTCCACCCCAGAATTCATTGCGCGCCAGTGACAACTGTAATTGTTTTTTTGAGAAATTACCAAATTACACTTTTAAAAGTAAGTATTGGGTTTCAGCTTGCTCAAACATCTAATGATACAAATGTAAAATAAAACAAAAAAAAAATTAAAAGCAGTTCAAAAGTTGACTTGTATCTTACTAAGATAAAATTATATATCCTCCATTGGCTAGACTGTCCTATTTAACAATGCTCAGTCCGACCTCCGCTGCCTTTGAAGGCGTGGCCTTTGAAGTCCGAGTCCTTCGAAGGATGCTTTTTTCCGCTTGCAGACAACACCATTGTCAAAACGATCCCCATTCTCACGGATCTGCAAAAAAGACTAAAACGCTGTATTCTGCTGCCAGGCCATTAGATGGCGATGAAACACATCAGATACAGACTGAACCCATAATACGCATGTGCATGACGTCATCGTCTTCAGAGATTCCTGTTTTTGTCGTTTACACAGAAACTTGCACTCGAACGGTCAAAAACGCATAAAAAGGTTTACGTCTTTAGTTGAAAACGGTGTCGTGTAAACAGCCCCTTAATTGGGACACAGCCTATACCTGCAGAGTTCAGATCCAACCCTGATCCAACACACCTGTCTGTATTATCAAGTGCTCCTGGAGATCTTAATTAGCTGGTTCAGTTGTGTTTGATCATGGTTGGAACTAAACTTTGCAGAAAGGTATATCTCCAGGAACAGGATTGGGCACCCCTGGTCTAGGTGCTTATGTGGGATTTAAGACATTTCCCTCTAATCTGATTGGCTGACTTCAATTTGATTTTTAGGAGGTTTTTATCGTTCTCCTGAGAAAGTCCCTGTCCAAGTGCTTCTATTGAAGAAAGTTGCCTGAGGCAATTATGCTTTGTTTTTAAAGTTACTTTTGGGACGAATGGACATTCAGGATTTACACATCTTCTAATGAAAATTGACTTTTACAACCTTTCTCAGAGACTTCTGCACCATTTTTTGAATTAGTTTTCCCTTTGCTGGCCTGTTATTGTGGTGTGGAGCTTAGTCAACGTAGATAATACTATTTATATGGACACAAATGAAAATGAGGCTGTGCAATATCTTGTACTGTTGTGTACCTGAGATCCAAACGTTTACCCAACAAATTTAAATACATCCTCATAAAAAGACTCCAAAAAACATGGGTTGTTTAAAATTTTACATGACTTTGACCAAGACAGGACAAAATATTGAACTATTCCCTACAGCTGTCTTTGAAATGGAAATGACCTTAGTCAAGGTGAATACAATTCATATTTACTCATCCCTTAACTTCCATTAAGATGAACTCTTGTTAAGAGGATAGGTCAAGCAAAAAGTGAAATTCTTTCATCATTTACTCAATGATGGTCGTTCCAAACCTGTCTGACTTTCTTCTGTGGATCATAAGATATTAGGAGAAATAGATCTTGGTTTTTATCAATGGTTACCAAAATGTTTTGGTCACCAATACTGGTCAGAGGGCTTCCTTTGAGTAGTGGTCACATTAGCAAATTTTGGTGGGATTAAAAATAAAATAAAATAAAGGTTCATTGACTATTCTCAGTTGTGTGATAGTCAGCGATCTAGGAACCACAGCTCACACAGAAGTCACTTATACTTTACAATCAGGAAACATTGACTGAATATACCTGAACTTGATCTTTTGCATTTAAAGACGTGAAAATGCATTTAAAATGCATTTAATTGCTGTCCTGTGAGATATTTTAATCCATATTCAGTCACTGTGAGAAATACCGTGTCCCACAAGAAGCTTTCTGTTGGTGATTGTGGCGAATTTGCATGACGAGCTTGAACACGAGTGAAAATGCCACACGAAACTCCTGAGCGCACAGGTTTCTATTGAAATGACTGGATTTCACCCACAAAATTTCCCTAAGAAACTGTAAATGTGACTGTACCTTAAGTCTGTGGGAAGTTATTGGCCTGAATAGTTATCTGCCTGCAAAGTGGGCCAGATTCATGGCAACATTTAAAAATCTGACTTTGCGTGACCTATCCTGTTAACCTGTCACATAGGTTAACAGTATGGGTTGTGCATCTATACTTAAACTTTGAAAATCGGCGCTAATTCTGTTTGAGACCTGGCTGGCTGTCAGACTTGAGATGTGGTGTGTTTGTCAGTTCTTAGAGGAACTCTGACGGTCAGTCATAAATTTCTCAACAGACTCAGAGGGGATGCGGGCAAAACCTCTTCATCACTGCAAATGATTGGTATGGGAGCAGTTGAGTGTCTCTCCAGCCCCAGCAACAGAGTGCTAGAAGAGTCTCACTGTGAACAATCACAGGGACGAGAAAACAATAAAACCGAGCTTTATATCAGATGACCGGTGCAGCACACTTGAGAAATCTATCAAAACAATATTTTAATGTATATGTCAGTAAATTATGGGTGCATTTATGTATATTTTAATTGCAGTATGCCAGAGCTGTCACATTTCTGATTTTCAAAATACACAATTTTCTGTTTTAAATGGGTAGTTGATTATGATTTCACTTTCTAGCTTCAGTTAGTGTGTAATGTTCCTGTTTGAGCACAAACAACATCTGCAATGTTACAATGCTCAAAGTTAAAAGCAAAGGAAGATATTTGCTTTTAAAGAAATATTTTTTAAGGACTACAACAAACGGCTAATAGGGACTATACGACATTCATCACGGGTTAGTAACATCACCAACCCTAAAATGTACATAAACCCCGACCCGGGAACACGCAGTCCATGTTGAGAAGAGGGAGAGTTGTTGTAGAAGAGCACATTTGTGAGTCAGCTCAAACTGGAGCATCCGTCTTTTTACATGCTATAGATGTCACGGTGGGTAAATCCTATGTCTCATTCATGTCTCGTTTTTCTGTTGTTTCATGTGTGTGTGTGCTGATTAGAGGGGCGTGGCTGCTCATCAGAGCTCATTCAGTATCACTCATCACCAGCTGCAGTCTATCATCCCGGTCTATTTAATCTCACCCAATTCTCATCTCCATTGTCAGATCGTTGTTTGTGATGTCCGGTGTTGATCCTTCTACGGTCCAGTATCCTTCGCTGTTCCTGTCTGTTCCCTGTGGATGTTCTGGATTCGTCTTGTTGATCGTCACCTCACTTCACCTGCACTGTATCCATCTGACCATCGAGTCCCTGCGCCACTTACCTTGCCTGTCTGTGGACTATGTTCTGTGTGTTCCAATAAATATTGTTACCTGCAATTGCTTCCGTAGTTCTTACGTTACAATAGAATGTCACTGTGTGCATCTTACAACAGTTCATACGAGCGATTTTATAGATTATCATGACAGAATATGCTAATTAAAGATAGTTAACTCCACATGAGCAACATAAATTCATCAACTAACCATTCAGAGAAGTCCTGTTGCATTCTGTGTTGTCACTTCTTCTTGAGTATCTTTTAAACATAGAAGGCAGAACAGTTTCTGACATTTTACTGCGTGTCTGCGTGAGGTAATCGGAGCTGTTAACACACAAGCTCATTAAACTCCACCCACTGTGTCGGGAGCTCATTTGCATTTAAAGGGACAGACACAAAAATGGTGCGTTTTTGCTACCCCTCAAAAAGTGACAACTTTAACATGCTATATAAAAATATCTGCGGGGTATTTTGAGCTAAAACTTCACATACACACTCTTGTGAAAAGGGCATTATACCACCCCTTTAAAACTTATGTGAATAATCGTACATTTTTCAGAAGCAAAATGCCAGCCACATAAGGCGTTAATACAGGAAAGACATAAAATGATGATCTCATGACAACTTGTAATAATGTGTTCAACATGGCAAAGTCGTTCTTATACATTCTTTATTTTTTTCCAATTACAATCATAGTTTGGGTAAGGAATTGGACATTACCCTTAAGTTCGGATCGTACAATTTTGTATCAACTAATGTTTTTATAATTATTGTGATGATGAGGGAATTTTCACACTTGGTGTATCTAAGGTCAGTCAGAAAGAAAAAAAACAAGGGAGGAAAGTGCTGTGTCACAATATTGCGGGGAAAAAAGTCAGGTTAATGGGATTAATTCAGATTGTGGTGACAGTACTGTGGATCTATTGGCCTTGGACCCTGCAGTCCAGAAAACAAGATAATCCGTCTATGGATCTGACCCCTCTGCCAGAGCAGCAGGCCCACTGTGACCCAGCTATTGGCTGATATGGAAACCTCTCAATTACAACACAGGCCTCAGGAGGTACAGAACTGTGGAAAAAAAACAACTCATACTGTAAAATAATAAGTACTGTATGTTATATATGATCAAGGTTAACTGTTGTTTTATGGAAAAGAGTGGCATAAAGATTATTTAAAATTCCCCAATTATGCTATTTTAAAGTTTCCTAATTTTATTGTGGAGTTCTCCTACAATAGGTTTACAGGAATCCAAGGTAAAAAAAACTCAAATTTTCTCATGATATGCACTGCAGCTTCATTACTTTTCTCAGTGTCTAAATGGTTTGATAAGCCTGCTCTGATCTAATTTGGTTAGTCAGCCCAATCTGTTGTGCTTGGTCTACCGCTTACAGCGCGTGTCAAAAAAAAGCAAACAGCCATTGCTATATCTGAGTTTCAGCTCTGGAGGCTTCCTCAGCGCTTGAATACACAGTGATATGAACAGTAACGATGCCGTCAGTTTTACCACATCAATTCACGCCCGAGTCTTCATGTTTGAGGGCAGGTCAAAATATACATTGTTCGTTGGTAGCCAACGAAGACCATAGGCTGGCATCATGTAAACTTGTTACAAACCTGTGTAGGTTTGTGCAGGAACTAAGACTGGAATTACTGACAACTTGCTTCAGGCAGTTCAGAATCATTCTTTCTTTTGGGGAGACAATAACTCCATTTGTTGTGGACTTTGATCTTTAAAACTTGGCAGACCTAACATTCACAAATAGCTATATTGCACACTATGAATTAGAGTTGTCAAAATTTCCAACTTGGTACTGAAATTTAAAAATGTGACGATACCAGCATTTCCCTTTAGCATTTTGAGTGCTGTTGAACGGACTCTTAAACACCTCTGGTTGGCCATTGCATTGCGTTCACATGCACAACATATACATTATGTCTGTGATTGGCTACAATGATCAACGCTTCAAAACCATGTTTTCTTTGACGCTCTTCTCCGAGCGCTTGCCTAGATACACACGAGAGCGTTCAAAAGCAGGTGTCTATAACCGGATATATCCCCTGATAGACGGATCCGCTGATAGACGGCACTTTCAAACGCTCTCGTGTCTATCTGTGTAAGTGCTCGATGAAGAGCGTCAAAGACAACATGTTTTTGAAGAGTTGATCATTGTAGCCAATCACAGATATGTTAAGCACGTCAACACAATGGCCAATAAGAGACATATGTTGAGCGCGTCAACACAATGGCCAATTCAGAGGTGTTTAAGAATCCATTCAACTGCGTTAAAAATGCTAGAGGGAAATGCCGGTATCGTCACATTTTTAAAATGTCAGTACCGAATTGGTACCAAAGTTGGTACTTTTGACAACTCTACAATAAATGGTAATATCCGAAAAAGCATTCTAGGGGCACTTTAAATAATGCCAGAATATCCCTTTAAGGTTTGTAGGCTTGTTTATTTCTCTCTTGATACAGATGAAACATTGGTACTATTTGTCTCAAAGAGGATTCCCTTCGGATTCCCGTTGGAAAGGATAGCGTTTACAAATAGATCAATCCACAGTAAATGAATATCAGAAAGGTGATAGATAACAAAAAACGGTGTTTTCTGTCTTGACAGCGACTTCACCCATAATCCTCTGAATCTTTTTTCATTAGTAGCTAGAGTATATTGCTTTTTCACACACAAGAAAAAAAAAAAAAAACCTGTTTTGGTTCTCTTGCCCACACAGTCCGCTGTGAAACCCCCTCCGCGGAGTAACCTGCAGCACTTCATAGGTGACACATGCATTTAGACGAGGGACGCTCGAGTGTCCAGTCACCTCTGTTTACACAGCTGAGACAGCAGCCTGTTAGCTATATGATCTCAACTGTCTGTAGACACAAGCTCTAAAAATAAACAAGATCTTTGCCTTTAAGACTATCAAGACTGTCTGCAGAGAAAAAGGTCTCTCATATACTACACAGAGTTATTCAAATCTTTTAAAAAAAAGAGAATAGGTGTCAACTAAAAAGACAATAAAACCAAAACTGACCCGATTTCCTTCCTTAGGATTCTGGAAACTAAGGATTTCCTTCCTTAGTTTATTGAATATGATAGTAACTATTTAAAAAAAAAAAACAACGCTTCAGTGCACCGGCGCTCTGGCAACGGTTAAGAGGTTAATATATGTTCTGTACTTATTGCACATTATTAATACTTGTAATAATCAAGCATTTGATGACTCCAGTCAACATTTACCAGAAAAAAAATGGAACCACGTTGATAAAATCATTTACTGTATGAATTAATTCTTTCAATCACTACATCAAATTGTACGTCAGCATTTTTAAGGTCACACTCAATTTCTTTTTTCTATACCTTCAAGTCATCTTGAGAAATGATTACGTTCAAGTTTAAAAAAAATCAAATTACAATGTGTGTTGAAATAATTTCCGTGCGATACAATGAATAGAAAATGAATAGAGTTTTGCAAATGTTCATGTGTAATTGAAGCTTTGTATTGTATCATTCTCATGCTGCCACAGAGAATGATTGTTGTCACACAAACTTGTCAACTCATAAACTTTATAACAATTCTTCATCAACAATAAACAGAATATTTATAACTAAACTTTACAGTCAACATATACCAAACGTAATTGTCCTCAATACCAATTTGTCTCCTCTTGGATTCTTTCACCAACTGTGCCAAATCCAGACTTTTCCACTTGAAAATACAGCATTGTGGTGTTCAAGTGTGCTATCTTAAATATCCTGATTTTTAGGCAGAAAAATTTCAGAATTAAATACTAGTGTACTGTTAAATACTGGGCATTTTTACTATATATTAAATACTTAATCCTTAAAGTCCCCATGGAAGTTTAATCGAATATTGCAGTATTTTTTATTTTTTTTTATATAAATAATGTATCTTCTGTGCATATCATAATTATTGTTTTATTCATTTCCCCCCATCATCTTTAATTAAAATAACTTCCCCTCATCTTGTAGCGACATCTCTTCTCTGATTACGTGTTTACTTGCGTGAGGGCGGGGCAACCTGTCACTCACATGTGATCGACCAATTGCAGACCACAACCATCCAACCACCTAATCAATTTCCCTTGGACAAAATCAAGTCCCGCCCTACATTTTGTATTGTTTGGGAAGCCGTTTCACTCAGATATACATCACAATAGGGAAGAAAAATGTCCATTTCTTTAATCCTCGTCAAGTAAGAGGCAATTTTACTTCTTGCTAATTCATCATAATGAAGATTGAGTAAATTGCATTGTGGGACACGGTATTTCTCACAGTGACTGAATATGGATTAAACTATCTCACAGGACAGCAATTAAATGCATTTTAAATGCCTTTTCACGTCTTTAAATGCAAAAGATCAAGTTCAGGTATATTCAGTCAATGTTTCCTGATTGTAAAGTATAGCTCTCAGATGGAACTGGAGGGCAGTGTTCAGCAATTCTCTAAACACTCGGTACAAGAAAGTCACACTAGCAGCAATTTAATTTGATGTATGGAATTCATTAAACGAATCTAATGTTGCAGAGGGAATCTCATTTGTTCAGGCACAGAAGAGTGAGCCTTATTTTTCTAAGAATTTGCCTGGTTTCTAAATGGAATGTGATATGGACAGAATGGCTTTTTAGCACATTCATTAAAACAGATCTGATCTAACAAACTATAGCCGGATTTTCCTTTTTAAATTTCTCTGCTCTCCATCTCTGATTTATTTCACTGGAGCATCATTATTTTCATTCAGGTTTGTTTTAGGTAATTCATGAAAGTCTGCCTTTAAAATATAAAACCATGGGAGATAACAAGCTCTTGCCTTCTTAACTTTTGACAGCCGTTTAATTTGTGAGAGGTTTGTAAATACTTGTGATTGTTCAAACTGGCACTGCTCACTGTATATGTTGATTAAATGATGACCCAGAATCTGCACTACCTAAATTTGCCTCTTCTGGTATTGGCGAACTGTGGTATCGTGATGTTGCCGTCTGCATACCAGTTTAGAGCATGGGCTATCCCTATTAATAATCAGAAAAAAGATCCGCACACGAAAATAGGTCAAAAAGCTCACAGGATTTTATTCAATCCTGAATAAAAGTTTAAAGTTCAAAAGTGAAAAAAAGTTCAAGGTGCGCAAAACGTTTTCGGGTTCAACCCTTCATCAGTGCCATGTGTTACCAAGCATACACCTGCGGTAATTTACAAACGTATTACCGTAATCAATGTAATACACCGGAATCTGGTGTACTAAATAGTATACATGCAAATCACAACAATCATGTATTCAAAACTTTGAAAATTCAAAAAATCTGATGAAAAATATTCTCATTCCCATTATTGAATATCTAAAAAGTACCATAACAATACCTACACGTGTCACGTGTGGATCCTTTTTCTGATTTTTGAGTTCTTTTGGATCAACGCACCGCAAGAAGTTGTTACATTCATCTGTTTGGGACTAGTGTTTGCCGTTACGCTTTTCCATCCCCTTATCCCTATTAATAATAATAAAAAAGTATATAGGCCTATGTAAATTTGGTGGATTGCATTTTTGAAAGTGTGGATCAGTATAACGATGTGTGTCGCTTTAATTCTGACCTTAAATTTTTTTTTCTTTACACTTATTTTAGTCAGTCATATATCATAGCCTTAGACAATCATTGGTAATGCAGTAAGTGTGTTAATGGGGAAGGGTTAATATGTTTTCTCTCATACAACCTGTGTGTGTGATCGTAAAAACTTAGGATACATGCTTGTAGTTCTGGTTTCACAGACAAGGTTTGGATTAAGCCAGGGTTAGGCCTAAATGTAAATTATGACATTTAATTAGCTTTTATAAAGGTGCCTTGGGAAAATACTGTGCTAGTTACTTACAGTTAAGACAACACAAATATGCATTTTAGTCTGGGACTAGGCTTAAGCCAAGTCTGTGAAACCAGGGGTTAATATTTTTAGAGGTTAACAGATACGGTAACTATTAATTTCATTGTTTAGAAACATAGTTGCTTCTCATTTCATCTCCCAAAGTAAATATTGACAGAACTTTCATGCTTCATTTTTGGGTGAGTGCCCTCTTTAAGCCACATATCTATGGTCTGAGGGACGATAGATTCTTGGAGCCAGTGCTTGCTTCCTTCATTGATTTTATTGATGTTCTGTGGATGGGCTTACCTCACACACCTTAACAACGAGCTACTTATGGAAAGATAGGTTGATATTTGTCCCACCCTTGGGCTAATGTACTGAGTCCCCTGTCTCTTTTCATCAGCTAGCTGGAGCTGATGAGTGCAAATGCATTTGGCAGTCAGTATGCCACCAGGGGGAAGAGCAAGGGCTGCTGGGAAGGTTAATTGGCAAATGGAAATAATTGGCCATTGGGCTCAATTTGTCTGATAAAGGTAAATTTCATTATTTCACACTTCTCACCGTGTTTTATGCCATTTAAACTGAATATTCCTTTGCATAGCCTCTAGAACTGCAGTTCACCATTGCAGTCTTCTATCCTACAGCCTAATTCTATATGGACTTGTATGCAGATGTGACCATAACTGTAAATGAAACTCAAATTGACATTTTAATGATCATACAACATCAAACTTATCATAAAACAACATTCCCATTTATAGGAAAACGTATGAGATTTTATTAAAGTTTGGGAGGAGCATGTTCAGATAATCTACCCAATCAGAGCGAGGACGCCTATATATAAATAGCTAGGATTGGGTATCGAGAACCGGTTCCAAATTTCCAAGAACTGTTGATTCGATAAGACACACACATTTCGATTCCGCTTATCGATTCCGTTCCGTGTATTTGGTCTTAAAGTGACAGCAGCCTAATAAGCCTGCTGCCGTCTGTCGTTATGGAAATCAAAGAAAAAAAAGACAAAGAAAATCATTCACTGATCTTGACTGAATAACTTTAAGGATTAATCTATACTGTATTTATAAAAAGAAAACTATGCAGCGTTATTTTACATCTGATTTTATTTCTGTAACTGAACAGTGTTCAGTTGTATTTATTTTAGAAATAGTAGACCAGTTTCAGAAAAACTAGGTTCAGCTCAAGGAGGAAAAGGCAGAGTTTAATAAAATACAGACACAAGGTTGCGGTGCCAAGTTGTGGATTATATTACATTGAGATAATACAACAAGCATTTACAATATTTACACGTGCACATAGTATTCAGTTCAAAGTTGTTAATGAGCATACACAAGCAGTTTCAGAATTCATACTCAACGACCAATGCTCGAAGCCGCAACAGGTCACACACACAACCCACGAAAAAGGGCAGAGTCCAATGAGTTAGAAGAAAATGTGTGTGTGAAGGTAGCGGCTGCAGCGCATCCTAGAGCACCGGCAGATGTGTGCACTCTAAATCTTCAGTTCGAGGCCTAGTAGCTCGCCATCCATAGAACCTGGCCAGTTTCCGTATCATTAAGTCACTCAAACAGCACAGTCTCAACTGAATGGTAGAGGCATCTGCTGCAGCTCAAACACAGAATGGCCCCCAGAATATTTGTTTGTATGAATATCTGAACTAATATATCAAAAGAAAGAGCAGAGCCTCTGCTTTAAAAAAAAAAAAAGTTTTATTAAAGCTTTATTTATTTTTTTACTTATAATCACTTGAATGTGGGTACGTTTCATAAAAAAGCAACATTTTGTGCAAAAACTGAGAAAATCACATTTTCACATCTAGATCAGATTCAGAATGATGATCAAACAGAGATGTAGTAGCCTAGATTGAGTCCATCAACACCCCTAATGCTTGCACAGTCCAATAGCTCATCCTGGGTCAACATTTCATTCAGTAACATCTGCTAGTTGTGATTAATGTTGATGATCGCGCTATTTTACATATGCATATGATTACATTTGAGACTTGTTTCTGCTTCTTCTTCGCGTGTGTTTTGATCCGGAGATTCGGTACTCTTTCAGAAGATGCCTTATAGCACCCCCTATCTTATAACAGTGAAAACACAGAGCCACGAAATTCTGTCAATGGCGGGGAAGCATTTTCTTACAAATTACGGAAATTTCCATCAATGGTGGGGAGAGAGTTAAGTATAAATCGTATAACTACAGTCTGTGTGATGACATGTCTGATTTTTGACTTGTTCTGTGAAATGATCCACTTTTTATACACATTTATAATTCAAATATGTAATTTCATTGTTCAGAAAAGGTACTATTATATATTTTAAGGTTAATGTTTGCCTGAAATAAATCAATGGCTTTTTCTCATTTAATTTAAGTAGCAAGTAGCAAAACGTTTCACTTTTACTTGGCTTCCTTTCATAGCTGCTTGTTCTTTGCCGAAATGTGATCTCATTGCTGTCTAAGAGAAACAACTGAGATATTAAAGAGAAGAGAGGGGAACAAGATCAGGAATCATGACAAACCAGACTTAAACACCTGCAACCTTTATTTAGCAGTAAAGCTCAATATGATAACCCCAAGACCACAGCTCCACAACTTTTCATCTGTGTGTTTTTTTTGCCAAGATAAACCTTAAAAAGGATTCCAGTATGGCTATGACCACAGGTGTCGGATGCAGATGTTTGTAGTTTTCCTCAACGGGAATATCTCAATTACCAGGTTTCAGATAATCCCCCAGTATTCTGATGATTAGGTCAAGCTAATAGGCTTTAGCACCACACAGAAGCCTTTGCATCAGGATTTGGTTTCTCCTTCCCCTCTCTGCTGTAACGTTAAGTCTGAAAGAAGGATATTTATATTCATACTTTTTATTTCAAATCCTGTTAGTCCTAGGTTCAGAGGCAAAAAGCTTCACTCTTTAATCATACCCACAGAATTTTCAATTTGAGCTCCACTCTCAGAAATGCATCAAGAAGTTTTTATTTTTTGCTTTATATGCTGTAAAGATTTATAGGTATTTTTTTGAGGATGTGCTGGCATATATATTGCACACGCAAGAGAGATAAAATGCTGTGTGCATTGTTTTACATGCAGGAGCGTGATATTGAAAATCACTGGTATATTATTGGGAAAATCCACAGTTGCACTATTGCTTAAAGAAATAGTTAACCCAAAAATGTTGTCATTACTCATCATTGTGTCAATTTAACAGAAAAAGAAGTATAGAGATAGGATTTCATAATATTCCGAAGAATATTGTTGCACCATTTTGCCCAAAAAACGTCATTTTGTACTCTGTCAAAAGGGAGGCCCACTTGGTGTTGCCGACTTAGCGACTTTGTTAAGCTACTTTTGTTGTTGTTGTACTGTTGTTGTTAAGCTACTTTTCAGACACCTTTTTTTTCCCCAAAAACTGCCTAGCAACATATCTAGGGACGTCTTGGACAAACCTAATCTTGCTAATGAGACTCACCAGTAATGCCCTATGAGCTAAAGTCTTGCTTTCCCGCCGCAGGCACATCTGTCTTGGCATCTGCTCTGTTCAGTGAGCGGCTGAGAGGAGCAGCACATTCATTTGAGGCTGTGCGCTCTATCACAGAACAAAGAAAATAGATATTCTGTTGCTTCTCACCTGAGTGATCATTCTACGTTTAAATATAGCCAAAATCACAGCAACTGACGTTATTGTATGTGTATGATGACAGCGTGTTGATTATAATTGAGGATTTTAGTGCAGAGCAGCAGCTTGGAAGTGACTGCTGGTTAACTTGTAGTCTTAATGGGCCACTTTTCACTTACTATTCCATATTTGTTTGTTGTCTAACAACATAAATGGAAAAATAAATGGATGAAAACAGTTTATTTGGAATATGGCTGTATTAAAATACATGTGCACAGAGAGTAGAGAGAAGCAAACCAATGTAATAAGCACAATACAAATGCGATGTAATGGCGTCATGAACATGCTAATTAGAGTATGACGTTAGCGATATTTAGTGTGGGCCCACTGTACTTGACTTTGAAAACCCCTGCTATATTGTCAATATTATAAACGCTCAATTTTAAATATTTACTTGAATTGTCTTTGTATTTACTTTGAAGTATGCAGGAGGGCCCTAGCCCTTGTATAGAACAACATGTGAAGGATATTTCCCTCTTAATTTTAATACAACTAAAATCAACCTCCTGCACTTTTTCATTTGGGAAAATATGTTAGAATTATGTATTAGTATTTCATCATATGTTTACATATGTAAATGCTGAATTCTTCCTTTTGTTTTAAGGGTTGTCATAGAGGTGAGTAAATAATGACTACATGCTCATTTTTGGAAGAACTGTTCTTTTAAATCATGACTGATAGAACCTCACAGAACTATAGCTTTCTTCCCCAAACTAATTCACTCTCTTTATCATCAAACAGCACAAGCGAATCACACTCATCTGAAGTGCAAATGTATTAGTTCAGGGCAGATCATGGAAGATTTTCTCAATTAGAAACGAGAAGAAAGAAACTCACTGTCTTGTATCAAGCTCACAGTGTCCAAGTCGATTGGCGAACAATGTCTCCCAGGGCGAGAGAGGGGGTCTCAGGGGTGTAGCGGGCAAACGTATTGGACATGTCTCCCCCATCACTCTAATTGTTAGTGACAGCACATGCAGCTGCTAATGATCTTTGCTTAATCACATTTAATCAGGTAATAATGATTCAGGGGCGAGCTCTGAAACAGCCTAGGCAAGAGATGTGGATGCAATTCCAGACATGTAATGAATGGAAGGTATGGGTGAATGTTGGGAAAAAAGCGTCGTTGAGGTGTAGGTTTTTCTCTACATTGCTGTTTCTCAGCGGGTCTTATGGGGGGAGAGGGTGGAGGGTGCACCTGGTCCTTGTGGGAGACTGCAAGGAGGTTCAGATCATGTTTATTCTGCGGGAGGCAGTCACAAAGGATGTTCAAAAATACCTGAGGTGTGGGAATATGCATCAGGTTCCTCACCATATGGTTCTAGTGAGTGTCTTCAGGAATCAACATGCCTTTTTTTTCCTTTTTTTTTTTTTTTCCTAAGGTCCAGTTGTCTGTACAATGTACATGTATATGAAGCATTTCTAAGAGAAGGAAAGTAATGCAGCTATTGTGAGAGGCATATAGGAAATGTAGAGAACTGAGTGTAAACTCACAAGTTAGGTAGATAGCTTATTTTTGTAATAATTACTTATAAAAAGTTAATTAGTAATATGAATAGAAGATAAATGGGTTACACATTATTTGATGGTCCATTTTAGAGATTCTACTTAGTATAAGTTACTTTGCAACTACATGTTAACTAACTCTCAGTAGAGTATTAGTAGACTGTTAGGTTAGGTTTTGGTGTTAGAGTCAGTATAATGTCTGTTGGGGGACCACAATAATAAAGTGTGTTTTTGCCAAGACATGTTCCTGGATCAACATATTTGGTTGATCCTGGAACAACATTTACATCTAAACCTAACCCTACCCTTAACTTCTCCCTAAAATCAGAGGGGAATGATGGGTGAATAACACTGATGTCGAAACACCTAACCCTGGTTGTAAGCCTAAACTTGACATAAACTGTAAACGTGTCCCTCAAATCTGATTGGTTAATTGAAATGTTGATCCGGGAACATGGTGGACTTGGTGAAATCACGTTCACCGTCTACTAATAATGACTGGTTGACATGTAGTGTAGTTGCAGAGTTACTTATAGTAAGTAGAATGTCTAAAGTGGGCCATCACAATAAAGTGTTACAGATTAATGAAATCCGTAATTAAATATCTGCATTTTATCTCAGCATAAACAAACTTCACAAAGACAAGAGCAATCTGTTTTCTGTTAGGAGCACTCAGTTACAGCAGTTTACGCAGCAACTCTTGTGTTCTTGAACAATTGGTATTTTGTGGCTGAATTCATAAACAATTTGGAATATATGTGCCCTGAATTCTTTTTGATTATCAAGGTTGAAACATACCTGCAACTTTACCTCCTAAGTACAATAATTTAATATGTGAATGATTAATTATTAATGAGCAGTCAAACCACTGATTATATAATTGTCACAAACTGCCTGTTTTTGTTTCATTTTCATGAACTTTCTATTTAGTTTTTATCAGTCACCTGTTTTCCTTTGTTGCAGTTTCCCGCTCCTCATTTATGGTTCTATAGGCTCCAACTATGGTTTCTGATTAATGTGTCACCACCTGTTCATCATTTGAGTTCAATCACCCTCTGTGATTCCTCCTTTCATTCAGTTGTTGTCTGATATTGTTTGTGTTTCACACGCTGTTACTTTGCCTTCCTGCTATTGGATTACCTGAGTTTGTTTTATTAAAAAAAAACTTTTGTTTGTGGAAACTAGTTTGAACCTTTTTCATCATCTTCATCTGAACCTGAACGTGAAAATAATACATATATGGAGAAAACTACAGCATTCTGGGAAATGATTCTTCACCCATTGTCAAAAAAATTAACATTAATAATCATGATATAAATAATGATCTAATAATTCATATATAATAAAATCTCAAACCAAATTTCTCCAGGTGTGATTTCAAATATAAAATATTAATTAAATATTAATAGCATACAATATATGGGCTCTTTATATTAATGTTTATGGGTAAGTCATTCTGAAACATGTGGTCATTTCTCTTACACACTTAAAACTTTTTAATTCCCGGCTAATTGCACACTTCTAAATTTCACAACAAAAGTACATCAAATCAATTATTCCCTTCATATTAAAATATAAAATCATTCCATAGGCTACAAGGGTTTGTTTTTTTCTGGCTAATGTCACTGTCAGAAACTATCTACTGTACAGCTCACATTTTGTATGTTTGCCAGAACATTAATCCTTTGGGATACAAAATGTAAAAACAGTTGGCAATATTCGTCTTTAGAATGTATTGCATCTGTTAGAGCTTTATAAGAGATTATGTGCCATGGATATTGTCAGTTCGGGTTTTATTCAATAACGCTCTCCTGTCCAATACAGCAGAAAATTAATGCTATCTGTTTTTAGGTAATCCTGTTTGCACATACAGTGATTTACCAGGGTCAACAAGACTGTGAAAACATATATGAAATGACAAGCACAACATTTTTCCTTTATTGGTGTTTCAAATATGGTGGAAGCTTCTCCTGAACATGAGGCATGGCAACCAACGCCAAACCAATGAGATTGTTTCTGCGAAATCGCCTCTCGAGAGACACTGACCCTGCGTTCCACAAAGCAGTTACACATGCACACACACACACACACACACACACATACATACTTGTTTGTAATGGGCCCCTGCAGTGATCCATGGCATCTGGTAATTGTGAGCTCACTGAACCATCGCTAGAAGATGCAGTGGAACCGCGCCATTAGCTAATACATGCGGGCTGTCAACCCACGCATCAATGGTATGAAAAGTCAAACTGTCATTCTTGCAGTGCTGAGACCATATTCATCTGCCATCCAATCTAATACTTATTAAACGCACATTATCAGAGGACGAAGCTTCTCTGCTTGAGTTGGTCTATGCTAACCCTGATAGCGTGTGCCAGTGAACAAGAGTGAGGTGGTGAGAAATGGGCACACGCTCCTTCAGCCGACCCTGTTCCACTGAAATAGTGCTCGTGTTGGAGTCGACGCTTGGCTGGGGATGTGAGAGTCTTTCATACCTGGTCCGTGTGTCCACTGACTTGAGAGCTGAACATTTAATGTAACTGACTATCTGATGTGACAGAACAACCACCTTTCTTTGAGTCCGTGTCAACCCATCCTTTTGATCGCCACCCTGCAGCCAGGCTCCTGACAGGAGCAGAAAAGAGAGGAGGAGTACAGTAGCAAACTGGGCTGATGAGGTGTGACAAGTCACATCTGAAGTTAAAGGAAAAGTTAACCCAAAAATGAACATTATTTTATAATCCCTAGCGAAAAAGACCTATACCAAAATGTATTTAAAATGCATTTATTTCATACTCCGTATACTACAAATCAATTAACATGTTATCACTTGAGACTTACTGATATAAAAATTATAATTAAACTTTATTTGGAGCACTTCTTTATTCTTAATATTAAGCCTAAAATGTGTGTAATATCACTATTAACATATGATATCTGTATAATATCAGTCTTTAAATGCAAAAATTTAAAGTGTAGCTAAAGTATGCCTGCAATAGTGCCATTTTAGCACAATCAAATCTTTAGTTGGACCTCAGCACTATTTCCGGATAACTAAAGTACATCAAGTACAAAATTAGTTCCAATTTAGGATACTTAAGTATACTAATTGCAGGTTTCTTAAGTATGTAATATGTCAATGTATTTGTAGTATGCTTAGTATAAAATAAATGTATTTCAAATATATTTTAGTATATTTATTTTTCACTAGGAATGTCATTTTAAATCATGATTTTTCTCTTCAATGACCACAAAAGAAGAAAGTTGAAGAATCGGACAAATTGCTCTTTTCCAAACAACTTTAATGAATGTGGAGCGAGACTAAAGCAGTAGTAGCAGTCAATATGTTTAATGCACAATATTCCAGGGTTTATGAAGCCATACGATACCTTGGTGTGAGGAACAGACTTCTAACTAATGCAAGTTATAAAAAAAAAGTCCTCAAAATCATTGAAAATAAGTTGACAAGTTGAAATAAAAAACAATTACAAACAATAGGACAAATACAAAGGAAAGTGAAAAAATAATGAAACAACCAGTTCCAAACAAGCATGACTGGGCAGGCGAACTAGTGAAATAAAATCAAAAATAAAATAAAAATGTTCCATTTCCTCGTGAATCTGAAAAGGTCTGCTTCTTGGCTAATGCAGAGGTCCTCTGAGAAATCGAATTCGTAAGGATTTATCTAGTATTGTAACGTCACGCCAGCAGAGGGAGCCTTCTCCCGAATACTGACTGTGTGCCACTCCCTCCGCTTCACTGGTTACTTCCTGTTGTAAGACATTTAAACATGACCTGGCTTACAGACCATCGCAAAGTATTGTCTGTCTGCCTGCCTTACTAAGCGTTCTATTGTCATTGTCTTGTTTACTGTGTTTGACCATTGCCTGATTTGTTCCGTTTACGCGATTTGGATTACCCCTTGCTCTGTTGTTTGGACTGAATTGTGTGTTACCTCTGACTGCCTCACGTTTATGGTATCTGCCTATCGATTCGGATTTGTTTGCTGTGGATTTGAATAAAGGACTGCATATGGATTGTAACTCGGCCTCCGCCTCGTTTCAAGTGTTCTGAATTATTTAGCTAAGGGATTCTCTGACCGCCCGCTCCACTTTCATCATGGATATTGGCCATTTGCCATCCAACGGAAAAATAAAATGAAGTCAATAAAATCATGGAAACTAAAGCCCTGTTTACACCTGGTATTAAGATGTGTTTTGGTCGATCGGATCTCAAGTAGACGAGGGAGAGACAAACCCGTTTAAACCTGGTGTTTTAATACGTCTCTTTTGTCCTCTTTCAACCACTGATTTCGTCGAAGGGAGGGTCTATGGTCAGTTAAATGTATGTTTTTTTTTTTTCTTCAGATCTTTCAATCTAATGGACAAAATAAGCTTGAGTAATTTACATATGAACACACTGAAGATGACAGAAAAACATGCAGAGAGCATCAGCTTTCGTTTCTGCTCTGATAGCCGCAAGACCATGCCGAACGCCGTGAGTGTGTGTTAGAAATCACGAATAGTGAGAGAACATTGTGCTTGGTTTAAAAGTTTAAACCCTTTCTGGCTAGCATGCTTTCTGTAATGTGGTCAGTAGGTGGAGAGTAGGCGGTCTTTTGCGGCGGTTTGAACGCATTCGACCACATGAGTGTTTACACCACGAAGCAATCTGGTTGAATGTTTTTTCGACTACCTCTGGAAGTGGTTGAAAGTGTACAAGCTCAAAATGTTTACACCTGTGTTTAGCGTCATCCATGTGATCGACCAAAACGCCTAATAGCAGAGAAGAAAGGTAAGAATCGAATCTAATCTGGTTGGTAGGATATGCTGGGTTCTATATAAAAGTCCTAGCCTGACTTTGTCATACTCATATTCTAGTCAGAATGTGAGTCTGATACTGCTCCATAGGGCTTTGATTATGAGGCGTGTCTTAACCGAACCAGGAAAAAAAAAACTCTGCAATCAAATGGATAGACCTACAACCAATCAGAGCAACGCAGTAAGTGTTTTTTTTTTATTTTTTTTATGAGCTACGCATAGTTGTCAATGTCAACAGAACCTAACAACACGCACGCTGGAAGAAGCAGTAAAATAATGAGTGTTGCTTCTTTTACTTGGTCCTCCATGAGTGTGACCAAAGGAGAAACCACAACGACCACAGGGTTTTCATTGTGTCCCATCTTCTTAGCGACCATCGGAGCCAACTGATAAAATAAACTTTTGCCGAATCCCGTAGGAAGGATGGCAAACACATCTTTCCGATCGACAAATGCCTTGATTGCAGTTCTCTGTTCGTCTTTTAAAAATGAATGTTTTTTCCTAGTGATAAAGTAGTTTACAAGCTGTTTAATACATTAATTAAAAATGTATTAAAACAAAGAGAATTAATACTAAATTCATAAAAACGGTTCAATATATGAAGTGCCTGACAGAACCCTTTAAGGTTATAGAACTTTTTCTTCTAAGGCTGCGTTTACACTTGGCATTAACCGGCGACCTGTATCTGGATGTTGTCCACATACACATTGAAAAGACAAGTGTAAACGCACATCTGATCGGAAAGTTATCGGAATCAGCGTGTCCCGGTTCGGAGGTAGTCGAGGACGCATTGTGATCGGATCTCAGTGTAATGTAAACGCAATCCAGCCATCGTGTCTGCATTCACAGGTGAACGTAATTTAAATCCCCGCCCAGTCTCCCTGCGTGACTGTCAGAAAGTAATGGCTAGACGCAGTTTAGACATGAAATTAAACTTATTTGAACAATAAACGTCAATCTTTAAGGCGAGACACTACAGGTGAATAAGGTAAATTTTATAAATAATATATATCACCATGAAACTTTCTCAGTTGATTACTTACACAAGTATATAAAAAAAATGTATTACAAGTTTTTGAAATTTGTATGTTTAATTATGCAAATTAGGCATTATCCAATTAAATATGCACAGTTTTGCATATATTTTCGGTAGATAGATCTGACCATATGATAAAGCCAGGTGCAAAATTATTTTTTCATTTTGTTTACACACAAGATGAAAAAAGAATTTCAGAGGGATTTAAGGATATATGCTTTCATTACCTAGAAAATCAAAATATACTGTCCATAGCCTTAAAAAATCAATTCTCGCCATATTTTTTTTATTAAAATTTCACATAAATCAGGCCAGGAATAATTTATAAACAAATCCCTCTGAAAATATCTTCAGAATACTGCTAAGTGTATAACTGGAAAGTTTGGTGTACATAGGTGCTATACAGGCTGAGAAGTTTCTACTGGAGAATGACAAAAAACTCATTTTGAGAAAACAGCATTTACAGATTTGTAATGTAAAAATTCATACTTTTTTTAGTGAAACAACTATTTACAGACACAATATCTTATCAAATCATTAGCAACAACAATACAAACCACCTAAATCACATTACAACTTATAACACAGCATTTATGGCCTTCAAATGAACAAAAAAACAGTCAAAAACACACATCTAAATGCCAGAGCACGTCACGTGATGCATCTGAACGAATCACGTTGTCAGAAATTAACATCAGCCAATGAGATTTCGGTTTTAGAGTTAAATGCCCATTGTACTTTCACGATTGGTTGCTGATTAAAAGGAAATGACCATATTTGGATTCGACAACAATGTAGAGGAGTGAGAGCTCTTTCCAACGGTGTGTGTGATGACAGGGTGCAGATCGCGATCGCAGAGCAGCATGTTGATTTAGAACGACAACATTTTGTTGAATTTAGGAGAAATCTACAGACGCAAACAGACAAAGTGTTGTAAAATAAAGACCTAAATGTGTATTTTGGAATTTTTTTCACCACAAGTCTGAAAGAAGACAAATAGCCCACAATCTCAAAATTGACCAGTGAAAAAAAAACGATGTTTTTGCCTGGCGTGTCTCGCCTTAAAACAGTTTATTTATGTGTGTCATTTTTCATTTTAATTGTGCAACATTATCTGAACGAGGCAATCGCCTGTACACTCACAGTCAGTCATGAGATCTTAATGAAGAGCTGCACTTGCCAGAGGAATAATCAGAATCGGAATATTTTATGTTTAAAATGTTGAATGTTTTTATTGTTTCAGCATGTTTATCAATCTCCCATTTCTGTCAATATAGTCATTGCACGCAACCTTAAACCCAGATGATCGATGATGTGACTTGTTTAACATGATCAACCCAGTTATTTTTGTAAGATAAACTCTGGAAGTATTCCTTCTTTCAAAAAATACAATTTGATCTAATTAATGGAGATTGCATATGAAAGTAAAGTGAGTGAGTGAAAGCAATTGGGATGTTGTTTAATTTCTATTATCTTTACTATTAATCTGGTGTCGTGCCACAGTCCTGATTTAAATATTATGCGGGAAACAGAAATCCGATCGGTTATCCAGATACAGAGGCTGCTTAATGTGAACAAATATAAACGCACCATGTCCTGATTGGCTAATGATCCGATCTGCTTGATCGGATCAAGGTGATCGCATGTTAATGCTAAGTGTAAACGCAGCCTAAGAGCGGGCCTTCATACTGCGGTTTATTTCACTATAACTGCATTGTGAAAATGTGTGGAAGGTTAATAACTCATTGATGAGAACTCAATACGGAATAAATGGAGTTTGTAATACTGATGCAATACTTCATTTCCACCAGGCTGCGTCTTTATAGCTGGTTCAGGAGCACAGAGAAGAAAGCTAAATGCTCCTGCCCTTCAGTGACTGATACCGATGGTTTGGCTGCGTGCGGTGGTTGTTTGAGTCGAATCAGGCAGCCCTGAGGGTCCCGATGCAGAGGTTACAGAGAAATGAGTCCCTGACCACACTGGCTTATCTGCAACCAGCTTTTATTTTTCATAAATGAGGGATTAATTATTGCCCCCAGAAGAGCATAGTCTGCACTGTGTAGATAAATCAGACATTGTCCCCACAGCACTGTGCAGAAATGAGGGGGAAAAGGGCAGATTTAGGGTTGTAAACAGAGTGAGAGTAACTTTGTCCCAACACAACTCCACGGCCATCACATGATCCAGAAAATGAAAGCAATTTTGCATGATTGCCTACAACATAGCCCCCGTTTTCAACTTTTTATGGTTTTATTCTATTAAAGTTTGTCTCTTAGGTGTAACTAAGAAATTCTGGCAAAGCAAAAGCTTAAAATGTTTGTTCAATTATTTAGCTTGTTTTGTCGTTATTGTTTTTTCCATTTTTTATTTCTTCTTCTTCTGTAAGTTAATTGCTGTGCAGGAGAAAACTGTAAAGGTATTTAAAAAGCAGTGATTAAATTTGGCTCTGCTTCTCCAGATATGTTCTTTTTAAAGAGACAAAATGCATTTGAATCTGTTAGTGTAGCTCATGAAAAAGCATCTGTGCTTTGTGCTTGGCCTCTGCTGTGCAACTCATGAATATCGCATGACAAAAATATGCATTCAATTTTAAAATACTTGAAATCACAAAATTGGAATTACTAAGTTGTTGTGATTGCGGAACCAGGGGCTGTTGAGTAGGCCCAAAAGCGGTGAACATGATTTTACCAAGTGCAACGTATTCCTAAATCAACATATTTGTGGATCTTGGAACAACATTCCAATCAACCAATTCGATTTGAGAGAAAAGCTGCATCTTAAGTCCCATATAAGTTTACTTTGACATCATAAATGTTAAGCTTTACATGTAAGGGAAAAGGTGTGCATTTACTAGTAAGTTGGGTTTCACTTTATTTTGATGGTCCCTTTAACACATTATGTTGACTATAAGTTGTGTTACAATTACATGTCTACTAACTCTCATTAGAGTGTTAGTAGAGTATTAGTAGACTGGTAGGGTTAGAATAAGTTGACATGTACTTGCAAAGTTACGTATAGTCAGTAGAATGTCTGTTGGACGACCATCACAATAAAGTGTTAGCAGATAATAAGCAAACATTCTACTAATACTCTAATGTGAGTTAGTTGACATGTAGTTGCAAATTGACTTATAAGCCCCTTTCACACATACAGTATTTACTGGTAAATTACCGGTAACAGATCTTGTGTGAACAGGACCTGTTCAAAAATACTGGTAAATTAGTTCTGGCAATTTACCGGTAAGGGAAGTACCGGTAATGTGCTCTCTGTGAACGCAGAATGAAGATTAACGGTACGAGGTCAGATGGTGATGACGTAAGAAGTCTGCTTTGGGCCAATCATAAAGACTTATGAAGTTGACCTGATTACTCTGCGCTGTTTACAGTAAGCTTTTTAATTGTTTTTCTATTTAAATATGCGCCACACCTTGCAGCTTTTTCAACGTGTTGCGCTCGAGACCCAGCCTTCTTTCCATGTATCAGCATTGTGTCTCTGCAGTTGGATACTATTGCGCGCGTCTCGTGTTTTTAAGAGCAAACACGTATTCTGTTTGATCGTCCGTTATGCCTGTCACTCAGACATCCAAAAGATGTTGTCAAATTGAACAGATAGTGAACCTAAAGCGTTTCTCCTCATGCGGGCGGATAAACACAACGGCGCAGCGTTTAAAGATAATTTCCGATGACTGACATCACAGAATTTACTCGTATTTCTCTGCTGATGTGTGAATGGTTTCCTATCGGTTAAAAGCCTGAACGCCATTGCTTGTGTGAACAGCATATTTGTGTATTTACCGGTAAAGTCATACGGGTATTTTTACGGTAATTTACCAGGATTGCTGTGTGAAAGGGGCTATAATCAACAGAATATTCAAAAGGGACCATTCAAATAAAGTGTTACTCTAAATTGAAACTTATCATGCTCAACTCATGTCGGAAAGATCGTATTTACGATTTGAACTCACAAAGTCGTAAATACCAGTGGGAAGCTCTGGATTTTCTACGATCCCGATCTTTACGAGTTGGATTGAGTGAGAAACATGGTGGAATACCACAATACTTATAGGTGTTTAGCAGTGATATAGTCAGGCTTTTTTTATTCACAAAAAATAAGCTATACCATAAACAATTCTTCCACCTACCAATGTTAGGTAATTTACAGTTGCCAAGCAACATAGCATCTTGGTGCATTAAAATAAAATGTGCAATTCAAACACAACTCATCCAATCAAAATTTAGATTTGGAACTATTTATTTCATCAAATAATACTTACACACATCAACCACATTTCCAAGAAAAGACTAGTTCGACCATGTCACAGACAGCAGGAAAATAAGAAGGCTTTGATCTCTGTCTTTCAGTATCTTTCTGCTGGACTCTGGAAATGCTGGAGGCATTTCAGCATTTCAAAGAGCAGCTGTTGGGCCGTCTTTCTTCACTTTATCCCTCTGTCATACCTGGAGAACTTTGCATCTTTGGGCTCCATCTCACAAGTGCAAATCAGGCTAGCCAAAGGAGCACCATGCTGCTTTTACAACTGTGCAACTGAATTCTCTCTGATCGTTGTTTGCTTTGCCGATCTTTGGCTGTGACTGAAACGTTACACTCCCTGCTTATTTTACTTGTGCAAGCGTGGGCCTCCAACCTTCTTCAGAACCACCCATATGATGCATGTACGAGGTCCGTTGACAGCATTCAATTTGGCCAAAGAGGCAAGGTGTGAATTGAAGTGTCCTGAAAGTGGGGGCCAGATCTTTCCAGAGATGGAAGTGTCATAATTACATTGTGATTTGCAAATGAACTCTTATTTCTCCCTGGCTGTAGTGGGAGGTCAGTTTATGGACGGCCATGAACTTCTCAGCTAGAGGTCACATCAAAATTCAAAATTTTACCCATGTGGATAACTTGTGTTACATGCATGAGTAATGTGTGGTTATTTATTTCAAAGAAAATAAAGTAGTAGCACGTGAACACCTTACGCTGGGGAATACGGCCTCAGCATTCCAGTTCCTCCTCATTAGTTTTCCTCAGTGGTACGAGACATGAAACAAAATGGGCCTAACCAGTCCATATCGGATGTTTATTAGGAGCTCATTAGGATTTCTATATTCTGGCTGACCTCAACTGCTGGAATCATGCTTGAATTGTAGGGTGAGGAATCTATGCGGTAAATCACCAGTGGGCAGCAATGGCTTTTGATAGCTCAGAAATCCCAGTTTCTGGGAAATTATCATCATGAAAAACTCACAATCATGTATTAAATGGGAGGAATAATTAATCAGAGACCCCAAATTAGAGCTAAAAGTATGACTGGGAAACGAAGAGGTCTCCCTTCGCAATATTTCACAGAAGGTGAATAAATTATTTACAGTCGGCAAGCATGATGGGTAATTTGCTGCAGGCCATCTCTGTAAACATCTTGCACAGGGCTCAGAGCAGAACGTTCTGTTATGTAAAAAAGCATATTGGAGCCAATTTCGCAAAAATAACAATAATTTCAGGGTAGGGGTTTCTACGAGATTTAAGCTGGTTTTACACCTGGTTTGATTGCTTGTCTGAATAAGAGTTTGATTGTACCTTCTTCCCTTTCACCCAGCAGCTCTCTTTTCACACTGGGTCCGAACCACAGTTAGTGTGTTTACATGCACTCAAATTAGCCAGCAGTGTATGATCGCTCAATCATATTGAAAAGCATGAGCATAAACGCCTCATTTGATCCGACTGAGCTCAATCTGAATTAAATTAGTAATTTAACAGAAACAATCCAATCAATAAGAAAAAAAAAACGAATAATTATTTCGGTAATGCTTTAGAATACTGTTCCGTCATCAAAAGAACAAATGAGTAACGCATTATTAGCATTTTAGTAACTACTATCAAGAAACTCTGATTAGTAAAATAGTAAGTAATAGCGCTCACTTGAATGTGGTAGTTCACTGTCAGGGTTTTGTCACTTCTGTCTGGTCTGTTTCTTGGTTTTGTGACAGAGCCCTGACACACTCCTGTTTTGTCTTGTCTGTGTGCCTTGTTTCATGTGCGGGGCACGTCGGTCTAGTTTGGTTTCGGTTCTGTGTTTGTATTCTGTTTTGAGTGCACAGGATGAGCTTTTGCTCGTTCATGTGCGTTCTGTCTGGTCGTGCGAGCATGCGGTTTCGAGTTCGCTCGGACCGTACACTCTTCTGTCCCCGTGTTTTGTTGTGTTCTTTGTAGCACGCGGTTCATGTTTTCATCGGCCGCGTGCTTTCATGTCGTGTTTTGTCTTGTGCTGTGTAGCACGCAGCTTGGGTTTTACACTGGCTGTGTGCTTTCGTGTTGTCATGTTTTGTGTGAACACGTGGCTAATGAGTGTTCATGTCTCGTTTTTGTGAGCACATGGCTTGTTATCATTATTTCAAAATCTGAATTGAATAATATTTGTGCATGTAAACATACCTACTATGTTTGAGTGGCAGCTGTTTACCACTTTTGCTAGGTATTCAGACTAGTCTTAATTAAGACTAGTTAGATTAAAGCTAGTCTTAATCAACTTACATTTGTACGTATACCATGAGACACAATAATAAAAAACTTTAATTTAGCCCCCTCATTTAAGTCAATTGTTCGTTTACGCATGCTTGTGTCAGCAGCTTATCGGTTGTCTGCGGACATGTCCGTGTCTAAACTATTTCCTCAGTTCAGTGTAGCTGCTAGTGACTTGAGAACTGTTGCAACCATTAACCAACTCTTGACTCGAGAGAGAACCATTATCACTGTACTGCTGTTGACATAAGAACTAATGGCATTGGATCACTGTCATATTTCCAATACACTTTTGTTACACGTTATGCTGTTCAGCAAAAGACATCAGAAACATACATTTTTGCCCCCTTTATGAAACCCTTGGCAGACAGTATCCCCGTGTGTCCAAATGGCTGTTCTCAGTTCAGTTTACTGTTGCAAAAACCGGCATCATAAGATCATATACTCTTGGATATTGGCTCATTTCGAGTCGGAGTGCACTGGCATGTCCGAAAGGGATTTTTAAATGATGTTTCATTTAACAAAGTTCGGGAGGAGCACGTTCAAATAATCAATCCAATCAACTTTTCATCAACAATCATCATGTCTATCCTATCATATATATATATTCACTCAGTCGACTCACCTACATTCCTCTACAGTTTTTCAGCATCCCTCCACCACCCCAACTCCTCACTCTTGACTTGTTCCTTCCACAGCCAGAATACGGGGGGAGTACTCTGGGTTCGGGCCGAATACCGAGCCCGGAGCCCTCTCCTCGGACAGCACGCCAAATATGCATACCATTTATTCTATCCGACTTATTTATAAGTCTGAACTCCGTGCTGATATGAGTTAAGTCTAATCTGGTGAACTTGTTCATTTGTGAACCAGACATCACTAATCAGAAGGAGAGCAAGCCTGCTTTACTGTGTCACGGAAGTATTTATACCTTTGGATGTACCTCTTAAGTTGCTGAGAAAAGCAATTTGTGTGCCACAAACGTATTGCAAGTGATGTCAAAAGCATGTGATGTTCTCCGAAGGCAAATGCGCACCGGAGTTTACATTAGCAGGTCTGCACCAAACACTTTAGTATAAAAGTGTCTTTAAGACTCACCCAATCGACAGCCAGGAACCTGATTCCCTCTGCAGCTTCCCCATTAAATCCTGTTTATTTTCTTTAATTTTGTTTTATTCTCGCAAGCAGACCACTAATGCTCTGCTGTGTTCCTAGAGGAGCTGAGCAGTACTGGAGCGCTTCAGAGTAATTTGGTTCCACATGAAGAGACCCACATGCTTGTGCAAACACAGAATCAATATTAATCAACTCTGAGGGAAGACTGGCTTGTGGTGTTGTTGTTTTTTTAAGCCGATGTCGCAGCCAGGCGTGTAGATAATATTTCAGCACAAATGTAAGGGCACCTACAGCTGTGGTCAATCTCTTTCCTCTTTCTCTGGTCACTCGAAAGACTGATAACCTAAGAATCCCTGCTCTCTCTCTCTCTCTCTCTCTCTCTCTCTCTCTCTCTCTCTCTCTCTCTCTCTCTCTCTCTCTCTCTCTCTCTCTCTCTCTCTCTCTCTCTCCTTCGTGCAGCACATATACAATACACAGGTGTGATGTATATGTTTTCCAATTTTGTCCACATTCATACAGTACACTCATGTCAAGATATATTTTATATATATATATATATACATATATATATATATATATATATATATATATATATATGTATATATATATGTATATATATATATATATATATATATATATATATATATATATATATATATATATGTATATATATATATATATATATATATATATATATATATATATATATATAATATAATATAAATATGTATATAATAAATATAAATATTTTGTAACAATATACACTACCGTTCAGAAGTTAATTCATTTTTTTCTTGCCTTTTTTTTAATGAAATTAATACTTTTATTCAGCAAGGATTTGTTAATTGATAAAAATGTATAGTAAAGCATATACCCCCGGTTTCACAGACAAGGTTTAAGCTAGTCTCAGACTAAAATGCATGTTTGAGCTGTTTTAACTGAAAACCACTTGCACTGACATATCTTAAAATCAGTGCCATTGTTTTGCCTCAAGATGCACATCAGTAATGTTTTTTTATTTTCCTAAGACACGTTTATAAAAGCCACTTAAATGTCCTAATTGAACTAAAGCCTAATCCTGGCTTAATCGAAGTCCTGTCTGTGAAACTGGGCCATATTGCCAGAGAAGATTTATATTTAGAAAAAAAATGCTGTTCTTTATATTCATCAATGACTCCTGATAAAAAATAATAAACATTGATAATAACTGAGTATCAAATCAGCATATTAGAATGATTTCTGAAGGATGTGAAACTGGAGACTGGAGCAATGGCTGAGGAAGATTCAGCTTTGCATCACAGAAATAAATTGCATTTTAAAGTATATTAAAATAGAAAACCATTATTTTAAACTGTAATAATATTTCACAATATTCCAGATTTTTTGTCTTTATTTTTGATTAAATAAATGCACGCTTGATGAGCATAAGAGACTTCTTTAAAAAAAATTAAAAACAGTAATGTTTCCAAACTTTTGACCAGTACTGTATATCCATTATAAACTAACTGATTTTATTATCACCCATCTCTTTATATAAAGTTGGATATATAAGGATGTCCAGCCCGATCTCATGAAAGTGCGTACCTATAGCACGAGTTTTATTTCTCGTACCATTTATACGGCAAAAATAGTTTTCGCGTGTGTATGATACGCACTTTCCGATGTGTAATACGTACGCACTCCACACCCCTAATCCTACTCAAAGGGTTTACAGTGCGTATCATTTGCACGTACTTTTGGCGTATAAATTGCACGAGAAATAATATTTGTGCTATAGATATGCACTTTCATGAGATCGTGTTGGTATGTCCGACTTAATCCGCATACGTACAGTATACTCATGTGTGGCAGGATATGTATAAAGCACGATGATAGATGATAGGGTCCCACACCAAGGTCTGATCAGCCTGTGGTGGGCCTGCCTATGTGGAGGGTGTCTTCTGTTTAAAAGGCCGAAACACCGAAGATGCATAGGTACACACCTGAAGATGGGCTCTATTTCATCTGTTGGTGGCCTATAACATCTGCTGATGGTGGCAACTTTATATCCAAATAGTGTTGTAAATAGTATCCAAACACACACATACATACATATTCAACACTTGTTTCCTGAGGGTGCAATCACACTAGGCAATCTGAACCGTGCCCGAGTTTCGTTTGACCTCCAAAGTCTGGTTTGTTTAAGTGTGATCGCTCCGTACCACATCCGGGCACGGATCGTTTAATCATCCCTGGCCCGCGTCGAAGAGGTGGGCAAGAGTACGGTTCGCTTGGGTTTTAGGGGGCGTTTTGACACTGGCAGTTTAGTTCGGAACGGGGCACGGTTCACATGAAAAATTGCTAATGTGAACGCCGTCATGGGACCCGGGTGCGCACTGGGGTACCGAACCCGAGACTACCTGGAAGAGGTGGTCTGAGTTCGGTTGCTCCCGAACCGTGCCGCGGTTCGCGTGAATGTGACTCGGGTGCGCACTTGTTCAGGAAGTAAAGTGACCTGCGCATGCGTTTTAGCTTATTGTGATGTATTCAGTTAAATAAAACACTTCTAAGGGATGATGATGATTTACCTTGGATACGAGCGAAAGTGAGCCTGCAGTGTATTCGTGCATTGCGCGTGAAATCAGGGCACCAAATTTGGAAATCCTCTGTCTCCTCAAATGAGTCCGTTTGCAAGCAGCAGAAGGCCACCTTATGTGACACACACACAGTAAACCTGTATTGTTCACTCAACTGCGCATAATAGCAGCGAATTAATAAAAAACGGAATATTGACCCGCGTTCTGTTTTCCATCATGCGCCGTGCACGTTTGCGATGACGTAATATGCACGCAGACGCACCAGGGTTCGATAGAATCAAGTTGAGTGTGAAACTAGACCGAAGCTGCGGGGGAGCCGGGAACAAACGCGCTCGGGCTCGGACCGCAGCAAACGAGCCCAGTGTAAAAGTCCCCTTAGGCTCGATTAATCAATCGCGCTCGGGCTCGGCAACCATGCCTAGTGTGAGTACACCCTTACCCTCATGATTATTGCCTACATTTTTTTTATATGCCACGTTTTGCTGTCCTTTATCTCTCTCTCTATCTCTCTATCTCACCCTGTTTCACTGGCCATTTGCTCAGGACTGTAAATGATGACTTGTTCCCAGTCATAATGTTGTCATAATAAAAGACTCAAGGGGCTTATTGTCTCTACTCTGCCACAGCTTGGCCTCACAGCTCACATCATACTCACCCTGATCTCAGATCTCTGAAACGCCATACAAACACATTCATTTAGAGCCGCTCATTTGATTACGCACATAATCTCCTTCTATGAATTTAGATGGGAAGCAATTGAGTTCCTAAACAGCCTATGAAATCACAATGGTGGCACCATCTGCTAGTAAGTTTTATTGATGGATTATAGATTGTAAGTAAATGTGAGTAAGTGTTTACATGTGTTTTGACGACAGTCATTTGGGGGGGGGGGGTGGAGGGGGGCGGTAATTAGTTTCAGATGATCACATATGTAGCTAAATTGAGATAGTAGAACAAAGCTCTCCAGATACCTTTATGTCCTCCAATATTATGTTGGAAACGCATGCTAAGTTGTGCAGGTTTTATTTTGATTGACATTTACAGAATTATCTTCTCATCAACTTGTATATTAGAAATCCTTTAACAGATTAGAACACAAATGGATCCTCTTGGAACATCCCTGGACGCTGTGTCTTATATTTGTTCAATAAAGCAAGTGTTGCATTTATTGTGTATAATAATATAATAATAATATAGTATATATTTTGAATGTTCCCTGCAGGTTTCTGAAGTCAATGGATGACGGTTAATCTGAAGTGTCATTCATTAATTCACTGAAATATGTACATTCTGTAACAAGTAAGAGCCGCAAATAAATCTTTGAGATACTAGTAATTTAAATCAGTGTTGATGGATGTTGCAAATTGTATTGAATGTTCACACTGCAGTATATAGGAAAAGCATAGGATATCAAGCTGCAAAAAGAACAACAATTCATCATAAAAGTAGTCCGTACAATTACAATTGTATTCTATAATTAGTTTTCTTTTATTATTTATTTGCTTGTTTGTGCCCATTCTTTGTTACAGGAAGTTTAATGAATTTGACCCAGGGTCTCAGAAAGCCCTAAAGGTATACGGACAAGAGAAATGTACTTTCATTTAGAAGTTAAGCTCTCAGAAACTCTTCCACAGGCCCATACGTGTTTGTCTTAATCATGGGTATGAGAGGCGAGAGAAAGACAGAAGGAAAAAACAGTAATTGAGAGAGGGAGTGATTCATGTTCTCATTGTGACTAGATTAGGTAACAGGCAACTCAAAGCTCTCATCGATGATGGCTCTATTGGGTTTGACAATTATGAAAATATTTTCTCATATCAGACACACTGATCAAGTTACAGCAAGGTGGGGAGAATCTGAAAGATTACAAACCTCATTCAGCCAGAGGGACAATAACTCTCTAAACATTCATTCTGGATGATTCAGCAAGCAAGCGCTTTGTAAGTTCTCAGTACCCATGGCTCTTCTGCAGGAGCCTGTTAAACCAGTGAACTGATGAACAATCACTGACCATTCCTTAGTAATGTGGGGAAACACTTTATAATAGTGTAATAAAGTACTTACAAATCATTTGCAAGCTGTTAGCTATATAGTTTTAAACTGTAGTTGTGCATTAATATAGACATTGTACTCATATTGCTCAAGTGTTAATGTAGCTATATATTCAAATTTAACATGTATTACTCATACTCAAGTGTTGCATTGTGTATACATTTTGAATGTTCCCTGCAGGTTGGTGAAGTCAATAGATGATGGTTAGTCTGAAGTGTCATTCATTCATTTACTGAAAAATGTACTAAAACTGTAACAAGTGAGAGCCGCAAATAAATATTTGAGATGTTAGTCATTTAAATCAGTGTTGATGGATGGTGCAAATTGAATTGAATGTTCACACTGCAGTATATAGGAAAAGCATAGGATATACAGCTGCAAAAAGAACAAAAAAAGCATCATAAAAGTAGTGTCATGTTAGGCAGAAACACAGGAAGCAATCGCGAGTATAATACAATTATTTATTTTGAGCACAACAAACACAAGTCCAGGGTGCAGTAAGCCAGGTGGAGATAGGTGACGCAGGGACTTCGATGGTCAATATCGGTGACGTGCAGACAAACGGTGAGACAATCCAAATCCACACGGAAGACGACGAACAGGAAACACCAGGCAGGAACACGAACCAGAAGACACGGGAACATCAAACAACGATCTGACAAAGGTGAGAGAACAGCGGTGAGTTTATGAAGCGTGGTGAGATGAACTGCAGCTGGTGATTGTAATGATGAACAGCTGGAGTGGATCAGGTAATGACATACAGACGTTGCACACGTGCACTCATACAACAACATAAACACAAGACTAGAAGGAACCAGCGAATACATCTACCGTGACAGTACCCCTCCTCCTAAGAACGCCTCCTGGCGTTCTCAGACTCCCTTACCTGCCGATTGTAATCATCGATAAGGGAGTGATCCAGGATGTCCCTAGCAGGAACCCAACTTCTCTCCTCCGGACCGTAACCTTCCCAGTCCACCAAGTACTGAAATCCGCGTCCCCTCCGCCTAGAGTCCAGAATACGGTTGACCGAATATGTGGTCTCCCCATCTACGAGCCGCGGTGGAGGAGGAACCGGGACAGGCGGATTAATGTGAGAATGAAAAACGGGTTTGATTTTAGATACATGGAACACGGAATGAACCCTCCTGTACGCAGGAGGTAGTTTGAGGCGGACTGCCACCGGACTAATAATCTTGGTGACAGGAAACGGGCCAATAAATTTGGGAGCAAGTTTATTGGAAACGGTGCGAAGAGGAATGTTCTTAGTTGAAAGCCACACTTTTTGACCAACGACGTATACGGGAGGCTTTGACCAGTGGCGATCGGCCTTGGCCTTGGTGCGCGCCCCCACCTGGAGTAGAGTCTCCCGGGCTCTAGTCCAGGTGCGGTGACACCTCTGGACAAAGGCGTGAGCGGAGGGAACCGCAACCTCGGATTCCAGACTGGGAAAAATTGGTGGCTGGTAACCTACACTACACTCAAACGGAGATAGGCCCGTCGCTGACACTGGCAACGTGTTGTGTGCGTACTCCACCATAGAGAGTTGTTGACTCCAAGACGAAGGATTTCTGGAAACCAAACATCGCAACATTCTCTCCAAATCTTGGTTGGCTCTCTCTGTTTGACCATTGCTCTGGGGATGAAACCCAGATGACAGACTAACCGTCGCCCCCAGTAATCTACAAAATTCTCGCCAAAATTTGGACACAAACTGGGGTCCCCGGTCGGAGACCACGTCTATCGGGAGGCCATGTAACCGAAAGACATGATCTACGACCGTAGCCGCTGTCTCCTTAGCTGAAGGTAATTTGGGTAAGGGAATGAAATGTGCTGCCTTCGAGAATCGGTCCACCACAGTTAAAACCACTGTGTTACCCTGGGAGGGTGGGAGGGCGGTAATAAAATCTAGAGCGATATGGGACCAGGGTCTCGAAGGCACCGGCAGCGGTTGAAGTAGCCCATCTGGAGGTCGATTGGAAGACTTACCAGTGGCACAAACAGAGCAAGCCAAAACAAAATCGCGAATGTCACGAGCCATAAGTGGCCACCAGAATCGTTGCTTGACTAGAAATCCAGTGCGATTAATTCCTGGATGACAAGCTACGTTGGAGCTGTGACCCCACTGGATAACGTCAGACCGTAAGCCCTCCGGCACAAATAATCGGTTCGGTGGACACCCGGGCGGAGGCGTTACCCCTTCCAAGGCCTCTTTGACCTTCGCTTCGACCTCCCATGTGAGTGTTGAAACAAATACAGTTTCGGGTAAAATACACTCGGAAGTGGACGGGCGACCGGAAAAATCAAATATACGAGAAAGTGAGTCGGGTTTGATGTTCTTAGAACCCGGACGATATTGGAGAGAAAAATCAAAACGACCGAAAAAAAGTGCCCACCGAGCCTGCCTGGAGTTCAATCTTTTAGCAGTTCTGATATATTCGAGGTTCTTATGATCAGTCCAGACGATAAAAGGTACCCCCGACCCTTCTAACCAGTGACGCCACTCCTCCAACGCCAACTTGACTGCCAACAACTCTCTATTACCAATGTCGTAATTACGTTCGGCTGGAGATAAACGATGGGACAAAAACGCGCAAGGATGCATCTTGTCGTCTACAGGTGAACGCTGAGATAACACCGCCCCTACTCCCACCTCTGATGCGTCGACCTCCACCATGAACTGACGTGATGAATCAGGGGTAATTAGAATGGGGGCTGAAACAAAGCGGCCTTTGAGTTTCTTGAACACAGTCTCGGCTGTGTCGGACCACCTGAACGCAGTTCTGGGGGAGGTCAAGGCAGTCAGAGGCGCGACCAGCTGGCTGAAGTTGCGAATGAATCGCCGGTAGAAATTGGCGAACCCCAGAAACCTCTGCAGGGCCTTGCGGGAATCTGGACTTGGCCAATCCACCACAGCCTTAATCTTCTCAGGGTCCATCCGCATCCCCTCAGACGACACGATGTATCCTAAAAAAGGAACAGACTGTGCATGAAAATCGCATTTCTCCGCCTTGACAAAAAGCCCATTCTCTAGCAACCTCTGAAGCACTCGTCGGACATGCTGCACATGCTCCTGGAGAGATGCAGAAAAAATCAATATGTCATCCAGGTAGACATATATGAATTGATCGATCATATCTCGCAACACGTCATTGACCAGTGCCTGGAAAACTGCTGGGGAGTTGGACAGCCCAAACGGCATGACCAAATATTCAAAGTGCCCCCTAGGGGTGTTAAACGCAGTTTTCCACTCATCACCCTCCCTGATGCGGACCAAATGATAAGCGTTACGTAAGTCCAATTTGGTGAAGATGGATGCTCCCTGCAACCTCTCGAAGGCTGAAGACATCAACGGCAAAGGATAAGTATTCTTTACCGTGATGTTATTCAGCCCTCGGTAATCAATGCAAGGTCGCAGAGAACCATCCTTTTTCCCCACAAAAAAGAACCCCGCCCCCGCTGGAGAAGAGGAAGGGCGAATGAACTTGGTTGCTAGAGAATCAGAAATATATTTCTCCATAGCCTCTCTTTCAGGAACCGAAAGCGAATATAACTTGCCCTTAGGCGGAGACTTACCTGGGAGTAAATCTATTGCACAGTCGTAGGGACGATGCGGAGGGAGAGAAGCAGCACGAGACTTACTGAACACTTCCTTCAGGTCCAGATACTCCGCGGGCACGTTAGACAAATCCCCTGCTTCCTCCTGAAACACAGAAACAGGTACAGACGAACAAGCAGACACGAGACAAGACCTATGACATTCCTGACTCCACTCCAGCACAGATCTATGTATCCAGTCCACTCGGGGGTTGTGTTGAATGAGCCATGGGTGTCCTAGAACAACGGGTGCCAGGGGTGAATCCAAAATAAAAAATGAAATAGTTTCCGAGTGATTGCCAGAGGTGATGAGAGTGATTTCTTCAGTGGATAATGAGATGGTGGGAAGTTCTTGTCCGTTGAGTGCATGACCTGCAATCTGCTGTGGGAGGGGTTTGATGGGAATCTGAAATCTGCGTGCAAAACTATGGTCCATGAAATTACCTTCGGCCCCCGAATCCAACAGTGCTTGACAATCGTGCTGGTGGATTGACCATCTTAGTCTTACCGAGAGGAGGGTGGAGGTAGATCTTGTCGTGGATGAGGTCTTCCTGGCGGAGATCCCACCCGATAGTAGCCTCATGTTTACTATCGGGCTGGGCCTTTTACCGGACAGTTGTAGGCGTAGTGTCCGGCTCCTCCGCAGTACAGGCAAAGGCCCTGGGACCTCCGCCTCTCCTTCTCCTCCCGGGAAAGCCGAGCTCGACCCACCTGCATGGGCTCGTGATCGTAGACGGGGCTGACCACGTCCCTGCCGCTGGATCGTAGCCCGTCGGTTGCCTCAAATGTGCGGGTGGACGTGGCTCGACGCTCGACTCTGGACAGCCGAGCGTCCACCCGCAGGGCCAGATCGATGAGTCCGTTGAGGGTAGTGGGAAGATCCAGGGCGTAGATCTCCTTCTGGACGTGGTCAGCCAACCCATGCAGGAACACGTCCCACTGCGCCTCCTCGTTCCATCCACACTCCGCCGCCAAGGTCCGGAACTCGATGGAAAACTCGGACACTGATCTTCCTCCCTGCCGTAGCTCGACCAATGTTCTGGCCGCCTCTCTTCCAGTGACCGCACGGTCAAAAACCAGTCTCATCTCGGCGGCGAGGGTCTGGAACGAGGCACAGCATGGACTTTGGTTTTCCCACACCGCCGTTCCCCAGAGTGCCGCTCTCCCAGTCAATAGCGTTAGCACAAACGCCACTTTGGCTTGCTCGGTCTGAAAAGTGTGAGGTTGCAGGGCAAAGTGCATAGAACATCGAGTCAAGAATGCTCTACAAAATGACGGTTCACCTGAGTATGCCTCTGGGGTGGGTAGCCGGGGTTCTGACTGGGAGGGGCTTCCTGATGGTGCGGGAGGAACGGTCGGTGTGGGTGGCGCAGTGGGAGGTCGTAGGCGCTGGATCTGCTGGGTGAGCTCGGATACCTGCGTCACCAGGGCTTGAACTGCACGGCCCGTATCTCCAATCTCCTTCTCTTGTGAGTTCATTCTATGGATGCTGTGATGGACGAACTCTTCAAATGATGATGACGAGGCGCTCGCTGCTTCCATTCCATGGTCAGATCGTTCTGTCATGTTAGGCAGAAACACAGGAAGCAATCGCGAGTATAATACAATTATTTATTTTGAGCACAACAAACACAAGTCCAGGGTGCAGTAAGCCAGGTGGAGATAGGTGACGCAGGGACTTCGATGGTCAATATCGGTGACGTGCAGACAAACGGTGAGACAATCCAAATCCACACGGAAGACGACGAACAGGAAACACCAGGCAGGAACACGAACCAGAAGACACGGGAACATCAAACAACGATCTGACAAAGGTGAGAGAACAGCGGTGAGTTTATGAAGCGTGGTGAGATGAACTGCAGCTGGTGATTGTAATGATGAACAGCTGGAGTGGATCAGGTAATGACATACAGACACGCCCCTTGCACACGTGCACTCATACAACAACATAAACACAAGACTAGAAGGAACCAGCGAATACATCTACCGTGACAAGTAGTCCGTACAAATATAATTGTATTCCATAATTAGTCTTCAGCAATAATAATTTGTTAATAGCTGTGACAATTAATGAAGAACCCACTATTTGTATATAGTTAAACTATATATATATATATTCTATACACAAATAGTGAGGTCTTCATTAATTGTCACAGTTGTTATCGAATTATTATTGTTTAATAAGATCATATATAGAGTTAGATAATGCTTGGTTAACAACTTATTAACAGTAAATAGTTCTCACTTTAGATTAGGTCATGGAAAATGGGAAAATGACATTAAGTGCTTTAAACCAACCTTTATTACACATTAATTGCATTCATATTCAGTGTTCTTTAAAATGTTTACAAATACATTAAGCAAACACACACACATTGGGTTTCCAAGTTTTATAGGGACATTCCATAGAAATAATGTGTCACCCAGATTTGCTTCCCCCGGTCTGCATTTTAACCAGACATACGTTCTTCTCTCACACAAAAACAGAATTTCAAACCAAATATGTAAAATTCCACGAAATTCCGCGTTGACACTACATTCCGCGTTAATTGGCCAATTCCGCAATTCCGTCCGCGATTCCGTGATCGCGGAAATCATAGGGCCCTATATAGTCTATTAATGTATTAACTACAGTTTGAAAACTATTAATTAACTATGTATTTTATTACACTATAAAGTGTTACCCAATGCTGTTCAAATAAGCTGAATTACTACGATTATATTGTTTTATATAAACTTTACCATTATATTTTTACACATTAATTACTTAACTCTCTGTAAAAGAAGGGAGGGTAAAAAAAAAAAAAAAACCCTGATGGAGAAGCCAACAGCCAAATCAACAATTTCTTCCCCGTCTTTACAAAACGTTGCATCCTCTGCCACTCCACCAAAAATCTACTTATTAAAGTAACAGCAGTGTCGTTACACAAAGCATGAATGTTTTATAGGATACAGAACATCAGAATCAGAGCCTTGAGACACTGGCCCTGGCTTTTGAACCACCTACTGAGAGCATGGAGCTTTGAGAAGCCAACCCAATAAACAAGCCCGCGTGTGTGTGTGTGTGTGTGTGTGCCAACACAGAGTGGATGTAAAGGGAGGACGATTCCTCTGTGTGAGCAGAAATCTCAAGGTACACCTAAACTTTGTTCTGTGCTGTGTGACTTGCTGTGTACACTGGCACTACATATTTGATGAGCACTTTCAAAGTATCAATACTTCTAAGAATTCCCTTCTTTATCCTAAAAAATGGAAAATTATTCACCCAAGTAAAATTCCCCTATTATAATTTACCCACTCATATGCCATCCCAAACCTGTTTCCAAATGTATTTTTCTTCTTCTGTGGAACAGAAAAAATATCAAATAATCCATGCAGTTCTTGTCCATATCAATGTGCTGTAAAAAATATTTTATCAAAGTTATAAATAAAACAAAGATTATTAGAGATTATTATGTTTTACAAGAGAGTCGGTATTTGTATAAAAAAAAAACAATCATGTTTGATTCAATGTGGTATTTGTGAAATATTCTACTGTAGCACAAACTATGAAGTAAATCCTACCATTTTTTTAAGGTGGAGTTTAAATTGGCGAAATCTGTCAAGCTCAAAAAAGGTCAACAAACACCATAAATAAGTCTAAATAATGTTTGTGCACTATATATTTCAAGTCTTTCTAATCATAACTACTTGTGTTTTAATGGCATTTTTCCTCCTTTTTGTAGCGTACAAATCATGCTTACTATGAACTTGTATGAAACAAAATGGCTTTTTAACATTTTCTGTTTTTGGGCTCCATGAAAAGAAAACAGCAGAGAGGTTTTGGAACGACATGAGAGTGTGTAAACAATGACAGAATGTATTCTTTTAAGTTTTACTGTCTGTTTTTGAACACATTCATGCCTAAGGGACATCTTCGGATAGATTAATGATTGTGGTTCCCAAAATAGAGGAGTCTTTGTTATAGTACACAGAGGATTTAAGCCCTCAGATTCTCAAAGATGCTTCTTCTCCCCCCCCCCCCGTTCCTCTGTGGTGGAAAATAAGACGAGGATGTTCTGCGTACTTGTTTGTGGTGCTCAGCATCAGCTGGTTGGCCCGAGCTCACTGACTATAAAAGAAATCATTTCACATTTGATTTGCATCACTTTTATTTATTTTGTATAGTGATTGCTGCTTTTTCTATCTTTCTCTTTTGGACCGGATTTTACGCTAGTTTCTATCTGTGCATCTAAAATAGTGCATAAAATGGAATGAATTGTGGGTTCTCAATCCACGTTTCATCTGCCATTCATTCTTTAAACCAAGCGCAGTGCGTGCGACAAAAGCGCAAATCGGCAGCTCGTTTTGTAATTCACCAGCAAGTGCAATCTCCCTTCTGCTTTTTACCAGCTCCTGTAGATTGAGCCATGCTGAAGATCAGAGCAATTATTCATTCCAGCTACCATGTGGTTGAAAATGGTGGGAATCATTTGAAAAGCATTTCCTCCATCATGTAAGACCTTAACGACAATTCGCTGAGAGGAGTCCTGATAAATGAACAATACCAGTCTTGTCAGTTACACTGTAGGACTTCAGCTGCCGGTGAATTTAAAGCAGGACTTGAACAATTCTCCACTGTGCAGTTGTTGATGCTCTGCTGATCTCTTCAGGTGAGAGATTCATCTTAATGCACATCCTTTAGTCCAGAGAGAGGCAGTGTGGAGAGCTGTTGTCGGGTCAAAGCTTGGTCAGATCTCTTTCTGATGGAGCTCTGTGGCTGAGACGCTCCAGGGGACGACCCAGAGCCGCAGTGGCATGCGTATTCACCTCTCAGTCTTTCACGTCTTTAGTTTTTATATATTTAGTTTCCATTTTAGTGTTCAGTTTTAGGTCATTATAGTCAGAGACTATTTATATAGAGACATGCCACTTTGACGCCTGACAAAACGTCGAAATACTACGCACATGGCACCCTTTAGCGTGAATATAACACGCGAAGTGATGGGTAGGTTTAGGTGTGTTGTAGGGTCTGCGTCTCATATTCACGCTAAAGGATGCCAGTCAACTTTATGACGCCTTGGGTTCGCGTGTTATATTCACGCTAAAGGGTGCCATGTGCGTAGTATTTCGACGTTTTGTCATATAGCGTCACCTATATGACGCCAAAGGATGAGAACGGGCTGATATATATATATATATATATATATATATATATATATATATATATATTTAACCCTCTACTGCACGCATTATTATGCACTCATGGGAAAAATTTTTACAGTGTTTTTATATATATAAAATGGACTCAAATTAACATTTCTTTTTTTTTTTCTTTTTTTTTTGGGGGGGGGGGGGGGGGGGGGTACTTTTGGGTGCGTTGCCATATGGCAACATTGTGCAACAATGGAACAGTTTTCTCCCAAAATGACATGAAATTCATAGATGATTACAGACCTGTCTTATAGAAATTAAAATTGTTTTTACTATTTAAAATGTTTTCAAGAGCTTTGTGTACAAAATATGAAACTAATTTTCAAAGTATTATTTCAACATTTACAAAACATCTGGCGCAAACTGCCAGAACTGTTCAAGTGAAACTACTCAATGTGAAACGATTATTTCAAGAACATTTACAAAACATCTGACGCAAACTCATAAGAACTGTTCAAGTGAAACTACTCAATGTGAAACGCCTTGAAGCAGTTCCTTTTCCACCCCAGGAGGTGCAGGTGCCTCCTCCTGAACTTCAACTTCAAATGAAATATAAGAAAAAATTGTTACTGCTGCCATCAAGTGTAGGATGATAGAACATGCATGTGCGTGCGTGCGTGCGTGCGTGCGTGTGTGTGTGTGTGTGTGTACATCTGCATGGGGACTGCACAGCGACTTGTGTATGTGGTTATTTTTTGTTCACCATACAGATTTTGGAATGACAAAACCTTCAAATTCTTGATATACTTTACACCTTTCCCAACATCAGCTCAACACTGTGCACTGTGCATTTTCTAAACAAAATTTGTATATATATATATATATATATATTTTACTTTTATACTTTACTTTTACTTTACTTTATAAATATATAGTGCATCCATACAAAGCTACTCTGCATTAGCATGGGCAAAATACTGTTCCATTACTGCACAATGTTGCCATATGGCAACATACCTTTTTTATTGAATAAAAAGGTAATAGTAGTATCAAAACAATGTGACAATGATTGAAAAAATATTAGAATTTACCCCAGATGCTTGACATATTTTTTCAATTCTGAAGAAATATGAAAAATTGAGGAAAATCTTCTCATATTCACGAGCACTTCTTCAGCAACTGGAGTCATCAAAAGTGTGTGAAGAAATGACAGTTTAAGGGTGTGTGTAGTGTGATGTGATGTCATCAAAGCATATCATTGGGTACCACCAGGTTCTACCTTGAATTTAAGATTAATATGAGCTTATGTTTATTTTCAAATTTCAAGAAATGTCCAAAGAAAGGGTATGTTGCCATATGGCAACACCGTGCAGTAGAGGGATATATATATATATATATATATATATATATATATATATATATATATGACAAAAATTGTATCCCAGTAAATAATGTCATGAGGATAAAATCCCCATGCCCTTCATGTCTGTCTATTGACAGCAAAGGTTTCTCATTAACACATTCCTGTCACGTGTCTGTCCTGTCCTGTGTGACACTTGGGTGTTTGTTATGTTGGGCCATGTGCTCATGTCATTGTCTGATCCCTCCCCCTCGTTACCTGATTATTGTTTGAGTTCAACCACCTGTTTCCCTCTTGATTTGTTCCCTTTATAAGTCTCCCCTTGTTTGCAGTCTTGGTCGGATCTTTGCTTTATGTTACCCCGGTTTTCCTTGTCATGCTCATGTTGTTCCTTGTCAGGTTTGTTTTCTAGTTTGGTTCTGTTTTATTTCCCGCTCGTGGGTTTTTGCTTTGTGTTTTGTTAATAAATATACCCCTTATGCTGCACTTGAGTCCTCTCCTTCACTTTTGGTAACCGTACTGTGACAATTCCCAGTCTTTCGATTTTAGCATTACAAAGGGGTAACTTTAGTTTCCTAATAGTTATTTTAAAAGAAACATTTCCCATTGATGTTTATTTTGTCTTATTTTTCCTTTTAATTGTTTTTTTATTTAAATCACTAAAGATGTTCAAAGAAACTGCACTCTTACTAGACATGACACTTTTGTTTCATGTATTTTAGGGCTGGCATTCCTAAAAGACGTATACAAAACAACAGAAACTCTTTTTTGTGTTGCTCACAAGCCTCTTTTCTGTGGCTGAGCATTTGAGACATAACTGTTACTCGATTTAGGCAGTCCGGACCCCTGACAGGCCTGACTAATTTCACCCACTCATAGACCACACAGGAAATAAAGAGCTAGAGTGCTGGAAATGTGATTCAGAACAGAAAATACATTATTTCCCAACAGAGTATATGATTATCCTCAGCATGCAAAAATATGTGCGGTCTTTTTGAAATGTCAGACTAATGGCAAGACATTACTGAACACATAATTCAACCCATTTGAGCTTGAATTATACGCATACACCTTCAGTTTCATGATTGTATTATTAGACTATGGTAGAGGTTCTCAAACAGTGGGCCAGCACACTTACAATGGTGACTCAAAATGACTTAAAACTATTTGAAATAAGACAAAAACATTCAAATAAGCTAATAATAATAATAAAGATATTGATAATTCACCCCTTTCCCACAGTCTTGGAAAACCTGGATATATGTAATCTAATTGTAAAAGTGAATCAGACCAGGATAGTCATTTTTCTAGATATGCCAAGCTCTAAAATATTTACTTGTGTAGAAATTGAGTAAGAAAACACAGAACGATGCTCAAAACAGATGGAGTAGATGTAGTCCATCAACACCCTAAAGCTTTCACAGTCCTCATCATGAGTGTGACATTTTTCTCAGTAATGTTAGGCAGTTTTGATATATATTTGGTAATAATGTTAGCTAGCTTGCACGCAAGCAACTTCTACCCCCTCCTTCTGGTTTAGGCAGATCTTCTTCTTTGCTTGTTTTTGGATCTGGAGATGATGTACTATTTAAGAAGATCCATAATAGCGCCTCCTACCGTATAAAAGTGAAAACATGGATTGCCGTAAAAAAGTCGTGGGAATGGCGGGGGAGGTGTTGTCATAAATGATGGAAAATCTCATCAAGTGCGGGGAAAGAGTTAAAAAGAGTAGGATCCCTGAAGAACATTCTGCTCCTGAAACTTAAATTCTGAAAATGTATTATCCTAATTTGAATCATAAATATTTCTGTTAATTAATTGAATCTATGGAAACCTCCTAGTTTTTATAAATTATTCAAATATTGTTGTCGGCGATGGGGGGCCTTGCAGTCGAAAAGCTTGAGATTTACTTGACTAAAACAAATTAAAATAGTCCAGTGTTCCAGCTCCATTTGTGAAATGTGATAAGCTCAATATACAGTCATGTGAAATGGTAAATCTGTTGAGGCAACAGAACAAATTTTTAGATCTATTTAAATATGTTGACATTAATTAATTAAAAGGCAACAAATATAAAATATCTATCATTCTGTATCTGAGTTCTTTTTTGTACATTTGACAGTCAAAAGAAAGGAGATCGGACTTGTTTATCCAGCCCAACTTTGCTCAAGTTTATAGTTTTATTGAGAGAATATGTACAATACTGCTCTACAATTCAATACGGCATGCTATACAATTTTCCCCAGCAGTTGTGTATTCATATGTTTGAGGGCTGATTGCAGTGCGGTCTCTGTGAAAGATGGGATTTATACAGTATTTACTCTAGTCCCTGGGCTTGAATTATATCAGACTTTGGCAGTGTTAGAAATGTGGCAAGCATCTCGCATCTCACGTTTATTTTACATTGTGTTCAAGATGAATGTCTCTAGTGGGGCAAAGGTCCAAACTGTGTAGAGGGGGCAGAACAGTCCCTCGAGATTAAATTTGGCAAGAAAACCTGGACCTTTCAGCCAAAGAACCAAATCACATTATATCCATGGCCACACCTTTGCATGCTGAGGAACAGGCATGAAGAGCTTTAGGATTTGACACACATATTCCCTCGTGGGTGCATATGACGTCCTTCCTGTGAGTATTTACATTCTAACCGTCTTTTCTTGGGCTTCGAGGTTTTCCTAGTATTGTGTCCATTTGGCTCTTTGAGAACACTTCACTGTGACCTGTAAAGACCCCTTCACCAACCAGACAAACTTTCTCAGATGGATGCATAATTGATGATGTTATTTTAGGACACAGAAGTTAAATTGCTTTTGAAAGCCTTGAACTCATCAGACCGTGCACTGTATGCCAAATGTTGAAGGCATTTACTGTACATTTGGACAGAGGAGAACTGGACCCCTGACTGGGCCTGGTTTCTCTGGATTTCCCCCCTCCTATTTTTGTCACCTGATTGAGTTTGGGTTCTTTGCCACTGTTGCCTTTGTCTTGCTTAGGCGGGGGTTTAAAAGAGGCTTGATATACAGTAATATAGTTGTTTTGACTGCACTTATACTATTGGATGAGAACAAAAATTGTGCAGGATGAAGACACTTCTGTTTTCTGCAGAGACAACACAGACATTAGCCGAGTTTCCACCGGAGGAATTTTCCCCGGGAAATAGGGACTTTGGGTTGGTACTCTGTGTCTTTTACACCGCAAGAACCAGGGTCTAAATTAAGTTCCGGGTAAATATTTCCCCCTCCGAAAGTCCCTGCTTGCGAGGTAGTACTTTTTCAAAGTTCAGGAACTTTCGGGGGTGGGACTTGGGCGCTGAACATGCTGATTGGTTGAGTTCATGCCACATTTTGATTGGTTGACTCCACGCAGCATTTTATTTCAACCACCATCTGTTGCGGTGTGTGCAGTGATTCTAATCAACAATGAAGTTTAAAAAATAGGGAATTCCAGGGACAATTTGTTCCGGGTAATTTCGGTGACAAATTAACCCAGTTACCTACCAGCTCCGTCTACCGGCCCAGTATCGCATCCACCCCTCATTTCACGTCTCTCTTCTGAAAACCCATCATCCACCTGTTCCTGTTCCTTCTACAGATCTAGTTCACGATGACAATCCCCCAGTACCCCCCATTGAAGCCGAACCCATCTATACGGTAAGGGAGATCTTGGACTCCCGACGTCGAGGTGGTCAACTCGAGTATTTGGTAGACTGGGAGGATTATGGACCAGAGGAGAGGTGTTGGGTACCTCGTAAGGACATCCTCGACCCCATGCTACTCACCGATTTCCATGAACAACATCCTAACAGACCTGCTCCACGACCTCGAGGTAGACCCCCACGACGTCGGGGTGTTGGGTCCGCTGGCGCGGACTCTGGAGGGAGGGGTAATGTCAGGAATCAATCAGGCTCGGTTCAATCCACCACTCAAAGATCACTCTCTCCAGAATACTAATCACACACACCTGTTCATCATCAGTTACCTCATCAACCAGCTCTATAAAACGCTCTCTGGGATTTCAGTCTTTGTCAAGCCTCCAACAGGAACTGACCATTATCTGTTGTCTTTGATTCCTTGACATTCCTGTTATCTTCGAACATAAAGTATACTCACCAATGATTTACTAACCTCTGGCTTCTTGGTCTGTGATCTGTAGGAACTTGTCTATCTCCACGAGTTACCTGTCATCCAGTAATCTCCAGTGTTCCACCATCTCCTCGTATCACCCGTTGAAACCTCCAGAAACTGTAAGAGAAAAGATCGGCTTCTGTTATCCCAGAGCGGACTGTAATTCAAGTATCTGGAAAGTTTGGACTCGTGGCTCCTATCGTGGCTTCCACATCCTGTGTCTCTTCACGTCTCCTCGATCCTGATATTCACCATAACTTGTTGCATCACTAAATAAAGCTGTTATATTCACTTACCTCGCTCTCTGTGTGCCTAGTATCATGACACCTCTTTGCCTTTAACAACTGCTTTCAAAGTCATTTTTGTAAAGTCCCTGTAAAGGCAATTAAAAAAAAATATTACAAACACATTATAAATGTTAGAAATGTATTGTTAAAACACATTACAAAGACTGTGAACTGTGAAGTACTGAATTGTGGAGTTAGACCGTTAAACAGTTTTTCACCGTTGCTGTGTTCAGGATTTTTTGTTTGGGCGGGGCTAAAACGGTGGCTCGATGACGCACTGGAGCCACTGAGCTCCTGGCCCCGCCCCTACTTTCGATGACGCACTGGAGCCACTGAGGCTGGCCCCTCCCCTAACAATAGAGCACATTCGCATCAGCCTCTCAATCGCGAGTTACTGTCAGTACTATTAGTTACTACAGCCAACAGTTTGCTAGCTAGCTATGCCTTCATCACGGAAATGCGTATTACCTGGATGCGATCACTTACAAAACAGATCGGTGTCCTTAAATTTCCGAAAAACGACCATATTAAGTAGAGGTGAATTAATTTTGTGAAGTGCCACCTTGATGGAGAGCTGAGGATCACCACCAAGCGTGTCGCACAAGCCCTGAAAAGTAAAGCCAAACGTCTCGATCGCCCCCCGGTGACTGGTCCTAGTATAGGTCATAAACCTATACTAGGTTAACCTAACACTCCCCGTGTTATTCAACGGGACGTGAGACCAACTAAACAATTAAATTACACTTCAAATATTGAGCGCGCTTGACCAACGTGACCTGCCAGAACTAACGCTACGCTTGATTTACGTGATGCTATAAAAACGGTGGTGTAATGTCATGATTGACAGTTGTGATTGACAGGTTCTCTGAGCGAAGTAGTCAATGAAGCAGCAACTGACTTTTTTTGGGATCTTCGGAGGACTGAGGAGATTGTATTTACTTTATTTTAACAAGCCTCTTGTCGTACTGCAATCAACAGATATCAAAATTGGAGCAGAATGGAGGAACGGAGCAGACATAGGCCACTTTTAAAAAGTGCAGAGGAACGGAGCAGACATAGGCCACTTTTAAAAAGTGCAGGGAGAGTGCATTCTGCGAGAGTGAGGTCGGGGCGTTGATATTGTGGCTTTACTTCCTGCTCACTACTGCACAGGTCTGGTCCCGAGATCGCTACTGCGCAGACTCAAGTCCCAAGATGTCAGCGTCATATCGGCTTCACTTTTCAACAATGGAAGACTGGGCTTCATCCATATTTTTTTTACAGTCTATGTTTACCACCAACACCGCCTCTGTAGTGATCATTTTACACAGGATAGTTTCATAAACTTTCGCCGGAGACAACTGGGATTCACTGATAATCCACTGTTCCTGGTGAATGAGGCCGAACCGACTATCTCCCACCTCGGCCTTCATCCTCCCGTCCCGAAAGCAGTATCCCCTAATATCACCGTCGGCAGCTTTCCCGTGAGTGGGAGTGGTTTCAGCACAGCCAGCAGACACGCCCCCAGCATTTGAGAGCAGAGAATACTGCTTATTTCATTTACTTGGCGGTTTTTTTAATCATTCAAATTTGGCTGGGTGGCTAATAACACATTTTTCTGTGGTGTGACAAACTCAGCTCACAGACTTAATTTTGACTTTACAGGGAATTTGAATTAGTATTTGCAACAACTATAAAAAAGGATAAAAGTAAACTTGCCCACCAGTTAACCTGATACAGCATTGCAATTGTGAAACAAGTCATGCTATAAGATCTCAAAGACTTGTAGAACCAAGCTAAAATGGCATGGTTGCACAATATTTTTATCTTACGGCTGATTTGTTAACACTATCGGTTAGGTTTAGTGTGATACATTTGAATTGATTTTACATTAACCTTTTAGTGCGACTCACCGCATACAGTCTTTAATTTCCGAACTGCCACGATACGTCAAGTCCAACAACCAACATTATAAAATTAGTGTTCAAGATATACTGAATAGTGTTAGCAACCAAACAGGGGTGCGTTTCCCAAAGCCAACTATGGTCGCAAGTTCCGTTGTTACTGTAACCCAGTAGGTTATAACTATGTTGTTAATAAGTTACTTCAATTTATTAGCTTGTATTTGTTTGATTAAGAGATAACATCTGAATTAACCATTCATCTTTGTTTGTGATCATACGTGTATTTGTGCCTTTAAGAGCGCGCGTGCATGAGATACAAGTTTGATAGAGGTGTACATGTGGAAAACGTGGCTTTAACCATCAAGTTAGGTGTTTGATTAGTTATTGGTTTATGTGAATTAAGTCCCGCCCTCACTGGTGTTTTGTGTAATGTGAGTGGTTGTTCGGGAGATGTGAGTTTTTGTGGACAAGCGCGAGAGGAGTGAGTGAGTGACACGGGGAGGAGAGAGACGCGCTTGCGGTGAGAGAGTGATTTGATTTAATGATTTACAAGTTTAAAAAATCTTTAACTGTAATGTAGAAGAGAGGTGAAGCACTGACACAGAGATGAATCGTTGGTGTGTGCATCTTTGAGAGTGCCGCGAGTGTTTTACGGCTGTTTTCAGTGTTGTTAATCTGCCGTGCAGGCGCGAATACAGACTGTTTAGATTAATTATCAATGCGCATATCCGCGCATCTGAACGTTTAAGCTAAAACAACAGTTACCAGACTAAAGACGGTTATCGCCGTTGTTTCCTTTTCAACGAGGGAGACCTTGAGGACCAGATAGCGCCCCAAATACCCGCGTTATTTGGGGTTCCTCTGGCGGCGTGGGAGGTGCGTTTCGTCGGCTGACGAGGGAGAGCGAGGACGAGGAGCAGCGCGAGGACTGCTACAGGATTCCTGGAAGTGCGGTGTGTTTGCACGTGAAATTGAGGTATCGTGGTTTGATTTGGTTTGTGCTCAGGAGAGTGAAGGGGCCATTTGTCAGTTTCCCGGCCACCACGAACACGAGCCACGATTCAGGCCTGCAACGGGGTGGTTTGAGTGAATGACTGGTGTGTGTGTGTGTGGGCCCACGCATTAAATATAGGTTCATCTAGTATTATTCAGTGCACTGAAAATGTGATTGGTTATATTCAGAGTATATTTGGTATAATTTGTGAGTTATTGTATACATTTATCCCATTGAGGTCATTGATTTAATATATACTAATTCCGTTTGACCGGTATACTAATTTCAGTAGGTCTGGCATCTGAGATATTGTCCTTTGGGGATTAAATTGTGTCTCATTTAGTGTGTATGTGATTCTGGGAACACTTCACATTCTGAAGCTCATTGTTTGAGCCAGTTAACATTTGATAATTCTATTACAATTAAATCCTTTATTTGTTTTGTACTTTTACCAGTGTGTTATTCTTTCAGATGTGTTTGTTGACTTCATCAGTTAAGGCGCGTAGATAGTTAATTCTGAGTAACTCGTAAAAGGAAAGTATAGATTATTATTCTATTTTCTAAAAGAGAATTAATTCATTTAGTGACACCAGAGGGGCCTAACTTCAACATCTGTAGGCATTTAGTTATTGAATCTGGAGCGCTGTCCTACTTAGTTACAAGAAAGACAGGTAGGGGGCGCTACATTACCAATAGAGTTCAATGGAAATTGCGATCATAGTTGGCCAACGATGCTTTTGGGAAACCCACCCCAGTTTTGGTTTCCATTGCAATGCAATGCAAAAAAATATATAATAATAATAATCTCAAAATATTTTTGTTTCACAAAAGAAACAATGTCATACATTGTGAGAATTTGTGAGTAATTTTGATGGTCCCTTTTGAAAATTCTGTTGACTATAAGTAAATGTGCAACTACATACCAACTAACTCTCAATAGAGTATTAGAAGACTGTGTGCTAAATATCTGCTAACACTTTATCATGATGATCCTCCAACAGACATTCTACTGGCTATGTAACTTTGTAAATTCATGTCAACTTATTCTAACCCTAACCTTATCAGCCTACTAATACTCTACTAACACTCTAATGAGAGCTAGTAGACATGTAGGTGCAACATTACTTATAGTCAACAGAATGTGTTAAAGGGACCATCAAAAATAAAGTGAAACCTTATTTTTCAGGTGAATTATTTTTTTATTTGTTTTTTCTTATTATTTTATTTTTTAGGCATTGTAACTAACTTCACTTACCTAAAGACAACCATTTCAGGTGTAGCTCACATCCAAGCAATAATTAGGGAAACCTCCACATATTTGCATAACATACTTGTTAAATTTTCAGGCAATAGTAGACTGATCAACGCATGACTGCCAGTGCACAGATCTGATCCGTCTTCATAATGGAAACCCATGACTGCACAGGCAAACCTTCCATATGTCTGAGGATGGTTGAGCAAACCTGTCAGTGTTTTAAGATGAGGAGCAACAGCAGCCTGGGAGGATACACAGACGCCAGGATTCTGATATTTTACCTTTGAACATCTCTGCAGAGACTGGGCAAAAGAGATCTGAGCAGAGCGAGTTGTTTTTTAAGCCTGTGCCAATAGAATGGCTGTAAAATAAATAAAAACAATTTTAAAGGATCATATGCTATCCACAAGTATATGAATATACAGCATGAGCCATATAGAATCCAAAGGCAAATGGAAGATGAATACATTTAAATCAGTCTTGTCTTTCTCTATTTGGCTTATGACCAAATACAACAGAAGGAAAAAGTTCTCTAACTTTCTCATAATTGTAATCTATGACTGAAAGTTTTCTGAAAACTTGAATTCCTCCCAAACCCAGCATTTTGCGTCCTTACATAAGCTCAAAAGAATGAAATGACCCTGCAGAGTCGGGTTTAAGTATTCCACGCTGCAATGAAGCCTGTTTTCATGCATCTGGTTTTTAATATACTCACCGATCTACTAGAAAGCTTTCAGCATTTATTGCCTTATACGAATTGAAGGGTATCGGGGAAAATAAAGAGATCAAATTGCATATAAGGCAAATAGACAGTAGATCAGGCTTGATATTTGCAACATGCTTAAAATAGAGATTCTCCAATATAAACAGGTTCATCTTTCTGCCTAGTTATTTTGCAGAGAAAGATTAATTTTGCATTAAGCAGAATAACAACATATTTAAATTTACTTCAATAGCATGTATAATTGCAGAATGTGAACACTTACACATTTAAATGTGAACTTTTTTTAACTTTCAAGCTGTACTTTATACTTTACTTTATACCGTATAGCAGTCTGTATCAAGTACAAAAACGTGCTAGATTCACTGTCCGTACAAGTACGAATATGAATAATTATTTAATGATGAGATAGAATCGAACCCAAACCTCTGCTTCAGTGCAGGTTTAATGCATTTATCTCAGAAATAATGAATTATGTAGTACATTCTCCTCCATGACACATTGCTCCATACACACTTCAGTTGTCTGTGTGTTACTCCGCTCCGCTGGCTTCCTGGTAAATGCTGCTATTGGTTGGCCATCTCAAGGTCACAACCGTCACCACCGTAAATGATGGACTGATAACGGCTATTTTGATTAAAAAAAAAAAATACTGCCAAGGGAGTGTCAAATGCTATGTTTCTTGACAGTGAAACAAAGGTCTATTTATCACCTTCCCTGAAATTTATCTCAGAGGTTAACATTGACCTTTAAAGAGGACATCGGTGTGTGAGTGAGTGTACAGACAAATAGCGCATTGGTTTTAAATGAGTTAACCTCTGTCATCTTTCAATTCATGGACAATATTATATCAAGTCTCAGGCCGTTTCTGGTTCGACCATTTATTGATTTGGGCAGTTTAGCATCTTAGAAATTCCAACACCTAGTGCAGCATCAGTCCTGTCAAAATCACACTCCACAACTGCGTTTTTACACTAAGTGCGTTTTTCTTTTCCAAATTGTTTTGTGATATAACTTGATATCACTCTGTAAAAAAGTGGCTGCAGTGGTTGCTAGAAATGAACCTTTTAGCACAAGATCAGTTTTTCAACGCCCTTGGAATTATGTGTTTCTATGTCAATACTATCAATGGCGAAATTAATCTGCAGCATTCAGGTGGTACAAGTTAACGCTCTTTAAGTTGTTTACATATTATATAGTTAGAAGAGCAGCGTTTTTGAAGCTTTATTTGTCTTCACTGTCATTTTTAATCAATTGAATATGTTCTTGCTGAATAAAATAATCAATTTCTTTCAAAAAGCTTTTTTTAACAGCAGTGTATATTGGTAAGGTAACCAAATAACAGATTTGAATAATAATGTAAAATCAAATAATATTATTTCTAAAGATAGTTTTTTGGTTGTCATGAGAATATGCATGAAAGCAGAAAGGATGGTAGATGTCCCTGAGCACACACTGTACCCTCCTCACTATTTGGACAGCAAAAAAGTTGAAGAATTGTCACGCTTTTGCATAACTTGTCTTGGGCAATTCATGTGTGTCCACTGAAGGGCTGGGGATTCACGTGAAACCGAGACTTTAGGCAGATACATTTAAATGGGGGCATTTCTGTCCCTGTGAGAGTGGATGGCCCTGTCAGCTGCACGGCTGCATGGTTTGCTGGAGCAGGTTTATCTCTCGCTCTCTCTCTCTCTCTTTCCATATCTGTCTCTTCTATATTCCACAAAAGATTAGGACAGATGAGGTGTAGATGCACAGACGCCCAAATGGTTTGTAGAAATTTGATACCCAGCGGCACCATATTGACTCCACAACTATGGCCCATGTTACTGTTAAGCAAACGTGTCACAAGAAATGTGCATTGGAATAGTCATTCAGCACATTCGGTGTGCAGTTATTGGTAACAATTTAGTTCGATAGTCCACTTTAGACATTCTACTAACTATAAGTAATTTTGCAACCGCATGTCAACTAACTGTCATTAGAGTATTAGTAGACTGTATGCTGAATATCTGCCAACACTTTATTTTGATGATCCCCCAACAGATATTCTACTGACTATAAGTAACTTGGGAACTACAAGTCAACTTATTCTACTAACCCGAACCCTAACACCTAACCATAACCTAACAGTCTACTGACAGTCTACTACAGTCTACTAATACTCTAATGAGAGTCAGTTGACATGTAGTTGCAAAGTTACTTATAGTTAGTATAATTTCTTACTCGAGATAAAGTGGAACCCAGTTGGTTTTGTATTTTTTTTTTTTTTTTTTTACTTTTACTCCAAGTGAATGGGATATATGCAGCGAATTGTGCAACACCAACTCATTCTGAAAGAGTAACAGACCTAGACAATGCAAATGTAGTTTAGCTTCATACAACATATTTACAGGTTAATTGGACCGCAATTCATAGTTTTCAGTCACGTGACTGGCGCAGAGACCACCTGGAGCACAGGCCTGGAAATGTTTTCAGTTGTTTCAAGCCACGAATATTTATATCTCTTCTCAAAAGAAGAAAATGAAAGATATGTGAACAAACTCCATTGGGCACTTGCAATAGGGGCTATTATACTGAATTTAAAACCGTGGGGCATTCTAAAATGCTTGACGTGGCTTAATGTACTAAGACAATGATATTAAAAGATTCATTTCAATATACACCTTATTGATGTATACACTATATACAGACAAGCACATCCTTGTAGCTAAAACAGTAGAACATAGCATTAAGAATAACGGTCATGGGTTAGATTCCCAGAAAATGTGTGACCTGATAAACTGTATACCTTGAAAAGTTGTTTCAAGTCAAATGCTGTTCATTGAAATAAAAATATTTGGCAAAGCAGAAAATGTAAAGATGCTATTTTCTTGATTTTCTCACCACACTAGAAACCCATTTGCTTCATTCCAGTTTCCATTAGGCGTTTGGAGTCAATGCGTATGTGTTGCCCATCCTTTTGGCTAGTGGTCATCAAAGGCTCCAGCGTTCTTCTGCTCTCTCAGCCTGTCTGATGATCAAGGCCATGCCGCTTGCTTTATATGCTTCTGACTGCTGTAAACACATTTCTCTGCTAAATGAATGCTTTTTATTTCCAACAAACACACCAAGGTAAAAGCTCAAAGCATTGTTCATCAGTTCAACAGTGATCAATGAGAGAGCACTCAACCCCAGACACAACTTTAAACAGAACAGTGTTTTCCTGTGTTTTGATTACTTGTTTAGGTGAGACATCAATCATTCAGATAATTCAGTCTCAGTCTCCTGCTGCACAGGATACATTCAGATCTCTTCATGCTTCTGAATGTGAGACGGAGATATTCTAGACTACAAATGAAACATTTTATTAGTAAGTGAATATATAGGCCTACTAGTCTCAGCATCAGTGCGCACACCAATGCACCACACACTGTCTGTTCACTGACCCGTTGATGGATAATGCACAGAGCTCACTGAAATATGGTGGTTCATACTGTATATAATTGACAGCTTCATGCTACTTCCAGATGATTCTACCTTAAACTTAGTCATTTTTGAGGTAATGAGTAGAAACATACAAATAGTAACCCTATACTAAGCCTCTAAATGATCAATCTGATCAAAACTTTGATGACAAACCTGTTGTATGACTACATGACTTCTGTGGTCTAATTTTTTGGATAAATTTAGCATGTTTAATACTTTTGAAATAATTCTAAAAACGTCCCCGTTCATGTATTTTTGTTGTGAAATCTTTACTGATTTTATGAATGACCTGAATGTGTAATTTACTTGGAAATATATAAGCAATATCACACTCATTTCTATGCGAAATTGCTCTCTCAGATGGGATGCAGCATTAATTTTGTGTGAAAATACTTTGTTTAATCGGAAAACACAAACTCTAGTAATTACATATATGTATTTTTCAATACTTCAAGCCCTTTTCAAGTACCTTTTCAGAAATATGCCCGTTTTCAAGGGTTTTCCAGGACTTGAATTTCAAAAAGTCAAATTCAAGTATTTCAAGCACTTTAAGCACCTTGTACGAATCCTGTTTATTTTCCAAATTTTACTGTTTTACATTTCACACCTACCATCACACAAACATATAACAATATGAAATGCATACTAGGTGGATAAATGCACAGTGACAGTAATTTGAAGTATTTTTCAAGATTAGGCAACAATTAAATGATGCTATTTTTTTGCAGTAAAATTATGGAACAACTCCAAACAAGTTGAAGAATACTGTAAAATTGTACCAATAAGTTATGACAACATATGTTTTACATTGCTCTAACTCATCAAAATGAGTTCAGCAATTTTCAACTTTTTTTTAAGTCAATTTAATGTAATTTAAGATGAAATGACTTAAACATCCAAGTTTATTGTACTTAATAATTTAAGGCAGCAATCTTTTTTAAAGTGTACAATAAATTACAGCAGAAAACAATTAAACTGTTATAACTTTATACAGTATGTTATGTAAAAGTGATGCCAATTGAGCATATTTCATTAATCCCACTGATTAAACACACACACTCACACAACCACCTATTAAGTTTATGAATTATTTCATATATTCAGAAAACTCGTATTAAAACAGAGACACTGCTCGGTTGGTGAAGCCATGAAGACTAGCAGAATATGTTCTCTCTTTTTAAAACATAATGGCAGTCGCTTCACAGAGAACCTTCTAGAGACACAGTCCATGACGGAGCCGACCATGTCATCAGACACTAGATGGTGGATTCTCATGAAACTCGGAACGGGCCGCAGTGTGCTCAGACAGGTGGGATGACTGGATGTGACAGTTAGAGACGTAACCGTGTTGGCTGTGTTCTACAGAGGGAATGAGATAAAAGAGCTCAGGTGTGGCAGGCAAAGTGAGAGGTAGACAGAAGTCAATTAGGTTTGCCTCCCACCTGTGATTGAGGCCAGTCTCATTTCTATTTAACAACAGAGGAAATGAAAGTTCATTGGGCAATATTGTGGTGAGCTCGAGCCAGATGAGACTTGTTTTAAAATAGCAACATGGCAGACATAAAGTGAGAGAAGTGGTAAATTAGAGTATGACACTATGGAAATTTCGCATCAGATGGAAAAAGTGGGAAGCCATTTTGTTATGATGGAAAAAGAGCCTGTTAAATGCTTTGGGAAAAGTGAACTAAATGCTTTAAATCTCACTGCATCTTAAAGAAGGGTAGAGTTGTTGCATATGGATGTATACTCCATATGAAATACTTTTAATTGAAATACCTACATTTAAACTGACAGTTTTTTTAGCTATTGGTTATATCCACAGACCTTTCCTAGTTTAGGACTGTTGAAGTTTCTTGGGAGGAAAACAATGGTTCAATTGTGGATATACAATAACATATTGGAGATCTCAAATTTGGATATCAGTTCAGATAATTTGGGTTTAGGATAATTTGGTGATAAATCTTTGACTTCATAATAGTCAAATGATTATATTAAATGAATATATCATGATTTTGATATATTGCTAAATTTGAGCACATGCAGTTTGAGACCTGTGATCTGTTTTGAGAGAAGACACTAAGTGATATTCCTGATATCTTTTTTCCAGATTCTCCATGTACTCTTCATTTAATATCATTGATTTATAAAAGATTGGTGTCTAACCCACTGACCAATAAGATATAAGCTTTTGGACCGTTATTTCCGTTATTAACCGTTATTTCATACAGATGTTACATTTTTGATTGAACTGAAATGATACATGATAAACAGCAGTAATTTTATTGTAATATTGTTAATATTATTATTAATATTTTAGTTTTTTAATTACGGGACAATATAGCTTACATTCAAGAAATGGATTGCTTTATAGCGTGTGAATTTCCAGAATGCATTTAGCTTTCATTCAGGTACATCCGTCTATCTATCGGTTTTCCAAACCGCTTGTCGGTCGCGGGATCTAGGTACACATTCTGTGATGCATTAGCACTCTCTCAATTCTAGATCCGTTATGGAAAATGAATCCTTCACGATATATTAATTCACTTTCAAGTGCCTCCAACTCAGATGTGAGCATCTAGTGGCTCCAACTCTAGAATGCGGCATAACATAACTGCTTCATCATCATCTTAATGAGAACAAAAGCTGTTCTTTGAGGGGAACCAAACAAAACTCGTTCACAAAATGTGGAAGGATGGGATGGATGGACGGATGGATCGTTGGCATGGTTGGATGGGATGGATGGATGAATGGGTGGATGGATGGATGGGTGAATGGGTGAATTGATGCATGGATGGATTGGAGGGATGGGATGGATAGATGGGTGGATGGATTGAATGGATGGGTGGATGGATTGGATGAATGGGGTGGATGGACGGAAGGATGGGATGGATGGATTGGATGGGAGGATTGGATGGATGGGATAGATGGATTGGATGGATGGGATGGATAATTGGATGGATGGATTGATGGATGGATGGGATGGGATGGATGGGATGATTGGATGGATTTAAATACTCTGAACCCCAAGTGGATTTACACACAAAAAAAGCATTAGGTTGTGCCCTGCTCCTGGTAATAATAGTAGCAGTAGTGGTATAGTGTAAAGGTTTAACTAGACATAGATACGTATATATAAACTTCAAATAAAGTATTTCCAATATCCCATGTCCTTTGCTGCAATGCATTTAACTTTCAAGAAGAGTAACTATGAAAAGCAACACAAGAGTATTGCAAAGATTTTTGTGAGTCACCATTTTCATGTGAAATGTGCTCATTAAAGCTTTCAGAGAGCACATCTAATGAGTTGACAGTGCAGGCAAACTATACAGTAGCTGCTTTTCATCTCAGTTTGGAAACAGTTTGTGATATATGAACGCCTTCATCTTTTTGGTTGCTTGTGGAAAAGCTGAGCCAATTTGCTGAGCAGATTCTGTGAGCATTGATTCAAGTGTGATATCAATATGCCTTCTGTTTATGCAGATGTTGATCTTAAATCAGAGTGCTGAGCAAAGCTTCTGACAGTTCATAGAGAGCAGCCTAAAGAGAGAAGGCTTTCTAAGAAGAAAAAGCGTTGAGTCCCAGCACAGCTCTGCTGTCTTGTTCTTTGCACCTGATTCACTCTTTAACCCAGATTTATGAAGGTAATTGCTGTATTATAAATGAATGATGCAGGCGGTTCAGTGAACTAGTCATAAACAAGAAAAATGGATGTGGGCATGTATCTCCACATCAGTGTACAAGTTATCAATCTTAAAACCTAATGGTACCGCAACAAGGTTAAAGACTTTTACATCCATTTGTTTTCATTATGCACGTGTGAATCAAAGGCTAATAGTCAGCCAATTTTTCTTCTCTTAACATTTTAATTATTTGCATAACAAAATCCATTTTATGGCAGCTACAGTTGACAGTTTGTGTAGAGTAAAGACTGGAACATGTATATAGAAGTATTAAAAACATTTAAAACTCTATATAACAATGGTCTGTGTGATTTCAGAGAGCAGCAGCAGTGTGTTTCCATGCACTCCCACATAAAACTCTAATTTATCAGTGAAGGATAGGAAAAAGCTGGAGAGAAGCTGAATAAATTAACAGAAAATGCATAATTCTTTGTGAAAGGAAAGAACAAATGATATATGGCAAATTTGATATAAGAACAAATGACTGAAGGTTGTTTTATTTACTACATCAGAGGACATTAAAAGGACTTTATATATATATATATATATATATATATATATATATATATATATATATAAATGTGTGTGTGTGTGTGTGTGTGTGTGTGTGTGTGTGTGTGTGTGTGTGTGTGTGTGTATACACCTGTACCAAACCTTCTGTGTAAGGTTTCGCTGATATTCTCCTGAAATTTCCCTGTACAGTTTTGTACATTTTAAACATCAATCTCAAATCACTGTCTGGTATGGTGACTTCTCAAACACACACAATGAAGAAAAATGAACCCAGGCCTGTTCAGTTCGCCCTCAGAGCTATCATTGTGGAGTCAGGCCTGCTCTGAAAATCTGTCATGCCACATTACGGGAGGATAGCTGCCTCTGCTCTGTCTGCTTTTCATTGGCAGCGAAGAATTCAATGAATATTTTATGGCTATGGATATTTTGTAACATGGTTCTAGTGAGCCAGCTATATCTGCGTTTAAAACGCCTGTGAACTGAGCAGAGTTCACAGCAGGAGAGCTCGCTGCTGTAGTTAATCTGTGGCCTGAGCACACAAGCTGACCTGTTATGCAATGTGCACTTTAAAAAATGAATTTTGTGTGTTTCATATGGAGCCTCTAGGGGAGTTTTGTAACATTATGAACATGGTTCTAGAAAGGACAGGGAAAGGGCAAATATGTTGGGTAGATGGGCTCTGGGTTTTACTAATATTGGTGATTTTGTATGAAAAGTCATTTCCAAGATTCACACACATGTCTGTATGATGATTCAGACTTTTTTGTCTTCACTTCCCAATTATCATGTGTGGGCAGAGGCGGCACCACACCTCCAAAAGAGGCAGATGGGTGCTATATACGTTATTGAAATAAGATTTCATGTCCCTGTGCAAAGGACCATTAAAAGCTTTTGAGATTTTGAGATGCCAAAATCTGGCTTTCAGGGGATCTCATTCAAATAAACAAAAAAACAAGCAGAACTAATTTCTGTTTAAATTGTTCGTAAAATCATTCTTACATAAATTGTCGCTTTCAATTCAGTTCAGCAATTTGCGCAAGAAAAGATTTAGGAATGATTCGTTCTGCTTGTGTTGCGTGAATGAGGCATTTTGTGTAGTTATGGTTCTGCTTAAAAGCATCTGTCATCCAGAATATCTTTGCTTTTATCGTGCAGAGCCATTAGTCAAAAAATCTTTGACAAAGAAATTCTCTTTGCTGTCTGTTCCTATGTCTTGATAAAGAACCTCACCAGTGTTGATGGTGATGACATTTCTTTGTTCATAATAATTTGAAACATCTTAATAAATGTGAATTACTGTGATTTCATTTAAGTGAGAAAAGATAATTGGGGTTTCAGAGGGATGCATTGTGTATAATATACTGAGACTAGACATAATGATTCTGTCAGTATAAATCATGTGGTATAATTTCCAGAAAGGATCTATGGCGGGCTTAAATAGGAATATAAGAGCATACATTCATCTATAGATGGTGTTGTTACAATTAAAATTAGAAATGCAATCTGTTCAGACCTTCATATGGAAAACAATTAGATCACAGAGATTAAAGTGCCATTACTTACTTGTTCACTTCATCACATCGATCAGAGTTATATCAAGAAGCTTCTGACTTTGAACATATGCCCATTCTGAGTTCAACACCATCCATCAATGTCTTTCCACTGGAATGCTGAGAGCCTTCAACATCCAAAGAGTGAAAACACTGTAGCTTAAGGTGACCAGATTTCTGAAATGATGACATTTCCTTGCTCAGAGGTCAAAATTTCATTGAAATATCACTTGTAACTGAAATAAAAACAGCTACAATACCTTTTTTAACTATTGCAAGTTCCATATACTATTTTTTTAATCATTATTATAGTGTTTGTAGGTTAAATAAAACCTAACTGGTACATAAAATTAACAAAAAACAAAACAAAACAAAAAAAATAGTAACAATTGGAAATAGCACAAATAAGACTTTACATATAATATGAGAACGTATGATAAATAAAACTATACTTAAAGGGCTCATGACATGATAAATCAAATTTGCCTTAATATTTTGACATATGAGAAGTACCATTAAAACATCCTACAAGTTTCATAGCTTAAAATGTCCTCAGCATTATGAACAAAGCATTTATTTAATCAAGCTCCAAAAACAGCTTGTTTTGATATTGCGGGATCTGTGACATCACACTGGCAGATTCATTTGCATATGCCTGCCTCCAGAGCAAGACATTGATGATTAGTTATACATCATTGCACCATAGGCCCCGCCCACTGGCATTCAGTGAACGGCTACACTGGATGTGAGCATTGAGTCGAAAACAAATAGAGTCCATCCTAATCCCTGTCTACACTGGAGACAGTTTACAGATGTGTGTTCAGTTTCTGACATACTTCACACACTTGAGTCTGTCGACAACTGGACAAATGGAAGAGTGAAAGAATGTTCGCTTTGACGCGCCCAGTTTGAACGTCTCGTTTGCGTCTCTTTACAGACTTCAGAAGGATCCCAGCATCAGTAACAAGTAGATTTAATGGCAGCAGTAAAGCAGTGGTATTGCATCTGACAGCAGCTACATCGCATCCAAACATGTGAAGTGAATCTCAAGGATCATATAAAAGAGCCCCTATTATGCTTTTTTGAAGGCTCCTAATTTTGTTTTGGAGGTCTCCCACAACAGGTTTACATGCATCAAAGGTCAAAAAACGTCTCGGTTACGGATGTAACCCTCGTTCCCTGAGTAGGGAACGGAGACGTTCCGTCGGATGACGACGAATGGGGGTTTCGCTTAGAAAGCCAATCGACTACGAGTACTACAAAACGAGCCAATGGCAAAGAAATGCCATGGGTCTGCGGAATTTGCATAGCGTAACTCCGCCTCACCTCGTGAGTATTTAAGGAGCACGCTCATAGCAAAAAGGCATGTTTTTCTCGCTGAGGAGCCAAGACTGAGCTCAGGCGATCCCCGCGGCACAGCGGAAAGTGGCAGGAAGACGGAACGTCTCCGTTCCCTACTCAGGGAACGAGGGTTACATCCGTAACCGAGACGTTCCCTTTCGTTGTCACTCCGAGTTCCGTCGGATGACGACGAATGGGGATACCAGTCTAATCACGCCACCTTCTCAGCTGTCTTCCAGTGCCCTGCGTAATCTGAGATCCTTGTCGTGAGATAGCACGGACAAAGGATTCCTATTAGCACAGGAATACCAAGGTACACTGGGGAGCATATCCCAAGGTCTTTAAGGGAAATATGCAATTACTGCCAACCCAGAGGGGGGGACTTAGAGAATACACATATGACCCGAGGGATGCATATGGGGAATCACTGGGGTGTCCAGCCGCAGGTGGAATATTTCAACCCCAGGGGTGGCAAGGTGGCTTGCCAAGGGAAAGACACATGCTCAAAGAGGCTTACAGTGGAAATACTCATGTGGGGGTAGCTCAGAGGAGGTACCATGCACACGGGAGGCACCTAGCCGACGCGCAGGCAAAAGACACTGGCGCCAGCATCAGGAGTGCTGGAGGAACTCAGGGCTTTCGGGGAAGCTCACCTGAGGAAATATCGCACGCATCCAGTCTGTGGAGTGGAATGGCGAGCAAGCGAAGACACCTAACGGGTCCCATGTTAGCTTGAAAAAGACAGAACATGGGAGGAGACTGGCTCCACTCGGAGATTGTAAAATCTGGCGAATGTGTTAGGTGTCGCCCAGCCTGCAGCTCTGCAGATGTCTGTTAGCGAGGCGCCATGCGCTAGAGCCCAAGAGGATGCCACACTCCGGGTGGAGTGGGCGGTCACACCAAGGGGGCACGGTCGACCTTGCTGCTGGTATGCCAAAGCAATGGCGTCCACTATCCAGTGAGACAAACTTTGTTTGGAGAGAGCCTTTCCCTTCAGCTTCCCACCATAACAGACAAAGAGCTGGTCTGAGGTCCTGAAACACTGCGTTCTGTCTACATAGGTGCGGAGAGCACGTACTGGACAGAGCAGTGCCAAGGCTGGGTCTACCTCCTCCGGGGGCAGCGCTTGCAGGTTCACCACCTGGTCCCAAAAGGGAGTGGTGGGAACCTTGGGCACATATCCAGGCCGGGGTCTCAGGATCACGTGAGAGTCACCCGGCCCGAATTCCAAGCACGCTTCGTCAACGGAGAATGTGTGCAGGTCCCCTACCCTCTTGATGGAGGCCAACGCAGTCAGGAGCGCTGTCTTCATTGACAGGAAGTTAAGCTCGACTGACTGCAAAGGCTCAAAGGGAGCGCTGCGCAGGGCAGTTAAGACCACTGCGAGGTCCCAAGAGGGTACGAGAGGAGAACGAGGAGGATTCAGTCTCCTCGCTCCCCTCAGGAACCTGATGATCAGGTCATACTTCCCCACGGACTTACCTTCTATCGGGTCATGATGTGCGGCAATAGCGGCGACATAGACCTTGAGGGTGGAGGGAGACAGCCTTCGCTCCAACGCCTCTTGAAGAAAGGAAAGCAGGACACTGACCGGACATCTCCGGGGGTCTTCTCGGTGAAAAGAGCACCAGTTGACGAAGAGGTTCCACTTCAACGCATAGACGTGTCTCGTGGACGACGCTCTAGCGGAAGTGATGGTAGCCACCACCGCTGGTGGTAGGGTACTCAAACCTGCCTCGTCCCGTCCAGGAGCCACACTTGGAGGTTCCAAGATCGGGACGAGGGTGCCATAGGGTGCCCCGTCCCTGAGAAAGGAGGTCCTTCCTCAGAGGAATCGGCCAAGGAGGTGCTGTCGCGAGGAGTACAAGTTCGGGGAACCAGGTCCTGGCGGGCCAGTACGGCGCGACCAAAATGACCTGCTCCTCGTCCTCCCTGACCTTGCGCAGGGTCTGCGCGAGAAGGCTCACTGGGGGAAACGCATATTTGCGGCCCCGCGGCCAGCTGTGCGCCAGAGCATCCGTGCCGAGCGTGCCCTCGGTCAGGGAATAATACTGGGCGCAATGGGTCGAGTCGTGAGAGGCAAACAGATCTGTCTGTGCGTCCCCGAACTGGTCCCAAATCAGCTGGACCGACTGGGGATGGAGTCGCCATTCTCCAGGGAGGGGCTGAAACCGTGAGAGCTCGTCGGCTGCACAGTTCAGGGCTCCGGGAATATAAATGGCACGAAGCGACCTCAGATGCTTCTGACTCCATAAGAGGAGGTGGCGGGCGAGTTGCGACATACGGCGGGAGCGCAGACCACCTTGACGGTTGATGTACGCTACGGTCGCGGTATTGTCTGAACGGACTAGTACGTGCTGACCCCTGAGCACGGCTCGGAAGCGGCGCAAGGCGAGCTGTACAGCCAGCAACTCGAGGCAATTGATGTGCCATAAGCGGTGGGGTCCTGTCCAGGAGCCCGCGGCAGCACGTCCATTGCACATGGCACCCCAGCCCATGGTAGAGGCATCTGTCGTTACAACAACATGCCGCGAAGCTCGTTCCAGGGGCACTCCGGCCCGTAGAAAACTGAGGTCCGACCACGGGGTGAAGGTCTGACGGCAGGTCGGAGTAACTGGTACTCGGAGAGTGCCGTGTTGCCATGCCCACCTCGGGACTCGGTCGCGAAGCCAAAGCTGAAGCGGTCTCATATGGAGTAATCCGAGCGGTGTTGCCACGGCTGCGGACGCCATATGCCCCAGGAGCCTCTGAAAAAGTTTCAGTGGAACCGCACTCTTGCCCTGGAACTGTGACAGGCAAGTCAGCAGTGACTGCGCGCGCTCGCTCGTAAGCTGCGCGGACATGGCGACCGAGTCGATCTCCATACCGAGAAAAGAGATCCTCTGCACGGGGCAAAGTTTGCTCTTTTCCCAGTTGACCCGAAGGCCCAGACGGGCTACATGGCGGAGCACCAAATCCCTGTGTTCGCAAAGCTGATCTCGAGAGTGAGCTAGGTCGCCGAGGTAATTCAGAATGCGAACCCCGTGTTCCCGGAGGGGAACAAGGGCTGCCTCGACGACCTTCGTAAAGACGCGAGGAGACAGGGCTAGCCCGAATGGGAGAACTGCGTACTGGTATGCCTGCCCCTCGAAAGCAAACCGTAGGAACGGTCTGTGTCGAGGAAGGATGGAGACATGAAAGTAGGCGTCCTTCAGGTCGATCGCTGCAAACCAATCCTGGTGCCGCACACATTCGAAAACGGGTTTGGCGGTGAGCATCTTGAACGGCAGCCTGTGAAAGGAGCGGTTCAGAACGCGCAGGTCCAGGATTGGCCGTAACCCACCGGTTTTCTTCGGGACAATGAAATACGGGCTGTAGAAGCCGGTCTTCATTTCGGCTGGAGGGACAGTCTCGATCGCACCCTTCGCCAGCAAGGTTGCAACCTCCGCTCTCATGATAGGGGCATTGCCACCGACCATAGTGGAGCGGACTCCCCTGAAGCGGGGAGGAGACCGCGCGAACTGAATCGCGTAGCCGAGCCTGATCGTTCGTGCGACCCAGCGGGACAGGTTGGGAAGCTCTAGCCAGGCTCCCAACGACTGAACCAGCGGGGTCATGCGAACTACAGACTTCCCGTCGGTGGGGCAGCGAGGCGGTATGGCTGACCCAGACGTGGACGGCATAGCGGCCCGGTGTGGGGGTGCAGCCATGGACCGCGTCCTGACAGAGCAGACCAGGGAAGGACGAACGTTCCATGGGGGTCTGCTCTGCCAGGGGTCTGGCGTCAGAGGAGGATGAGAGTGGTACGGTCCGGGGACGGCGCGCACTGTCATCCAGCTCTGGGACAGAGGAGGACGAGGGGTGCACGGCCCGGGGGCGGCGTACCGTGTCGTCCGAGAACTCTGTGCGCTCAGAAACGGGAGAGTCAGTTCTTTCTGAATAAGGATTCTTCCCCAGCCCTCCACCAGGGAAAGGAGTGGCCCTGCTACCAGCTCCTGGAAAGAACTGAGTCCCATCTCTGAGGAGCCCATCTCAAGAGCGCCGCTTAACCCGGCGTATAGCGGGGGGCGGGGCTGGAGAGGGCTGTGGCGTCCGCCTGCGGCTTCCAGAGCCAGCCCGGGTGAACGGGCGGGGTGGGAGCCGCAGGAGGGCGCCTTCGGCGGTGGGCAGACTGAGGGATCAGCTCGGACGGCGGGGCCGTCGGGGCAGAATAAGCCTCAGTCTGCTCGTGGGCGGTTGAGAACTGTTGGGCAAAGCCCTCAACCGCACCGCCGAAGAGGCCGACCTGGGATATGGGGGTGTCAAGCAGATGGGTCCGCCCGACATCCTGCACATCGAACAGGTTCAGCCACAGACTGGTGTACATCACCTGACCCAGGGAACGCACGGCCACTTTCGTCGCTCGGAGAGCAAGGTCAGTGGCGGCGCGCAGCTCATTGAAGAGCCCTGGGTCAGTCCCGCCCTCGTGCATGTCCGTGAGTATCTGGGTCTGGTAGACCAGCAGAATGGCCATGGCATGCAGTGAGGCGGCTGCCTGTCTTGTAGCGCTATAGGAATTCGCCACAAGTGTAGACGAAAACTACAGGCTTAGGACGGGTGCTTAGGATCGCGCCGAGAGGAAGCACTCTGAGGACACAGTAGCATCGCAACAGAGCGTTCAACCGGGGGACCCCAGTGTACCCATGGGCAGCGGCCCCGTCGAGGGAAGGAAGGGCGAAGGAGATCAACGAGGGATCGCTGGAAGACATGGGGGTCTTCGAGCGGGAGTCAGCGGCCACGCCCAAAAACCAATCGCCCGGGAAAGCATGGCCGTCATCTCAGGATCTGACTCGACAAATGCCATATGCACACCCGAAAGTGGCAGCACTGTCAAATCTTCACTTCCTGAAAATTCTAGCCCACCCTGTGATGCTGCGATGGACAACAGATCCGATTCTGGAGCGTCAAGGGAAACCCGCGGGGCATCCGAAAATAGACCCGGGGAATCCCCTGAACACTCGCGGGTTGCGTCACTGAAGAGGGGGGCGTGGTCCACGGACAAAGAGTCGGCGGATTTGTTCCACACACACACCCTCAGGTCACCCTGGCCACCAGCCGAAGTAGCACCTCACGTGGAGAGTGTTAGATCGGGGTGTGGATGAGGGGACTCTCTCTCTAACGAGATCATTGAGTCTCGACCGTAATGACGCGATGATCACGTTCCCGCCGTGAGTCATCCACAAACGCTGCTCTAGCGTGATGAAGCCCAAGCACGCAGAGCAGAGAATGTGCCCATCAAAATCGGAAATGAGTCGACCGCAACCAGAAATGCACGGGCGAGCCGTCTTTAAAAAGACGTGCCGCGTGCGAGCTCTTTTGTGAGAGGAGGAAGAAACTCCGCGATGTTGAAGCGAGCAGGGAGAAACACACTCATTGGCAGATCACTGCACAGATCAGCAGGCAATGTGAACTCGCTGCAGATCGCCGTCACACCAACACCGGAGAGAGTGGCTCGTCTCGTAGAGTGAAGTCAGAAATGGCTGTGGAGCGAAGAGATACTCTTGGCTCCGAAGCGAAAACATGCCTTTTTGCTATGAGCGTGCTCCTTAAATACTCACGAGGTGAGGCGGAGTTACGCTATGCAAATTCCGCAGACCCATGGCATTTCTTTGCCATTGGCTCGTTTTGTAGTACTCGTAGTCGATTGGCTTTCTAAGCGAAACCCCCATTCGTCGTCATCCGACGGAACTCGGAGTGACAACGAAAGGGAACATTAATTTCTCATAATGTACATTGCACATCAACAAATTTTGCAATGATTCTCAAACGACTCGTCCAAGGACTCAGTCTCTCTAAATCCCTCCTTTCCGTGAGTCTACTCTGCTCTGATTGGTCAGATAGCCCAGTCTGTTGTGATTGGTCTACCACGTACAGCGAGTGTCGGAAACGAAACGGCCATAACCATAACTTAACTTCAGCTCTGGAGGCTTCCTAAATCATCAGCAAGTGTACACACTGAAGATAATAACGATGGCGTTGATTTTATAATATCAATCTGCTATTGTATCGCTGTGGTAATTTTAATGTCATGACCCCCACAAATATTTTTAGCATTTTATAATTGTGTTTAATATTTTCTTTTTCACAAACTGAATATACTACGTGAAGTAATTACAACTTTTCAAAAGGTATTTTATGTTGTAATTAGTTATTATAACATATATAAATAATTATATTATTATTTCATGTTATAATATGTTATTTATTATAATTAGGTTTATTATTTTGCATTTCATAGTAATTTTGAGCACAAAGCATGTGCTTTCTGCAAATGTAATTGTTTAGTTTATTATTGTTTTTGGTTAAACTTTATTTTAAGGTGATGTTGTTACAGTGTAATTACACAAATAATTACAGAGGAATATTAATTAACTGCATGTACACTAAAGTGTTATGGTTAAAGCTACACTGTGTGATTTTTACCCCCATCTAGCGGTGCAAAGGTATATATCCATCCAGTGAATATTAGTTTCTGTTCCTCTCAATTGCGATTTCGTTTTAACTCCTACGGTGGCCAATGTAGTCCAAGATTAACATGGCTTCCAGTTCGACCTCGTCCATGAGTGTTCCTTCAAGTGATGAGGTTATTTTAGAAAACTATTATAATTTGCTGTAATTTAATTAGTCAGGTAACATATAGGTTATGACATCTATGTAAAATGAATAATAGTTTTATGTTTTCGTAATTTTTTTACCATTTCATTGCTAACATCAGTTATCAGGTTCCCAGACGAATGCAAGCTAATCTTAGTAAAGTCACTTTTATTTTTAACTTTTAACTCTTTTCCGCTTCCTTGGCGACTCTGATACGTATCCTCGAGAATAAGAGTGATCCTCCATCACCAACAGACTTTCAAAAAGGCTTTCAGGTTTTTATATATCAATCTCAAGCAATCCCCCTCTTCACATTCGACACGGTGCCATCGAGTGTTAAAACGCGAAAGGTGAAGCTTGAATTAACGGGTATGTCCCTCTTTGGCTAATGTACTTTCAAGATGGAGGGGCAACATGGCGACCGACATTAGAACCCCTTACCCGTATGTATTTTCAATGGCATATTATACACTCACGAGAATACTTTATTACTTGAACGAAGTAAATATACATTAATGAGCACATATATTTTTGAAAGAACTAAGTGTTTTTAGCTAAGAATAAACTAAAAAAGTTACACAGTGTAGCTTTAATATTTGGTTTAGGGTTGGTCAGTTGTTACAACTAACTACACCTTAAAATAAAGTGTTACCTTATTTTTTTTCCCCCGTCTGTTCACCCTACTGTAGTTAGATGGAGATGAAATTCAAAAAAGATGGGCTTCTGGAAACATATCATCAGGGAAGTGAAAAGATGCCCCATTTATTATCTGGAAAAATGCTTTTAAATGTCTGGGAGTGGTCTGAGAGACGAAATTCAGCAAGCTGAAGTACAGACAATGATGTGGAGAAACATGGACAACAGCAAGCAACACACATTATCTTTATAGTGGATACAAAATATATGATCATTTTGATTGCAATCAGGGCAAAACTGAACACAACTTAGCAGAAGGAGCCCCTCATTTTCAAGTCAGCTTAACAATTCTCCCTGTGGTGACTCTCTTGGTGTACTATTCCTTATTTGTAAGTCTCTTTTGATAAAAGAATCTGTTCAGATAATAAATGTACATGTAAAAGGCCAATAAACAAAAACTCTGTATTGGTGGTCCAACTGGGGTCTTCACTTTATTATAGATCCTTTGCCATGTGCGAGTGAAAATCTAACTATGGCAATAGCAATGCCAAGGTCATGGGTTCTAATCCCAGGGAATGCATGAAAATGTAGGCTACACCTTAAATGCAATATAAGTTGCTTTGGATACCCTTGTGAATAATAAGTGTGCTTAATCGTAGTGAATTTGCACTCGCAGTGTACTTCAAATCAAAACTTATCGTAGTGTACTTAAAAATACTGTGCTTAAAATTAAAGGCCACTTAGTATAAATATTTTTTTTAAATAACATTTTCATGACTATTAACTATGGACGCTTGTTTCCACCACGGGATACGACTTTAACAGCGATGGTAATTGCAATTCTGAGAAATAAAGTCCCAATTGCAAGAAAAAAAGACAGCTCGCAATTATGTAATTTTCTCGCAATTTTGAGTTTAAATCTCACTCTTCTGGCTATAACCCGCAATTACGACTTTATATCTTGCAATCTTGAGGAACAAAAGTCAGAATTTATGTATATCTCGACAAAAACTCGAATTCTGACATTATTTTTTAGAATTGCAACTTTATCTCTCACAACTCTCAGAATTGTGAGATGTTAACTAGCAGTTGCAAGAAAAAAAGTCTGAATTGTCGCGGAAAACAAGCTTCCATAATTACCACACTAAAGGCACTTTGGTTAAGTTCAATTTGTAATATTGTCAAATTAAATGCTTTACTTTAAAGTACATTTTAAATCACTGTCTTTTAAGAGCACCTTCCAAATGCATGCATTTAAATGTAGGCAATATGTCCATTCATCACTTCCCCATGAAGAGAAGTAGGCTGATGTTGGTAAGCAGGCGTGAGAGTTGAGATTGATGGTGGTTGTGGATAATGGCAGGCTATCTCAGTACCTGTCTGCTTGCTGTACGGAAAGATTCTTCCCTCAGGTCTACTGATAAAAAAACCATCATTGTGAGACGTGATTGAAACAAAGTACATTTGGTGTTAGGTTGTGTGTGTGTTTGTGTCTGGAAACCTCCCCCTCAATCTTTAGGAAGGAGATCATTGTCATGGAAATGTGTTGAGCCAATGCACAGAAATACAGTTGGATCGTGCATTACAGTTACAAGTCCATCGGAAAGAGCAGCATGGTTCAAGGGATAATGATGATGTTGCCTATATCATTTTATTGTCATTCTCTTTGGCATAATTAACGTGTGTAATTAAGATTTCCATTACAAAAGAACAGATGTTGTTCGCCTCTGGCTGATAATGGACTTTGATCAGGATAAGATAAATTTTCTGAACTGATTAAACTTAAGAAGTTGCAACTACATTACTGATCCTCCATGGGTGTCATGATGCATAGACTACTTATTTCCAGTGACAAATAATTGATTAACTAATTAAAAAAAATCTTAAGTACTATGATATGGCTTCAATCTTTATACTTTATGGGAAGTTAAAACACAGACAAGTCCATTTTAATCCAGCTACAATGCAAATCTAGTGATTCAGAATATTTAGAGTCGGTTCTTTTCAATCCACTGGTTCACATCCATAGATATATAGCTACACTAGACGTCGCCTTGTGGTTCTAAGCATGCGTCAAAACCGCCGCCATCTTGGAACAAGGGTCTTGTCATAGAAAGTAGGTAACGCTGCTATCTCCGCCTGTACTTCGAATTCATGGATTTTCGGACTTTTGTGCTGCGTATGGATGTTCACACGAACGAAATCTGAACTAGGAAGAATGTTTAAAATATATATATATATTTTCTGTGGACTCAATGATAAATACATGTCTGACCATTGGAACGAACCAAAAAACTAGAAAATCGCATTCATGGCGATTTATGGTGATTTTATTTCCGTTAGACCTTTGCCTACATTGACGCTTAAAGAGGAGGGGCTCCCCTGTTCCATGATGGCGGCTCTATTGACACATTTGTTCCAATGAACTGCCGTAGCCAAGGCGACATCTAGTGTATATATCTATGGTTCACATCAATTTGAGTGTTTCAGACTGAAAACGTAGCCATAAAGAAAGTTTATCAGAGGCTTGTTACGATATTGTAAAAGTTACTATATAAAATACATATTAATTGATACAATAGATTGGGCTAAAGGGGATATTTTGAGTTTCCAGTCATTGTGGTTCAGTTCATATGAATTGAAATGAGGTGTGACAGTGACCTTTACTAATTAGGTGTTGAGAAACTTGAATGGGTTTATACAGTTGAACGGTCTGAAGCATTATGTCTAAATGACATTTCCCTCTTACAGGTCTGCCACTGAAAAACACAGTTAGTTAGATTTCAGTGAGTTATTAAAAACTGTTAATCCTTTGTGTGTATGTATAGGTGTCATGAGATTTAAATCAGCGTATTTACTAACTTCTTGTTCAAGCCCTTGTGACAAAGAAGTACACCAGCATTCTTTTAAGAAGAGTACTTATTATGGAAATGATATACATTACAAGAATATAGTTAAGTGCAAACTGAAAGTAATGTTTTAGTACAATTAAATACATGGTATTTACATTTAAAAAAAGTGTTATTTTAATTTATATTAAACGCAATTATTAAAACTTTTTATTGTCTTTGAAATGGTACTGCTGAATGTACTGACAAGCATTTATGGTAAACTAAAACTTTACTTTACTTAATTTCATTTCTATTTAAACTTATATTTAAATAATATATTAATGTTGATATTAACTTTGACGTAAAACTTATTTTGACATTATTGCAAAATGCACTTTATATATTTTTTTTAATTGCGAGTTTATTTCTCGGAATTGTGAGTTTATATCTCACAACTATGACTTTATACCTCACAATTATGAGTTTATATCTTGCAATTCTGACTTTATACCTCACAATTGTGAGTTTATATCTTGCCATTTTGACTTTATATCTCGCAATTAAAAATGTAAATTCGCAATTATCTTTTAAAACGTTTTACTTGTGGCGGAAACAAGCTTCAATAGTATTCTGATTGGCTGGAAGGTGTGCAATACAACCATTTAATGCACATGTACAGTTCCAAGTCAGTTTAATCACCATTCTATATAATCTATATTAATGCGCTGTTTTCATTGAAGATCACACACGCATATGTCACTCGGAGATCGTGCTGCGTACACAATGCTGCCCCGTGATTTTTATTAATAAAATAGCTTCGCTACTGAATCATTACATTATATTTCTCAGCAATGAGGGCGTAACATCGCTGGTTTTGAAGTAATTAAACTCACAGCTTCATTGTTAATAGAGAGCTCTCTCTCTCGCTCTCTCTCTCTCGCTCTCTCTCTCTCTCTCTCTCTCTCTCTCTCTCTCTCTCTCTCAGTAATGAATTCAAATAAATGCTATTCATTCATTTAAATAAATGTAATCGTACAGACAACTTTATATGTTTCTTATTCGAAGCGGGCTGAATGCTTGATCTAACGAGCCGTAACTGATGAAAATAACCATCAATTTTACCCTTCCGGTCAAATATTGTGCACAGCCAGCCATGGATTATCCCTGACTTATTTAGAAATTATTCAGAAAGTACTGCAGATAAGATGATCTTAGACCAGGGGTGCCAATGTACAATAATTTGCATGGCAATTAATTGACATCGCTTTCAGGATTGCTTTAGCAGAGATTGTAAGCCTGACCTGAAGAAAAAGCTTCACTATGCTCCTACAAGACATGAACACTACAAATGGCCTTTTCCTTCCTGATGTTAATGAACCATAGAGGAGGAATCTATAATAGGGTTTTGTTGTTCAATTTATCCTGAACTCATTAAGTGCTTGAGTCACATCCTGTGTTGTCTGAACATGCTGCCGTGTACAGCGACATATATCACTCACCGAGAAAAAGAGCCTGGAAAAAGAAACATTCTGCCTCAACCCTCTTCTTCACTTCATTTTTCCACAATGGCTTTCTATCTATGCACACGTTGACATTTCAGGGACGGAATTACACCGCTTGAGAGACGCCTTCAGTGATCGTCTTGACTAACGTGCTGTCATGGCTCAGGATAAGTGTCAAGCCTGCATAAAGTCTTCACAAAATTAATAGAATGCTCTAAAACCCCTCCTCCATCTTATGGCAGTTCACGGTTATATTTCATTACCATCTAATAGGGACAAATGAGATGCATATCTCACATTGACTTCTAATTGTGTCAGAACTCAGTGTAAGGCTGCACACACGCTGGCAGACTGATATGTTGAAGTGAATGGATAGAGGGATGTAGGGGATTTGTCATGGTGTCTTTTTCAGGCATATAAAAAGACACTCCACTTACTTTGTTCATCACAATGGGCGCTTTAAGACTGCACACCAGACACCAGAGAAGAAAAAAATAATAAGACTGAGTGATCCATCAAGTTGCAGAGACTTTTTAAGCCATGCTTTACATCAACAAGAAACTCTGTTTGAGTCTAAATCTTGTGTGGTAGAATATAAAGAAATAGTTTTTTTTTAGGTCTTTGCAATAATTTACTCATCCTCATGGACATGTCGTTCAGACCCTGAAATATATGACATCTTCCATTCAACACAAAAGGAAAATGTCCATGCTTTTGCTTTCCATATAATGAAAGTGAATGGTGAGGATTCAAGTTCAAGTTCATTTTATTTATATAGCACATTTTATAACAGCCACTGACTGACCAAAGTGCTTTACAGAACTACAAAATTAAAAGACACCAACACCATGCGTAGTAGCACATCATAGAACAGTACAACAAGGTTAAGAACAGCTTAAAACGGGAGACGTCCAAGCAGTCTCAGAGACTATCAGTAGTAGAACAAAAATAAAAACAGAGAAGACAGTAACAGGTTTCAGTAACAGTATCATACTCGAAGGAGAGAAATATAAAATAGACAGGAAAAAAAAACTTGAGATTCAAAAACTAGACAAAAAATGGTCAAAAGTAGTTCATATGGCTATAGACCTTAGTCGGGGTAGACGCCATATTGAATTTAACACAGATGAAAACGAGGCTGTGAGGGGTAGACTTAGTCTTTACATCCTTTACAGCCTCGTTTTCATTCCTGTCAAAAAAATAAATATGGTGCTAATCTGATTAAGGTCTATTGCATATTCCAAGTGTTTTAAAACCATGCTTTTGTTGTGTGCGAGGAACAGAAAAGTCATTATTTATAATAATCTTCTCCATAGGTCTCAAATCTGATCCATGACACAGTTTTAAAACTCATTGCATTCGGTCACCACAAGAACCAGTGGCGTCAATGATCTCAAACCTGCTGTGATCGGGACAACCTTTCTTTCGCATGAGATTATAGCAAACCACAATGATTCAATCAATTCCTGATTAGGGTTGGGTATCGTTTGAATTTTAATGATAACGATTCTGCTTATCGATTCCTAATTTCAATTCCAATAAGGTAAAACAATGGATATTCACATTTATTCTAAAGGCCTGTTCACACCAAGGATAATAACTATAAAGATATTGATAAAGATATAGTTCTAAAATTCATTCTCTATATTAAAGAAAAGCAGAGTTCACAGAAAAGCAGAGTTCACACCACAGCTATAACGATAATGGCACAGAGAAACGATGTAGTTGGAATCACTTTCGGAATGATTTTATCCAGCTGATGAACGATAAAAACATCGACAGCCAATCAGAATCAATCTTGCTATAATGAGCTTGAGCATTTAAAGCGACAGTCAAGCATGCTTAGAATAAACAGAACGAAATTGTCCGCTGGTGTGGACGCTATAGTTATCGTTATAGTTATCTTTATAGTTATCATTGTTGGTGTGAACGAGCCTTAAGTCTTATTGCAAAACATTTCATTGTAGCTGAATATATGAACAGAAACCAACAGGCTAAAGAACATTTACACTAGAAACTTTTGCCTATATGGTTTAAAAATACCATAGCAAAAACAACTACCCTATTAATATACATTTCAAGCATTATGAAAGACAAGTAAGCACTCAGTAATTAAAAAGAATTAATCAAACAAATTAACAATCGCACAAATAAATACAACTGAACAAAGATACGATTGAAATAAAAAAAGTGTTTTAAGATTTTCAGGTATTCAGGTACAAAAACTGTAATCAAATGTAAAATAACACTACTCTTTATAAATAAAATATACATTACATATATAGTTACAAAAGTTATTCAGTCAAGAACAGCGAGTGAATTTTCTCTTTTGTTGTTTGATTAACATTATTATAGAGAAGGCAGCAGGAATACTAGGCTGCTGTCACTTTAAGAGCTGCACAAATCCAATATACTGTTACACATGCATTTTCTTTGTCATATGTTTACGTTCACTTAAGACATAACCAAATGTGTTTATGAGGATATGTTAATCTTGTGCTTGAATGGTTTGAAGTCATATTAAAATGCACGCAAAGGAATCAATGAGAGGAATCGTAATTGAAATTTTAAAACAAGTATCAGATTTCTGAACTTATTTTCGATTCCCAACCCTATTCCTGAAGGACAAAATCAAGTTCTAAATTTGTTCTTGTTTCAGAAGCCGTTTCACTCCAATATAGGTCACAATAGGTAAGAAAAACACCATCACAACTTATATTTCATGATGACTTTAACTGAACGCAAGTGCAAATTACTCAGTAAATAAATGTATACTTACACTGTAACGAGGACACCTTAAAATAAAGTATTACCAAATTTTTCATTTAAGGAAAAAGTAGTCAACACTCTGAAATATGGCCACTGGATTCTTGACTTTCATGCCTATATACCCTTGTGCTTTTCCTTTTTCTTAAACATCTGAAAATATATTGTCAAAGTACATTACTCTTAAAACAAGTCCAGCACCCTGCCATGAGGTGCTTGTTGGTGCCAGAAGTTTCCGGATACCTGGGGTGGTCAAGTCTCCGAGACAGTGACATTGGAAGAGATATTATTAGCCTCCCACTGGTCTCATTTATGAAGTGACTGGTTCTCCTAATGCCTTCTTCCTGGAGAGGAAACTCATGCTGTTTCACGAGGAAATTCAAATCCTTTTTTTTAAGTCTGCACTCGGCATAGGTCAAAGGTCAACAGCCCATATGTGGCCATAGGGGTGTGCAGCTGGAAAGAAAAACTGACCGCATTAATATTTGCTCTGCTCCAAAACTTAGTGCAATGCATGGGCAGTTGCATAGTGCAATGCCTCTTGATTCTTTTTCTTTTTAGAATGATTTTATTGATGCTGAATCATAACGGAACACAAACAGAAGCATGCATCATAATACTAGCAAATATGCATATGACTGGCAAGCCAACACCACACTGTCTGGACTATAAATCTCAACAATATTAACATGCAATATTACAGAGAAATCTGCATTCTGACTATAGCCAATAAAAAATTATTATCCATGTTAGTTACCCTTGAAAAAATCAATGTGGTTAATTGTATTAAATGTGCTCTTGTAGTGTTATGTGTTCAAAATTATACTTTTAAAATGCTGTACTTGCAAGTAACATAATCTTAATAAAATTGTATTATTTATAATAATATAATAAATATGATTATACATTACTGCATTACATGCAGTTTATTTTTTTAAAGTATGCTAAAGTGTACTTTTTTTCTATAACAGTAGGCTATAATATGGAAGCTCTTTTCCGCCACGGAATAAAACAATTCAAAAGATAATTGCGACTTTTTATCTCACAGTTCTGACGTTTTGTTTTTTTTTTCTCACAATTGCGAGATATACACTCACAATTGCGAGTTATAAAGTCAGAATTGCATGATTTAAACTTTTTTCTCTCAATTGTGATATATAAACTTGCAATTGCGAGTTATAAAGTCCAATTCTGAGGGGACATTTTTATATATATATATATATATATATATATATATATATATATATACACATCTAAATCTAAATAGATTTGCTAAAAAGGTCAAATTTGCCAGAATGTGCAAGAAAGTTCAAAGTGTTCTTGCATAAACACACCTGTAGCAATTAGACAACATAACGTTAATGAGACAGAAGGATTTATAATAAGGTTAGAGCGAGAAGACGGTGACTCCTTGATCTTTAATACATTCACAGCTCAGCACTACGATTAGAACAAAGGCTTGCTTTCGGTTGTGTGATTAATTAATGCTGTTCTTATGTGAAGAAAGTCGTGAGGTCACATTGCCTCACTTCATTATATATAGAAATGAAAGTTATGATTTAGGTCAGGCTCATTGTCTTCTGGGTTTAATAAACCCCAGAGGACGGATTTAGCTATACCTGTATGGAACGCTGTGCCTATGGAGAGGGGCGGAGCCAAACTGAAAGATTTCACACTGAAACAAAAGATGATATCTTTCACAAAACAGTGCATTTTTATTGAGGGATGAATGGAGTTTGAGTGCCAAGTCTTATCACTGACCTTTTCTCAGGGCGCATGCTCTCAAGATTGTATCTTTCTCATGAAAACGGTTCAGGCAGGCAGTTTAATTTCAGAAATGGAATTGCTTTGATATTGTTTTACTCTTCAGAAGGACTGTGTTGTCTTGAAAGGGTTGTTTTTTCCTCAGTCAGCCATTTTTCATGGATACTATTTTTTGCCTGTCATATTCCATTTTGCTATCTCTGCGGTGCCAGCTTGACTGTTTCTGACCTGCTTCCATTGAGGTCAAGTGTCTGACCTTTGGGTAGACGATTTTTTTTTCCCTCTCAACTGGCGACTTTGAGGAAAATAGGAAAAAGTTTCACACCACACAGATTATTATTTGCTCTCTCGAGGGTTGATGGTGTGCCCGTATGTAATTCAGTAATGTCTGTTAGTGAGATAAAGGAGAAAGCGAGCTTAGTAGCCCAGATTTCCACTCACAGTTCAGCCAGCACTGTTCAAGGGCATCCACCATGGTACTGTAACTAAAATGATTCCATAAAGCTTAAAGATGAAGACAAAAACAGGCTTTATCCTAAAAGGAGAAAAAAAAAAACGGTTTAATGTTCTCTTTAATCTCATGCTTCTCGTCTGTTTTTAGAGCAAAGGAGATGCACTGTATAAAGATTGCATTTAGTTATTTCTGTTTAGAGAATCCTAATCCAGCTTAAAAATAATACATTGTGCCTTTGATACAGTAATATGCATGGATGTGCATGTCAATTATTTTACTAGAACACCAATCACAAAGTGCAAACAAAACAAATAGTTTAGAGTTATTCGGGTGTATAGATTACATTAAATTGAATTAAGTTTCATGAAGGAGGACAAGATCATCCGCTTAAATGCAGCTTATTTTATTGTCAATAAGAGTGTCACATGAATATATAGGCAGAATCTCATAGAAGATTATATGAGATTTATGATAATAAAATTTGCCTATCACTATTCTTGATCAATTGGCATTTGTTATTTGGATGTTTGCTGTTTGAAATCCCCATTTGCTCAGAGTACATAATCTAAGCTTTACTCCAGGCTAGTGTGTAACTTAGCATGTGATGAAGTTTACTACAGCAAGAACTTAATAGAAATATAAAAGCTCAGAGTAATTATTAGGACTGATAATTTGACGCTTCACATTGTTTCCATGAAAGATCATTTATCAGATCATTTATCAAAGCATTTATGGCCTATAAAGGCAGGAATAGTCCACTGTTTTAGTGGTATTGATGGTACAATATAAAATGAAGTAGGATAATCACTGGTTATATGCATATAAACAATTGGATTTAAATGATCATAATGTATAAGAGGATTCTTCATTACTTCATTCACAAAGCTTGATGGGAATAATGCTGCCAGAATCATTGTATATATGAGTTTGCTAGTAAGAAATTGAACTGAAGAAACATGAACGGCCTCTCAAGTCGTATTTCGGATTTATCATTTTGATACACGGGTTTCCAAGTTGGTTGGGCCATAAACTTTAAACATGGTGGTGGAGAGAGTACTATTGTTGTAGTATATTTATTATTTTTCTCCACATGACACACTCTACATATTGCATGTATTTTACACAGAGAAAACAGCATTTATTTGACTGAAATTCCAGAATTGTAAGCTAGCTGACTAGCTGACTGTGAGGGTTGATATGTCACAGTGTCTGGTTTGTGTTTCCCCGGTTGTCCACTAGAGGTCCTCTTCCCCACGGTGTCATCCTTTCATGAACTGCATTCCCCACAATCCTTGTCTGTACCAATCACTATTCATGGCACTCAGCTGTTCCCCGTAATCATTATTCCCAGTTGTTCCTTGTTAGTTCTTTGTTAGATCTGTGTGTATATATTCCCTGTCTGTGTCAGTATGTGTTACGGAGTCGTTGTATATTGTCCCCACACTTCTGATGTCTGTTCTGCCCGGTTCTTGTTTTTGTTTTGTTCTTATGTTTGGATTGATTATTTGGATTTGGACCCATGCCTGGCTGACTACGAGTTTGGATTGCCCTTTTAATTAAACTACTGCAACTGGATTTTCTGTTCCGTGTGTGTTTCGTGACATGATATAGTTCCCAACAAATGAGACGCTTTTTATTTCAAATCTGTTGTTGAGTATTAATCAAACATCTTAAATACATTTTGGCTTTAAAGGTGTACTATGTAACTTTTTTTTTACAATTAACACAATTTAATTGAGTCAAAACACCATCAATCCTTCTTCCAAAACACGCATGTCTCATCATATCCAAAAAGTTGCTCCAGCAGATGCCAGATGGCATTTTAGGTTAGTTATCACAATGAGCGAGAAAGATTGACATGCAGCTAAATTTCCAACCTCCGGGAATCATCGAACAGAGGAGAGTCTTCTGGTAAAAAGAGGACGCGACAGATTTCCTTATAAAATGAGTCACGATTGGCAAGGTTTTTCGGAGATGGTGAGAACTGAGGGATTTGAAATGTAAAAGCGACGAGGAGATGATGGCACTTTTATTCCTCAACAGATGAGTAAAGTATTTTATTGAACAGATAAATTGCAACATATAGCTCTCCAACATAGTTCATTAAAGCATTATCTGTTGTGAAGGGTCATTTCATTAATGTTGTTGTACCGCTGTGCTGGAATTTATTTTCACGGAAGTACCGTGTCTATTAATGGGAATGCAGTCACACAGAGCCGGAGCACAACCAAAACAATGTTCTTCCGCAAAATGCATACAGTTTAGTTTTTCAACAGCTAGAGGGCTACAAGTTGCATTACCTTTGAATAGATTTCCTCAAGAAATAGGCAAGAATGAATCTGGTGTCCTGCATGAGTCCTAGTCTTTCTTGACAACAAAGCATAACAAAATAGACTTGGGAGTATTGTTCTGATGGCATCTAATGCAGAATAAGTGGGGAGCTCTTCCATCCTGAATTGTTTGCAGTGATTCTGGTGAATTGATTAGGATTTGGGTACTGTCATCACCTTATTTATTGTTTGTATACATAAACTGTAAAATGGATTTTAAATTATGTTGAATTTTGCTCTTTAAAATTTCACCCTTTGTGCTCCACAAAAGAAACAAAGTAATTGTTTGGAGTCTTTATTTTAAATACAGAATTTAACAAATAGTCCTTCCATAACTCCTTTATTTCACCTTTCGCCTTTATCTGTTAAACAATAGTATAAAAAGGAATGGCAAAATGGCAGTCTACAGTGATCCATATTGAATCCAGACCTCAGGCTACAGCCTCTCTATCTATTTTAACCCTTTTTCTAACAAGTGCTACAACACTGTTTTCATTTCCCCTGTGCATTCTAATAAAAAGCAGGCTCATTTTAGAAAATGCTTGCAGGGAATGTAAAGAAGTAATAGATTATTCTGCTTTTGACAGAACGGAGAGGAAATACGTGAAGATCGTGACTAGTACTATCAGCACAGTGTATTAAATCTGAATAATCTTTGGAGAACGACATGTCCCGTGGCCTATTTTTAGACATATGTCATGATTCAAAACCCTGCTGTGGAGAAAACGGGTGAGAGAGGGGGGAAAGAAATAAAGAAAGATAAAAAAGAGAAGCTTTAAAACGGTAGTGTAAACAGACAGTGCTCAGATGAAAGTCTTCGGATGAGAGCAGATTTGTGGGGAGTGATTGAATGTCTTTGTGAACTCAGGTTTATGTGGCCATCCTGTGATGCTTTAATCTGGCTCTTATTTTGTGTAAAGTAAAACCCTCATTACATGAGGCAAAGCTGACAACTTGTTATAAAAATGGAAATGAAGTCAAGCCTTTTATTAAATTCCTCCCCTCACCATAGAAAACTGTCAGACCACTGACTTCCACTAGATTACAACAGCAGATAATCTTGCTGTGTGGATTTCAAAACAGAGCCACACTGACAAATGTTAAGGCACTGTGATAGGATGCCACAACAGTGGAAACAATGCGTATCTGCTCCTCAAGAGCTAGCGTTTTGTGTGCTGTAATTAAACTGGGGAATTAAACAGTGATTGGTCCTTTCATCTCTCACACACATTAAAGAAAAGCAGGTCGGAGCTGTTAGCCTTCCAGTGAGTGCTACTCTTTCATTCCTTTCTCATTTATTCGTGTGTGCCCGCTACCTTGTTCACAGACTTGTTATTTTTCGCCAAGAAGTTTCCCTTTGGAGATACAAGCATTTTTTTGTATGGTCAAGGGATCCATGAAAAGAGAAAATGTTGTAGTTATATGAAACACACCGCAAGGGTTGCTTTGGCAATTTGCTGATTAACATTACCACAGATATAACACTAATATTTTGTAGGGTCTGAAGAGATGGGATGATCATTTTCTAGTATGTTATAGTATTCAGGCTAAATATTACTGTAATAATTAACATCTTACGCCATTTGAAATTGTTGTGGTGTGAAGCAGACACATTTAACATGATATGGGTTATCCTAGAATAATCATTTGAATTGGCGAAAAGTTATGCAACTGCACGCCATTTCAAACAACACAGCTGATTCGTCTCATAAAACACATTTTATCCTTAAAAAATGTGTGACTATATACATTTCATTTTAAGTTGTGCATGTGTTTCTAAAAATATCAACAAAAAAAAATACTCAGTTTTTTTTTTATTATTGTTGTCAGTCCTAATACACTAAGATGTCCTTGTTACAGTGTAATTACACATTTGCGTACTGAGTAATATAAATTAACAACATGTTCTTACTGTAGGGTTCTGGTTAGCGTTGTGGTTTGGTTTAGTGTTAGTTGCATGTAGTTACGCATAACTTATTACTACAGTGAGTAAATGTATCATATGTAACAAGGACACCGTAAAATAAAGTGTTACCAAATACACTTTAGCATAGAGTACTTTTTATGGAAATAATATAATTTAAAAGAATATACTTAATGTTTTCACACACATAGTTGCATGCTACTGTGAAAAAAAGTCCACGCTTCCTTAGAGATTTAAGTTTAGTCAACTTGAAATGTGAAGTTGCACTAAGTGAAAACTTTAATATTTGAGTTGACTAAACTTAAAATGTTAAGGCAGCATGAACACTGCCTTACTGTGCATGAACACATTTTTTTACAGTGAAGTTTAAAGAGTGCAACTCAAAATAGGTGTACTTCTATAAAGCATGACAAAAGATTGTTAAAAGGGGTCACATGATGCGATTTCTTGTTTTCCTTTTACTTTAGCGTGTTATGTAGCTGTTTGTGCATGTATAAGATATACAGAGTTACAAAGCTCAAAGTGTCAAACCTAAAGAGATATTCTTTATAAAAGTTAAGGCTCAGCCATGACTTTTTTTTAACCTTAAACCACGTAAACACATTGCATTAAACCAAATACACAAAATAATGTTTTTTTTCCGAACCATCCGAACCATTATATATAAAACAATTAAAATGTTCAAAAGTTAAATGTTTAATTTGACATAATATTACAAAGTGCACTTTTAAAAAGTGTGTTAAGAAACAGTAATGAAAGTGCTCTCTTTAAGTACACTTAAGTGGCCTTTTGTTCATTAGTATTATGTAATTATGTAACCGCAAGAACAGTAAAAGCCAGAAAACTTTGTGTATAGTAAGTATAGGAAAGAACAACATAACGTACATGGAACCACGTTTGCATTCTGCATCCAACATCTGCTTCCTCTAAGGAAAGGATTTTTCATTAAGTGCCATTTTGAAAATATTTGTTTAGTATCATTTTCATTCTGGGGATTCTTTGTACCTTGTGATATGAATCTCCAAACCAAACTATTGGGAAACATTTATCATTTTAATAATGATGCAGATAATAAAAATACATTACAAAAAAAAAACGTATTCAGATGATCACACTATTATTCATAGGTATATGTGAAAAAGAAAAATAGTTTTAGACAGTATATCTCTCTGGAATACCTTAGTCTGGCAGGTCAATCACAGTATTAAGAGGTCATATTTTTTTTTATAATGACTGCTAAATTGTATTTTCCCCCTTTGTTCAATGGCACTGGTGATACAGTCATGAGAGAGTATAAATCAATACAGCAAAACAGCTAACTGGCACCATCTTTTATATCTAAATATCTACCATGGCTAAAACAAAAATGCATGAACATAAAATTTGATAAATAACAGCAGAGCACATTTTAAACAATACAGTCTGGTATATGGCAAAGCAAGTACAGTAAATAACCTTTGGGATTATTTAAACTAATTCGATTTTTTGCATTTGGAAGTTAAGCATACTTAAATTTAATTTAAACTTTTTGTGCATGGTATTATAATTGTATCTTGTAATTGTATGCTGTACCTCCACATTACTTCTCAGAAAGGTTAATAAAAAGAAAGTTTTCAGGAAATGATGTGAGAAAATTTTAAGAAAGGAAAAAGGCTAAAATGACTGCTGATTACAGAATCACTGACTGTCTGGACTTCATAAATGCTGTGTTAATCCAACAAGTGAGGCTCACGAAGAGTGTTTTAATGCTGCAGAATTCCATTCAACTTTCCAACCTTTCAAGGCATAGGTATTTTTGATATGTTTCTTTATTTTGACAAGCTGAGCAGCTACTAAAATTGTGGACCAGCGATGAAGTGAAGCTGGGTTGACACATTCATACAACTTCCTCTTACTGCCTCATTATTGTCAGACAGTCCATAAACAGTGTGTCTATCCACCGCACCTGCATGAGGTCTTATTGTTTGCCAGTCCCTCAGGTGTTTCTTAATATGACAGTTATTGTTTGAGATGTTCCCCAACATTCCCTTGGTCTGGACAGGCGATCCGCCATGAATATCTAGGAGATGGCAAGTCGCATCAAAATAGCACTTTTACACTGCGGAACAGCTGCCTCATGTGCCCAATACTTTCGCTTTATTATTCGCCTTTCTCGATACATCACCTCTCAGATCCATCAAAGCAAGATACCTAGTAGAAAATCAACTTCTGAGGGGACTCTAGTTTTTTAGCAAGCATAATCTCAAGCATTATCCCTAGAGAGCGTTTCAGTCCCGGCACCGGGGGTCAACATGTCTGTCTTATTATCTGTGCCGTGGAGGCCTACCCATCCTCTGCTTGTTCGAAGCACCTTTCTGTTTCGGATGGGGTCGCTGTAAATTGCCTCTGTCAGGACAGATAAGCAGCTCTATGGAGGAAGTTTCCCCTGTAAATTTTAAAAATAAAGGTTCCAAAAGGAGGGTTTCCGCAGTGATGCCATAAAGTAACCCTTTTTGGTTCCCCAAAGAACCTTTCAGTGAACTGTGCATTTTTTTTTTTCAAATCTAAAGAACCTTTTCCACTATGAAGAACATTTTGTGGAATGGATCTTAAAGATTCCTCATAAAACCATAAAAGCCAATAATAATGTGTTATTTGTAAGAGTGTAGTGGCCTCCGTGGGTCTCAACCAGCTCCATATAGTATTTGCTGATGTAACCGTTCCTATTCAACCCGCTCCAAGCGGGAGCTTCGAACCGGGGTCTTTGGCGTGGGAGGCGGGCACGCTAACACGGATGCTAAAGACCGCAACCTCTAGTGTCAGTCGCTAGAGCGCCTCTTGTGATCAGGGGAGTGAGGTTTACACACACAGCTATTACTGGCCTACGTCCGTTACACTCACCCCCCTCAACCGCACTCGCATCTGGGTCACGGCACCAAATGTAACCGGTCCTACTCAACCCGCTCCAAGCATGGGAGGTCCATTACATTGACGTAAACTTGCTCGACACTTGTTACCTTATCTGTTACCTTAAATTATATGTTTATCTCTGTAAAGCTGCTTTGAAACAATCCATTGTTAAAAGCGCTATATAAATGAAGATGACTTGACTTGACTTGACTTGGTTTAGCATTGCACTTGCGATGTGGAGCGGATGTGGGTACCGCAAAACACAAACCACAATAAAAGAGTTCAAAAACAAAGAAGCTTACAAGATAAAATGGCATGTTTTTATTTATTTGTTAACACTATCGGTTAGATATAGGGTAGGGTTTAGTGTAGCTGGTACATTATTTCCAAATGCGATAGATAGAGTATTGACCTTTTATCAAACGTGATCCCTGGAGAGCGATTTCAGTCTCTGCACCGGGGATCAACATGTCTGTCTCATATTATCCATACCGTGGAGACCTACCCATCTTCTGCTTGTTCGAAGGACCTTTCTGTTTAGGATGCCGTAGCTGGAAATTGCTTCTGTCAGGACAGATAAGCTGCTCTGTGCCCTCCGTGGGTCTCAAACCATTATGGCCTGGTTTCACGGACAGGGCTTCGATTAAGCCAAGATTAAGACTTAGTTCTATAAGTAGATTTTGTTAACGTGCCTAATAAGAAACATTGCTGGTGTGTATCTTGAGACAAAACAATGGAACTGACGTATTTTAAGATGACTTTCAGCTCAAACATGCATTTTAGTGTGGGACTACCTCTCTTCTTTATTAATTTTACGTTCAAAGGATTTAAATTTCATAAAGTTAATTTATTAGATGAGGATGTTTGATGTTCAGCATGTAGCCACGAACCCTTCACTTTAAGAGGAAAGATAAATAGGTGTATCAGTCTCACTCATGTTAAAAGTGCTACCGAGCTCTGAACTTTGAATGACTGTAAATGTAGAATACTAGTAAGAGTCATCCTATTTGAAAAGTGTTTGAACCTTTGCCTTAAATTAGTTGAGTATTCAAAGCCATCCCCTTGCTGGAGCTCGACATAACATGGCTCGAAGCTGGCAGCTATCAGGTCTCATTCGTTAATAAACCTAAGACAGGTCCATCAGCGGAAAATGAAGGGGTACCTTAATTGAATTTGTTAGAGAAAATTAATGACAAATGTTAAATTAATTCTGTCGTTCCAAGTCCACATTTCATTTTTTGTAGGTTGCCCTGACAAGCGATAAGTGAAATAGTTATGAACTACAGTTTTTGACAACTTATCCACCAAATGTGCTTCCTCAGACACCAAAACACCATCGGAAAGGACTTCCTGGCAGTGGTACAATGCAAGCCAATTGCAAATGACAGATCACCATGAAGCAAATTAGCTCTTTGGTTTGTTGTGTCTGATATTTGTTTTGCAGCCCCTAGTCTGTGTACACGGGAGATCAGATATGGTTAGACATGGTCATGCACAGCTGATATAATGAGATTAGGCCGTACTTCTTCTGTCTCTATAGAGATTTTCCATGTATTGTAGTTTCAAAAGAGATTCAGCTCAATCGGTTGATTTTCATTAGATCTTAAAGAACACATGTAACATAGTTAAAGCTGATAAGGATGAAATATAGATAATTAAATAAACTGTAATACTCAAATTATTTTGTTCTAGAAACTGATGACAAATCGTGTCAAGATGTATCTTTTCTCATCAGGCATCATAGCGAACATCACACGTAATGAAAAACCTCCTGTTTATGTAAGTGAGATTTGTGGAGGTGATACGGAGGGATGGTTATTGTCTGTCAGTAGGATGATTGCACAACATTGATGTGTTTTGAAACAATTTCATATTCAAATCTTTAAAGGAGAACTCCGGCGCAAAATTAACCTTTGGTCATATATATATATACAATAAAACATTGGTACCCAGTCAACCGTTCTCTGAGATTTGTTTTCATGATAATCGAATGTAAAGAGTTTTATCTCTAAAAACTGTTTAGCGTATAACGCTAGTAATGGGGGCATTTAATAAGTAAATGAAATCGCTAGTTAATACCACTAACAAGGCTCAAAATAGCCCCACACGAACACAGTAACATAATGAGGGTCCCTACATGCAAAACGAAGCATTGAGAACTTTGTAAGTGAACAGACCGTTTAATAAGAAGATATTTTATAAAGACAGTCCACTTCGTGTATACGGATAGGAGCCATCTTTGGAAAACAGTCTCGACTAGTCAAAAGCCCCCCTTAAAAGGGCCTAGTGACGCCCCTGCATTGAACTAAACCACTCACAGAAGCCTATCACTGTCTTGCAGACCACAGCTATTCATTAATTGCATTTATTTTAATCACACAATTTTATAAAATAACACTAAATTAATGCATTAAATTGACAGACCTGTCTTCTTCACCACTGTAATCAAACGTCAGGTTCTCAGTTCAGGTTTCATACTAATTCACAGCCTTTTTTCTGCACTGAAACTGACTGTATATTTGTAGTTTCATCTTTTGTAGCTTGTTGGGTTTCGATGGTTGCAACTTGCTGCAATAATATAGAATTTAATTAAAGGTGGGGTTAGCCCAGTGGCGGTTCTACATTGAATTACACCCCGGGCGAGAAAATAACAGAATCAGAGATTCATTTTTTTATGGAAAATTGTACTTTGCATATTATACTGTAAAAGTACATAATTATAGTTGCTTTTAGTTGATCATAACTAGAGATGAAATGGCATGAACATTTAATTTCATGATTATAGTGACCATAATGATCATGGTTATCAACGAATCCTGTTAAAAAAATACTACTAAACAATGAAATCAATTCAACAAGTTTTATGTCAAAAACTAGCAATTTACAAAAGTTTTGAGAAAAAAAAAAGGTTTTATAAAAAGATAAATTACTGACATTTATAATGCACATTAGCTTATCTTTAGGTAAAATTCGGTCCGATTTTCTCGTGGCGTCTGTCATTGCTATGCAACCATGCACTGCACTCTACACTCCACCACCGAAAAACGCTTGCTGTAGCTCTGCTACAAGATTTATTTACGGAGTTCAGAGAAAAACACCAGTAGTGTTTGAGTGCACCCCCATCCTTCATGTTGTCTGAGCTTTCAATGTTTACGGAAAGGGTGAAGCTGAGTAGTTGGTTCTTGTCACATGACCTGCGGTGCGTTTGCAGCATTCTAGAAAGTAGAGACTTTTTCATTTTACTGCGCCTGGAAAAAATGAGCGTGTCGCTTTAATTATGAGCGCGCTTTCCGCGCGCCTACATTTGAACGAACTTGAGCGCGCAAAAGACACTATTGCTGCGTCCCAATTCGCATACTATCCGTCCTAAATAGTATTCGAAAATAGAATTAGTACGTCCCAAATCGTAGTATGTTGAAATGAGTGTCCCAAAGAGACCCGGATGGTCTACTTTATCCGGTCAGAATCCGAAGTGCAGATCGATGCGCACTCTAACGGCTGATATTGCCCACAACCCATCGCGCGCTGGACGAGGATTCGGTTAGAACTACAAACACGACTGAAAAGTGTTCAAAAACTAAAGACATGGAGGACGCGCGAGTCCGGCGGTTATGTTGAGAGGTTTAGAAAAAGGGGTTTGAGTGATTAATTATCAGTATCTAACATCACGAAAATGTATTTATTCAATGTTGTCCACATTATATTGCATCTGCAGCATTGTGAACTTTTGCAAAGATACGTTTAGCCATTAACTTTTAAATGCATTATTATATTCAAATTCCAAACACATGAGGAGAGTCTCGGCATGAAAGCCCCATGACTGGCAGATGAACGTGCGACAACAATTCTCTCCGAAATGGTAAGAAGTTATATTAGATTGAATGGAGGATTTTAACTGTGACGAGATGATTGACAGGGCAGTTTACGGTGACAGGATGCACGCGACAGAGCTGTCCGTTAAAGATGACGAAGTAGTATGTCCCAAAGCTTGCCTACTCTTTTGCTACACACTCAAAAGTATGTACTTTTTCTTCACAAAAAGAGTACATACTTTTAGGGCGTAGTATAAGTAGGCGAATTGGGACGCAGCAATTGTGTAAACGGTCCCTTGGCGAGCTACCTCCAATCAATCCACGAGCTGGTAGCTCACGAGCGACGTGTTGGAGACCCCTGTGATAGATAATAGAAAACTGCTTCGCGGCGCAGAGGATTTTTTTTTTTAACTGCTCGTGCCGCACCCCATGTGTCATGAAAAAATGCCGCCCTGGGCGACTGCCCGGTTCGCCCGTGCCAAAAAACGCTACTGGGTTAGCCATATATAAATAAAAAAATAAAAACGCTGTTTGAAAGTTGGTCGGACCCACGCAACAACAAATGTGTAGCCAATCAGCATTAGAGGGCGATGACGATGGAGGAGAGAGAACGAGCAAGAAGGGTGATTTGAAGAAATACTGTAAGAGAGATGTCGGAGAGACATTACAAAATAGAAAAGCTCATAGGAATATCACTGGAAAATGGGGGGTTATGATAAGAAAAGAGCTTTAGGACCCCCATTTATAAGAGCTTTAGGCCTGAAAACAGACACGTAGGTTGCTTCGATTCCACTCTATTTGAGTAACACTGGTTTTGAGTGTTGCTGTTTGTCTGGAGCTGCTTTGCTGTTGGCAATTAATAACCAACTCTTGTTTGTATTTACTCTTGTGTATGTATGTTCATTTTTTGCGCTTCCTTGTCGTTCTTTCATCATCGTCGCTTTATTTTTCGTGAAGCATTTTTTTGTTGCGCTTCTGCTTCGATAAATAGACATCCAGTCTTGCATTGCGAGCTGGGCGGTTCGGATTGGAGGGTGAGCTTTGGAGGCGGGGCAATGAAGAGAGGGGAGTGTTTGTTTGGGTTGATTTCAAATATCAACAATGTTCAGCAACTATTTAGAGAAATAACATACTGCACCTTTAATGTGTAGTCACAAGTGTGTTTACTGGATATTTTACGGAGAATGTGTCTCATCTCTAATCATAACACATCTAATCATAACAAGTTTAATGATTTGAGTCTTTTGTCTTTAGCTGTAAGAGTTAAATGTAAAGACACAGCAACTTGGGAAATGCGATGAACCCAAGTGCGGATGAGTTTATTAAACACAAAACGGGTAAGTCGCTGCGATGAGTATAAGTGTTAAAACAGTCTTTAGCAAACTTGAAGAACATAGACTTGAAGCAACCTGACAGTTGCTATACTGAAATCCACAGGACAGTATTTCAGGTAATCAAAGTCGGTGATAGATAACTCTTTTTAATAAACAGGGAACATAAACTTCCATAAACAGAAAAGCAGGTAAATATTTTCAGGTAAGCTCAATGTCCATATACGCAAAGGTAACTTTCACATCCAACTCAGAACATTCCAAAAGCAGGTTAACAGGCTATTCAGATAATCAGTTCATTGAAGAATCACTTATCTTTCCGATTGAAACAGGTGAGTAAACATGCAGGGCATTTATTGCGATGGCCCTCTAACACACATTCTACTGACTATAAGTAACTTTGCAACTACATGTCAACTTATTCTAACCCTAACCTTACCAGTCTACAAACACTATAATGAGAGTAAGTAGACATGTAGGTGCAACATAATTTATAGTCAACAGAATGTGTTAAAGGGACCATAAAAATAAAGTGAAACCCATCATTTTTTAAAGCAATAGAGCATTAACCTTTTTGCGCCACTCACCAGACATTTAATTTCTGAACTGCCACAATGTGTACAAGAACCACCGCAAATGTTGTCAGATTCCCGTTCATCTTTTGCAGATTAAACTGAATGCTCTTTTAGTGCTACTCACTGGACATTTCACTTTGAAAACAAGAAGCAACATAACATAATTTAGCAGAAATATCACCACAGGCACATTCCTTCCAGTGAACTTGTGTTGCTATATAAGGTTGCTAATATATCACGTTCAAAATTTTAGGTTCCACTTTATTTCGATAGTCTACTTTAGACATTCTACTAACTATAAGTAACTTTGCAACTACATGTCAACTAACTGTCATTAGAGTATTAGTAGACTGTAGTAGACTTGTCAGTAGACTGTTAGGTTATGGTTAGGTGTTAGGGTTCGGGTTCGGGTTAGTAGAATAAGTTGACTTGTAGTTGCCAAGTTACTTATAGTCAGTTGAATGTCTGTTGGGGGACCATCACAATAAAGAGTTATCAGATATTAAGCAGACAGTACTAATACTCTAATGACAGTTAGTTGACATGTAGTTGCAAAGTTACTTAGTTTCTAGCATGTCTAAAGTGGACTATCGAAATAAAGTGTTACCAAATTGTATTATTGTTTTACCATCAAAATGTAATTAAGCTGCTTTGACCAGGGTTTGAAGGATTCCATTAATACGTATTTGTTAACCTTATTTTGGTAGATTCTTAAAACCCTTGCTTAAATTTGGAAAATCAGGCAGTGTAAGTTTGATTTACAGACATTATTTGAACATGGTTATGTTTTTCTCACACAGCCTGTGTGAAAATTGTGGCATAATTCACCAACTGTTTTTCATCTAAATCAGGGACTTAAATCATCTTGGACTTTGTTACGTTGCAGACTGATAATAACACTATGAAAGCCAGACAATAAGATTAGAGCTACAATTTTTGAGAAAACTCTTGTGTGCAATATGCGTCAGACGGTTCATGAATGTCGATGGCCGGTCTGAAAGTGCAACACACAAACGCATGTGCCTCACTTCTCTGATAAATCCGTATATGTGACACACTCACTGACACAAAATGTATTGCTCTTTCTCTCACTAGACTCAGGTGAGAACATCACCTTAAGTGAAATGTTCATCCTTCTGATGGGCCATGAGCACAGCCATACGGAGGTGTATGTTATTCCAATCACACTGATGGGTAGCAGCAAAAGTTGTTTCCAAATCATCTCTTCCAAGCTGTGGCCTGTCAGCATCACCAGAGCTCTCGTTAGCTGAGGCTCATCGCAGATCTCCTGTCTGAGATTTCTGTGACTCAGAGGAACAGACCTGCATTACCTCTCGGTTCAGCTTCATTCCTCTCACCCTAGGAATCTGATGGAGCACCGCAAATTTAGACTGCTTTGAAGGATTTTAAGATCCCACCTCAACATTCACAGTTCCTTGTTATATTCTACCTGTAAAAATGGAAAATTAGCATTTATTACGGGCCTGTTTCTACATGATCCAACTCTTAAAAATGGCATTGGTGTAACCTAAAGTAGTCAGGTTGATTCGGTTATATTAAATAATACTGTATGGTAACACTTTACAATAAGGTTTCATTAGTTAACATTATTTAACTACTTTTGTTAACATGAGCTAAGAATGAACAATATTTCTACAGCCTTTACTAATACATTGTTAATGACTGCATTTTATTAACTAACATTAACGATGAATAATACTGTAACAAATGTATCGCTCATTGTTAGTTCATACATTCACTAATGTTAACAAATGAGACCTTATAGTAAAGTGTTACCAATAACATTTTTGAATGACCTGAATTAAACCAGTTGATTTAGATATTACTATTTTTACAGTATGCTTCCCGACAAAATATTTGTATAGGTTTGCAACATCGGGAGACATCTATTTTCTCAAATAATGAATAAAGTGCCACACTTGTATATTATATAAGTAAACAATCTTAACGATGAACAAGTATTTACAGAATAATTCATTTGTGAAGATGCTTAAAACTGTTAAACTTTGCTTATAGTAAGTAACACTGTATTAAAGTGTTAAGGAAATAAAGCTTAAAATGTCACCCAAGAATCATACAAATAAAAAAATAGCTTTTTAAATAAATGTTTACAGGTTAAAAGTACTTTTGTACAAATATCATGAATTATTAAGTCATACATAACATTTTACAACCTGAACTAACTTTGCCTTGTCATAAAAAGGTCAAATTATCTGATATTTAAAAAGACTTTTTTAAATGATCACACAGTCATGAGGGTCTGGAAGGCTCCTCCTCTCTATGATATAATTTCCTGTTCCATGTTAACTTTCTGCATGTTTGTTTATTAATTTTATTTTATTGTTTGGCATTTTATTTCAATGTGCCGGATTTACTTGTTACACACTCTCAGAAAAAAAAGGTACAAAAGATGTCACTGTGGTGGTACCTATTTAAAAGGTACACATTTGTACCTAAATAGTGCATTTAGTCCCTCAAAGGTACATATTGGTACCAAACGTGTAGTACCTAAATGGTACCTTTTGAAGGGTACTGTCAGGGTTGTTGCAGGATACTGAAGACGAGGGAACAGAATTTCAATGTAGCTGGTTTATTCACAAACTCAGGATACATGAAAACACAGGAACTCAGGAAAACAACCATACATCGACGATGACCAACAAACACTGAGGGAAAACACAGGGCTTAAATGAACAGGGACTAATGGGATAATTAACAGAACACAGGTGAAGGGAATTACTAATCAGACAGAGCGGGAAAACTAACAGGACTGAACCAAAATCACAAAAGACGGGGGAAACAAGATTACAAAACTAAACTAAACACATAGAAAACGTGACAGGTACTGTCCCAGTGACAGCTTTTGTACCTTTTTTTCTGAAAGTGCATGTACTGTATTTACTTTAGTAAAAACTAAATAATGCACAATTATGTACAAATAACTCTAAACTAAACCACCCTAACACTAAACCTAGAAGTAGAAGGTGCATGGTTGAAGTTATAAAAATTAGGTCTCCGTGATTCTGCCAAGACATGTTCCATGTTTTGTTGACCCTGGAATAACATTCCTGTTTGAAAATTTTGTCCTACCCCTATCCCTAGCCCTACCCATAACTTACCCCTAAAATCAGAGGGGAATAATAGATGAATAATACTGATGTAGAAGCACCTAACCCTGGTTGTAAGCCTAAACTTGAGACAAACTGTAAACTTGTCCCTCAAATCTGATTGGTTGATTGGAATGTTGCTCCAGGATAAACAAAAATGCTGATGCAGGACCATATTGCCACCGTCACCAACACCTCTGTTTGAAACAATTGAAAGTTCACACATCTTCAAACACTACTTCAAACAAAGTCCCAGTATGCGGATAATCGTTCTCTCTCACACAGAGACACAAAGAACAATTAGGATACACTTTCAAAGTTTACAAACAGTTGCGCTCTCACACGCTTACATCTTCAGGTCTCTCATCGGTTCCCATGATAACAAGCTAAAATGATGCTCATTTAACAGCCTTTGAGATGCCTGTGCCTGTCTTGTGTGAATGATGTTGAGCTATACTGTGTTGGATAATTAGCATGCCTCCCTCCCATGACTGAACCTGCTAATCAAGTGGTAATGAAGGCAGTGTCATTCACACAGTGTGTTTGGATAGAAGACTCCAACACATCACAATGAATTTCAACAATACTTTAAATAGGTTACTAATTAATTACATTGCATGTTTAATTTAACTCTCTCCATGGATGTCTAGCCCCCACCCCTCAAAAAATACTGCTCTTTTATTAATAAATGGTTACTTTACCCAATAATAATAATGCAAGTCGATGGCTACCGTCATTTTGTGAAAAAAAAACAAAAAAAAAACACACAACATACAGTAGTGTCGGCCCACATCTGTTACACATTGAATCCACGTACCACATGTGGACCGGATCTGGGCCGACACTATGTTGCTGTCTGGGAGCTCTTATGAAGTGAAACGATCTGTTTGTGCAAGAAACTTTACATTATTTACAACATTATTACCTGTAATCAGGTAATGATGTTGCCTCGGCAAACGGTCCTGAGCGCGTTCTGGAGCACGAGCTTCCTGGCGCATAATGGGAAACTGTGAAAAGTCAATCTTCCCAATTGAGATCTCGCAAGTGAATGTAAATAGGTTGTGGCATTCAGGATAAGCACATGTAAGTACCACTTTGATGAACAACACAACACACGCGTCTTCCTGCTCTGTTGTAAACAAACACAGCGTCAACTCACATGTGAGTTTGCACCTGTGCAGAAAGTCATTACTCTCATGAATCTCAAAACGACGGTAGCCATTGACTTGCATAATATGAATCACCAAGGACCATGGTTTCAGCAAAAAATCTTCTTTACATACTGAAGAAAAAAGACACCTACATTTTGCATAGCCTGAGAGTGAGTAAATTAACACCAAATTATAATTTTTTTGGGTGAGCTATCCCTTTAAGAGCATAATATGGCCAGCATAATATGGCCATATCTATGTGTCTATACAAATCTCAAGGAGGTCTACAATATTCTGGAGTAATTTATCCATTAGTTTTTTTCCCATTATTGTTTGTCTTTAGGGGGTAGATGAGTCGTTGTCAATTTTTATGCATTTCTGGTTAGTCTTTCCCGTTATATTACAATCCTCAATCCACAATGTAATATTTATACACTACTAATATTTTAAAAAGTAATTCATGTGATTCCTTCATGTGATTTCAAAGCTGAATTTTCAGCAGCATTCTGAATGATTTCTGAAGGATTGTGTCATGTGACACTGAAGACTTGAGTAATGGCTGCCGAAAACTGACATTTAAAAAATATATGAAAACAGAGAACAGGTCTTTTAAATTGAAATTATATTTCGCAATATTGCTGTTTTTAGTGTATTTGTCATAATAAAAATAAATTCAGTCTTGGTGAGCTTTTCTGATTATTTTCTAAGGTTCAATGTTGTATTTTATATATTATGCATCGCTGTCGCGTTTAATTTGCATCTACGAGAGTAAATTTCCAGGCAACATTTCAAAAGCGATTTGCTGTGAAAGCCATTTGGGTGTGTAACATATTTTGACCTTGTTCTCTATTCATTTATTCATGCATCAGCGCAGTTTGTGGCTTTAGAGGGTGGATTTTAATTTGTTTATGGATCACTTTGTTGTTGATAATGTTTTGTGGCCCTTGTATTTGGCCCCTGCCTGACCTGGAACAAGTACTGCCTGATTATGGCTTGAGATGGATTGGCTCTCCTCGTGAATGTTAGCTCTTGTTGACCTGCCAGAAACAGACATAATTATCCACTGATGTGAGAGTGTGTATGCGGATGAGTGTTTAACATTTAACATTTAAGTTTTAAGAATAAAGTACATTTTTCGGGAACTTTGTCAACCTTTAGACGCACATTTACACTTCAGTGAGAGCTATTTGTGTGTTATTGGCCTATGACAGTGAGGTAATACCAGAGACCATATATAGCAGGAGGCTAACACTTTAGGGAACACATGCTCACTATTAATAGGAGTTTTCCCTTAATACATTTGTAATTACTGCGTATTGACCGCAAGTAAGGTAAGTTGTTGTAGTGGTTATGTTTAGGTTTGGATTCATGCAGATTAATGCATTAATATGTGTGTAGCAGGGTGGAATAAGTCTACCCATTGGGAGATTGTGCGCATGCGTGTGGCTTATTGGCTGCCCTTGTATGGAGTATAAAAGAGGTGGGCTTTGACGACCGGATATGCGTCTTGGTATTGCCGTGATGTCATGTCATTTGTTGCCGTCGAAGGTTTAGACTAAGGCTGCGTCCCAATTCGCCTACTTGTACTACGCCCTAAAAGTATGTACTCTTTTTGTGAAGAAAAAGTACATACTTGCCAGCAGCCATATCACCCTGTAGCCCAAGACTGGTTGCCCACTGAAGCTAAGCAGGGCTGAGCCTGGTCAGTACCTGGATGGGAGACCTTCTGAGAAAACAAGGTTGCTGCTGGAAGAGGTGTCAGTGAGCCCAGCAGGGGGCGCTCACCCTGTGGTCTGTGTGGGTCCTAACGCCCCAGTATAGTGACGGGGACACTATACTGTCCAAGAGCACCGTCCTTCGGATGAGATGTTAAACCGAGGCCCTGACTCTCTGTGGTCATTAAAAATCCCAGGATGTCTTTCGAAAGAGTAGGGGTGTAACACCGGCATCCTGGCCAAATCTGCCCAGTGGCCTCTGTCCATCATGGCCTCCTAATAATCCCCATATATATATATATATATATATATATATATACACTGATTGGCTTCATCACTCTGTCTCCTCTCCACCAGTAAGCTGGTGTATAGTGGGCGTTCTGGCGCACTATGGCTGCCGTCGCATCATCCAGGTGGATGCTGCACACTGGTGGTGGTTGAGGAGATTCCCCCTTCCATGTGAAGCGCTTTGAGTGCCTAGAAAAGCGCCATATATAAAAAAAATGTAATGAATTATACTTTTGAGTGTGTAGCAAAAGAGTAGGCAAGCTTTGGGACATACTACTTCGTCATCTTTAACGGACAGCTCTATCGCGTGCATCCTGTCACCGTAAACTGCCCTGTCAATCATCTTGTCACAGTTAAAATCCTCCACTCAATCTAATTTAATTTCTCACCGTTTCGGAGAGAAATGTAGTAGCACGTTCACCTGCCAGTCGTGGGTCTTTCATGTGGAGACTCTCCTCATGTGTTTGCAATTTGAATATAATGATGCATTTAAAAGTTAATGGCGTTAATTAAACGCATCTTTACAAAAGTTCACAATGCTGCTGCAGATGCAATATAATGTAGCCGACATTGAATAAATACATTTTCGTCAGGTTAGATACTAATAATTAATCACTCAAACCCCTTTATCTAAACCTCTCTACATAACTGCCGGACTCACGTGTCCTCCATGTCTGTAGTTTTTTTGTTTGTAGTTCTAACCGAATCCTCGTCCAATGCGCGATGGGTTGTGGGCAATATTAGCCGTTAGAGTGTGCATCGATCTACACTTCGGATTCTGACCGGAAATAGTAGACCATCCGGGTCTCTTTGGAACACTCATTTAAACATGACATACTAATTCTATTTTCGAAAACTATTTAGGACAGATAGTATGCGAATTGGGACGCAGCCTAAGTCCTTGTCTTCCTGTCTGCTGTGCGCTCGCTGATCGTTTCTGATCGAGTGGCTGTATTCCCGCATTGGTGTGCGACCATGAATGGTTTGTTAACGATGACCATCCCGCGGTCTACCTGCAGATCTGAGGGTCCTTCCTGCCTACTTAATGGGATTCAGCAACAATATTAAATCGTGAAGTGTCTAATTGTGACTACGTTGCTGTTTTGCCTCTACGTCTAATCTTATAGTAACTGTGCGCTCGTGGTTGCGGTGTCGTTACGCGCCTCGGTCGGAGCTGGTGCGCCTTGCTGTCTTCACCAGCTGCCAACTGCTTGATCTTCTGATTGTGCATCAGTATATTGAGTTTATTTTTATGAATGTTTGTTATTTTTTTTGTTATGGTTCATAATTCACTCTGGGCATTGCTTGCAATATATAACTGCTGAGAGTCTGAGTGAATTGTGTGCTTTTAATTTGTTCTCTCTTAAGGGAAGTCATTTGTGTGTTTCTTTTTGTGGTTGTTTCTTGTTGCTGTGTTAAATCTATATTGTGTTTTATAAGTTGTTGATTTGTGTTCCTGTGTTATTTTCTTTGCAGGAGCTGGGGGTTTCTGGAGCGGGGAGGCTAGCTGCTATCGTGTGTGGTGATTACACCTAGGCCGTGTATTTTCTTGTATTCACGTATGTGTGTGTGGGCGCGTGTATTGGGTTACTGGGGCTCCTGTTAATTTGGCAGCTAGCCTGTACCTCCAGGTACCTCTGCTGCCTGGTCAACTAGCTAAATTTAAATATAGGTTTGTTGTTGTCGTGTGTGTCTAATGCAGATTGTGCTAACCCCAGTATTCTGGGGTGGCATAGTCAATCCTTGTTTTGTTCATTATTGAGCGTCTACTTACTCTAAAAGGAGAGTGTGGCCCTTCCCGCTTTGTCACATGTGCTTTATAAATACTAATAAACAGCCAATATGCTAGTAATATGAATGCTAATAGTTAATAGTAAATATGTGTTCCCTAATCTAAAGTGTTAACACATTTTGATAAGTGTTTGTTTTTTGTTTGATTGTTTGGTTGGGTGTGTGTGTGTGTGTGTGTGTGTGTGTGTGTGTGTGTGTGTGTGTGTGTGTGTGTGTGTGTGTGTGTGTGTGTGTGTGTGTGCGTGCGTGCGCGTGTGTGTGTAAAAACAATAAATTTACTCAAGCAGCAAATATGACAACATTCAGAAAATATATCTTGAATTAAGGTTATTTTTGTTAAACCATTGATGATTCTTTATATATATATATATATATATATATATATATACCAGTGAGGTTAATGCTTGAAACAAGAAAAAATGTACAAAATTTAATTAAAAAAAATTAAATTAAATTAAAAAATGTATGTTACAGATGTGATATGACTTTAAAAATGTTCAACATTGCAACCAGAGATCTCATTCTCTCTCAGAAAAGCCTCCTCATCGGCGGCTGTAAGGCTGTGCTCGGCATGGACGTTCACAGTGAGCATCAAACGCGGCTGGACACGTCAGTCACATGGCCTGTTAAATAGACTCCCTCCTTGGAAGCTCTCGGTGAGGTGAAAGGTCAGTGAGCCGTGTTTCTGATGGAGATGTCTGATGTGGCCGCTTTTGTGTTGAAGCGGAACATCACACATATAGACATCTATTGATTTTGAACAGCTCTTGTTGCAATTTTTCCCAGAACAATCCCAGCGTGTGCCACGGTAACACTCATGCGCGCAGCAGGAGGGCAGCGGCTTCCTCAGAAATGCCAAAACCGAGCCATTCAGATAATAAATGCCTTCGGAAACAAGCCCTTTGTTTGTTATTTCTGCCTGTGTCAGTCAGGCGAACCCCGCAAGGTTGCGGTCATGTAATGAAGACATCAAAAAGGAAGCTAGTTACTCATCTGTAGTACCTAAGTATGCTCTCTGCACATAAATAAATCAAGAGTGTGCTTCCCACCAGCCCTGCCTTCCCAGAATGCTGCTTCCATGCTTTTACAGTTACAGTACATAAGGGAGATCCATTTATCCATAATTGTCCGCTTTCTACGTTTGCCATTATTTCATGAGACTGTATATTACAGAGCCCCTAAAGTTACACGGCGGTGGTTAAAAAAATTTGATGGAATTACATATCAATGCTTTTGTGTTCTCTCGAAAAACGTTTGTGATAAAAAGAATATAAGTTGGATTTGCTTTATTTCAGTGCTTTTGCAAGCAATTCTCGGGGGGAACACAAAATTTTGGGTGAAAATGCAGATATTTTGCAAGCGGACGCACATTTTCTTGGGGAAGCGGTATAGTTTCAAGAACGCAAAGTTTGTAACGTAAATGTTCGCGCGAGAATGCAACAATTTTGCAAGAGAACGTAAAGTTTTGTGAGGGATCGCAAATGTTTGGCAAGAGAACGGAAACTTTCTTAGGGAAACGTAATACCTTTGAGAGAGAATGCAAATGTGTTGCAGATTTTCTCGGGAGAACGATATAGTTTTGCGAGCAAATGCAAAGTGTCTCGGGGGAAGAGGCAAAGGGTATAGTTCACCCAAAAATGTTAATTAGCCCATGATTTACTCACCATCAAGACATCCTAGTAGTATATGACATTCTTCTTTCAGACGAATACAATCAGAGTTTTATTCAAATAAAAATAAAAAAAACGACAGATGCCTCCGGAGCGCAACCGCCTTAGTGCTTTGGAAAAAGGAGAACGCGGCGCGCCTAGCGTTTTCTACGCGTTTTAGGCGCTATATGTGAATGGCACCTAAAACAACAATTTTTTAAGAGAAATGTGGGAGGAGCTTGAGTTTGTTGCCCAGCCCTGTTAGTTTGGCGTCAGAGCTTACGCTATTTCTACATCCTACGTCATACATCGTCAAGTGTTTCTAATTTATATTTGATTGTTCCCTATTTGTTTTTGTAAATTGATATTGTTCAATAAAATAATATATAAATAAAATAAAAAAAACATCGTTAAGTGGTACTCTTTTGGCGTAAGTCGACTTGCGTAGGCCGTCTGCCGGAAGCTAGTTATTTTAGTCGATAAAGTTATAAATATGGTAGTTTTGGTTTAACACTGTAGTTTTACGAGCGAATGCAGTGTTTCTCAGGGGAATGCAATATATTTTCTGAGAGAATGGAAATGTTTCGTGATAGAACGCAAGGTTTCTCGGGGAAACGCAAAACTTTTGCAAGAGAACACAAATTTATATTGAAATATCATTTGTCACCTGTTTCGAACTTACTGCTCCCCTCTTTACACAGCTCCTCTCTGGGTTAGATATAAGAAGGAGAGCCTGGTTAAGCTAAAAGTAGCCTATAATGACTGTCTCAGGATTCTCTTGAAGAAACCAAGAAGTACCAGGGCAAGCCAGCTGTTCTGTAGGCTGGGTTTAACTACTTTCATGGCCTTGGTGAGAAATCTAACTTTCAAGTTTATGAACAGGCTGGACCGATCCATGAATGAGCTTATTGTTCAGATAGTAGATCCAAGTCGTAGCTCTGTGAGGTACATGTCAAAAATATGGGATCACTGGTATCTGTGCCTTCATTAGCTCTATTCTTCTGTTGTTGCTGTATAGAATGTGTATATATGAATGTGTGATGTTTTATTGATCTGTGTTCAGTATTGTCTTCTGGGCCTTGAGCCTGTAATAAAGTTAATTTGTCCTCCCATCTCATCTTTTTTTTATCACCATGTCCCCTTAGGGGCTCCATACTTGGATGCTGAAGCAAGAAATGCAAATGAAACATGGCAGCAGAAGAGAGGCGAGGAATCGCTCTTTTGCGACTGGAAGGAAGAGATAATAATAATTCTCCCAAAAATTTAAATTGTGTCATCATTTACTTAGCCTAATTTTGCTTCAAACCTGTATGGCTTTCTTCCTTCTGCGAAACACAAAAGAAGATATTTTGAAAAACTGTTCTTCTTTATTAGCTATGTAATTGCATGGGAAATACACAATGTGTTCTGCAGAAGAACGAAAGTCAACCAGGTTTGGAATGACATAAGGGTGATTAAATTTCATTTTTAACTGACCCATTTAACATCTAGCAAAGAGAGGCATGATTTGCTTTGGAGGGACATGAATGGGACTTGGTAGTAATCCTCAATGACCTTCTGTTAGCACACACTGGCAAGTTCAAGAGGTCTAATGAGGAAGAGAAAGCGTTAGGGCAATTAGACTGAGCTACCTTGTCATGGGAGATGGCTGAGGAGGAGAAGTCAGAGACAGATGCTTTTTTACCACCCACTCTTTCTCGCTTCCTCTCAGACTCTGTCTGTCCATCTTAAAGGAATGGAAAAGAATGTGAGAAAAATATAACATTCTGCAAGAAAGAAAAAAAAATGCAATTTGCAATGTACAAAACACTACTTCCACGGATGAGAGCTGAGCAGAAGAATATCTGCTCAAAGGAATCCACCACTGATGATGGCTATGGCAAAACAAGCTTAAAGCTGAGCAGCAGATATTGCCATTGCAGAACACACTAATTAAATTTACACATAAGTGATGCCTATGTTTAAATGTGTTTACCACAGCTGTGGTAACGCCCCATGTAGATTTTGTTTAATACTGTACATTATTACATTTGGAGGTTTTGGCACTACTCGTGAAGAGCTTATAAAATGTGTAGTCAAAACAGCGGCAGGAATCCCTCCGTCACACACACAAACAGGGGCGTCCCTAGTGAAAAATAAATATACTCAAATATATTTGAAATACATTTATTTATGCTAAGTATACTACAAATACATTTACATTTATATGTACTTAGCATACCCTGCTACTAAATTGATATACTTAAAGTCTATAATATACTAATTTTGTACTTGATGTACTTTAGTTATCCGTAAAAAATGCTGAAGTTCAACTAAAAATATACTTAAGTCGAAGTGGAACTATTGCAAGCATACTTTAGGTACACTTTAAATATCTTGCATTTAAAGACTGATATTATACAGTGATCATACTATCCTTACTAATAGTGATGTTAAACACATTTTAGGCTTAATATTAAGAAATGTGCATTGTGCAATAAAGAAGTAATTTATATCAATAGAAGTAATATTTATATCAGGCGCATGTACAAGTCAAGAGCTTTCAAGTCTGCACCTTCTTGAAATATTGATCAAAATATCGGTTTTCCCCATGTGTAAAATGTGTTCTGTTCTAACGAGAAAAATCTTCAGATATTAAGAGACATTACCAAAAATCATTAAGAGCCTGGTGAACTGTTAAGAAGTAGGACATAATTTCAATAGACCTATAATAAAATGTTAAGTAAAGTTAGTTTGACTTCCCATGGCACCTTGAAGTAGACAATTCTGTCATAACTGATACGGTTTCCAGATGCTTAATTAATATAAAATAGGCTACATCAAAAATCATATGTAAACAAGTAATTGTTAATTACTTTATTGCAGTTATGTTATCAACCAACTTTGCATGTGTGGATGATACCACTAAAGACCATTTTGCAAAAATAAATAAGCAAACAACTAAATAAATCTCACGAGGGATCATGCCCTGGTATCCTGTTCACACTTCAACCCCCCAATGTTCAAACCAAAACTACGCCCTTTCACACAAACGATCTGCCGCGAGGAGACGCGGTTCTGATGCCTGTACCGAACTGTGAAGGGCAACATCACGAATATGACGAGGAAAAAACAAGCAGGCATATTTTGTACTTTTTACTCATCTTCCCATTTTTGGTTTGTTTACATGTCTTTGGTCCATGATGCGTTCATATTTAATGTGCTCATAATAAATATTTTCAGCGGTCTCGTCCGCTTGTATGATGCGCAACAGGCAGCGTTCACACTTATTCAAATGAACCGCACTAACAGAGCAATCGCAGGGTTCGTTTTAATCCAACCAAATGTGCCAAGTGTGAACACACCCTTAAAGGCACAGTATGTAAGTTTTGCCGCTACTGGTCGCTTATTCAAAACAATCACAAAGGCGTAGCTTAATGATGCATGAATGAGCATATTTTTGACAAATTTTATTTTTATTACTTATTTTGTCTCATATATTGTTCAAGTGTGCCATTGAATGAACTGGCATGCTGCATTTATGGTAAACTGAAATATACTTTAATGTTATTAATTGTCTTTAAATGTCTTTCATTTCTATTGAAACATGTATGTCTTTTATTTAAATATACTTATAATTACACATTTGAAATAAGATTGCAATTTAGTACATATTAAAACATATTAACTGTATAAAATGTAATATTATATAACACCAGTAAAAATTATAATCATGTGTTATAGTAGTCAACACGTCAAAATATGTGTAATTTAAAGGTGCATTGTGTAATATTTACACAATGCAAGGATACAAGGATCTGTTGACAGAAATGCAATATCATACACATAACTATATTTTCAGTGGTGTATAAAGACCTTCCTTAATGAACCGTTATGTTTTTATTACCTTAAATACACGCGGGTCCCCTTACATTGAAATGCGTGGACATGTTTCTACAGTAGCCCTAAACGGACAAACGCGCTTATCACTATGACTAAGTTGTCCTTCGTGCATAGAAGCTAGCTAAAGTCAGCGAATAAAACACTGACACAATGATGAACAAGTATCAATAATATTTGCAATAACACTATTTTTACTGAATAATTAAGTAAACCTAATTTCTTAATTTACTGTCGGCCACTGCCACTTCACCACTAGATGCTGCTAAAAATCACACACTGCACCTTTAAAGCAAAATATTATTAAAACATAATGGTTCAAAATGTACTTTAAAAGTAAAACTTTTAATTTTACATTATTGCAAAGGGCACTTTTTAAATGAAACAGTCAAGAAAGTGCCACGTAAGTGGCCTTTTATTTAATCAATAGTATATTATCAGCAAGTACAGCTTTTTTAAAATGTGCTTTTAAGATCTGAAGCACACTAAATATGCACATTCAATACAATTAAGCACACTTCTTTTTCACAAGTGTTCATATCGTGTTGTCATGGCAACAAAGCTGCAGACTGGATCAAATTTACACAGATATGGTTTGTAGGCAATTATATCACTGGTCTATTGTGATGTGTTATACAATACAGTTACAATACAGTTGGTACTGCATACTTTTCTTGTAATAACCCTACTGTAACTGTTATTGAAGGACAAATCAAAATTATTTTATGTTAATCATCATTATGCGACAAATGCTGTGGTAACATTCCTTTAACTAAATGAAAATGTGTTGACTGGCAGGAGAAATTAAAGTGGCACACTAGCGCCTTTCTGTGGTCAGTGTGAGCTCTGCATCTGAGACGTGTCTCGCCCCAGGCTTGATCTATCACAGATGGGAGCATGGCTGGGTGTGATTCTCGAAAGCCGGCAAAGGAGCAATCGATCAGCCGTGTTATGAAAAGATGCTTAAATCATTCAACGGGCTTTCTAAAGAAGATGACACTATTTCAATGCATCTCTGACAGCTAATGAGCCTAGCCACTGATTCTTAAATACTGGGACACAGCACACTACAGAACTGAAAGAAAAAAAGTTTATGTACAAAGGATTTATTTTAGATTAATCTGTTTAATGGTATTCATCTATACATTGGTACAAGCTCCTTTGTTCCATTTTCTTCCATTTTCACAATACAGTAAGTTCCCCATATATTACTCAGAATGGGTTGAGAGTCAGATGGATGTTTTGCATAAATGCATATTTTGCATTTCACACATTAACTAACAGTAAAACATATGTCTAAAGCATTTATTAATGTATATATCATTTAATGGACCTGAGCTGACATTAACTCAAATTAAACTAATGTTACAAAGATGAATAAATTCTGTAATAAATGTACTGCTCATCTAGTTAATGTTAGTTATTCATTAACTAATGGGACCTTACTGTTAAGTGTTATCAATTATTATGCTGGTAATACTTTTGTTTAGGGTCCAGTTCTCACTATTAATTAGTTGCTTATTAGAAGGTATTATTACTACGATATTGGCTGTTTATTGGTGCTTATAAAGCACATATTAATGCCTTATTATGCATGATCATATTCTGCATCCCTTAAAGCTGCTGTAGGTAGCCTAACTTTTGTAAAAAAATATTTTTTTACATATTTGTTAAAACTGTCATTATGTCCTGACAGTAGAATATGAGACAGATAATCTGTGAAAAAAAATCAAGCTCCTCTGGCTCCTCCCAGTGGTCCTATTGCCATTTCCAGAAATACACGCTCCCGGTCAGAAACAACCAATCAGAACCAGGAGGCATGTCTTAGCAGTGTCAATCACGCTCGTGTACGCGCTGATCACACCCCTCTCTTGCACAGCTCGAGCGCGTACCGTCGTTCAAACTCAAGATTGCCGGCGTGCTGCAGCTGTGCTTATGACAGAGAAACAACCCAAACTGCCAATTCTCGAGTGACACCTGCTCATAAAACAAAGAGGTAAAAGGAAAAAGGCCGATGACGATAAACAAGCGAAAAAGAAAGAATTACACAGAGCCCATTGACTCGGTGTCAAAACTCTAGCCGCATAACCAACACGCACTCTGCTAAGCAACCATTGAAACCTGCTAATTCACTGGCTTGTCATGTTGCTGAAATAATGTACTAGCACACCTTATATAGCATGATATATCGCTAGAATAATTCCTTACATACTGTAACGTTAGTTACCGTTATATTAACGTTATCTTACTAGCTATTTATAACTTATAGAAAGAGTGCAACATTATAAAGTTACATCTAGGCTATTGCAAAATACATAATGATTTGAGGACCAAGTTTGTAGTCAAAGTATGGGCAGGCCATAGTCAATGTAAAGCATATTGTTGACGTTTAGTCCCTATTAGTGAATGTGCCATATAACTTTTTATCCGCTGTTATCGGTGGCCCTGTTTACTAGCCTGCGCGTTCACGACAGGCTCCGCTGTGGAGGACGAGCTGTGGAGGGAGGGCTGTAGCGCAGCAGAGAGCAAGGGGGTGGGACCTGTAAGTTGTGCTTGTTCAAATTTTCAGGCTAAGTCAAAGTTTTCTCAAAACTCATTACTGCAGCTTTAATCTTACCCAATACCTAAACTTAACAACTACATTACTAACTATTAATAAGCAGTGATTAAGAGTTTATTGAGGCAAAAGTTAATAGTTAAATAGTGAGAGTTGGACCCTAATCTAATGTGTGACCATTATTTTAGTAATAAATGTTTAGATTTGTTTTGCAATGTCATAATTTTGATACAATGAAGAGAAACTAAAATAAAACTGTACAGTAACCTGTCAAACGTTTGGAAACATTACGACTTTTTAATGTTTTTGTAAGAAGTATTTTGTGCTCACCAAGGCTGCATTTATGTAATAAAAAAAAAACAGCAAAAAAACTGTAATATTGTAACATATTATTGAATTGAAAATAGTTTATGGTTTATTCTATTTTAAAAAAATTTAGAAGTGTTATTTATTCCTGTGATGCAAAGTTGAATTTTCGGCATCATTACTCCAGTCTTCAGTGTCACATGATCCTTCAGAAATCATTCTAATGCTGATTTGATTGTTGTTGTTGTTGTTGTTAGTATTATCAATGTTGAAAACAGTTTGTGCTGCTTAGCATTTTTGTGGAAACAATGATTGCAATGATGGAAACCACGAACAACCGAATTCAAACATTTGTGGTAAGATAAAAAAAAAGAGAAATAAATTCATACTTTTATTCATCAAGGATGCATTAAATTGATCAAAAGTGACCGTTAATACATATATTACAAAAGATTTACATTTAATAAATGCTTTAAAACATTTAATAAATACATGTAAGAAATGTAAATAAATGCTGTTCTTTGAACTTTCTATTCATCAAATAATCCTGAATAAAGTATCACCATTTCCACAAAAATGTTAAAGGGGCCTTATATGTCATGATTCTGCCATCTATCTTTAATTCTTGAGGCAGGATCATGACAGAACCATGTTTTGTGTGCAAGCACGTGGCGTTTGGTTTGGGCCATGTGCTTGATCAACACATTTGTGTGCTTGGGTGCGTCTCACAGGTGTCATTCATTAGCACTCACGCCACCGTCCTCTCACATCCCTCGCCCTCGTCCTGCTCGCCACAGCCAACTAACTAGAAATTTTGTGTGAAATGAATTTCAAACTCTGGTGGCAGCTAGCGTTAGCCTTGTAGACGGAAGAGTGATTTCTCTGATGTTTGCGCTGTTCTGGATTAGTGGGACTGGCTTGCGGAGCTGTGCAATGTGGTGCATTGTGGGAGTTGTTGTCTTACATACAAATGCGCCCTAAAGTTATTTTCTGTCTTTTCTCGGTCAAGAGGGCACCAAATTCAAAAATTATTTTACATTTCGACTACATACATGACCCACTTTCAATAAAGATTAATGCTGAAATGGGTGAAGTGCTCCTTTAAGGATGACAACTATTTTCATTATTGATAATAAGAAGAAGAAGAACAAGAACTGTTGAGCAGCAAATCATCATATTAGAATGATTTCTGAAGGATCATGTGACACTGAAGACTGGAGTAAAGATGCTGAAAATGCAGCTTTACATCACAGGAATAAATTACATTTTTAAATATTTTAAAATAGAAAAAAAGTAATTTTAATTTGCAATAATATTTCAAAATATTACTATATATTATATTATATAAAATATTACGATATTATAATAAAAATGTGGTGCCTTGGTGAGCATAAGGGATTTCTTTCAAAAACATTCAAAAAATTTAATGTTTCCAAACTTTTGACAGGTACTGTGCTTTCTACCATTTAAGAGTGTAGTATTTCAGCTATAAATAACAAAACTTGAACATATTTAAATCCAGTACACAGAATTCAGAAATCAGTGCAGAGTGTGTAAAAACTTCACAGATTCCGCTTGGGCCACTTATAAGATCATCATATAGTACAGACCATGGCTTGTGAGACACATGATTAATCTCAAATCCTAATCATGTACCTTTGTATTTATAAAGTAGCAAGGTGCCATTACCCCAAAAAAAGAAGAAAAAGAAATGGTGCCTTTTTTGTGGGGGGGTATTTTTTTTTGTTAGTGTGGAGCACAAAATTATGATCTCAGTTTTCAATTACTCATTGAATCACCACTTAGCAAAGACATCTTCATTATAAAGCACTGGCTATAATGGCTCATTATGCAAAGAAGTGGCGCTCTGTAGGCCAAAAACAAATTGGAAGGACTTTTTCCATTGTTAGATCTGCGAGTGTCGACAGAAGTCGTGCTAAGTGGAGGGCTGTTCTTGGCACGCGCTCCCTGGCATTCACATACGGATCCAGCTGCAGTGGCTCTCTCCGGTTCACCAGTGCAACCCACTCCCCAAGTCGCCTTTTTGGTCTGCATTTGGCAGGCAACCAACTCCAATTTCCACAATGTTATGAACAATTTACACACAAGTAGATTGAGGATACTAGGGGAGAATGAGAATGCCAAAATCCCGGAAATTAAGCAAGTTGGCACAGCATGCTGCCCTAGCTTTTAACGTCCCGATTCAGCAACCTTGAACCAGTTTGTTAGCCTCCCAAATGAACAGTGACGGGGCAGAGATATGAATTGCATAAATAAATGAATGAGTAAACAAACCGGAGTGAAGGCCGGAGCGGCTCTCGTGGCAATCCAGGGGCTTGAGCGCCACGGTTAATGATCAGCAAATAGCTGGACGCGCAGATAAAATTCATTTGGACATGAAAATGGCTGGTGTCACATGGAAAACTCAAAAGCAAATTTTAAACCGTCTGTCTGACTCTCACCTCACAAATCCCTAACAGTATCTCTAGAAACACTTGTTTCGCTTCCAGCGTTCACTGTACGTGAAATCTGTTGAGCTTTTTTAATACTTTTCTTGTTTTCAGTTGGATATTTGGTATGAAATATTCAAAATTGCATCATGTGTCTACATGGTTTTCAGGTAAAATATATTTTTTGTAATGTGATGTCTCAAAACCAAATAGTAATTCAAGTAGAAATATATTTACATCAACAGAATGTCCCGTTAAATGCCAAATGAATTAATGCACGTTACCTCAGCACACAAAAGCCCTCAGAACTGGCCAGATTTCTCCAGCAGCAAACTCTGGCACAAATGAGTTTTTTTTTTTTTTTGAGTTAGCTGTGAATGTGTTGCTCTACTGAGTTAGTCCCATCACATAGAATTTTATGCTGGCGCTTGTTAATTGGCTCAGAAAACTATTTATGCATTTCACGCCCCACATTACCATCTGTCTCTTCACAGAATATCCTGAATCATTCATTTGAATATGGATGAAATAGGCCATAATGTAACAACTTTGGAAGAAAATTAGAAACGACAAAAACTTTTACTTTCAGAGTCCATATTTCTAGTTAACACGGTGTCATAATCACAGATAAACTACATATTTTCCTTGTTAGTCTGAGGGGTGAAATAAATTCACAGCAGCAGGGCCCCATCCCTGAAATCTAGGCTCGTGATTTGGCTCTTTAAAATGCTGTCAGTGACTGTGTAACCGGTCCTACTCGACCCGCTCCGAGCAGGATTCGAACCGGGGTCTCTGGCGTGGGAGGCGGGGGCGCTAACAAGGACACTTAAGAAAGCAGTCGTTAACGTGCCTCTTGAGGCCAGGGGAGTGAGCTTTACACACACACACAGCTCTTACTGGCAGTTACACTCACTCCCCTAAACCTCACTCCCATACGGGTCACGGCACCAAAACTAACCGGTCCGAAACAATTTGATTTCAATTTGATATTACATACTGCCGCTGTGTACTACATTTCAAATATGCTTCTGATTGGCTGTGAATTTGTTGCTTTGAGTAGCATTTTGCTTTCAGTAAGAACAGAAAACTCGCTTGCTTCCAATTAGGATGAGGTGAGTTCCACAGTAAAGACGTACATGCTTAAGACTGCAAAACCAGATCAGCTGGGAAATATCTTTGTTCCATGTGAGTTCTTTCATTGTATTTTAAAGACCATCACACTATTCTCTTGCAATTTGCTGCTTGTTAAAATGACCTGAAGGGGACAGTCGGTTAGTTGGAGTCTCGTTCCACCACAGTGATTTCTTGGCACCCATCATTTTCCATTGGCAGCATAATTCCTGGTGGATCTTGTGCCCTTTTGCATGCTTGAACACTGGCTGGGCCGATAGAGAGTCTACTGAACCATAAATACCAGCACCATCCCTAGAGGAGAATGACTGGCAAAGTGTCAGAGAAAAACAAACTTGTTTTTTTCACTTTTTTTCTCAGCATGGACAGTCCTCATAAATCAATGGACGCTAACATTGTTAATCTTCTCCGCTTTGTCACATGCTAAGATCAATGTTTCGTTTTCCAGGTTGAAGGAAAGTAATGAATCATTAGTTTCAGAGAGCTCCGAGGCACGGCCTTTTCTCTCGGGATACGAGGACCGCACTATACTATTCATTCAGGTCCTGCTTTAAAATAAAACTTCTGAAATGTAATTACTGTCAAACATAGGCAGGTTTCCTCCTTCCTGAGCTTCGTTTTAACACCCCATGAAATGGCTAGTTGGGTTAGTTCACACAAAAAATTGTCATTTACACTATCACATGGCAATTCATATCTAAGATTTTTGTGAATTAATGGCTAATTCAAACAGTTAAAAACAGTTGTATTTACTCTCTTGTTATATTTTACCGTGAAACTGTCACGATTAGGCTCAGACACAATGCTGAAGACTAGAGCTGTGTTGAAAAAATCGATTCACCAATTCTGAATCGATTTTCATATAAATTTCTAAAGATCGATCCGTAACTCAGAGGATCGATTTAATAATAGGCTTACATTTTCCCTGTGAACTTTAACTTGCTGCGACTGGGAGATCCCTATGCGCATTGAAAGGCTTTCACTCAGCGCGCACATTGTTACGACAACGGACTTTGAGTGAGTCACTAAACCGTTCATTCAACAAACACGTTCAGAAAAGCTGATTCATTAAAAGAGATAATGAAACAAGGTGTTAATTATTTTTAACTTTGAGTTCCACTTTTCAAGGCTCAGCTAAGCAGCAATGCGTCGCATGGGTAACGCTGAAAATGCTTCATTAAAGACCAATATGGCATTGATTCAATGCGCGATCGACTCGCTGATTTTATTTCCCCACGGCTTCCTCGCGCTGTGGGAAGCTGACCAGCGCTGCTGCTGTGCTGACGCGCATTTCCGTGACGTGAACGTTAAAAGGACTATACGACAAATATTTCGCTTTCCTTTTACACGGCAACCTTTCCACGAATATGACTTCAAAGACAGACGCAGGTATTCGCACACGCTCTGCGGATCTCTCTCATTCACTGTCTGTGGGAAGCCGTAGGCTACAAATCACCATGATAAACAGTCTTGTTATCATTATGAACTTGTTCAACATTCAATACACATGCATGAAGTTCAAAACAAGAAGGGTATAGCCTTATAAAAAACCGTGAATATTGTTGCGGTTACTTGCAATCCTCTGCGGTTGACTTGTCAGTGTGTGGTACTATAAGATTGCGGATATCGCGTCAGCCCTACTACTGCTGCTGATATACTGCGTCCTCTGTCGTCTACACCAGTGCAAGTTTGTGAAAGCAGTTGTATCAACACTCTGGAAGGGGGATTGTTCTTTACAACCATCCATACTCAGTTGAATGTCTATAATAATAGTATCAATATGTTGCATACAGTCCTTCAGACAGCTGAAAAAAAATGCTTTTTTCAAAAACACTGATCTAAATCTCGAAGATCAGATCGGATCGAATCGAATCGAATCGAATGATGATAATCGATTCAAGATCTTGAGAATCGGAATCGAATCGATTCTTGAAATTTGAATCGAAACCCAGCCCTACTGAAGACAGAGATTGAAGAATAACAAATGGGTGCGTTTTATTAATAAGGCAGAAGGAACACAATCCAATGCAGGTAAGAACTGAAGAAATATTAAATAAAGAGCAATGGAGACTGTGACTATGATAACTGGAGTTGTCTTAAAGATTTTCCGGGCACACACAAGGTAGCAGACAAGACGAGGAGACGACTTGGGTGACATGAAGATGACTTGTATCACTAGAAGATGATCTGGAACAAAGGAACAGCATTGAGTAATGCAGAAGATCAATGAAGCTTACGGTAGGAATTTCCCAGGTAAGTTTCCAGGTAATGGCGAGGTCAAACAACTAGAGACAACTGTGTGTGTGTGTGCTCGCTTTATTGCACTGTTTATGGGGGCTGGTGAGTGGCAGGTGCTAGTACTCTGGTGACTGTGAAAGCTGAGGGGGCGTTTACATGACACCGTTTTCAAATAAAAACAGAATACTTTTTATGTGGTTTGCCAGTTCATTTACATGACAATGGCGGTTCAGGGGCCTGAAAACGCAAACTTTTGAAAACAGGTTTCAAAGTGCAAGTTTTTGGGAAATAACCGTTATCATCTCCATGTAAAATTCAAAAATGCAAATTTGTGCAAAATGTTGACGTCTTGCGCATGCGTATTACTTGTTCAGTCTACAGCGTTTTTAGTCGTTTTTACGGATCCCCATGAACGGGGATCATTTTGATGACGTTGTCGCCTGTACATGAAAAAAAAACGCAGAGGAAAATATTTTTAGTACACCGTTGTCATGTCCCTGAATGAGTAAGGGAGAGCCTGCCTTGCTCGGGACAGGAACACAAAAGAAGATTTCTTAAAGAATCTCAGCTTATTGCACATAATGACAGATAGTTCATAGTGACCACATTTATCAAGATACAAAATACAATAATAATAATTATTATTATAACATGCCAATAATAGCACCATAAAAGTAGTCCATACAACTAAATAAAAGACATTTCCATTATTGGTCAAAAATGCTCCAGCAAGAGCCTTAAATATTTTTGGTCGGAAAGAAAGACTAGGGATACATCTTTTAAAAGTGAATTCAAGAGTTCTCATGAACTAAAATCCACAAAAGAAACAATTTTGTATTCATGGTTGTTAGCGGCCTTATTATATTTTAAAGGTATACTGTGCTACCTGCAGAGAGACTCTAATTATATTCTGTGGATTGCTAAACACTTTAATTGGCAATATTTTGTGTGCCCAGCTAGAGAGATATTCATTAAAAAATAATAAATAGTTTTCATAACAATTACCTTGTATCCAGTATTTTGTGGTTCTTTTAATATTCTTTTTAGAAAATCATAATTAGAAAGTCAGATAGCATGCTTCGAATTATGAACAGCAAATAATGGCATGAGTCCAATTACTAATGCTCATTTTATTTTTTATTTTTATGGGAAGAGGATAAGGATAAACAAAGAAGAAAATAATAGACAAGGAATACAGTGAGAGCGGGAGGCTTTGGATCACCAAAATATGAAGCTAACCAAAGTACATCACATCTGGTCATTGTCTTTCAACTTTGCAATGTCAAGAGGTAACCCAAGGAAGAAGAGCGAATGAAAGACTGAGTCAATCACCCATTTATCAAGAGTAAGGTGCATGAAATTGGCTTTTAACCTTGCAGTTAGGAGATTTAATTGGAAATCATGCTTTTGCCAGGGGAGAGGAGGGGGGAGGAAGGTGTCCAAACAGCATGATTAATCACTTTTGGGACATGAGACTTTGAGGTAAAGAGAGATTCGGGGAGGAGCTGAGGTTTAGGTGACTAAAAAACCAGGACAAGTTGGACACGATGACCGGAGGAATACGATTCACACATTAGATGGACAGATTACACTTATCTGTTTGACATGAGTTGCACCATGTACCAGTGAGGGAAGCTGGTCTGGGACATTGGACAACAGATGTCACCATGGCCCTTTTGTGAAAGAGCTTACCCTACAGTCTTCAACACACCCAATGCCATGCAGCTCTCACACCAGTGCAACCCACAACAGATGGACAGACAGAGGGACTGATAGAGGGTAAACGAGAAGGGCGGTTCACACAGCTTGATCCAATATGGTACGTAGTTGGTGCACTTGCAATTCTGATAGGCCCCCTACTGTATGTCAATTTTATGCCAAAATGATGCAAGAATTGGTGTCCAATCTGGAAAGTTTCTACCACAAAAAAGCCAGGTCTGTAAAATGGTAAATTTTGTTTGCACTTTAGACACTAACCAAAAGAAACTTTGCAAATGTATATCAACTCTCATTAATTTGCAACTACATATAAACTAACTCTTATTATAGCATTGGTAGGCTGTTAGGTTAGGGATATGGTTAGTAGAAAAAGTTGACATATAGGTGCAAAGTTACTTATAGTCAGTAGAATGTCTGTTGGGGGACCATCACAATAAAGAGTTATAAGATATTAAGCAGACAGTACTAATACTCTAATGACTGGTATTTGACATGTAGTTTCAAATTTACTTATAGTCAGGGGCGTAGCACAAGATCCCGGGCCCTATGTATAGACAGTCCTGATGGGCCCCCATGTTCCAAATAAAATATATTCCAGACTTTTCAAGGGCCCTCTCTCCCATTGGGGCCCTGGTAATCAGTACTGGTTTTACCCCCAGTCCGACGCCCCTGCTTATAGTTAGTAGAATGTCTAAAATCTAAGACCCAGACTAAGATCTAGGTCCCAAACCAGGAAAGAGTAAATTAAAGAGCTTCTTTTTTTTTTTACTTTGTCAACAAGGACGAAACCCCCAAAATGTTAATCCTGACAATATTCAAAACGAGATAATATATTATATATATAGAATATATAACATAAAAAACATGTTGACAAAAATATGAAAAAAAAATGTGTGTGTGTGTATATATATATATATATATATATATATATAATATATTATATAATATATATATAAAACAATGTCAGGGATTGTTTACCGATTTGAGCTGCATGAGTTGAAGCTCAATAGTGAATGAACTGATGACAAAAATGTTTTTCTCTGAGTAAAACATAAAAATTAATTAAGGCAGGACACTACAGGGTCAATTTTGAGATTTTGGGCCGTTTTGCTCTCATGTGTCTTATTTCAGACCATTTGAGAGAAAACATCCAAAACACAAATTTAACTTTTTTTTTTTATTATAACACATTATTGATTTCAATTGCACTACATATTTTTAAAGGCCATTTTCTCAAAGTTAGTTTTTGAGCCAGTCCACTTCAGTAGCACTTTCCAATTTTATTCAAATCTAAAATCTGAAGGCATTTCCAGAGGGGTTTGTTCATACAGTATACAATTTGCCTGGTTTGTTTCTGGCTTTTGACAATATTTTCTGAAAGAGTGATAAAAAGGAACTCTAAAAACTCCTCTGTAAAACCTTTAACTCTAATACGTCAGCGAAATGAAACTGCTGAAATGTAATTTCAAAATTGGCTTTGTCCAATGTTCAGATTTCTTTTCTGGAAATGTATGCAAATTAGTGCTTATTTAATGCACTAATTTAAACATAACCTTTTATAAAACTTGTAAACACAGAACAATTGTCTTACTGTACGAATTTTGAGAAGTATGGTGATATTTATTAGTTAAACTTTTTACCCTTTTCACTGTAGTTACTTGGTTATTATTGTTGGACCATTGAAAGAAAGTGTTACCTTTGCAGGTCCCAAACCAGGATCAATTAACGTCTGTGGCCAGTGTTAACATTAAGTTTACAGTATGATGAAATCTTAACTAAATCAAAATGATATTTTCGTCAAAAGACGTATTTTAACATTGGATGTTAAAAAATATTCTCAAAACTCGTGACACTTATAAGCAAATAGTGGGATGAACATGTTCAATTGTGGGCTGGTTATGTTGTAACACTCAAACTAGCTGAGCCCCACCAGCACCATTATGATGGACCAGACGTACTAGTCAACCAAAATGGCCCCATCAACCCAGGTCAGTCACACTTTAGTATATTCTCACTTCACTGTCACCATAAGTTGAATCCACACACTGTCAGCACAGCTCTCAAATATCAGCAGCATATAAATCAGCCTATTTCCACAACGAATAAAAGGTACATTTGAAATGAAGCCGTGTAATTTTCAAGAGGTAGATGGGATTCAGGAATATAAACTATGTGCTGACTGTACAAGAGATGGGCTTGGGTAATTCCACCTGTGCAACTCGATCTGCATATAAATTCATGCCACGCGCCATTTGGTTGTTAATTTATTTTGCAATTCATGCATCCCTGCATCTGGGCTCGAACACTGTAAATATTTCATATCGTCATTTAACATTAACTTGTACGACATGGCACTTGGGTGCTTTACTAAATGTGTCCGTAAATAAACATTTTTTTCCCCCCACTGAGGAAGAGGACCGTTACGCAGAGCTCTTCTCACAACCAACTAATTTCTGTCCAACCTTGTTGCATCCCTGCAGGGTCTGAGGACGTATCCTTGAACAGGAGCCAAATAGCAGTGTGTGTTTTATATTTAAAGGAGCCTGGAGAAGAGCTCTCAGGCTGCTGTGGTGGAAAACTGGAGTGGAGCCTGAGATTTTGATATAAATACCTGACCCTTTGCTTCTCACCACTTTCTAATTATATTAGGATTAATTGGCTGGGACCATGAGGGACCGGGCTGTGGGTATTGTGTTAATGTGGAGCGCTTTGTCGGGCAGTCCCTGCGCTGGTGGGCGACGACCTAATAATGAGACTGGCTGAAAGGTGCAACAAATATAGTGGGGAGTAAACAGCATGCTGTGGCAAACAACATCAAGAGCCTTTAATAGGGCCACTTTAACCGAGGGCATTGGATTAAAGAGCTGCTTTACCCACTTATCCATGTGTGACGCTGATAGCGAAGTAGCCTCCCGCTGGTACATACTCTCAACCGCTATCGACTTTCTAAAGTCCAGCCCATCTTGCCTGAGGCACCTCTGTATATACCGACGGGTCCACAGAGACCAGCCGTCCATCAGAAATTACAACCGCCTCAATTGCCCGGAATTAATTTACCATTTAAGTTCGAATTTAAGGTGTTTTAAAGAAATCACTGTTTAAACCACTGTGTAAACACTCTTTCTTACTTAATTCCAGGACTTTACAGCTGTGTATAGCGGGTATCAGTTATCTTGTCTTGTTTTCCTACCTCTCTCTGCCTATCTCCCGCAGGTCCAAACTCTATCCACACTAATACATGAACCAAGCTGTCCCTCAAAGACGACCTTTAAAAAAATTGGTTTGCTTGCAGGCAGCTCAGGACTGTTTGAATAGTATTTGAAAGTAGTGGCTAGAAAGTATCTTTCTTTGGGCCGATTTAGCATGGTGAATTAGCGTCGAGCCGTCGGTGAGAGAGAGAACTCTGATTGGCTGTTCAGCTTAGCGAACGAGTCCGTGAAAAGTGAAAGTGATGAAAGCGAGCAAAGAAGTCAAGGTGGTACAGACACAAGGCTGTTATAATTTTACGTCATCCTATCTGAGCATTCGAATGCACAAATATTTTCATATTAACATGAGCCGGCTGGATTGAAGAAAGTGATCTGCGTGATTGATATTTAAAATGGTTAGCAAGCGCTGCTCTGTTTATGGTTTGTATATCTGCAGTTCTGGTTTCGGTTTCCCTTTTTGAATGATGAAAATAGACTATTGTTACCTGCTGATATAGACAGATATTTGTAGGCGCAGAATGCACGTGCTGGTTGACAGTCGCCTTTAGTCATTTTGGCGTGTTCAAGCGCAGATTTTTGGGCCGCATGTTTCCACACACTTGTGGGGAACATTGAAGTAACACTACTATTTCAGTATGTGTTGTTTACCTGCCTAGTACCATAGACATCGGTAGTATTTCAAAATGTAATGTATTTGAAACGATTATGTTTGGTTCTATGGACTTTTATTTTGATATTCTGTTCCCCTTAGTTCCTGTTTCTCTGCTCTGTTTAGTTTAGGGTTTTTTTGGTTTCTGACAATGGCTGCATCCGAAAACTTGTTGCCTCGCTGCTCTATCAGGCAATGACTTTGCAGGCAGCATTTGCGCAAAAAGGTACCTCACAAAACTGATTTAGGACAGACTTCTGAGGCAACATAACGGTTTAATGATCTACAGCAAAATAGAGCTTTGGTGAAAACTAAGTGAATATTTAATGACTTTAGTAGCAATTTCTCGCTAGAAATGACATAATAAGTGGAAAACATTGATCAAAAATTTACATTTACACACAAACTGATGACCAGCCGCAACTTTTAGATGCCATATTTATTTTTCAGGCTCAGCTGTCACTGAATGGAAAGTTTTGATATTTGGATATCAAAAGCAGTGAAGTATACATGTATGCTGCCTTAAAAAATCGATCAGATGAAGGTATCTCAGGAGACAGGAAGTAAAACTAGCATGCATTCAGACATGCCTTGATGCTTTCAACCTTGGAAGGCGTCTTCCGAAGGCAGCATTTATCAGTTTTCGGATGTAGCCTATGTCCCTGTTTGTTTCAATGGTTACTTAAAATTATCACCTGTATCTCATTAAGTTCCTTGTTATCTCTTACTTATATACTCCCTTTTCAGTACTCTTTCGGTTATCATCTTTATTTAATGTGTTGTTTATCTCCTGTGTACTAGCAAACGCCTGTGTTTATTATTAAAGTCTATTTAAAGTATTCCTTTTTTGTGCGTGTTGCCTACACCACTAAACGTTACAGTATTACAAAATCTTTAACAAGTTTTTAATTATATTTGAATAAAGGGTCAATTTGTTCCATTTTTCTAGGCCGGATATCACTTTTGGCCACTACTGTATGTCAACACAAATGGTGCCCCTTATAATAATTAGCAATTTACACAGGACGTTTAACAAAAGTAACAATTTTAAGATAGAAAAATAGACTGAGGTGTCAAAAAGGTTACGGTAAAACCCTTATAGTTCATTTTACCCAGTTTTGATTGCATGGCCACACTGGCATGTATATCAAGCCTGACTATTAGATCAAATATTTTAGGATTTAAAGTGCAAACTTAATCTATCTGTTGGGTTTTTAATGCCAGAGACTTTTTTGAGATGTCAGTACAAATCATTTTATCTTTTATTGCTGTATCTGTAGGCCTTGTTTATGATTTGATTTTCCTTTCATCTTTGTTATGAGGACACTATTGGACTGCGGATGGTGGCATGCACCAAGAGCCACATAAAGGTTTATGAAAGCTTTTTGATTTGATAGCTCTGAGCTTCTGTTTATGCCTTGATTGGGCTTTGTATTAAAATGTTGTTAAGAGCCCAAGTCGTGGATGGCTGGTGCCAAGAAGAAATCATCACGAACCGTGAATCTGTGCTGTAATTATCATGACAATCAGCAATCCTTGTAAGAGCGCCTTAAAAAGCAAGATATTGGAGTGTCTTTTACGAAATGACCTCATTAAAATATCACTTTTGATGAATACTCTGAATGCACAAAGTGCTAATGATTAACTGCTTTGGTGTGTAGAGAAGAGCCACATTATAAGTCTGAACATGACTTACCGCTCTCCCACTGTGGGAACATTATCACTCCATCACTCAATATGAAATGCTTTAGGGATAGACTGTACTGTACACACTGATGAGAACAATGGGAAGATGAAGGGAAGGTGATGACCAAACAAACCGTTCCGAGTCTGTATACATCACAAAGAAGTTTTGTTGAGACAGGCAAAAAAAAAAGAAAATAGTGATGTTTGTCATATTTGAAATTTCAGGTTTTTGCAAACAAAAATAAAATTCACATTTAGAAACCCAATCCCAATCACATTCATTTGTGTTTTGAAATCTGATGAGAATCTTGTACGGGCGAGGGACGTGGTTTTCCTGTGAAAACCATCCTGCTAGGTCTAAAATTTAAACACTTGTTATAACAGGCTTACCATAGTGAATCAGGGTAACACAAAAACACATTTTGGACGAAGGATTGATGATGTATTGACTTATTATTGAAATTTTGTTAATTTTGAATAAGAAAAAGTTACATAGTGTACCTTTAATCATTCGGATTTCGGAATGCAACACTTTACTGTCATACAAAGTGTGTCTGAATACAGATGACTTGTTGTTCCTCATACAGTTTTCACACATTTACTGTGTAGTAAACTATAAATGAGTGAACAAATTTTGAATTCAGTACATGCATGAACGTGTAACGTTTCTCTGTCAATTACTGCATGTTCTCACACACACCTCATGGATTTAGCATCGTGGCAAGATGTCATAAATTGACATGAGCAGATTTCCACGTTGACAGTCACTCTCAGTGTTTGCAGGAGAAAGTGTCTTGGCATCGTGCTGATGCTGCACATCATTACTATAGAAACCATTGTGGATTCACTTCATTGTCTGAACAAATATATAATTTTCAAAATGACAGCGAGAATAGTCTGTCCTAAAGATCACATTAGAATTTGTTTGCAACGCATCTATGATCTGAAAAAAAAACATCAAGCACTTTGTGTGTGAGGAAATCATGCTAATGATCAAACCCCCCGAGCAAAAAAGGATGAAAGTCATTTTGTTCATTCACCATAGTTTTACACTGATTGCATTTTTCTGTCAGCAGTTGATGTTAGAGATAAGTGTTTTCTTTACACATTTGCTATCTGAAAAAAGACAAATGCCAAAGCAAAACTTTGTTCAAAGTTTTTTTAAGAGTTGCCTACGACTGCTTTTCAAACCGGTTGTTGTTTCTGCTGTGTCGACTGTTGTTCAGTGAGTGCTTATCCAATGGTATTATCCAATGACTGACTCCTTCTAATTAAAATAAAAAAACTGTCATTAACGTGATCTCGTGAGAATACGTGTGTATTTTACGTTAAGTGTAGTTCTACCACACGTACATTTACTTACGTTTTGTACACTCAGAAACGTATAGTAGGCCTACTGACGTATTTACAGCACTAAAACGTAAAATATTTACGTATTGACAGCACAAAAACGTAAATTATTTACGTATGGACTACCGACGTACAAATTTGTACCTGTTCCTATTTATGCTTATTAAAATCGTGGCATTAATGTTTTGACTCTATTGCTTTCAACTGTCTTATCAATTACGTTTTCAGTCGCATTTATTAAATACAGTTTACTAATTTAAGAAATAATGACATTTCACTCTGTTCGTGCCTTCTGCTGCAAACTCGTTTCAGAGGATTAGCCTAAGTTAACTTACATTGTGTTAAACAAGACTACACTTTAAACCCTTTAAAATAACATTACCTTTTTTTTTTTTTTTACCATTTTGTAATATAGTTTATTTACCGTGAGGCACAAAATGCGTTTTCTCCTATAGAACCATAATACACCAAAACACAACATAAATTCACAAAAGACATACATTTTATTAGCTTGATGTAATCCAAATCTTTAGAATCCATACGTTTGCAAGAAACAGATCCAAATTCAGCCCTTTATCCAGCGATCTTCATCTCCATTCTCATCACCGACCGTAAACGTCAAATCCCGCGCTCGGCCGCTCGTGATGAATTCAAATTCAAAAATAGGCTACGTGCACAAGCGTAGTTTCGAACTTCCGCTATTGTCAGAAGTCGGCATATCAGTTTCCGGTTTACGACTGTTCATCCGCATCCGCTATAAACAAACAAGATGAGTGCTGCTGTTGTACGAAAAAAAGAGTTCTTAAAACAGATCTAAGTTTCTAAGAACTGTAGGTGGATCTATCATCTAACGCCCGTTTCACACATACCCCGTTTGCAGTGCAGGAGCAACTCGTGCTATCACATGCATTTGCAGTGAATAACTGATCCGCGGCTGTACCACAAACACATACTTTTCTTTGATTTATCCCGGTCTTCACAGTCTTCAGATGACTGAAAAATAGTAGTAGTATCGGTATTAAATGCATTTATGGTGAAATTACTCGTTTTTTAGGTCAATCTTTGTCCATTTTGACCACGAAACATGCAGTGTCACTTTAATGCAGCACAACAAAAATAGACTCGTTGCGGAAACGATCGCTGCACTGCTGTTATAGCTACGTGCCGCATCTGGAACGGTGTGAAAAGAGAAAGCCCTAACCTGTTAACGTGGTGTGTTAGGAGCACTGCTGTGTGCCACTTGCTCTGCTTCAAGTCGCTAACAGCCATTTGAGCTTCCACCGCTTCCCGAAAAACACCAACCTTCGTCACTGCAAACGGGGTATGTGTGACACGGGCGTTAGATGATAGATCCACCTACAGTTCTTAGAAACTTAGATCTGTTTAAGAACTCTTTTTTTTCGTACAACAGCAGCACTCATCTTGTTTGTTTATAGCGGATGCGGATGAACAGTCGTAAACCGGAAACTGATATGCCGACTTCTGACAATAGCGGAAGTTCGAAACTACGCTTGTGCACGTAGCCTATTGCGCCCTGGCCCCTGAAGAAGCGTTACGACATGTTTTACGGCAGGGATATCAAACTCTCATTGGCTCTCGCCTGCTTCATCAAAAATTGCGACATTCCGTGTTCCAGTCGGCATAGATATCATATAGAGACTAGATGCCCTATTGGCCGCTGTGGCGCAAGAAATGCGGCCGCCATCTTAAACCGGTCATAGGGCCTACTCCTATTTGCGTTGCATAGCAGCAGTAGATGCCAGAGCACTGTGCAGCATATTCCTGCTCAAATCGGCGGACCATCACTCGGGGATTACTTTCCACAAGTAAGATTTAAGATTTAACATTACCGTACTATTGGTTGTATTTTGTGAACAAAATATTCAATGTGTCCTGTATCATAGCTACGTGTATGACCTTTGCAGCAAAAAAACCCGCGTGAAAATCAGTTCCGTATTCAGTGAGATATGATTAATTAAATGCGCTGGCAGCTCATTGCACCTGCCAAACAGATTACACTGAGCGGAGCGGGTGACCGGTTTAAGATGGCGGCCCCACGGCTCGTCCGCGCCAATAGGCAGTAGCGGCCGATAGGGCGTCTATCTATATGATGTCTATGCCAGTCGGTGTGCAACATTTGAAATGAAGAAGCGCGCGCACCTTCACAGTGCGTGCGAGCCGAAAACGGATTAACATTTTCATGGATTAATAACTTAAATTCTACTCAGAGAGGACTGAGTAGTCTGCGACTGCAACACATAATGATGTGAACGACTTTTGGTACCGGTTTTGACATTTTCGCAATAAATAAATTATTGTGATTATAATTGTCTGTCTGTTATGTTTTTCTTCATAATTGTAGCCTACGTAGTTTTAAGGAATGGTTATGGGTAGGTTTAGGGGTAAATTAGGAGTAGGATTAGTGGCTCAAAATATATTTTAATGCTATATTGTTAATAAAACTGCCATTTCCCTACACACCTCTGTCCATTACGTTTTATCCTTTTTATATTCTGTATAAAATGGGTATGTTTAGGTTTAGAAGTAGGGTTAAGGGAGCTCACATTTATCTATAAAATGGTCAAAGGGAAATTATACAGATATCTTTATGATATGAAATATACGTAAACAGTTAACGTTTTGTAGCTGAAAAAAACGTAATTATGTTACGTTTAAATGTTGCAGATACGTCCATATTATACGTTTCAGGATCTATGAAACGTATAAAAAAGTACGTTTTCTATCTTTGAAAAAAACGTATTAATACTTACGTATTAACAATGAGACCAGGCTGCATTATTTATTTAAATTTCTCTCTGGAACAGGAAGCCTATGCTGGTCATTCTTGTCCAAGCAAACACAATGAAAGCTCATGTCAAAAAGTACACTTTAGTAACCTTTTAAAATGAGTACTTATTATGTCAATTATATTCTTTAAAAGAATAGAATTAAGTGTGAACTGAATGTCATGCTTTTTGATACTTAATTGCATTTTATTTACAATTAAATTAAAATGTATTAGCTTAAATTTATATTAAATGCAATTAGTTGAATTTAAGAGTTTTTTTGACCCACTTAAGTAGGACTTAAGAGAGTTTAGATGCAAAAGGCTTTTTTTTTATCAAGCTTGTATATTTAAGTTCAGTAATTTCACTTAAATGACTATTAATAGGTCATCTTCATTGCCATAAAAGTGAAATTACTGAACTTAAATATATAAGCTTGATAAAAATTATCATATGTAATTTCATAACTACTTCTATTCTCGAATGTCCTCAAAACGAGCGGTTTGTGTGAGAAAACGAACAGTAGCTATTTTTTATATCGTTTTTACCTCTTGTAACCACAGCCACGTCCAAGTGATCTTAGGGCGCGCCGGAAAGTGCAGGAACGCGTGTGCGCGTGTGCGCGTGTACGTTACTCATTGTTTACAGGGAGATTTCGCAAGTGTTACCTTTCACTGTGAAGATCTAAATATATTTAGATATACATGAAATCACAATGGAAGACGATTTCGATATCTCAACAGACAACGTTGAATTTTTTTCACAACCATATTTAGATCCCTTCCAGCACTTTCTGGCGCTTGCGGAGACCGAAGCGCCCCCACTCTCAGATCACTTGGACGTGGCTGTGGTTACAAGAGGTAAACACGATATAAATACTGTTCGTTTTCTCACACAAACCGCTCGTTTCGTGTCTTAGGCCATCAATGTGTACTTACATTGACGAATCATTAAATCATGTTTAATTTGGACTTCTCTGTGCATGCTCTTTGAGGTGGTGACCATACACCTGCATTATATGACTGACAGACAAGAACGGTTTGACCTAAAATATCAAAATTGAAACTACTGCGGAAACAAAGACACCTACATCTCAGGTGCCCTTGAGGTAAGCTAAAACATATCAACAATTAATTTCAAAGTGAACTATCCCTTTAAAATACACTATTGTTTTATATGCAATTGTTATACAGTATTTAATGCAATTACATCAGAAGTAACTGTAATTAAATAAAAAAAAAATAAGAGTAAAACTTTACTTATTCAAGGGAAAAGAAATTAAATTACTGTAATTAGATTACTTAGTTACTTTAGATTACTTTAGATTAATTAATTACAGCCCACTATTGACCATGAATATAGTTGAATATTTGAACCATGAATATAGTTACATGAAAGATAGCGACCAAAACAGTTATTCAAAAGTAAATAAATGATGATATAATTTTCATTTTGGGTGAACTATTCCTTAAATAAAAGTATAATTCTATCACAGATATTTTTTTTTCAAGCAGAGGATCCCATTATGAAGGAAAGACGAGGGGCACAGAAGGTGGTGCCAGGGAGCGATACAATGACAGATAGATAAAGACAGAGAGAAGGTGTGAGCCTCAAGCTAGTATTACTCTCACTGCCCGCTTTAGTGCTTTAAAACAGATTTGAGCTTTCCCTGTGTTGACACCTCATGGTTTTATTCTGAGGTAATAGGGCGCCCGTGGAAGGCCAGAAAAAGGGAAATGGAAGGGGATGGATAGAATGAGATGGAGAGAGAGGGGGGTAAAAGTTGTGAGGTGTGAGCACTTTAACAGATTGAAGCACTCACAGTTACACCTGTGGGCACCACAGTCACCTCTACATGATCAAAGCACTGGTTACCCTTTAAATCCTGATGGCCAAAACATCCGAAACCAGGTCAGAAGCTTCAAACTCAATCAATCTGAGATAGTACAGAGAAAAATGTATATGCCATGTTGCAATTTGCAATCAGATTACAACCACTTTCCAATGTTAATAATTAATAATAGTGGAAAAGCATCATCAGAGTCTGCATGAAAAAGGTCTGTAATGATTCTGTTTGGATATGCTGCATTTAAAGCCATTGTAAAATTCTGATAATCGCACACGTGTTTTAAATTTGAGATGTTTTTTGAGTGTTAGGCTAATTTGGTTAATTAACTGTAATAAGGGACCTACTTTATATTGAGTGTATTTTTACTAATAATGTTTAAATTAATAATTTGATACAGTGCACTTATTGTGTACATACACCACTGGTAAAAAGTTAAGAATAATTCCGATAGTTTTTTTTACAATTGTTTTTAAAAGAAGTGTATTTTGCTCCCTATGGCTGCGTTTATTTGATAAAAGAATATAGAAAAAATATATATATATTAAAATGTAATTTATTCCTGTGATGCCAAAGCTGAATTGTCAGCATCATTACTCCAGACTTTAGTCACATGATCTTAGAAATCATGCTAATATGCTGATTTTTTTTTCTTATTATTATTAATGTTGAAAAACGTTTTGCTGCCTAATATAATATTTCATGATATGCATGCTTTTATTTTTGATTAGCAGCCTTTGTGAGCATAAATAACTTATTTTAAAAACTTTTTTTTTAAATCGGAATTATTCTTAACGTTTTACCGTTAACATCCGTTAACATGTTTTTACAGTGCACTTGTGTGTGTGTATATATATATAGATGGTGCAGGCTAATAGAGGGTATGCGCATGACGTCACCGTCAGCCGGAGTGAATGCGGTCACGCCCACAAGTGGCAAAAAGACTGAGCGGCAGCATTTGTTTTCAGCGTGAATGCCGTGAAAAACACACAAAACACATCTAAAACTGGAAAGAGCTTTGCGATTGACTGTACAACTAGATTTGACCAGAAATCTGAGGTACTGTATATTTTTACAGACTGCAAAAAGCTACAGAAAAGACTATATTCTGCATAATTGGATGTTTTTAAATAAACACTGACACAAAACTACCGTAAAACTTCAAATAATAGCCGAGTCCCAAATAGACGCCTGTCTCTTTTACACGCCTGGTGTGGCTGCAGGTTTGGGTAAATAAAGGCCGGTCTCAAATAGAGGCCGGGTCTGTTTTTTAGTTTCGGGTTGTATTTAATCCTCTAAAACCGTCAGATCGTCCGCTTTTTCGCGGCCGCCAAAGCAATTTTTTGTCCCTCCAAAGCTTTTTTTGATCGATGAGTGATGTAGAATAGAATGACTGCTGCGCTTGACAGGGCGCGTTACGAGCAGAGAGAGAGAGAGAGAGAGAGAGAGAGAGAGAGAGAGCGCGCCCCGGCCGCGCGCGCGCACTCTCACATCTTCAAACAACACGAGCGCTGTCTTGCTCTCTCTCCCTCGCGCATATTAATCAAAATCAATTGACGACGCGACAGTAAAAGGTTGGAAGACCGCAGTTTAACGTGGAGCATTTGGAGATTTTTATAGATTAGAGACATACACTCAATGACCAACATCTCAACACTAAATTATAAAGGCCTGACTCATATAGACGCCTGTCTCAAATACAAGCCGGTGCAATTCGACGGTTTGGGAAAATAAAAGCCCGGGCTACTATTTGAAGTTTTACGGTATACAAGTTTTAGGGCTGGACGATATGATGATATACAGTATAACATTAATGTAAGTGATCACTCGGATTTAGACCTATCTATATTCTATTTATATAAAACGTTTACAGGCAAATTCTCTTAATTTATTTCCCGGGCGTCGAAATCAGGCACATATAAATGTCAGGAAACACGATTCCTGGCTGCATGTCAATATCCATGCATCACTGGATCTTTGATAAGTTGTAAGGTCGTCAGATATTTTCATTTATAAAGTTTTAAATATGTATATTTTTACGACAAAACCGCACGGATTACCATCAGAAGGCCTTCGTTTATCCCCCTGGAGCCGGATGGATTACTTTTGTGAAGGATGTATTCACATTTTGGGACTTGAAGGAGGTGGACCCCATTGCTTCACATTATATCCACTGAAGGGTCTAAGACATTTTCTAAAATAACTGAAAATGTGTTCGTCTGAAACAAGATTGACAGATGCATCTCAAACGGCTTGAGGGTGAGTAATGCATGGTTTAAATATCATTTTTGGCCGAACTATCCCTTTAAACTGATAACAGTTTGTTTTACTCGCGTTTTCGCTGTTTCCCCTATTAACTCCAGTCACGCAGCAGCTCTTTTGCCACTCAGTCCGGCTGAGGGGGGCGTTTTCCGGCGGGGAAGTGACGTTAATGCATTCCCTCTATAGGTCCTTTACTCACCTGTCCATGATCACATCAGTATCTATAGGGCGCAGCTGATTGGTTCCTGCAGTATCAGTAGCCAATGAGCTTGCTGCTCAACCTTCAAATACTTAGGTAGCTTTTGCCTTAGCAGTGCAGCGCACTTTCAGAAACCCCCCACCTTCCCCAGCTCCACCTGTATAGATATGCTACGGGTAATTCATGTGCACTATGTTGTATAGCAGCAGCATGTCTGTCATTGTCACAGCAGCGTGTCATGCTGGCAGTAGCAAGTCCCGTACTTGCTCTGCAGCAGCAATAACAGCGGCGTAGCAGATCTATTCCGCCAAGACCAAACATACAACATTGGGGTTTTTTTTTGTTTTGTTTTTTCTTTATTTATTTATAAAGGGACCATGCACAATTTTTAACATACAATTTCAATTTCATGTATTGTACCGGATTTAGCTTTTTTTCATCCGTAGTCCCCCAGGCAGGTCAAAGCTAACATAACATTACACCGACAATACCTGTGTTCACATACAATACATGCATACACACACACATACTGTCAAGGCCATAAAAAAACATAAATAAATATATCAGTCAATCAATTTAACTACAGCAATCTCAATGGTTACATAATTGGTTCAATTTAAAAAAAGATTTTAACTTCAATTTAAAAAGACCATGAGCTTTACACCCTTTTATGTCCTCTGATAGGGCATTCCACTGATTAGGGGTTTTCACTGCGAAAGATGATAGTCCAAATGCGGAACGACGAAAGAGAACCAGACAATTACTCATAAGTGACAGTCTGGTAGATCTCACAGAGGTTTCACAGCTAAGATGAATAAAGTCACGTAATACAGAAGGAGCCAGACCATTTAGGATTTTATGAACCATACACAAACTTGAATAAAGTCTAAAATTGTCAAAGTTTAAAAAATTTTGTTTCTCTATGATCCTACAAGAAAGAACATTTTTAATGTCTGTTTATATAGAGATTTTAAGGGTTTAATAACAGTTTCACCAGCTTGACCCCAACATGTCAAACAGTAAGACATGTGAGAAAAGATTGTAGCATGCATAATAAATAAATAGGTATCATACCCATTACCATGCCAATCACTCCGAGAGTTGTCATTAAATAAATAATAATATACATTTTTAAATACCTACGTGTAATTACATCTGTAATTAACTTCTGTAATTACATCTATAATTACTCTGTTGATTGACCCTTCCATTACTCCCTAAACCACCCTTAAACCTAACCATATTACCAAACCTGTCCCTAACCTTACCCGTGTCACACCTCAATAGTAGTTTTGCAATACATGAACACAATAAGTAGGCCTATTATTGTACCTAACATTTTTAAAGTACAAAGTACTTAAAGACACCTATATAAAGTAGGGACCATATTAAGCAGTGAGTGACTTGAGGCAAAGTGTTACACTTATTTTAAAATGATTACAATAAAGGACTTTTAGACACTCCAACACTATAACACATGCCATCTCGTTATTGATTTATTATGCCATATTGAGTAAGATCAAAACAGTCCCATGATTTTACTGTAAGCAAAAATCTGTCCTTATTTTTTAAATTAATGACTCAGCTACTGATCCAAAGATTATCTTTCTGTGTCTTATATTTACTGAAACTCTGAATATCAACAGCCCGATGAGCAGGGTGGTATATAAAGATGTCTTTCAACACTTCTTAATATTGGTTTCGATGTGAAGTGTTTCCAAATAGGCAGTACGAATGACATGCAAACTAGTGTTTCCTGTCTTATCACAGACGTGCGAGATGTTTCCAAGAAAGATGTTTTTGGAAATATGGAAATAGATGCACCTCATTTCTGCATGTATTCTGAAACACTTGCTAACAGCTCTCTGGAAAGATTTAAATATAACATGGGAAGACTGCATTATTCATGGCATTTAACCAGGAAATAATGAGTGTTATTGACCTATAACGTATGCACCTGACACTACGCTTCCATTGAAGAGCCATGCTTCCCCACACCGTCCACACTGAGGTCGTTACTTCGGTTGACTTTTGAAGCTCTGAATGGTGAGGCAATTCTCCTGAATGGCTACTGAATAATTCATCGGTTCAAATTATGTTGGTAAATGATTTTATACGATTGGAAAAGATTTCTCTTCGTCGCTAGGGCCAGTGAGGGGGGAAGCTAACGTGTGTATTATTCCGAAGTAATGGCTGAAGTTGTGAGCACCGCCACTGAAGTGTTCGCATTTGATATTCATAGGCAAAAGTACGGTGACGATCAGGGTTCAAATGACTGCCATCCGTACACAACACATTTAGCTGTTTCGCTACTTCTAGTCATTTTTTCCTCTCACGTCTTCCCCCTTTTTTCCATGTAAAAAAGGCGATTCAATCCCACTGGTGTTTTTTGGCTGCCGCTGACATGTCCCCACTTTAATGGCAGTTGAAAATAAAACTCAATAAAGATTAGACATGAAGTGGTGTCAGAGTGACAGAAAGCACCATTAGAGTGACGCGCCACAGACACGCTCTGCTATTTGCCTTGCTTAGAGGAGAGATACTGAGACGTATCTTCACAATATCAGTGAAGTAATGGTGCAGCGGGGCCTGGAGAGAAAGATAGGCTTCATTGGAAATCACAGATAGAGAGAGAAGGCTCACTCCTCTGAGATATTCTGTACGGGAGGTCTGTGTCGTCTGCAGAAAATAAATGCAGAATGCAAGCCATTCATATAGCTTTCTCCCTAAACAGTTATAAATGTATGAGATGATACTAAATCATGTCACATCTACGGAAGCGTATTGCATTCACTTGAGGAAAAAAAATCTACCCTGTTTTTCTGAATTAAGGAGTTAATTATCTCAGAATTACGAGATAATTTTTCATGGAAATAAAGTTTTTGCTCGGTTTTTCTGAATTAACGAGTTAATTATCTCAGAATTACGAGATATTTTTTCATGAAAAAAGGTTTTGCTCTGTTTTTCTAAATTAACTAGTTAATATCTCAGAATTATGAGATAACATTTTTCTTGAAAAACATTTTATTCACTCTGTTTTTATGAATTAATGAGTTACTCATAATTTTGAGATAATTGAGTCATTAATTCAGAAAAACAGAGCAAAAACTTTTTTCCATGAAAAATTATCCCGTAATTCTGAGATAATTAACTCGTTAATTCAGAAAAACAGAGCAAAAACTTTTTTTTCCATGAAAAATTATCTCGCAATTCTGAGATTTTTTTCCTCAAGTGAATGCAATACGCTTCCGTACACATCCAATCCAACACACTCTCATTAAACTTTGTGAAAAATGTGTTTGTATGACTTTTCATGGTTGGGTTTAGCGACATAGGGGTTTGGAAAATGTTTTTTTAGATGACTCATCTTGTAAAATTTTACCAACAAATTATTACAACTGGGTTGATCAAATATCTTTTTTTTTATCTTAAAGATATAGTTTGCCCAAAAATGAAACTCGGTCATCATTTATTCACCCTCATGTTAATCCAAACGAAGATAGAAGATATATTGTTTTACAAATTGTTTTTATTTATACATTCTAAAAGGTTCAATTGGGTTCTATATAGAACTCTATTGGCAAAAATAACTTTTTGCCAAAAGGGTTCTATTGAAGGAGAAATTATTTAAAGGGTTGCATAATACTTTCATGTTGAACGCGTATTTCAAAGTTTTTCTGGTGATAAAGTATGTTTACAAGCTGTTTAATTCATACAATTTAATTAAAATTAAGAATAAATTCTAACTAAATTAATTAATTAAATCTATATCCATAAAATGATCGTATGATGGGGGCCCCTAAAAGCTTTGAACGTTTTCTTCTAAGAGTGTATAATGAAAGTCAATGGGGTTCAAATCAACACAGGACCCCATTGACCAGGGGTGTCCAGTCCTGTTCCTGAATGGCCACCTTCCCACAGAAATAACTTCCAACCCTAATTAGACATTTCTGAACCAGGGAATCAAGGTTTTCCAGATGAATATGTTGCATCCCAAATTGCATAGCCTAATACTCATCCAAATATTTGAAAATTAGAATTAGTGTGTCCTAAATAGAAACATTTTGAAATGAGTATTCATGCAAATGTCACGGAGTGACGAAAAGGCAAGGCGGAACCTTCCTTCGAGCAAGGACGCTCCCCCATCGGAGCACTTCCGGTGAAACACAGAGCCGGTTCCGATTTTACACGCGATGGCCGATCGCGGGATAATGGATTGAGAAATGAGTGTCAGCTGTGAGAAGTGAGGGAGGCGATCAGCGATCGGAATACGTGTCTCAATAAGGGATATTAAAAGGCATTTTGGTGGAGGAGAGGGAGGAGACCTGAGAAGGGAAAGAAGCGGCCGAGATAGAGTGGGAACAGGACAGGTGATTGCAGTCTTGGCGGATGCTATGAAGGAGAACATTCATGGACTGAAGAATTGATGTGCACCGATCATTCCGGGGACAGTTAAGTACCACGATCACGCTGATGACAATTCTAAAAGCCTTCTGATATTACCTGTGTGCCTTAGCCTGAAAGTTGACCCCAGGGCTGTTGTGATCTCTCGAGGCTCGTGTTTCTGCCGACATTTCTCTTTTATACTGCTTTTAAAGTCATAGTTCCATTGGAATGGAGGAAATGGGGTGCTTTGCCTGTTCAGGAGAGGGTTTCGCACCAGCATGTGGAATGCTGTGTGACCTGAAGAGGAGTTTCTACCCATGTAGTATGCTTAGTCTGTTCTGAGGAGGGTGTGTACCAGTATGCTGAATGTTGTCTGTTCTGCAGATTCACTGAGAAGGCCCTTATTTGAGTGCTGGTCACCATCTGCCCTGCAGCTTCGCTGTGACGTTATTCACCCGAGTGCTGTCCACCGTCTGTTCTGCAGGTTCACTGAGAAGGTCCTTACCTGAGTGCTGTTCATCGCTGTGAAGTTACTCACCCGAGTGCTGTCCACCGTCTGTTCTGCAGGTTCACTGAGAAGGTCCTTACCTGATTGCTGTTCATCGCTGTGAAGTTACTCACCTGAGTGCTGTCCACCGTCTGTTCTGCAGGTTCACCGAGAAGGTCCTTTCCTGATTGCTGTTCACCATTGCAAAGTTCCTACCTGAGTGCTACCTACCGTTTGTCTTGAAGATCCGCTGTGGAGCTCCTTATCTGTCTGCTGTTTGCCGCTGTGAAGTTCTCACCTGAGTGATGTGCACCGTCTTTCTGGAGCACTGCTGTGGGATCCCTCACCGCTGCCCGTGTCAAAAGAGTGCCTCTTACTTCTCTGTCATTGTAAACTATCTTGACGATCCGCTGTGGAGCTCCTTACCTGCTTGCTGTTCACCGTTGTGAAGTTCTCATCTGAGTGCTGTACACCGTCTGTCTCGAGGATCTGTTGTGGAGTCCCTACCTGAGTGCTACCTACCGCATGTCTTTGAGATCCGTTGTGGAGTCCCTCACTTGGGCGCCGCTCACCGTTCGTCCTGCAGATTCATTGGGAAGTTCCTTACCAAGTGCTGGTCACGGCCTGTCTGGAAGATCCTCTGAGGGATATCTTACCATTGTCAACGCCAGTGAGAGCTTTCCCTTCCGCAGCCGTTAAAACCCTTGAGACCTTGGGAGACAAAGAAGAGAACGATCAGTTGATGCCCTGTTTTAAGAGACTATCTTAATCTAATAAAGTAACACAGCTTTGTATTTTATCACGTTCTCCTGTCTGTGGTGTTCCTTTGGTCAGGCTCCTCGGGGTGGTACACTTGAAAGGGGTGGCGTGTAAGGCCTGGTTGCCGCTCCGACCTGTGACACAAACTCTTAACAACCCATTGCATTTTTAAAGGATTCGATCAAAAATGCAGACTGATCTCATAAAATTGCGTGTGTATGACACGCCAATTCGTATTTCCATTTTTGGCATGCTATCAACACGCACAATCGCTTTTCAGCGTGTTTATGAACGCAGTAGACTTAACGTTATTACTGCATATATAAATATATGACCTACCTCCACCCCGTCCCTAAACCTACCCGTCACTGGGGTTAATAGCATTTATGAGTCTTCCCCTGCCATCCTAGGGAAAAAAAAATATCGCTCCCCAGATGTAGATCTACATTTTGCTTCGTTTCGCTCGGAAATTTAATGGCGTGTACATATACGCGGAATCACTTGGACATTAATGGCGTAGACATACACGCATACACGCGGATATCTCAAAATGCGTATAGATAACACGCCACTTGACTTGAAAGTGGCGTGTCTGTTTACGCAAAAGTCATGATGTCATGTTGAAAAATGGATTCGATTCAGAACTACAAACATGACTAAAAAGTTAAGACTACAAACATTGTGGATGTGCAAGATCAACAGTTAAGTACAGAGAATTGGGGAAAGGGTCTTGAGTGATGACCCTTTTTAATGTTATTTAGGATTTTATTTTATTTTTTATGCAGGTTTTTGTGCTGAAATACTGTATGCAGCACAACTGTTTAATTCATCCTTCTATAATGTAATATAACAACAAAATTATAGGGCTTGGTCATACAAGTACCCCTAAAGGCTTAGACGTGTATAATGAATGCCAAAATTATAATTTTAAACACATCATCAGTTAACATAAGATTTACAAAATGCTGAATATGTTGCAATAACAGATTCCAACATCATGCACCTCCTCTGCATCTCTCATAAATTGGGGTCAGTAACTACAGAGGCGGCTGAGAGATGGCTATATGCTGACATTTTACTGCTAACAGCAGAAATAAACAACACTCAGCCAAGCCTGGATGAGATTCTGCAAAAGGTTATGCATGAAAATACTCTACATCAAAAAAACAATATATTCATGTATGCAGGTAATTTGAAATACTTAAACCATTGTACGCTGAACTTTTGCATCTATTACAATCTCCTTTTGTCAAAACCATAGCTAATTTATCAAAACAAAATAACATTATTGTAATTAAGATGTTTGTAATTCATTTTACAATGCATTTACAGATAAATTTCATTAAACATTGATGCATAACTGAATAATTACTGATCTACCAAAACTCAGGATCAAAGCCGCGCTTAAGAGTATTGGCCAAAGATACTGTAAAAAAAAAAACAGCAGCTGTGGGTACCAGATTTTATACTGTAAAAAATACAGTTTTAGCAACATTTTAGCTTTTACAGATTGAGCTTAAATTAACATTCATCATTAACTGATATTATGTTCATATACCAACCTACTGAAGTACTAAAATTTGTTTTGCACATTTATGATACACTGACAACCCCCAAACCATGTAGAATCAATGCTCATCACAAGCTGAGGTAAATACAGTACTTGTATATAAATATAGAAGGTGTGCATGGTGTCATACACATGCGTGCACACACACATATAGAATCAACATTGGCTTTGCGTTTCAGAGATGGCATGAACTGAGGGATTTAAAATGTTGTATAAGCGATGCAGAGATGCCTATTTTAATCCTCAACAGGTGAGTAAAGTATTTATTGAACAGATAAATGGTCATATGTAGCTCTCCAACAGAGTTCATTGTAAAGAATTATCTGTTGGTAAGGGTAATTTCATTATGGTTGTTGTAGCGCTGTGCTGGAATTTATTTTCAAGTACCGTGTCTATTAATGGATATAGCTAATGTCTTCAGCTAGTCAGCTGGAGATCTTTTCCATCTAAACTGGTTAAATCTCAAGTCTAAATCTAAATAGCAGCCCCGCCAGCAGCCATATCACCCTGTAGCCCAAGACTGGTTGCCCACTGAAGCTAAGCAGGGCTGAGCCTGGTTAGTACCTGGATGGGAGACCTTCTGAGAACACCAGGTTGCTGCTGGAAGAGGTGTTAGTCAGGCCAGCAGGGGGTGCTCACCCTGTGGTCTGTGTGGGTCCTAACGCCCCAGTGTAGTGACGGGGACACTATACTGTCAAAGAGCACCGTCCTTCGGATGAGACGTTAAAACCGAGGTCCTGACTCTCTGTGGTCATTAAAAATCCCATGATGTCCTTCGAAAAAGAGTAGGGGTGTAACCCCGGCATCCTGGCCAAATTTGCCCCTTGGCCTCTGTCCATCATGGCCTCCTAATCATCCCTATATATACTAATTGGCTTCATCACTCTGTCTCCTCTCCACCAATAAGCTGGTGTGTGGTGGGCGTTCTGGCGCAATATGGCTGCCGTCGCATCATCCAGGTGGATGCTGCACATTGGTGGTGGTTGAGGAGATTCCCCCCTACCATATGTGAAGCGCTTTGAGGTCCCAGAAAAAGCGCTATATAAATGTAACGAATTATTATTATTATTATTATAAATATTAAGACTAGTAGTGAATGTTTTATGAGCAGTAGGATAATCTCTCTCTTTTTTAAGTTATGAGAAAGTACATCCTGGTTGCGTATGCAACCCACCGTTCCCTGAAGGAGGGAACGGAGGACATAGTCGACGTCGACTGAATGTGGATCACGCCAGGGAGCCAATCATCTACTATTGAACGAGCCAATGGGAATTGCCGTGTGTGATGACATAACACAATCCGCCCCCTTGGCGCGGGTATAAATACGGAAGTGGATGCACGCACTAGTTGCTTTTTCGCTGAGGAGCCGAGCGTAACTCGGAGTCAGCGGTGGTCCAAGGAACTACGTCCTCCGTTCCCTCCTTCAGGGAACGGTGGTTTGCATACAACCAGGACGTTCCCTTTCAGTCAAGAACGTCAGATGTAGTCGACGTCGACTGAATGGGGATAACCATTGAACACGCCACTAAAGATGCCACTCTCCAGTGCCTAGACAAAAGCCTCCAGATCCCCCCGCAATTTAAGGTGAGAAGGAACAGGGCTTAGGCCAGGGAAGTCACTGCTGTTCCACTGCTCTGCCAAAGCAAGACACAGGCTCGCTGCAGGGAGCCGTAGCATGGAAGAATACACATATGGGATTGCCGTAGGGATCACAGCATATGGATCCAGCCTAACACAGGTTCCACCAGTGCATACGAGTGATAGGCCTGGCCTCGGACGTACCGCCACGTCCGTTGCCGAAGGGTATGGAGGAACTCAACAGGGTTCGGCTAAAAAAGGGGAACTCAACTGGAGCAAGAATTGCGCTCGTATCCAGTCCATAGGAGGGGAATGGCGCAGCAAGCCGACACAACGAACCAGTCTTACAGTGAAACTGGCTTCATGTGAAGGGAGCCCACGGGATGCAGCGGTTCGACTAAGGTGTCGCCCAGCCCCAAACTCTAAGAATATCTGTCAGTGAAGCACTCTGTGTCAATGCCTAAGCGGGAGCGCACACAATCATTTAAGAGGAGCTCACCACCTAAGTGGACATGTGCATCTCAGGAATTTTACCAAGATGAAGGCAGCCACATTTTCAGTGGGCCAACCGCGCTTGGAAACAGCCTTCCCTCTCTGCTAATTTCCTTAACAGATAAGAGCTGGTCTGAGGTCCTAAGGATTGCGTTCTTTGCACGTATAACCGCAATAAAATGGACGGACAGAGAATGCCAGGGCTGGGTCTGCCTCCTCCGGGGCAGGGCTTGCAGGCTCACCACCTGGTCCCAGTTTAAGGGAGAGGTAGGAACCTTGGGCACATATCCAGGCCGGGGTCTCAGCTAGTGAGAGTTAGCCGGCCCAAATTCCAGGCACAAGACGTTGACCGAAAGCGAGCAAGTCCCTACCCTCTAGTAGAGACCATGCGAGCAGGAGAACTGTTTAAAAACAGAATTTTTAACTCACTGCCTGCAGTGGCTCTGGGGCGGTCTCTGCAGTGCAGTAGCACCAGATAGGCCCACGAGGATAAAGAGGGGCGCAGGGATGACCCTTGCTCCCTCAGGAACCTGACGATCAGGACTTGCTTCCCATGCTTCTGCATATGATGTTCTTCATCATATGGAGGGCGAAGGAACAGCCTACTCCAACCCAACTTGCAGGAAAGAGAGCACTGAAATGACCAAACGCTCTCAGGATCTCCTCACGGAGAGAAGACTCATTCAACGAATAGGTTACACTTCTAACTTAGCGAAGCACAAATGCCTTATCTTAAGGGGGTGCTCGCAGAGCGTCCCTGAGGGACGGGGCATGATGGCAACCGCATTCAAAAAACTGGACGGGGAGGTTCAGGTGGCTACCATAAGGATATGTGGTAGTGACCATCACTTCTGCGAGCACCCCCTTAAGATAAGGCATTTGTCTCATTTGTCCACAAGACAGGAGCACTGCTCAACACTAGATGTGAATATCACTGAGCTTCAGGAGCATCTCTGCTCAACACCTAAGTGTGATAATTCACTGAGCTTCAGGAGCATAGAACACAGAATGGTCTGTGGAGTGGAAGGATAGAGATCTGAAGTACTGTCCTTCAGGTCGAATGCTGCAGGCCAACCTTGGGGACGGAGCATTTTAAAATGTATTTCTGTGTAGTAATTGAACGGAGGCTTTCGAAAAAGGGCCCGTTTCAATTGACACAGGTCCAAGATGGACATAACCCACCACATATCTAGGGCACAATGAAGTACGGGTTTATAGAAACCGGTCTTCATATTGGCTGGAGGAGAGGCTACATCGCGTCCTTCCAGGACAGGAGCAGCGCTCAACACGTAGGTGTGATAAATATCACTAATTTTAGGAGCATCTCAGCTCAACACCTAGGTATGATGAATATCATTGAGCCAGGGCGAAGCCAAGCGAAATGAATCGCAAGCCGAGTCTACTGGTAATTTTGGGGCCAGCTGGAGCGGTAGGTACGACACTTACGTGTCTCCACGAGACGGCCAGGATGCGTGAGAAGGCAGATGACCGTGTCCTCGAACCGCACCCAGCTGCCGTGCTGGCGAACGAGGGGATTGAGGGGTGCAAGGCTTTACAGGGTCAAACACCGCCAGACTTGCCCTCTTGGGACCCAGGAACAGAGGAATTTGCTCTTTCTTTGAATTGTGGGTACCGCTTGCTCCACTTCATTTGGGAGCAGCGGTGGAACAGACACACACACAAACAAAGACTCCACCCGGCCCTCACCCGGGGAGAGGGAGTGGATCGGTGACCAACTCCAAGAGCATCCTCCTCCATCCCTGAGCGGCCCGTTGCGGAATGCTTTCGCTGTCGCTAGCCACCTGGATTGGCAGCGCCTGGAGCGGGCTGGGCGTCCCTACTGCGGCCGGCTCCATGCTGAGGCCTGGCTGGAGGCTGCTGCGGAGGCCCAGTGGGAGCAGCGGCAGGGGAACACCCGCTGGCTGATCGGTCCATTACAGAGGGACCAGCACATCTAACAGGAATTCCATCGGCTGCGGTGTGATGGAGGAGTGAGGAGCCCACAGGGAATGGTTACCGGGCGAGACATCCATCACTATCCTCCGATCACCCATCCCACACGGTACCAGAGGTTGGGGCATGGTAATGGGGACACACGCTTCGCGGACGAAGGTGAGTCTCGATCTCAACACCGCGACAGTCATATTCCCGCAATGGGAACATGAACCATCCACAAAAGCTGCTTCAGCGTGCTGTAAGTCCAAACACGTGATGCAACAATTGTGACCGTCAGAGAGGAAAAGGGAATGACCGCATCCAGAAACGCACAGGTGGAATGACATCTTGAAAAAGACACATACACACCCGTGTTGCTCTTTCAGGAAATAGGACCCATCACCAGTGCCGGAGCACACAGGGGAATGACCGCGGCAACACTGAACAGTGAACTGAAACAGTGAAGCACTCACTTTTCTGCCCTCTAACCAGCCGTCAACACACACAAACCTTTAGAAATTTGTTGCTGTTAAAACAGTAGTTGAGAGCTCAATGCTCGCGATCACCGCTGCACTCGCGCTGTAAAAACCACCAGCACTGGGAGAATCTTCCAGAAGAACACCGACACACTCGCTTGTTGTAAACAACAGCACTCTTCAGAGACATCAAACGATTGGCTCTGAAGCGAAAGGCAACTAGTGCGTGCATTCACTTCCGTATTTATACTCGGGGGCGGAGTGTGTGATGTCATCACGCACACCAATTCCCATTGGCTCGTTCAATAGTACTCGAAGATGATTGGCTCCCTGGCGTGATCCCATTCAGTCGACGTCGTCTACATCTGACGTTCTCGACTGAAAGGGAACCATATTCATCCGCACAGTCACACAGAGCCGAAGCACAACCAAAACAATGTTCTTCCTCAAAATGCATGCAGTTTTGTTTTTTAACCGCTAGAGGGGGAATAAATTCCATAGTGTACCTTTAATTTAACAACATAAGATGTAACATAAAACTGAAATATATATAACTATTACGAAAAAAAAACACAGAACCATAGTTATTTCAATGTAAAACCATCGAATGTTAAGTGTTGTACAGGAAATTCTGGGAATGACAATGCACTGCTTTTTTTTATGACATATGATTTGTTATTTTTTACTTCCAGAAGCTGTAAATTTAACCGTTTTTTTTTTTTTTTTTTTTTTTGCTGTAAAAATGAAATGAAATGTCCCGTCAGTTAACCAATTAACAGGATTTAACCGTTGCATTTTTATGGTCTTGCTTTATGGTCTTTCTTTTTATGGTCTTATAATTACAATCATTTTCACAGTGAAGCCTGCTGCCATGCCTTCTGCATGAAGACAAAAAACAAGAGTGAATCAACAGTATCTAAGCCTTTTGTGAATAATGTGGTCTCTACTGCTCATTTGATCGAATGTTATATTTTGAATAAACCAATTTAATTTCACGGCTGACTCGATTTTGTAGATGATGAGGAGCATTGGCTGGGTGTGATTAAGTGGGTTTCCAGCTTGTTCGATACATGCAGCCCACAGCTTAACCCAACACACAGAACAGTGATCTCATCAACGCTCTCATTTGGGCATGCTTGCACAAATCGTTGGCACAGGCTGCTGTTTATGCAAAATAATAATTGAGATGTCATGTTGAGCTTGTTCTCTTGCACATGCGTGCTACTTTAGATGGTAAACAGCAGATTGTAGCCAGCAGCCATATCACCCTGTAGCCCAAGACTGGTTGCCCACTGAAGCTAAGCAGGGCTGAGCCTGGTTAGTACCTGGATGGGAGACCTTCTGAGAACACCAGGTTGCTGCTGGAAGAGGTGTTAGTGAGGCCAGCAGGGGGTGCTCAGCCTGTGGTCTGTGTGGGCCCTAATGCCCCAGTGTAGTGACGGGGACACTATACTGTCAAAGAGCACCGTCCTTCGGATGAGACGTTAAACCGAGGTCCTGACTCTCTGTGGTCATTAAAAATCCCATGATGTCCTTCGAAAAGAGTAGGGGTGTAACCCCGGCATCCTGGCCAAATTTGCCCCTTGGCCTCTGTCCATCATGGCCTCCTAATCATCCCTATATACTAATTGGCTTCATCAATCTGTCTCCTCTCCACCAATAAGTTGGTGTGTGGTGGGCGTTCTGGCGCAATATGGCTGCCGTCGCATCATCCAGGTGGATGCTGCACATTGGTGGTGGTTGAGGAGATTCCCCCTACCATATGTGAAGCGCTTTGAGGTCCCAGAAAAAGCGCTATATAAATGTAACGAATTATTATTATTATTATTATTATTGTATTCTTGCATTGTGGTGCAGTGTTTGGTGACTTTTAGGTGTGTGGTGACTGGGTGAGTGACTTTGGTTGGTCAGCCCTCATGACAAACGAAAGCATATTCAGCTATTAAATTATAAAGCAGGAAATATGTGGGTGTGTTTCTATGAAGAAATTGACAGACAATAGGGTAAGAACTGAACATTCATTGATTGATACTACTATGTAATTATTTGAATGAGTGTTAGCTACCCCTCTCTATTGTTACTATATCAAATAATCCTTCACCTAAATGGCACGTCAAAACAAAACAAACAGTGTTTTGACGTGCCAACACTTCTCATGTTGATTAGAGAGACCTTTACTTTCTAAATTAGCGTTTCCTGACCAAAATAAGCTGCAAACTGTACATTACTTTAGTGATGATAACAAATGTGGTTTTGCAAAACTAGACGATTAATGGAAATTGCAAAAGAAAAGAAAGTTTAACCACTTTTATCGGACAGACTGAAAAGCCCATTCACACCAAGGACGATAACATTTTAAAATCATTCCAATTCTAATAGAATAGTATGCGCCTGTAATGATAACAATCAGAGGAACATTATTGTTGGAATCACTTTCAGAATTTTTTTTTTCTGATGAATGATAAAAACACTCACAGCCCAACATGACATCATGACTTTTGCTTAAACATACACGCCACTTTCAAGTCAAGTGGCGTGTTATCTATACGCATTTTGAGCTATCCGCGTGTATCCGCGTGTATGCGTGTATGTCTACGACCATTAATGTCCAAGTGATTCCGTGTATATGTACACGCCATTAAATGTCCGAGCGAAACGAAGCAAAATGTAGATCTACATCTGGGGACCGATATTTTTTTTCCTAGGATGGTAGGGGAAGACTCATAAATACTATTAACCCCAGTGACGGGTAGGTTTAGGGATGGGGTTGAGGTAGGTCATATATTTATATATACAGTAATAACGTTAAGTCAACTGCGTTCATAAACACGCTGAAAAGCGATTATGTGTGTTGATAGCACGCCAAAATGGAAATACGAATTGGCGTGTCATACACACGCAATTTTATGAGATCAGTCTGCACAGCCACACACACCACATGACTTTTAAAGAGCTTGAGCATTTAAAGCAGCATAAAACGTTATCATCCATTGATGTGGACTCTAATCCAGTTATCATTATAGATATCATTCTAAGTGTGAACAGGACTTAATTCAAAGCAGAGCTGTAGGTTACTCAGCTGATTTGGCATCATAAGCACCGGACTAGCGATATTAGTGAAATCACTCTGATGTCAGATACCTTATATGAAGGAAAGTCAGAAGATGAATAAACTGAGATCAAACAACGAAAATAAAGATCAATCTTAAGTCCAGTTGAAGGCCGGAGGATGAGAAGAAAGTTGGAAAGAAGGATGATGAGAAAGGAGAAGCAAAGAGTTGAGAGGAGTATCAAGTAGGTTATTCCCCCATGGATGCATGCATTTGTTAAACTCCCACGTCTTCACTGGCCGGAGATCAAACATACGTATGCACTTCCTAGGCTACTTATCCACTTTGCTTTTTTGCCTTCACTTTCTCTCCATCCCTCTCATTAACCATCTAGGCGTTATAGTCATTAGGAACTTCACTTCAGTAGAAATGAAAATAAAAGAAAAAGAAAATGAAAAGCAAAGATTCTGAAAAAGAGCAGAACATTTCTCTGTGAGGAAAACAGTGTATCAGCAGCAATGCTGAGTCACGACCATCAGTGAATTCATCAGCAGTCAGTCTGTCGTCTCTCTACATGGACACCAGGCCTTTGTTCGCAGTGCATTAGCCATTCCATCACAAACAATTAAATAAATGCTTGACCATAAGATGGCAAATTAAAGATCTTTTAAATGCAACCATCTTTTCTGTGAAACACTTTTAGCCTCACACTGTGAGACGGGCAGACAATCAAGTGCTGCTATTACACAGAGAGACAAGCACAAAAGCCTTTCACAGTCCTTCATTAACTCCTACTGAGATATTACACATCAGGCTCTGCATTAACTTACAGTCACAGTGTGTGTGTGTGTGTGTGTGTGTGTGTGCGTGTGTGTGTGTGTGTGTGTGTGTCCAAACTTGGCGAACGTAAAACATGAGTTTAATCACAAAATGAACAAACAACAAAATGAGACTAAAGTGGCAGCCCCTCGCAGACGACTGCTCCAAAACACGAAAACAAAACAACAACATAAAGTTCCAGGCCTGGTCCTCCCTCCTCACTGTCATCACTCTTACTTGTATCTTTCCGGAGCTCCTCCGTGGGACTCGAGACAAGTGTGGTGTGAAGGTGAAATTCATTGACACTCACGCCACCGGCCTCGCTGCACTACCACGGCTCTCAGCCCTGACCTGTTTCATGCCACAGTATGGTTGGTGTTATATGATGGTCTGGATTAGTAACTGAAAATGTGTAGGTTTAAACTCTGCTTGCCTAAATCGATGACTTTCACCATTGTTTCCTTTAAGCAAGACACTTGCCCTCTGGTTAATCCAAAGGTTGCAGGTTTGCAACCTGCTTCAGTACTTCTCAGTACCAGCAGGAAACGACTGAGGTGCCCTTGACCAAGGCACCTGACCCCCAATCACTCCCTGGGCGCCACAGCAAAATGGCTGCCCACTGCTCCAGGTTTGTGTGTTCTCGGTTTGCAGTGTGTTCACTACTCATTACTCCTAATGTGTGTGCACTAACTTGAATGCTAAATGCAGAGGACAAATTTCGAGTATGAGTTACCATACTTGGCCTTCACTTTCACTTTTTTCACTTTGTATTCAGGCACATGGGGTCTTTAAAAACAAGCTAGCCAAGCATTATATTGTCTCTATAAAGAGAAAAGTGCTTGTCAGGAGAGATTCTTTTAAAGTTGGTCAAGATGGACAATAGTGGAGTTTCTCTGAGTTAAAGGGACATACTGGCTTCCTAGCAGGCATTTTGAAATGGCCATTCTGTTTTAGTCTCCAACTGTCCTTACAGGACCCAGACAAAAAATGGCTTCCGGCTATCATAATGGTGCCTTTTTATGAGGAGGTGACACTGCTGTGGTGTAAACAGGAAAGGAAGCTGTGGAAGTATGTGTCTCCTCACTCCTGGTTAATTTCCTGGACACCTGTGGGGCCAGCTGGTGAGAAGATTTGACTGAAGACTGCTGACAGACGCGCAGAAGGGCTGAAAGCTGATCCTGCATCTCTTGCACAACAAGCGCAAGGCTCCCCATGCCATTGCTCCAAGCCAGAGACAGATGCAGAGACAAACTGCTGGCAGGTCTATGCCTCTCTCCTCTGCTGTGTCTCACAGTGGCATAAAGAGTCCCCTCGAGGGTGCTTTCACACTCTTAAATGAGTTTGATTACTTGGTCAAAACCTGAGTTAGACTCCCTTCCACACTTCCTCTTGCTGGTCTCTGTTCACACTACACTTTGCAACAGGCTCATTGGAAAAAAACATGCCTCTACCTACACTTTTGCTAAACTCCAAAAATGTACCTACTGTATACTATTCACTACATTTGTCTGCTGAAGTGAATAGTAGTGACAGTAAAATACCTATAATTTTTATTCCTCTTCCACTCAAATTATGATTACAAGGGCTGATTGTCCATTAACAAAGACTTGTTTTCTCTCGGTTCCTTGCACTAGAGTGTTATGACCTCCAAACACTTTTAACATAGTGAATGATTTGTAATCATTTTCACATTTGCATCACATAACCAGCTGCATATGGATTTTCTGACAGCACACAGGTACGAGTCCAGTGAAACACAAGTCACTATTAAGGATCTAAAAGACTTGTAGAATGAAAGTAAAATGACATGGCTTCAGCTAATAAATAGCACGATAGTTTTAGGGTAGGGTTTAGTAGTGGTACATCATTTTCAAATGTGTTCAAGCACTAAACTTTTAGGGCCCCTCGCTGGACATTTCATTTCCACATTCACATTTATCTGTTTTTGAGAAAATTAAGCATGGTTTTAGAGCCACTTACTGGACAATAGACTTTGAAAGCGCTTTCACATGAACAAAACAAATATCTTTGATGACAGTTTGAAAGCCCCCATATTTGAACTTTTTGTAATGAAACACTGAGTCCCTGTTGCCTTGTATCCTCTAATGCAGCTTGAAATAATGAAAGTCAAAGTAACATAATGAGTCTACAATAAGTCCAACCTTGTGCAAGAAAAAAGGTCAGGTTCAATAATGAAACACCTTCTACAATCAGCTTCTACACTAAAGTGACCAAACTGCTAACTGTAATGAAAGACCCAGACGCTGTGCAAGTTTACGCAATACGACTGACCGTTCGAAAGGGCACACTTTTTACCATTGTGCATTATTTGTAAACGAATATATTTTGGAGTTTGCATCACTTAACCAGCTCCATATGTTCAGTTCCCTTTCGTTGTCACTCCGAGTTCCGTCGGATGACGACGAATGGGGTTTCGCTTAGAAAGCCAATCGACTTCGAGTACTACAAAACGAGCCAATGGCAAAGAAATGCCATGGGTCTGCGGAATTTGCATAGCGTAACTCCGCCTCACCTCGTGGGTATTTAAGGAGCACGCTCATAGCAAATAGGCATGTTTTCGCTTCGGAGCCAAGAGTATCTCTTCGCTCCACAGCCATTTCTGACTTCACTCTACGAGACGAGCCACTCTCTCCGGTGTTGGTGTGACGGCGATCTGCAGCGAGTTCACATTGCCTGCTGATCTGTGCAGTGATCTGCCAATGAGTGTGTTTCTCCCTGCTCGCTTCAACATCGCGGAGTTTCTTCCTCCTCTCACAAAAGAGCTCGCACGCGGCACGTCTTTTTAAAGACGGCTCACCCGTGCATTTCTGGTTGCGGTCGACTCATTTACGATTTTGATGGGCACATTCTCTGCTCTGCGTGCTTGGGCTTCATCACGCTAGAGCAGCGTTTGTGGATGACTCACGTTCTCCCAGCGGGAACGTGATCATCGCGTCATTACGGTCGAGACTCAATGATCTCGTTAGAGAGAGAGTCCCCTCATCCACACCCCGATCTAACACTCTCCACGTGAGGTGCTACTTCGGCTGGTGGCCAGGGTGACCTGAGGGTGTGTGTGTGGAACAAATCCGCCGACTCTTTGTCCGTGGACCACGCCCCCCTCTTCAGTGACGCAACCCGCGAGTGTTCAGGGGATTCCCCGGGTCTATTTTCGGATGCCCCGCGGGTTTCCCTTGACGCTCCAGAATCGGATCTGTTGTCCATCGCAGCATCACAGGGTGGGCCAGAATTTTCAGGAAGTGAAGATTTGACAGTGCTGCCACTTTCGGGTGTGCATATGGCATTTGTCGAGTCAGATCCTGAGATGACGGCCATGCTTTCCCGGGCGATTGGTTTTTGGGTGTGGCCGCTGACTCCTGTATATTGTCGTAACGACAGATGCCTCTACCATGGGCTGGGGTGCCATGTGCAATGGACGTGCTGCCGCGGGCTCCTGGACAGGACCCCACCGCTTATGGCACATCAATTGCCTCGAGTTGCTGGCTGTACAGCTCGCCTTGCACCGCTTCCGAGCCGTGCTCAGGGGTCAGCATGTACTAGTCCGTTCAGACAATACCGCGACCGTAGCGTACATCAACCGTCAAGGTGGTCTGCGCTCCCGCCGTATGTCGCAACTCGCCCGCCACCTCCTCTTATGGAGTCAGAAGCATCTGAGGTCGCTTCGTGCCATTTATATCCCCGGAGCCCTGAACTGTGCAGCCGACGAGCTCTCACGGTTTCAGCCCCTCCCTGGAGAATGGCGACTCCATCCCCAGTTGGTCCAGCTGATTTGGGACCAGTTCGGGGACGCACAGATAGATCTGTTTGCCTCTCACGACTCGATCCATTGCGCCCAGTATTATTCCCTGACCGAGGGCATGCTCGGCACGGATGCACTGGCGCACAGCTGGCCGCAGGGCCGCAAATATGCGTTTCCCCCAGTGAGCCTTCTCGCGCAGACCCTGCGCAAGGTCAGGGAGGACGAGGAGCAGGTCATTTTGGTCGCGCCGTACTGGCCCGCCAGGACCTGGTTCCCCGAACTTGTACTCCTCGCGACAGCACCTCCTTGGCCGATTCCTCTGAGGAAGGACCTCCTTTCTCAGGGACGGGGCACCCTATGGCACCCTCGTCCCGATCTTTGGAACCTCCACGTGTGGCTCCTGGACGGGACGAGGCAGGTTTGAGTACCCTACCACCAGCGGTGGTGGCTACCATCACTTCCGCTAGAGCGTCGTCCACGAGACACGTCTATGCGTTGAAGTGGAACCTCTTCGTCAACTGGTGCTCTTCTCACCGAGAAGACCCCCGGAGATGTCCGGTCAGTGTCCTGCTTTCCTTTCTTCAAGAGGCGTTGGAGCGAAGGCTGTCTCCCTCCACCCTCAAGGTCTATGTCGCCGCTATTGCCGCACATCATGACCCGATAGAAGGTAAGTCCGTGGGGAAGCATGACCTGATCATCAGGTTCCTGAGGGGAGCGAGGAGACTGAATCCTCCTCGTTCTCCTCTCGTACCCTCTTGGGACCTCGCAGTGGTCTTAACTGCCCTGCGCAGCGCTCCCTTTGAGCCTTTGCAGTCAGTCGAGCTTAACTTCCTGTCAATGAAGACAGCGCTCCTGACTGCGTTGGCCTCCATCAAGAGGGTAGGGGACCTGCACGCATTCTCCGTTGACGAAGCGTGCTTGGAATTCGGGCCGGGTGACTCTCACGTGATCCTGAGACCCCGGCCTGGATATGTGCCCAAGGTTCCTACCACTCCCTTTCGGGACCAGGTGGTGAACCTGCAAGCGCTGCCCCCGGAGGAGGCAGACCCAGCCTTGGCACTGCTCTGTCCAGTACGTGCTCTCCGCATCTATGTAGACAGAACGCAGTGTTTCAGGACCTCAGACCAGCTCTTTGTCTGTTATGGTGGGAAGCTGAAGGGAAAGGCTCTCTCCAAACAAAGGTTGTCTCACTGGATAGTGGACGCCATTGCTTTGGCATACCAGCAGCAAGGTCGACCGTGCCCCCTTGGTGTGACCGCCCACTCCACCCGGAGTGTGGCATCCTCTTGGGCTTTAGCGCATGGCGCCTCGCTAACAGACATCTGCAGAGCTGCAGGCTGGGCGACACCTAACACATTCGCCAGATTTTACAATCTCCGAGTGGAGCCAGTCTCCTCCCATGTACTGTCTTTTTCAAGCTAACATGGGACCCGTTAGGTGTCTTCGCTTGCTCGCCATTCCACTCCACGGACTGGATACGTGTGATATTCTCCTCAGGTGAGCTTCCCCGAAAACCCTGAGTTCCTCCAGCACTCCTGATGCTGGCGCCATTGTCTTTTGCCTGCGCATCGGCTAGGTGCCTCCCGTGTGCATGGTACCTCCTCTGAGCTACCCCCACATGTGTATTTCCACTGTAAGCCACTTGGAGCATGTGTCTTTCCCTTGGCAAGCCACCTTGCCACCCCTGGGGTTGAAATATTCCACCTGCGGCTGGACACCCCAGTGATTCCCCATATGCATCCCTCGGGTCATATATGTATTCTCTAAGTCCCCCCCTCTGGGTTGGCAGTAATTGCATATTTCCCTTAAAGACCTTGGGATATGCTCCCCAGTGTACCTTGGTATTCCTGTGCTAATAGGAGTCCTTCGTCCGTGCTATCTCACAACAGGGATCTCAGATTACGCAGGGCACTGGAAGACAGCTGAGAAGGTGGCGTGATTAGACTGGTATCCCCATTCGTCGTCATCCGACGGAACTCGGAGTGACAACGAAAGGGAACGTCTCGGTTACGGATGTAACCCTCGTTCCCTGAGTAGGGAACGGAGACGTTCCGTCTTCCTGCCACTTTCCGCTGTACCGCGGGGATCGCCTGAGCTCAGTCTTGGCTCCTCAGCGAGAAAAACATGCCTATTTGCTATGAGCGTGCTCCTTAAATACCCATGAGGTGAGGTGGAGTTACGCTATGCAAATTCCGCAGACCCATGGCATTTCTTTGCCATTGGCTCGTTTTGTAGTACTCGAAGTCGATTGGCTTTCTAAGCGAAACCCCATTCGTCGTCATCCGACGGAACGTCTCCGTTCCCTACTCAGGGAACGAGGGTTACATCCGTAACCGAGACGTTTTTCTGACATATAAAGCTTGCTCAGTAGCTGGTCCAGAATTGTACTTGTGATGCGGAGAGTTCAGGTACAAACCCTGTGAAAGACGTGTAACGATATATGAGAGCTCAAAGTTCAAAAACAAGTGAAAGTGCAATGGATTCAATTACGTAGCATTTGCTTTTGTTTACACTATCTGGTAGATTTAGTGTAGGTGTACGTTATTTTCAAACGTGATGAAGCATTCATCTTTTAGCGCAACTCACCGGACATTTCAATTCCGAACTGCAGTGATATGTACAAACACTGACGTAATAAAACGTTGCCATATTCACGTTCATCTGTTATGGAAAAAAACTAAAAACGCTTTTAGCGCCATCACTGGACATTTCACCTTGCCACAGGTAAGTTTTTCAAATGAGGCTGGAATATTCTATCCAAGACACAAGTCTCCTATTTTCCAAAATTCTGTAAATCATTTAAGGCAGCACCTCAGAAGCACTTCATCAAACCAAAGTCTTGGTGTATTTTGTGGCTCATTTCCCACATCGGCACACAGCCGAGATGTTCTCTAGAACATTATACGAGCAGAGAATCTGAAACCAGCAGACCGACATTTATGTGCAGCCCCTGTGCTCTTTATCATACCTTCTCCAGCTGTTAATGAGATCATGAGACCACATTTAAATCAATAACGCAATTCACTTTCCACTCCGTTATCCACCAACCTATTCTGCCTCATCCTCGCCGCTCTCTTAAGGAGCTGTCAGCTCTCTGATGGGTGGCAGTTTGGAGGGGGGGTTGGTGGTATATCTCTCCTGCTGTGTGCAGATGGTAAGGTATGTGTGATCGGTTGTTCTGTGAGTCTGAGGGAGGCACTTGGCAGAAACACAGTTGAGCAAGAATTTACATGAGCATAATAATACAGATGGTGAATGAGGCAGGTTCTGCGTGCATTAGGAACATTCTGACAATGTGAGCACGGTGTGTTTACAAGCATATACGATGCCTCGTATGCTTTCGGGTTGAGGACACCATGTCACAGCACCAACTGCTGTGTTGTTTCAATAAGCTACGGTTCGCTTTTCATTTATTTATTTTTGTTGAAATGTCACAACTTGTTTTTCAAAAGAGGTAGAAATGAAATTGAAAAAATGTAATGTTCACATCTTTATTTATGTGCTTTGCATGGAACCCAGAGTAGAATAGCATAAAGGAATATTTCAACCAAAAATGAAAATTCTGTCACCCTCATATTGTTCTAAAATTGTTCTTTATTCCAAAAGGAGATGTTGTGCAAAGAAACACAAAGTTTCATGTCAATGACGACACTAAATGCTATTTTTTTCCATATGTCTTTTAACCAAACTAAAATTTTGGAGATTTTTAGATAGATAACACAGATAACTTTGTCTGCACGGATAACTTTTTATAATACTTGTATGGTGCTTATTTGTCATATTTGGAGATGGATAGTGGTCCATGCTCATTCACTTTCATTGTATGGAACAGGGCTGCGTTTCCCAAAAACATTGTAAGCCTAAGTTTCTCATAGAACAATTGCCACCAATGTTCTCTACGATCAACTTAGTGCTTTACGGTGCTTTTGGGGAACGCAGAAACAGTATAAGCAATCTTCACCCACTATATTCTTTTTGTGTTCCACATAAGAAAATACTGTAAATGAAATGGACTGACAAGAAGGTAAGTAAATGATAACATAACTTACATTTTTTTTGGTTAATTATTATGTCAACCATAATTCAAGTAACACTCCTTCATGGAGGCCTACATTCAGCAGCAAAAAATTCCAAAGTCTCTTGAACACGCCATAAAAGCAAGAATTAGAAAATGAATTGAAGCGCATGCGAATTGTCATATTCTGCATCATAAACCTTAAGCCTTTGACATTTATTATCCAAGACAATGTTGTCAATGAGCCACACCAGCTTCCTAGCACTGAAGAGGTATGAGGCGGGAATGTAAGTGGTAAATGCTGCCTTCCCTTTAAGCACGTTAAAAAACATCTGGCTGAGATTAGAAGTCTTGATACGCAACAGAGCTCTTGTCATGAGAGAGCCATAAGGAGATGCTCCATTTGTCTGATCTATGCATTCTTTACAACCCTGTGCTCCACCTGCTGTAGAGACACATTCCATAATGCAGCAGATCGGGTAATGGGAAATGAGGACGGGGAGCTGAGTCATGGTACAAATATGAGGACAGAAGCCACTGTAACATATGGAGGAGGGAGACTGTTTACGTGAGGATTGAGCACTTGTGTGTGTTTACTGTCACAAGACTACTTGAACATGTGCAAGAACACTGTATAGCCTTTTCTTACTTTCTCTGCCACCTGTGCAGGTTGTGTGCTGACTGGAAAATTCAATTATTCAACTAGGGATTTTAAGATTAAAGTTCTGTTACAATCTTGTTCCAATCTGTTTATTTTTCACCCATGAAATGGTTAATACGGGTTCAATTTAATCCTGGGTTTTATCTTGTTCAATAGGCCTGTTTCACATTGTTCATACTTAACAATTAAGTCTGAATTTTACACTGTACATTTGCATACCCTGAGTTAACTGTCTTATTTGCATTTTTATGTGGTTAAAGGTGCTCAAAGCGATGCTGGGTGACGTCACTTCTTGTTGACGTTCAAAGTATTGTCAAACAAAACGGAGACCTTCCCTCCTCCTCATCCCGTCGCCTCCCCCTGTAGTTTTACTGATACTTCTTTCAAGGTGTAATGTCGCCAAGTGAGATAAATGCTTTCATATAATAAAAAAAAAAAAAAAAATAGAAACATTACCAGAAAAACACGATAAACGTTTCGCCACCTGAGGTTATAACTTTAGCTCCCATACCAGGACCCAATAATAGCAAGATAACGTTAGCTTCAAATTTAGTCAAAGTTGTCAATAGGCTATGAATGAACATTCAATTTCATAATAAATAGTTGGTGAAAAAAATCATTCACACAAACTGTCGCCTTACTGTGAGTTTGCTTGATTTTACAATAGAGATCGATAGCTAGCTGCTAGAAACCTATATGTTGTATTCACCAAAGTTAGCGCTGACTGCATTGTTCTAGCTAATTATATCCTTGTGTTTGTTAGGCGAACATGAAAGTCCATTTAGAAAAACCAAACTGGATTTACCCACCTGTCCAGCAAAAACAGAGCTAACTGAATGTCGGATTGGAAGCCCTTCTGCCGGCGGAGTTCTCACCACCTTTCAAAGGCTTTTCCAGTGTAAATTCGGGCATGAGTTCCTTCTCCTTTTCCCTCTTCTTTGTATTTTTTGCAATCTGTTCATCAGAACGTCGTCTCTTTGGTCGTGTGTGGGCCATATCAAACTTAAAGAGTTAAAATGATAACTTTCCTCTTCATGCTTCTCTCCTCCACACCCCCCATGTACGCTCACTAACCCCACCCCCAGGCTGGAACACTGTTTGTTTTGTTTCGTGGAGCAGGTCGCCGCAGTTTGTTTTTGTTGCTGTTTGTGGAGCCTGGGCTGTCTACAGAGACCGCATTTTTTTACATTGTGTTCAGGGGACAGGCAGCTAGCGGATAGTGAGGAGATGTTTGCTGTATGTGGCAAAAAATGTTTTGGCCTAAAAAATGCGTGACATCGCTTAGAGGACCTTTAATGCAAGCATCTACATTAAATGTGTATGCAACCTAAAAAGTGCTTTTCCATCTATGGCAGGGATGTGTCAAATATTGTTCTGGGATAGGGGTGCCACATCCTACAGTAGGGGTGCAAAACTCTGTCCCTGAAGATCCAGCTAATCAAGTTCTTCAGGCTTATTTGAAAACTACAGGTATGTGTGTTGGAGCAGGGTTGGGAACTAAACTCTGCATGGCTGTGGCCCTCCAGGAATTGATTTTGCACCCCTGTCCTACAGGATTTAGCTCCCAAAGCACCTGCCTGGAAATGTCTAATAATCCCGAAGACCATGATTAGCTGGTTCAGGTGTGTTTAATTGGGGCTGAAGCTAAACTCAACAGGACAGTGGCCCTCCAGGACCTGGATTGGACAACCTTGATATATGGAAATGTCACACCAGGAGTGTTCAATCCTGCTCCCTGATGGCCAATGTCCTACTAAGTTTAGCTCGAACCTCCTGCAACACACCTGCCTGCAATTTCTTTTATAGAGGTCCTGAAGACCTTGATTAGCTGTTTGAGGTGTTTTACTTAGTATTGGAGCTAAACTCAGCAGGACAGTGGCCCTCCAGGAGCAAGACTGGGGGGTATTCCAGAAAGCAAGGTTAACTTACCATCACATATAACCTGAACTCTCGGTTGATTAATCCAAAACTTGCTTACTCTGGGTATGTCGGTTCCGAAACACATGTGAGGAGTTCGTTCAATCAACCTCCTATTGGTAACCCAGAGTTAATGCGTGCACACGGCGAGTACATAAAGACATTTTCAATGGATTGCCGATTTCAGGAGTCACCATGGAAACCCAGGGAGAAAAAAAGTGAGCTATACTTCAGTGAAACTGAGTTGGAGGTTTTAATGCTTGCTCATGAAGAATATAGGTCTATTTAACTTTAAAAAAGCAATACTGCTGCATCAGCAAAAGAAACAGTTGATTTGGAAAAAATAACGGACAGAGTATTATCATATTCATGAGTTTATGAAATTATGAATGGGCTATTCCATTATCCACTTTCATTATGATGCAAAATTTGTTTGGGCATGTTGTAAAAATAGACAAGCATTTAATTTTTGCCCACCATACATTTCTTAATATTACTGTAGTAATGTGCATAATTGGCTAGTAATATATTGGCTTCTTGTTTTATCAGGTGTAATCCTTCTGAAGCCAGAAGAACTCGGACCCAAGTCAAAATGAAACATAAAAACAATCTTCAAAAAGGTTTTTTTTTTTAAACTTACTAAACTGTTACTGAAGCCATGTAATTTAGGCCATTTTTATTCTGTCCTATGTAACCAATCGAAGGAAGACTGAGGCCCGTAAAACAGGTGGGGGACCACCTCCACCTTTCCTCACCCCGGCTGAGGATCTGGCACTGTCCTTTGTCGTGGTCGATGGGATTCCAGGGGGCAGTTCGTCGGACTCCGCTACCAACACAAGTGGCTTAGGTGTAGGATATTAGTACTTTAATAAAAGCATTGATAACATTAATAAATCATGTGTTTTTAATTAATAAAATCTTCAACACCATCAAAAAAGGCATTTTGAATGCATTTTACAGGCATTGTTTCACTTTTCATTATTTGTTTCATTATTTTTTTTACTGCATATGCTTTATACTGTAATCTAAATTCTGGTACTCTTAGATGTTCCTAATTTCTTTGTTTATTAGTTGTATTTGTTTGAGAAATTACATTGAGTATCTTGGTTTTATTGTCTTGCAGTTGCTGATGGCCACATTGTATTATTGGACCCTCCTGCAACACCGCACTCTGTCGCATTTGTAAGTGATTATTGTATTTAGGTCTTTAGGTTTCTGTTTGCTATACCAAGCATACTTATTTGCACTGTAGGGTGACGATAAAGAGTCCACTTCTGCTGTGACTGAAATTGAAAATGCTGGGAGATCCATAGAGGTATGCATATATAATACAAAAAAAATTACAGAATATGGCTGGGAATTTACATCTAGATGAGGGTCCATCTACTGTACCTCCACACAGAATCTTACAAAATCTTCTGCAGTTGTCCTTCCTCATTTAAATATATGGTCTGTGTTTGTATTACAAACTATATCAATCAAGTTTAAATAATCTGTCGCTCTAGTTGCCTGCCAAGGAGCTGTATAAGGTTGCTTTTGTATCTTTAAAGGCACATTCTAAAAAGTGATATGGAGATGGACCTTATACAGCCTCTCACCTCTTATTGTGGCGACGTATTAAAGAACAACACAAGAAACTGTGATATCACATACCCTCTCTGTGATGACCCTGAGCGCACGCAGGCACTGAAACCTTGCCTTCAGGATGCCTATGGTCATCTCCACCCTGGCCCGTGTTCTGCTGTGGGCCAGGTTGAATTGTGCCTGAGGTTAGGGTGTCATCATATAGGGCAGACAAGGGTACCCTCTGTCCCCCAGCAAGTAACCATTGAAGTGTCATATATGGTAGTTAAAGTGAATAATTCAATAAATAAAATAATAATAAATAAAAAACATTGTGTAAGTCAAAACATACCCTGTTGAAATTTATGGCACAATGATAAACATTCTGGCATCATGTACAGACCCTGGGCATTTTTCTTCAACATTAGTAATGAGATGGGTTGCATCACATATTACTTAGTAAGTGGGGACCAGTAATGAGGATGATTTAATGGTTTAAACACCAAAAGTCTATTTTTACCTGCACATTGATGCTATAGATTGACTTCCTATTAACATTAGGCCTGTCACGATAACAAATTTTTCTGGACGATAAATTGTCCAAGAAATTATTGCGATAAACGATAATATTGTCGTTCCGAGACCATTTACATCTAAAATAATGATAATGGCATGATAATGGCATAATAATGCAGGTACACCTTTTTTGAAGATCAATAAACTTGTATGTCTAAAGACTATTTAACACTGAAAATGGAAAACATTTTAAATATCCACAATAAATGAACAAAACAACCAAAAACAATAAAAGCAATCAATGGACTCTCAGTCTCTGTTAGCAAATAATGCACTTGAATAAATACCAAAAACAATAAATAAAATGGATGAAAACAAAACCCGACCCTACCCTATAATAAATTATTTGTTAATAAAGCATTAACACACAAACCACTGTTAATTTAACATAAAAGCAAGCAGGCTATGCTTAATAATTTATAAAAAAGCTGACAGTTAATCGCGATCTCACACATCTCTGTTATTACATTGAAGCCGACTGCACAATGAATCTTTCATAATATCCACACTTTCTTGGTTATAATTAGAGGATTTGCCAGCATACAGAATTCAGCACTGAACAAAAAGTCTGTTTTGAGCGGTGAGGGAAGTCTATCTTAAATGCTTCTGATTGGCCATTGCGTTCAAGAAATCAACACATATGTCTGTGATTGGCTACATCGCTCAACGCTGCAGACATGTTATGAATAGAAACTCTGGCCTGTAAATCGTTTGTATTTTGTTTTAGTTGTTCTTGTTGCTTTTCTGCAACAGATGAATAAAAATATATTAGTTTTTATATGTTTTATTCATAGATATTTCTAGTTTGCGGGAGTCCCGCGAATCGTTTTATTCTCCCGCAACTCGCACACACAGAGTGAGTGCATTACCGCCCGCGCCCGCGCGCGCACTCGGCCATCAAGTCTAGTGTCGCGCCGCACTCTATTGCGAGTGCACGTCTCTCAAGGGCCCGGCCCGAGGATAGTGTCGGGAAATATCGGCCCGCGGAACGGGTCGGGTCAAGTTCGGGCTGAGAATCTAAGCTCTAGTTCAAGCTAAGGAACCGAGAGTTGTCATCCAGTCTCTTTGGTAGAGAGAGAGAGACGAGGAAAACAAACAAGCATGCAAATGGAAATTATCGCGGCCGGAAAAATTATCGAGCTCATTTTTTTTATCGTGCGATTAATTGATTTATTGACTATCGCGACAGGCCTAATTAACATAGTCTCCTTCATTGACTGAAGGAGCTTTAATAGGAATGTGGGTTCCATCAATGCACCCAATCACATTTGGGAACCCTGAAATTGAAAGTTATATAATTATAAACATTTTAAAATGATTGTGGCTGTATAGTCAAGTCAAGTCACCTTCCTTTATATAGCGCTTTTAACCTTATAGATTGTTTCAAAGCAGCTTTACAGTGATAATAGAAAATTAGAGTAACATAGATTGTTTTGGCTTTACAGCAGCTCTAGAATAAAGTTTTTGTCCAGCTAAAGTTAGTTTTGATTGATTCACTTCCGTAGCAAAGATCATTAGTTATAAATTTAGGGTTCGCTAACATGACACCGTTCTAACAGAAAACCCTCAATGCGCTCCGGCCCGCTCACTCGCACAAAACAGTGCCTAGTGGCTCGAGAACACAAACCTTGAAACAGGTTCCAAGGTGCAAGCCTTGTAAAATAAAAAAATAAATAAAAAAGGGTTATCTCTGCGCAAACCTCAAAAATGCAAACCCGCGATAACGCTGATGGTGCACATATACATATTACGTGTCTAGTCTATAGGTATGCGCGTTTGAATATATATGTGCGCAGGCGTGTAGTCTTTCTTTACAAATTGACCCCAACAAATTACTTGTCTGGCCTTAAAAATTTATAATACAGAATTATTTATCGATTCCGCGTGGCCATGTCAACCGGATTTATTTTGACAAAGTTTTATCTGTGCAGAGGTAAAGGGAAGGAGGCCTTCACATGGGAGAGACTAGTTGACACTTCAGGAGTGTGTTGTCGTCGTGTCCAGGCACAGGTCCTTCATCAGATTTGGATACGGCCTGGATCTGGCGGACTGTGGTAAACCTCGGGATAAACAGAGAGACTAATATTAGCGTAGACGCCATCCTTCTTGTGATGTAACGAGTACATGAGGATTCATGGGTAGTGTTCCCGGTTCCGGCTGACCTAATCTATGCAGCCTAACGTTGAATTCTAGAAGTTTATATAATGTGTTGTGTATGCTATGTCAAAGAGATTTTTAGGTGTTTTTAGTTTAGAATTGAACTGACATAGTGTGTCTGCTTCCCGGACAATGTTAGGAAGACTGTTCCAAAGTTTTGGTGCTAAATAGGAAAAGGGTCTACCGCCAGCAGTCGATTTTGATATTCTAGGTATTATCAACTGGCCGGAATTTAGAGATCGCAATAGACGTGAAGGGCTATAATGCATTAAGAGCTCGCTCAAGTACTGGGGAGCTAAACCATTTAGTGCTTTGTAAGTAATCAGCAATATCTTAAATTGTATACGATGTTTAATAGGGAGCCAGTGCAGTGTTGACAGAACCGGGCTAATATGGTCATACTTCCTGGTTTGGGGTATATCCATATACAGTATGGATATATGGATAGATTAAAAAGAAGGACAATAGACATAGAAAGGACAAACCTTCCACTCTGTGGAATTCCTCTTTAAGGACTCTCAGTGGTTTATGGCCAGGGAACTGCACAAAAGTCTATAGAAACTGCTTAAGTGCAAGGCGTACAAACACGCCCTACATATCCCACATAGTCTGCATCGCCTATGTCATACAAAAGACTCCCTGTCGCAAAAAAAAGAAAGGCAACGCACAAAAATATGCTCTGTGTTAAGCGCTGATCCGATTATTTAGAAAAACGGTAACGCTCCCGCAAATATTCATTTGGATACGGAAACACATCAATACGTGGTCTAAACACCCACCCAATTCTGACACTGCCCCCTCCGGAGCAGGTTATGTTCAGAGCTTAAGTTGCTATGACTACTTAAATACCATGAAAGTTTGAACCGAAAGCTGAGGTTATCCTTACTTACCCTTAAACTTACCTGGGTATGTCACATAACCTGCTTTCTGGAATACCCCCCTGGACATACAAAAGTCCAACAACAACAAAACAAAAGACAGAATAAAGGAAAAAGAAAAAGGAGTATTTCCTGTCACTGTTCAGCATTTTAACTTCCATAAAAGTCTGTGAAAGTTTCATGGATTCTACAAAACACATTCATATTTAATGAAGCGAGGATTGAGACAGTTTACGATTGGCTGATACTTAACAACCATTATGCCTTCGGCAGTGTTGTTGAAAGTTAGTAAATTGGCTACCCCAATGTAAAAAGACGATGCAAATAAGTCAAATTATTTGTAGAACCTGACAATATTTTAACATTTTCAAAGGAACTTGTAGAAGCTGCTGGTCTGGCATCTGGATTAAGGCATGAAGTAGCTTAAAAACTGGAACCGGACAAGTAAAGTCCTGGGTTTTGACATTATACACAGGTGGCAAAGCTTACCTCTGCTGCATTTCACGGACACCTGAAGAAGGTCAGCAAACAGAAGATTAATAAGTATGTAGTGTCAGTAACAATTTAATTTACAGTGTCCTTGTTACATATGTTACATGTACTTAATAACAGTAAATTATGCATAATTACATGCAACCAACCCTCAACCAAATCCTAATCCTACCCTAACCCTATAGTAAGTACATGTAGTTGCTTAATATTATTCAGTACTTAAATATATAACATTAGTATTGTTACACTGTAACAATGACACCTTAAAATAAAGTGTAACCGTAGTGTCTATATAGGAATCCACCACCCAGTGGAATCATCTGTATTTGTATAAAGAAGGCAGCTTCAGAAAGACATGGAGGACCGTGAGATTCATCTTTCTGTGGAGTGTAACCTCATTAAGAGTGATTAATTCAGCCTCATGACTAATATAGTCCAGAGTGACCCTGAGCTTCCACACAGCTCCCCCATAGACCTCTTCATCCTGGTTCACATAGTTAATCTAGATGGGAGTCTTGACCATGGGATCAAGGTTTCTCTTATTTACATGGCCAGTCAACCCCTGCTGCTCATATCTACACCATTTTGCAGGCGAAAAGCATCCTTCTCCATTGACAGTCATTCATAAACAACTGTGCATTCTGAGGAAACATACAGTTACATACATACATACATTTGCTTATTGGATGCACACTGGATGTTTGCCAGTGACAGATTATTTACACAGGTTTCTCCAGGTAATATAGACCTCCTTGGCTTTAACAACAGACGCTCATCCTTGTTATCAGAGCACTACACAACACCAAAGCAATAACCACATCACCCAAACAGACAGACATGTTTGCCCTCAAGCTCACCTTAATTTACCTGAATGAAATAAGACAGATGATAAATGTAGAGCTGTCACCTGGCACAGCACATCACAGATTCCCCTGAGAGGTGAGCTCCGAGCAAAACGCGCTTCACTTGCGGTTGGATATTCACTTACTTTTGACAGACTACTCAAAAGTTTTTGCACAACTTCTTTAGTCGCACGCTCTCCTTTTTTAGTACCACTCATAACCTACTTAAGCTGTATTTTTTTCCCACCCTGTCATTCTTACGTTCTTGTGAATGTGAGCCCACGCCAGCTCACTGCTCTTCAGGAGCTTAATGTTCTAGCATTCATGCTAAAGTGAGGTATGAGCTTTACTAGTGTAACCATATGTCCTCTTCTCACTGTTTTCCAACGACATGTTTTCCACTGACGAATGAGAGCGATGTTTCATATTAAATATTTTTTTTTTGTCGCATTTGTGGCAAGTGTTACCCCAGTGATGTCTTTTTACACTTGATGTTTTATTAACCAAGTTTGGGAGGAACATGTTCAAATTGACTATCCAATCTGCACGAGAGGAGGCCTAAATGTATGTGCATAGCCGACTCACCTATTTTCCTCGATAGTTTTCTGCATCCCTCCTCCACCCCCGTCTCCTCACTCTCGCCTGGTTACTTTCCTAGCCAGGGATACGGGGGTGAGTACTCTGGCCAAATTCCGATCTTGGAGCCCTACCCTCGGACAGCACGCCAAATACGCATACTCTTTACTCTCTCTGATTATTTGTAAGTGTGTACTCGTGAAACAGTAATTTGCCTTTCGGAATTCAAATCTCACTGGCTACATTGCTTGCATGTGTTATTTTGCTCACATTTGTTTACCCTTTTTGAAAAATGTCTTGCCTCAGAAAATCTGTCCTATCTGACTTCATGCTGCTATAGTCATTTTAACGTTTTTCATTTTCATTTTGAATTCACCAACTCAAAATAACCCCAATTTGCTTTTTTGCTCTAATACGGTGTAATCTAACTGCCACCAACATGCAATATAGTGAAATGTAAAACATTTTGTGTTTGCTGGAACATCACTATTCTGCGCTATTCTGGTATTAGTCAACCTTTGTGTACCCTGAGGGAACTTCCATCAGCTCTTCATACCAGCCATGGTTGTCTTGAGTTTCCCATGGATCATGCGAAGTATGATTCAGTGGTTCCAAACATTAGCAGTCTCCGAGTCAATCAACCCCTGAGGCAAGGACCCCTGCCAAAATGCCAGAAAATCCGTCCTGCCCCAAGCTTTTTCTCTATAACCTAGCTGAGGGAAGGATTTCCTCCCACTTTAAAGTCAAAGTCGATGCCAGAGACAACATTACCATTTCTATCCCAATCCATTACACTGGTGGAACACCATCTGAAGAGACACCCTAAGAAAAGTAGTCATAGCAAAAGAAAAAGCAGTTGCTTATAGTCCCCAGGCAGATTCTGTCTACACCATTAAATCAGAAATGCACTAGCTTCAGCTATGACAAGGCAGAATCAAGCAGCTGGTAAACAGCATTCTTATCCGTTGGCGTTGAGACAAGTTGGATTTCAGCGATATCCCCTGAATCAATATCGCTTTTAATGGCAAGAACACAATTTCATTGGTAAAGTCTTGGTTAACTCCCGAATGACTCCAGGAAACAGAAAATTACATCAGATACAGCCAATTAAAGCAAGTGAGCTGAGTGTAAACATTCTGAACATAGAGATCTCAAACTCTCTGACTCTATATTAAATTCAGTTACTCAGAGATGTAAGCTGGAGGCAAGAATTTTTATGAAACTAGGCCTTGGAGTATTTCGGCCAAAGGAATGATTTCAATCAGAGGGACAAATACATGAAGTTTCCTTTTTGCCGTTTATTCATCAAGGCTAGACCTCCAATTAATGAAGCTCAGGAGACTTGGAAAGGAGGAGGGCTTCTTGTAGAAAGACGAGGAGATTATCACTTGGACGGCACTGATTAAAACATAATCAAAGAACAAGGTGGGTAAGCTCCCTGTCTGTCTGTTGCTTTCTCCCTCTCTGGTGCTCATCATTTGGACGATGCTGAGAAGACTCTCGAGAATTTATATGCTGTGTTGATGAAACGAAACAACTTTGCCATCATGTTAATCAAACCCATGAGGATGCAGCAGGTCTCTGACAGTTGGAGCCGCTTGACTCACCACTTTTAGCTCACTGCTGAGGTACTCTGCATTTGAAATGAGACCGATGAAGTGAAAGGGAGACTGCTTTCTGTCATTTAAATATTCCATTTCTCACGCAATCTTCCAGTAATCATTTAAGGATTAATTAGCAGCACTTGCTAAGGCAAGCATCACTTGTCCATACTTAAAGGAATAGTTCACCTAAAAATGGAAATTTTATCATATTTTCTAACCCTCATGTTGTTCTAAACCTGCACTACTTTTTTCCATGAAAAAGAAAAGATGTTCTCAGGAGGTCCAAATGTGTCATAATTTGTCATGTGGCACTAAAATCTGGGCGATATATTTATGGAAGCATTTTTAATTGAAAACAAGCCATAAATTAATTAAATATTTAAGGTTAAAGTTTGTTTTAAACTTGCTACTGTATATGCATGAATGATCATCGGTATTTTAAAGGAGAGGTGTGCAAATACTTTTCTATGTTATCAGCCTAATGTGCAATTAAAGGGGCGAAATTTCCCACATATTACACTGAAATCTGACTATCCGAGTCATATTTAGACACAAAAAATATCATAGAGGCTCAAGTTTTGACTGCTAATAAGCAACCACATACAATGCACTAATAGTAATAACCATTTAAAAAAGCTTAGCAATCACCTAAACATCACGCTAGTGGATTTGGAACTGAGAAAAAACTATTTTTTTTAAGAAAGTGAACACATCTAGTCATCATAAGCGAACCACTGCACTCAGCTTCACTCAAAAAATCTTGCTCACTGTAGTCTATGTTTGAGTCAGCATACACCCAGACAGATCTCAGCTAGACATAAGCCTACAGCACTGAAAGCATCTGGTGGACATCTAGAGGAGACTATGAGGCTGAGCACCACTCATCCCATGCAAAAGCAGAGCACAAGAGTTCATAAACAGACAGTTGCTGAGAAAGGATTGTTTATTATGTTTCTCATACAAAAGAGCCCTTGCTGATCTAGATCACATTGTAGTCTATTCTTAGTTCCATTTATTACTTTGAATTATTCTGAATGGATCTGATTAAACTCTGTCATATTCGTATTAGTACTTTTCCTCCCACCTGTCCTTTCCTGCATTAATGTGCTGAGATCTTTGCTTGAGTTTTACTGAATAATAAGGCAGTGTGTGGTGTCACATTTTAGGGTGTCAAATTTTTCTTCCTATCCAGGTTTAATGTGAAGAGAAAATTATGAGTAAGCCGGCAGGTTGACTTCTCAAAGAGTGTGAACCTTGTGCTGTCAAAACATTGCTCTGTTTATTGGAGCATGTGAAGTTCTGGCTCAAACATTAGGGTGAGTTTTGGATGGGACTACCTGTTTGTCTGATGGATGGAGGATGAATGGAGTGTCTCAGAAATCTGTTATTGCAATAGAGCTAAGCAGTGATGATGTATTTTGTAGGCCAACCCAGAAGTTAGCATCACCCTGGCTTGGCAAATCCATTTGTTAATTCATTCTCACAAAAGCCCATCATGTCAACCTGGTAGTTTTAAATCATGATTTTGTTAATCAAATCATTGATAAGAACCTCCGCAATGCAATCCCCCATTGCATTGCTTCTTTGGGCTTAAGATTTTCACAAGGGCTTTACAATTTTGGTTGCAAAATGCATCAAACAGTCACTATGTTTTGTGAATTTAACTTATGTGCAAAATTGGAATATCACATAAAACATTAGCTAATAAAGCAGCCTTTTCATCCCATGTGTTCAAAAGAAGAAAAAAAAGCAGCATTTCAGATTGATCAAACCAACATTTGAGATGCTGTGCAATGAAATTGGTCAGCTGGTTAGTCCAGTTATCCAATCACATCCTCTGTAGTCATGTGAGGTTTTTGTTGCGCATCGAGGGATTTATTTAGTAAATGTGTTTCCATCGTAGTTTATGCACGTCTTTTCATTGGATAAAAAATGTTTAGCCTCAATTAGCCTTTCGCCGAGCCCCGCCGCCCTTAGTTACTGTTGCTACGTCCGACAAACAAATGGTCAAACACGACCAGCGCGACAGATTGCCATGACGGGAAGAGGTGTACCCGTGCGTGTCAGTGACCTTTTTTTGGGCAAATACCTCCGCGATATCCTCCAGATCGAGGCAAAAGGGGTTACAGTACACAGTGGAGGGATATATTCAACATATAAAAATACAGAATGAAGGAGACACGACTACTATCGAGGCTAATGCTTACCGGTCTCAAGCGAAATCGGAGAAACCCCATGACCTGTACATCAAATGCAACCAGCACAGCCTTGAAGAAGATTTTATAAGCTGGTTCAGTAGCTAATTGTTTGGAGTTAGAAATAAATAACTCGCGCTGCATGTTTAGTCATTTTGCCTCAGATACAGCATTATACATTCGCTTTAACAAGCAGGTTGTTCATTACCACGGCAACCGCTTGCGTGTCATGCTCAATGCGATTTTCGTGTTTAAAATGTAACTATACATAAGAGACGGAAAGATGCAGATAACCATACATTATTTAAGGTTATTTCTATTCGTTACGATATTGATATATGAACTGATGTTTAGTTGTCAAGTAAGCTTCATGCTTTCCCCGTTGTGAACGTGCACTCCTCTAAACTATAGTCTACGGGTGCTACACTGCTAGTTGACTGCTGCTCATTTTCCCCCGAGAATATCATGTTAACAACAACCCTTAAGAAAACGTAATTCCTTTGTGGATCCTCTTGATCTGCTTTCTCCATGTTTCTTTGACTAATATCAGTGTCTCAGTCTCACGCACGCTGCACGCGAGTTAACCATGTTCGACACATTTAACTGGAAGTGGGGCCGTCCACACTGTTTGATCCATTGTAGGCACCGCTCTCGTTGTGTTTTCGCTTTGGAAACGGAAAGAACACAACTCCTTCTCCAGACAATCTCTCGGGGTACCTAGTGTCCGATTTACAAACGCCGTGGGCGCACCACTTCACCATCTTGCTTGGAGTCAATGTTTGACGGACCTGCTCACATAGTAACGGTTGCTATGATGTGTGATTGGACAATGGCCGTTTTGGGGGAGGGGCTGGCGAAAGGTCAATTGAGTGCATACGTTTTTTATGCACATTTTTTTAATTTATGCACATCTTGGCATTTCCATGGAGAGTTTTCTTTTTTTATGCAATATCCCAAAATGTGCATAAAAATAGGATTGAAACATAGCGAATGGATTGGGTGGTTCAAGAGCCTGAGACTGTCACCCAAATGACTATGAATTTCAGAGACCATATGTGGAAAAAGAGTTTCCCAGCAGCTCTCTGAACAATAAATATTAAAACCAGGGCTATTGGGAAAAATTTTGCCTGAGGTGACGTTTCTGTAAAATGATATTAAGTTGCTTTTTGCAGGTTTTATGACACCTTCAAAGAGCAATGTCCAGTGAGCAGATCTAAAAGATTAACCCTCTGGGGTCTGAGGTGTTTTCTGGGCCCTGGAGGTGTTCTTACATGCTCTGACATGAATGCTTTTTTCTGATACTTGTGACATTGTCATGGCTAGAGTCTGATTACACTGTATTCAGCACAAACTCTGCTACAGTAATATGTCCGCAGCATGTATGTAAAAGTTTTTCGTTTTGAGATAATGACGTTTATGCGTGGTTTGTGAAAAAACTAATAAACATTATCACTGAAATAAGGTCATGAAACCCATACTAATTATTTCTTCACAAGACTTTTGAAAATTGTATCACATAGCCTAGAATATTTGCTTCAAAACTATGTGAAAATCATCCTGACAACTCATTCAGATAAGACAATATATTGATTTAAAATTTGTAAGACATGTTTTGTGTAAGAAAGCTTTATGCGGGGAGGCGTTAACCACCATTAATACTGATGGGTTTGACACCTGAGAAAGACAAAGACCCTCCCCTAATGGCCCTATTAGGTGATATCATTATGAGGAGCCTTGCACAAAGAATGAGGAGAGACTTAAAAAAGAATGGGTTTTATATTGTTTGGATTTATTTACAACACAACATAATCCAAAGGTACACAACAAATTACAAAAAAGCACATTAGTAAACACACTGATCTAAAGACAGAGACTTGGTCAGTCACACACCTGTGTGTCATTCCTAAAACGTAGTAGGCTACTGTCACATTCACCTCCTTCATCATCTGTGTCTTCACTACACTTCCCAGCATTCCTCTGTCTTCATCACCAGCACCTGCTCATCATCATCTCCGTCACCTGTGTCCCATCACCCACATACACTATAAAGCACTCATGTTCACTACAGTCATGGGCTGGTCTCGTCTACGCAAGACTCACAGACTCTCCGTCAACCAACCTTACAACTTACCTGCTTCCCGATCCTTCTGTACCCTTCCATCTTCCGTGTGACTGCTACCAATCCACCTGCAAAAAAAGAAAAGGACATTATCCATTCAGCTAAGCTTGTTTATGTTTCAAAGTCATTTGATCCTTACCTGTTATCTCCGACTGAGTATCCATCTGCAACAAATAAACAGTATAACTTACCATCCAGTCTGTTCCATCTGTGAGTCCTGACAGCTACATACCTGTCATCTCCAAGGTTTTTGATTTTTCACTTTACCATGTTCATGTACAGAGACTCATGTGAATGTTTAAGTAAGCAGGACTCATCAGTGGCATCTGGTCCCTGTAAAAAAAAACACCTGTGAACATGCTGATGTCAAGAGAAACTATAGAGCTGCACGATTTTGGGAATACATTTTAGATTTTTCTGGTTAAAGTTATGAAATTTACTAAATACATACACGCATATATATATATATATATATATATATATATATATATATATATATATATATATATATGAACAGTAAGTTTGTTGTGCCTTGTAGGCATATGTGTAGGGCTATATAAAATATTAACAATATCCTAGATAGCTATAATAGGCAGGCAGCCTATAAATCGTTAAAAAGGAACACTTCAGTAACTCTACACTAGAGAAAAATATATGGATTATCATATGTTACTTCAAACGTTTCCATACGTTACGACGTTATGAAATGAGATTGGAGTAAAAAAATGAAGCCTAATGTTTGGTGCGTTTATCTTTTCAAACCCACAGCGCGAGTGACTCAAACTCACAGCGCGTGCAGAGGACATTTACAGAAGCGATCGAGCCGCTCCAAATATGAAACATTATTCTTACTCTATTCTTATATCTGTCATGATTCTGCCATCATGTCGTTGATTTCTCTGGTCTTGTGGCAGAATCATGACAGACCCATGTTTTGTGTTCAAGCACATGGTCTGTTGTTTGGGCCATGTGCTTGTGTTGTCTCGTTCCTTAACCCCGCCCCCTTGTTATCCTCGTCTTGTCATTATTGTCTAGTCAGTTTCCCCTGTCCTCGTCATTACTGTTCCCTATTTAGTCCCTGTGTATTTGCTGTCCTGTGCCGGTTCATTGTTTAATGCTAAGACATACTTTGTGTGTGTTCAAACCGTGAGTTACTTTGTTGGAAGTCTTGTTAACAGAAGTGTTTGTTCCTGTCTTAGTTGTTTGTTTATTGTCAGAGTCTTAGTCTATCCTGTCTTGTTTTGCCCCATCGTGGGTTTTGTTTTCTGTTTTGTCTTTAATAAACCCCTTGTTTAAGTTATCTGCTGTCTGCTATTGGGTTCATCTGCTATCCACTTAACAGAATGAACCGGCCAGAACCGAACCCAGCAGACATTACGTCCTCTTATGTCAAGCATAACCTAGATGATCTTAAGGATTGGTGGCACAGGACCATTGCTGACTCTAAGAGGGGCAAACTCCCGATTCCCTCCCAGGGAGAGCTATCATTGAGGGAGTATGCCCGGGTCGCCAACGAGAGGAGGTTTTTCCTGCCTGATGTTCTCCTAAACCGCTACCTCATTGCGGGTCTCAACTCTCCTCCACCCCTAGCTGAACGGGAGAGGCTGGTTTGCCATTCGTTCGCTGATGTGGTGGATTGTTTATCGAGGAGAGAGTCCCGGGGGTCCATCTTGTCATCACCACCAGTCAAGCTGCCAGTGATTCCGGAGGGTCGTGTCCTAGGTGTTGTTTCCCAGGGGAATCAGGCTGGTCCCACTTCCACTTCCGAGACGTCATCCGGACCCGAAGGTCTACTCAGCAAGCGAGGGAGACGGACCTCTTGGGAGTCAGCATCAGAGTCCTCCGTGATGGAATCAGCCCTCCTAGAGACTGATCTTCCAACCCCAGACACAGATCCCGCCATGGTTCCCCAACCACTCATCTGTCCGCCAACTGCATCTTCACCGCGACCTAGGAGGAAGAGGAGGAGGAAAGGAGCCTCCCATCCTTCGTTTCTACTTGGTCCTGAACATGCTTCTGCTGCAAGCGCTGTCCCCGAGCCCTCTGCTGCAAGCGCTGTCCCCGAGCCCTCTGCTGCAAGCGCTGTCCCAGGGCCCTCTGCTGCAAGCGCTGTCCCAGGGCCCTCTGCTGCAAGCGCTGTCCCAGGGCCCTCTGCTGCAAGCGCTGTCCCAGAGCCCTCTGCTGCAAGCGCTGTCCCAGAGCCCTCTGCTGCAAGCGCTGTCCCAGAGCCCTCTACTGCAAGTGCTGTCCCAGAGCCCTCTACTGCAAGTGCTGTCCCAGAGCCCTCTACTGCAAGCGCTGTCCCAGAGCCCTCTACTGCAAGCGCTGTCCCAGAGCCCTCTACTGCAAGCGCTGTCCCAGAGCCCTCTACTGCGAGAGTTGCGGCCGATCTAGCCGCTAAGGAGGTTCTGCAAGCAGTTTCGGCTCGTCAGGAGATGCCCGTCATCATTGCGGCCAAAACCCTTTCGGATTATCTGTCTTGTCGCTATCCTTGAACCCCCTGTCTTGTCCTCAGCTCCCACACCTGTCCCTGTGAGCGCAGCACCCACACCTGTCCCTGTGAGCGTTGCACCTGAGCCTGTTCCTGTGAGCGCAGCACCCACGCCTGTCCCGGTGAGCGCAGCTTCCGAGCCAGTCATGTCTTGTCCCGACTCCATTCCGACAGTTAGCGCTGTTCCCCTGTCTACGTCAGAGAGCACAGTTTCTAGGTCAACAGCAGAGGGTACTGATCCCACACCTGCTAAGGGGAGGGCTGATGCCAGGCCAGCAACCGAGAGCTCTGTTTCGGAGTCTGCTGCTCCTCAACCGTCTGTTTTACCCCCTGTCTTGTGTCCTACGCCTTCGCCTGCCTTGTTCCCCGTCAGGAGTCCCGTTTAGTCTTCCCCTGTCTCCTCTGTGTCTGAGACTGTTGTGGCTGCTACTAATGCAGCATCCCAGTGTGTTTCCTCGGCCACCCCTGTCATTACTAGTCCCCGGACTGTTTTCCCCAAGACCTCTCGTCGTGTATCCCCGTCCAAGTCTGCCCGGATTCCTCGTTCCCCGCCCTCATCCCGTGGACCTAAGACCCCCAGCACACCCATCCACCCTGGACCACCCCCCATGAACTCTGCGTTTCCTCCACCTCCTCTGCCTTGTATGTTATTTTTGATGTTTCATCCCAACCCTGTCATTGTGTTTTCTTGTTTGCCCTTGTTGTTGTTTGTCATGTTTTGTTGGTTTGTGTCAATGTCACAGTCAGTCTTGTCTCGCGTCTGATGTCCTCTTGAGGAGCGTCTGGTAGCCGCTCCTTAAGGTGGGGGTTCTGTCATGATTCTGCCATCATGTCGTTGATTTCTCTGGTCTTGTGGCAGAATCATGACAGACCCATGTTTTGTGTTCAAGCACATGGTCTGTTGTTTAGGCCATGTGCTTGTGTTGTCTCGTTCCTTAACCCCGCCCCCTTGTTATCCTCGTCTTGTCATTATTGTCTAGTCAGTTTCACCTGTCCTCGTCATTACTGTTCCCTATTTAGTCCCTGTGTATTTGCTGTCCTGTGCCGGTTCATTGTTTGATGTTGAGACATACTTTGTGTGTGTTCAAACCGTGAGTTACTTTGTTGGAAGTCTTGTTAACAGAAGTGTTTGTTCCTGTCTTAGTTGTTTGTTTATTGTCAGAGTCTTAGTCTATCCTGTCTTGTTTTGCCCCATTGTGGGTTTTGTTTTCTGTTTTGTCTTTAATAAACCCCTTGTTTAAGTTATCTGCTGTCTGCTATTGGGTTCATCTGCTATCCACATAACAATATCTACGTGTGAGCAGATATCCACAAACACAGTATTTAACAGTAAACACAGGTCTAAACATTATAATATTCACCATGAATAAACACTCATACGAGCCTACTGTTATATCGTGCTGTTTAATTATCGAACATAAAAACATTCTCGCTTGGTACATGTAGGCCTATATACATTTAGCATTAGGCTGCATGTTTTTACAATCACATTTCATAACGTACATTTTAGTCTGGCACCAGTTTAACTAGTAGCTACAATGTAAAGTTTATGCAACAATAACATGCTACTCTATTAGTGTCTTACCTTAAAAATCGTTCTCATAATCAAATCGTGTTCTTTTAATTTTTCTTAGGTAAATCCAAGGTAAACAGCACAGCACAGCACAAACAACTCGAAAAGCATGAAAAGCAGAGCAGTACTGAACTCACTGATTCTTTGTTTTGAGGTGCTGAGGACGTTTATAGCTCTGTGTTCCTCCACGTGGATCATTTGCATTTGAACTGCTCGTGCGCGTGTGGGCGTGGTCACATTAGCGCTAATCAGCTCGGGCTGAAGAAACTTTACATGTTGTTGCTTTCATACGAATTACTTAAACAGAGAATATTTGTTTTTGATATGAATATGATTTACATCATTTAAAAAAGGAGACTTCAAGCTTCGCAAATACATATTATAACTTCACATTGAGAGAGACGGGAGAATGCGCATCATGTTTATTTTCTTTATTTTACAAAAAACACAACATTTAGTTTTTATTATGAGTGTACACAAATAAAAGAAGATATTTAACAGTTTTGAATGATGTGTAACACTTATATGTAAGATCAAAATCAATAGAGTATTTTGAGTTTGTTTTGCACGGATAAGAAAAAAAGCGAGCAGATCACGCCGGCGTGATTGCCGACCCCAGAGGATTAAAAATCTTTCACTTTTAAAAACAACGTACTATACCTCCAACACTAAACCCTTTACCCTAAACCTAACCAGTAAACAAATGTGAGATAAATCCGTTGTTGAAGCAACCATACAATTCTGTACCAGGCCTATGTTTGGAAGTGCAATACTGTACCAGGTGAGCTCCAGAGCAGGTTTACTTTGTCAGAAAATAACTACATATGGAGCTTGGATATATACGGAACATGTGTGATCCAAATGTCAAAATGTGTTTGTTTACAAATCTTGGACTATGGTAAAAGTGTTTTTAGTTTATAACACAGTATTGTGCTAGGAACCGCACATTTTTATTAATCGAGAATCTGCCACTGTAATCCTAATTTGTGTAAAATGGACTAAAAATTGTTGCTGTTTTACTGGCACTAGTGGTCATTTCATCTGGAAACTGCAGACTCTATAGGTCCATTTTTGGATTTTTGTAAAAATTTAGGTAGATGCCATTTCCAATTTGGTGATTAAAACAGTTCCCAAGGTAGATCTTTATAACACTATTCGTTCGCTGTCTCACACACACATACTTGCCATTTCTCATCCCTCTTGGCATCTTCCTATCCCTCCTTATCTGTCCGTCTTCCACTCCCATCTCATCTGCCGCACCATCTGTGCAGCTGCGATAAGTGCAGTACTTTCTGTCTCCTCCCTGTCGTTCCCCCCAGACCCTTTCCCCCTTGTATTCCTGCTTGACTGACGCACCTTCCACTACTGTATGATTCGACAGCAATTGTCTCCTGCAGTGGGATGGGTGTACTGTTGTCAGCAATGGAAACACTGCTATTAGAGACCGCAATGCATTCCGTAGTCCAGTTTGCTACAATACAAAAGCGTCTGTTCTAACATGGCATTTTCCACACAATGACAAGGCACTCTGCGGCAGTGATGGCATATAAAATAAGACATTGTATGATGCCAAAGTGGCCTCGGCAGTTTGAATTTGGAACGCTTTCAAGTATAATAGTGAACACAATTAACAATCTAAATCGCAAGGTTATTCAGTGGATAGGCAGCAAATTATTTGTATAAAACCCTATTTATTCTGTCTGAGAAAAATAGTAAGATATTATAGATATCAATAAATAACCAAAATTAAATAACTTACATGTGTTATTAAAAAAGTAAAGGTGAAAATATTAGCTGGAAAATATTCATTTGTTTTAAGTTAACAGTGTGTCTTTTTCTACCCCTATAGAGAACAGCACAGTACGAATAAACCTTAAAGGGACACTAAGTAAGAATTACTCCCATCTAGCGGTGAAATTGTATTTTGCATTCAAACGAATTGTGCTCTCCAGCGCCTCGCGTTTTCAAATGCGTGTTGCATCTACGGTAGCCGTTATGTACCAAAAAGCTATGACAGGATGTCTTCTAATAGCACTTCGTCGAGTTTTCCTTCGGGTGAACAGGTTTGTTATTTCAAACAAACTTCAAATTGACACAACGAACAAATGAATGTTACAGTATGAAATAATGAGTGTCAAAAACATGAACTATTGTAATTAGTAGTTATGCCTTCTTTATTCGTTATATTTTCTGAAGTAGCCTACGTGCATTGTTAGATATCATCATCAACATCAACTTTTAACTATACATGTTCATCTGTCTATAAAATAAAGTACACAAGCAAATAATGAAAAAAGCTTGTAATTAAGACTGTAACACTGACTTGCCTGTCGAGAAGAAAGCAGGACTTCAGCGTCTCTTTTGAAATCTTTCTCCTGCATTAGCTCTATCCACCTGGAAAAAGCTATCCCGACATTAACTTGTGTGTTTTTTGTAATCTCCGGTCACGTTTCCTTTTACGATCTATTTTGGACTTTTCTGGCGACGAGGATTTGCAATGCAGCCTTTTAAACTTGCCGGGGCAGTGACAAGCGCCTCTCACTGATCTGCTCCTCCGCTTCTGCTGCGTTCAGTCACGTCACGCCGGCTCTGAATGAAAACGTGTTGTGGAAACGCGTTGGCCTAGTACTTTTTGTCCCTCTCTGCTATTATAGTTTTTCAAGATGGCGGAACTACATGGAAGCCTCCGTGGACTTACCCGTCCCATGTATATAGATATAATAAATTCTTTGTTTACGAGGATAAATCAGATAATTGGCAGAGGTATTTGTGCACCATTGAGGACATATTTATGAATAAAAATATTGATTTTAGATTATAAATTAACTAAAAAGTTACTTAGTGTCCCTTTAAGAAAACAATTTTCATTTTTTATTTTTAGGAACTGATGAATAAGTGAAAGCATTAGGTTTGGGCCCTTGAGAAAAAAAGTACTACATTTTAGCATACTTTTAAAAAGAGTACTTATTACAAGAACAATATACTTTACAAGAATATACAGTAACACTTTAATACTGTTGAATACATGCTTCTTTTTCTACTGTTTTCTGCACTCATTGGAATCAATTAGGTGGTTTTCTTATTTTGTTATATGCAAGTTTCTTTTATTAATTGGAATTATTTCCTAAAACAAAGAACACATTAATGCTGTGTCTCCTTTGAGGCTCAGTCAGGAATAAAATAATTCCTGTTTTAGATGTGACGGCTGTGTCTTATTCCCCGACATAACATATACAGACGTTGAATGGCCAAATATTTAAATGGGCAAAGACAGCTATAAATCACAGTCCCTTTCCATTGAATAGGAATTGCACAAGGTCACTTGGCTCAATCCAACTAATCAATAATCTCATTTTATTGGCTGTAGAAATGCACCTCATAAAAACAACAAGAAACAACATGAATCCTTTCATGACACAATACTAGAGTACTATAACAACAAATAAAGGTGTACTAATCATCGTCAATGCTGAACCCAAAGACAGGTAAAAGTTTGTTAGGACCTAGAGAGCTTGAATTGTTTAATTCGATGGCTCCGCCATGTTCGGATGCCGTCCTGGTCATTCCGCTTAGACTGTGTCTAGTAAATACTAGATAAAAACACAGTCTATGCGGAGTGACCAGGACGGTCCGCAATATTTAGAATTACTCTTGCCTTTGCACATACAACATCTGCAGTGATTACACTTTTAACCATCAGAAACCACTTTACTCACCTATTCTGTGGCGTTTTATTCATCGACCCAACGTGGCCACCTAAGATACTTTGTGCGACGGACGGGAATAATAGGCAGGAGAGAGCTCCTCCGATGTGACGGAACAAAAAACACAAAGGGAAACGCGTTGGGGTTCGTAATAGACTGAGGACTAGAGCACATAGTCTACCTTTGCCCAGTATCCTGCTCGCCAACGTCCAGTCGCTTGAGAATAAGATGAATGATCTCAGAGCCAGGATAAGATTCCAGAGGGACATTAGGTACTGCAATCCTCTATCTGTCCAAAACATGGTTGAACCCCTCAGTACCGAACATAGCTGTGACACTTTAACTTTACTGTTCTTTACAGATCACGCCACTATCTTCCTCATACCGGAATATTAACAAAGGCTTGTGCGGGTAGCTCTGGAGAGGCAGGTAGTGAAACATTGTCCCCTTTCGTAGTCACTCCGAGTTACGTCGGATGACGGAGAATGGGGGTTTCGCCAGAAACCCTATCATCTTCGAGTATTATAAAACGAGCCAATGGCAATGAAATGCCATGGGTCTGCGGAATTTGCATAGCGTATCTCCGCCCCACCGCGTGGGTATTTAAGGAGAGACACCTGCAACAGCAGATCATGTTTTCGCTTCGGAGCCAAGAGAATCTCTTCACTCCACAAGCCAGATCCTGAGAAATCAGTGACTTCATCTCTTCGAGACGAGCAAACTCTCCGGTGTTGGTGTGACGGCGGTATCCAGCGAGCTTCACATTGCCTGCGATCTGAGCAGTGGTCTGCCAGTCTATGTGTTTCTCCCTGGTCGCCTCAGCATCGCAGAGTTTTTCCTCTCTAAAAGAGCTGCACGTGGCACGTCTTTTTAAAGATGTCTCGCCCATGTTCTTCTGGGTGCGGTCGATATTTATCTTCCTTTGATGGGCACAATCGCTGCTTTGCGGTCTGGGCTTAGAGCACGCTAAAGTAGCGCTTGTGGATGACTCATGTTCCTTCTGTGGGAACATGACCATCGCAACACTGAGGTCGAGACTCAATAATCTCATTCGAGAGAGAGTCCCCTCATCCACACCCCGATCTACCCCCTCCACGAGAGGTGGTACTTCGGCTGGTGGACAGGGTGACTTGAGGGTGACGGTGTGGAACAATCCGACGATGCGTCCTCGGACCACGCCCCCCTCTACAGTGTTGCAACCCGCGAGTGCTGCAGTGATTCAGGCGGGTCCGTCTATGGATGCGCCTCGTGTTTCATTCGGCGCTCCAGAGGAGGATTCAATGTTGATCGCGGCATCACAAGGCGGGCATGAGTCATCGGGAAGTGATGATGCGGCTGCGTTGCATCCCTCGGGAGTGCCAGCGTTGCCCGTGTCAGATCCCGAGATGACGGCCATGCTTTGCCGGGCCGCCGCGAGCATCGGGCTAGAGTGGAATCCTCCGCCCTGCCCCGAGCGCTCGCGATTGGATGATTGGTTTTTGGGTGCGGCTGCCGCTTCACGGCCACAGCCAACCCCAATGCCATTCTTCCCGGAAGTGCATGAGGAGCTGTCGAAGTCATGGAAGGCTCCTTTGACCTCTCGTGAGCGTTCGACAGCTTTCTCCGCCTTTCCTCCCCTCGATGGCGCGGTCGCCCATGGGTACACTGGGATTCCCCCGGTTGAACGCTCTGTTGCGATGCAACTGTGTCCTCAGAGTGCTTCTTCTCGTGGTACTCCTAAGCACCCGTCCAAGGCCTGTAGATTGTCGTCTACCCTGGTGGCGAGATCTCACAGAGCTGCAGGACAGGCGGCCGCCGCCCTGCATGCGATGAGCACCTTGCAGGTCTACCAGGCCCAGCTGCTCAGAGATATGCACGAGGGCAGGACTGACCCCGAGCTCTTCCGATGAGCTGCGTGCCGCCACTGACCTCGCTCTCCGAGCGACAAAAGTGGCCTCACGTTCCTTGGGTCAGGTGATGTCCACCTCTGTGGTCCAGGAGTGTCATCTGTGGCTGAACCTGGCCGATATGCGGGACGTTGAGCGGACTCATCTGCTCGACGCCCCCCTATCCCAGGCCGGCCTCTTCGGCGGAGCGGTTGAGGACTTCGCCCAGCAGTTCTCGACCGCACAGAAGCAGTCTGAGGCGATAAAGCATATTCTGCCCCGACGGCCCGCTGCTGCCTCCACCCAGCCGTCGGTTCAGACGCCTCAGCCTGCTCGCCGCCGAGGGCGCCCTCCTGTGGCTCCCGCCCCTCCCGCACGGCCCCAGCAGCAGCCTTCACCCGGGCCGCGTCGTGGAGGAAGCCGCAGGAAGGCGCCACAGCCCTCTCCAGCCCCGCGCCCCGCTAAACGCCAGGCTAAGCGGCGCTCCTGAGACGGGCTGCTCAGTGATAGGACCGTTTTTTTTCACAGGAGGCGGTTGCAGGCCCCCTCCTTCCCCCGGTGGAGGGCCGGGGGAGAATCTTTTGTTCTCCACTCCCCGCTGCTCACCCACGGGTGGGCAGCACCCTATTGTGGTCAAAGAAAGAACCGAAAATTCCATCACTGAGCACACAGAGCCGGACGACAGTGTACGACGCCCCCGGGCCTCGCCGCTCTCATCCCCCTCTGTCTCTGAGGGCACGGATGACAGTGTGTGCCGTCTCCGGACCTCACCACTCTCGTCCCCCTCTATCGCCAGACCCCTGGCAGAGCAGACCCCCGTGGAACGCTGGTCCTTCCCTGGTCTCCTCTGTCAGGACGCGGAGCATGACCGCACCCCCGCTCAGGGCCGCTATGCCACCCTTGCCTGGGCCGGTCACTCCGCTTCGCTGCCCCTCCGGGGGGACGTCTGTGGTTCGGATGATTCAGTTTTTGGGAGCTTGGTTAGAGCTTCCCAACCTGTCCCGCTGGGTCGCCCGAACTATCAGGCTCGGCTATGCGATTCAGTTCGCACGGTCTCCTCCCCGCTTCAGGGGAGTCCGCTTACTGTGGTCGGTGGCAATGCCCCGATCATGAGAGCGGAGGTTGCCACCCTGCTGGCGAAGGGTGTAATCGAGGCTGTCCCTCCAGCCGAGATGGAGTCAGGGTTTTACAGCCCGTACTTCATTGTCCCCAAGAAAACCGGTGGGTTACGGCCAATCCTGGATCTGCGCGTCTTGAACCGCTCCCTTCACAGGCTGCCGTTCAAGATGCTCACGGCCAAACGCATTTTCGAATGCGTGCGGCCACAGGATTGGTTTGCAGCGATAGACCTGAAGGACGCCTACTTTCATGTCTCCATTTTACCTCGACACAGACCGTTTCTTCGGTTTGCTTTCGAGGGGCAGGCATACCAGTACGCGGTTCTCCCATTCGGGCTGGCTCTGTCTCCTCGCGTCTTTACGAAGGTCGTCGAGGCAGCCCTTGTTCCCCTACTCCAACACGGGGTTCGCATCCTGAATTACCTCGACGACTGGCTAATATTAGCTCACTCTCGAGACCAGGTTTGCGAACACAGAGACCTAGTGCTCCGGCACCTAGCCCGTCTGGGCCTTCGGGTCAACTGGGAGAAAAGCAAACTCTGCCCTGTGCAGAGGATCTCTTTTCTCGGTATGGAGATCGACTCGGTCGCCATGTCCGCGCAGCTTACGAGCGAGCACGCACACTCACTGCTGACTTGTCTTCGACAATTCGAGGGCAAGAGTGCGGTCCCACTGAAATTATTTCAGAGGCTCCTGGGGCATATGGCATCTGCAGCCGCCGCAACGCCACTCGGATTGCTTCATATGAGACCGCTTCAGCTGTGGCTTCGCGATCAAGTCCCGAGGTGGGCATGGCATCATGGCACGCTCCGAGTCCCAGTGACTCCGACCTGCCGTCAGACCTTCACCCCGTGGCGGAACCTCAGCTTTCTACCGGCCGGAGTTCCCCTAGAACGAGTTTCCAGGCATGTTGTTTTCTCCACAGATGCCTCTGCCATGGGCTGGGGCGCCATGTGCAACGGACATGCGGCTGAGGGCTCCTGGACAAGACCCCAGCGTCAACTGCATGTCAATTGCCTCGAGTTTCTGGCGGCACGCCTTGCCCTGCACTGTTTCCACACGTTGCTCAAGGGTCAACACGTACTAGTCCGTTCAAACAATACCACGACAGTAGCGTACATCAACCGTCAGGGTGGTCTACGCTCCCGCCGTATGTCGCAACTCGCACGCCACCTCCTCTTATGGAGTCAGAAGCACCTGAGGTCCCTTCGTGCTATTTACATTCCGGGAGATCGGAACTTTGCAGCCGACGAGCTGTCACGGTTTCGGCCCATCTCCGGCGAATGGCAAATCCATCCCCAGTCGGTCCAGCTGATTTGGGACCAGTTCGGGGACGCACAGGTAGACTTGTTTGCCTCCCACGACTCATCCCACTGCGCCCTGTATTACTTCCTCACCGAGGGCACGCTCGGCACGGATGCACTGGCGCACAGCTGGCCGCGGGGCCTCCGCTTATATGCGTTTCCGCCAGTGAGCCTTCTCGCACGGACCCTGTGCAAGATCAAGGAGGACGAGGAGCAGGTCATTCTGGTTGCGCCGTACTGGCCCACCCGGACCTGGTTCTCCGAACTGATACTCCTCGCGACAGCACCTCCTTGGGCAATTCCTCTGAGGAAGGACCTCCTTTCTCAGAGACGGGGCACCCTATGGCACCCTCGTCCCGATCTTTGGAACCTCCACGTGTGGCTCCTGGACGGGACGAGGCAGGTTTGAGTACCCTGCCACCAGCGGTGGCGGCTACCATCACTTCCGCTAGAGCATCCTCCACGAGACATGCCTATGCGTTGAAGTGGAACCTCTTCGTCAACTGGTGCTCTTCTCACCGAGAAGACCCCAGGAGATGCCCGATCAGTGTCGTGCTTTACTTTCTGCAAGATGGGTTGGAGCGAAGGCTGTCTCCCTCCACCCTGAAGGTGTATGTGGCCGCTATCGCCGCATATCACGATGCAGTTGAAGGTAAGTCTCTGGGAAAGCACGACCTGATCATCAGGTTCCTGAGAGGAGCGAGGAGACTGAATCCTCCTCGCCCTCCTCTCGTTCCCTCTTGGGACCTCTCAGTGGTGTTAAATGCCCTGCAGAGGGATCCCTTTGAGCCTCTGCAATCGGTTGAGCTTAAGTTCCTGTCAATGAAGACAGCACTCCTGGTTGCATTGGCCTCCATCAAGAGGGTAGGGGACCTGCACGCATTCTCCGTTGACGAAGCGTGCCTGGAATTCGGGCCGGGTCACTCTCACGTGATCCTGAGACCCTGGCCTGGATATGTGCCCAAGGTTCCCACCACTACCTTCCGGGACCAGGTGGTGAACCTGCAAGCGCTGCCCCTGGAGGAGGCAGACTCAGCCTTGGCACTGCTCTGTCCAGTACGCGCTCTCCGTGCTTACGTAGACAGGACGCAGTGTTTCAGGACCTCAGACCAGCTCTTTGTCTGTTATGGTGGGAGACTGAAGGGAAAGGCTCTCTCAAAACAGAGGTTGTCTCACTGGACTCCATTGCTTTGGCTTACCAACAGCAAGGCCGACCATGCCCCCTTGGTGTGACAGCGCACTCCACACGGAGTGTGGCTTCCTCTTGGGCTCTAGCGCATGGCGCCTCGCTGGCAGACATCTGCAGAGCTGCAGGCTGGGCGACACCCAACACATTCGCCAGATTCTATAATCTCCGATTGGAGCCTGTGTCCTCTCGTGTACTCGCTTCAACCAGCTAGTGCTGGACCCGCTCAGGTGTCTTCGCTTGCTCGCCATTCCACCCCACGGACTGGATACGTGTGATATTTCCTCAGGTGAGCCTTCCTCCCTGAGTTCCTCGAGCACTGTTGACGCTGGCGCCAGTGTCTATTGCCTGTGCGTCGGCTAGGTGCCTCCGTGTGCATGGTTCCTCCCCTGAGTAACCCCCACACGTGTATTTCCACTGTAAGCCTCATTGAGCATGTGTCTTTCCCTCGGCAAGCCACCTTGCCACTCCTGGAGTTGAAAGTTGCCACCCCACGGGCTGGTCACTCCAGTGTTCCTCCATATGAAGCCCCCTAGGGCCATATGTGTATTCTTAAGTCCTCCCTACGGATAGGCGTGCTGCGGCATATTTCCCCTGAGATATGCTTCCCAGTGTATCTTGGTATTCCTGTGTAAGTAGGACTCCTTCGTCCGTGCCTATTTCACGACAGGGAGGTCAGACTTCGCAGGGCACTGGAAGACAGCTGTGAAGGTGGCGTGATTACACAGGGACCCCCATTCTCCGTCATCCGACGTAACTCGGAGTGACTACGAAAGGGAACGTCTCGGTTAAGGATGTAACCCTCGTTCCCTGAGTAGGGAACGGAGACAGTACGTCTCCCTGCCAGTTCCGCTGTACCGCTGGGTAGACGCCTGAGTTCAGTCTCGGCTCCTCAGCGAAGACATGATCTGCTGTTGCAGGTGTCTCTCCTTAAATACCCACGCGGTGGGGGGGGAGATACGCTATGCAAATTCCGCAGACACATGGCATTTCATTGCCATTGGCTCGTTTTATAATACTCGAAGATAATAGGCTTTCTGGCGAAACCCCCATTCTCCGTCATCCGACGTAACGTCTCCGTTCCCTACTCAGGGAACGAGGGTTACATCCGTAACCGAGACGGTCCGCCCAATCAGAAACCGCATACAATGCAGTGCTCTTGTCAGGATACATGAGTGACTTAAAAGCGACATTTTATGCTCTCTGACGCGCAATGAGAGGCGCTAAACAACGGTACAGAGAGCGAGTGGAGTCTCATTTCCAACTGAATGACTCCCGACGCATGTGGCAGGAATTGAGGACTATTAGCGCTTTTGGAGGAAGACCCACTGCTGCGGTAAGTGCAGACGCTTCTCTGGCCGATGAAATGAACACCTTTTACACTGGGGAAATAAACAGCTGCGTTAGAGAGGAACGTTTGATCACTGTATCGGAGGATGAGGTTCATAAAGCTCTGAAGTACAATACCAGTGGCACTTATGTCGCAAATTATGAATGTTTTTGAGAGGCTTATCAAGAATACCATGTGCTCCTCCATCCCTAACAACTTTGACCCACTCCAGTTTGCCTATCGCCCCAATAGGTCTGCTGAGGATGCTGTCTCCCATATCCTGCATGCCACACTAACAGCAATAAAGGGAATTATGTGTAGACACCAGTAGAGAGAGTGAGCAACTTCAAATACTTTGGAGTGCACATCTCTGAGGATTTGACCTGAACTCATCACATTCAAGCCCAAGTAAAGAAAGCCAGGCAAAGGCTGTATACCAAGTGAGACTAGGTTTCCACTGCAATCTTAAAGACTTTCTATACTGGGGCTATATAAATTAATTCATTAGTTAATTAGTAAATTAATTTAACTCAATTCATCTGATCATGGTACAGGAACTCCTCAGCTCAGGATCGTAAAGCGCTACAGAGACTGGTGCTCGTAGCCGAGAGTATAACTAGAATCGCTGCCCCTTCTCTGCACGTCATTCACATCAGACGATGCAGTCAGATCCTCAAGGACTCCACCCACCCTGGAAACTCTAACCTGCTGCAAACAGGCAGACACCTCTGTAGTCTGATGGAAAAATGGAGAGGCTCAGGAGGAGCATCTTTCCTCAGGCCATCAGACGACTGAAATCTGACATGAAAAACATTGCACTTTAATTAAGGACGCTGATGGTTATACGTTATTTAGTACTCTGCACTGCACTTTACGCACATCGCTTGGTGTATTTGTGTATATTTTTATTGCACAGTCCACAGGAAATGCTTCATTCTGAAATGTGTTAACTTTCTACCTGCACAAAAGGTGCAGTGATCAAAAATATGATAAAATAAAACAAAATTCTGTATCAAAATTTATAGGCAAGACAAGTAGTTTGTTTAGGCATGGGTTGTATGGAATTACAAACCTCCGCACATATTTTCAAAAGCATATAACTATAGAATTAATTCTGAATGTGCATGTGAACACTTTCAGCGTTAATCACAGGTTCGCGTTTAAAGTCTGATCATTTCGACGGAGGTGAATCAATCAAAATTAACTTTAGCTGGAAATAATATTATTCAAGAACCGCTATAAAGCCAAAACAATCTCTGTTACCTTAAATGATATGTTTATCTCTGTAAAGCTGCTTTGAAACAATCCATTGTTAAAAGCGCTATATAAATGAAGATGACTTGACTTGACTTGACAAAACAGCGAGCAGCAAAGGTAAACAGGTGACCGTTTGCCTTGAAAGTGATGTTTATACTGATGATGGAGAAAATCATCATCCCTGCATCATGAACAACTTAGGTGCTAAACAATGACAAATGACTTATGTGATGAACGCATTGCATATAGACGATGGGAAATGGAAATGCGCTTGTCGAATTGATAGCACAGGATGGTATTAGAAAGAATATGGCGTTTCAAAAGTAGGGCTGGCCAGCCATTTTAAGCCCAAAGTTGTTTGGAAGAGTTGTGCACAATGCGTAATTTACTTCATTTTAATTCATGAGTGTGAATTTAAATTAAATAGGCTATTCAAAGAAAATCAATACACTCAGGAGGTATTTCATTAGTCCAAAACATGTTTAGAGTTACATCATTAATGTTAATCATCATTAATCATTAATGTCTAATTATGCTTATTAATTTATGTGAAATTTCTTAAATATCTTTTTGACAGTAACTGTTTACCCTTTTCAGTGTTCCACCATAGTTCATAAAATGGCTGTATTATTTTATGTAATTCAGTAATGTTAAATAATTATTAAAAAAATTCAATAGGTGCATTACAAATATCATTAGGCCCTACTCCTTATGGTTGCATGAACTTACTTATATCTTAATTTTAGACATACCTTTTTAGTTCAATTTAGTCCGTTTTAAGTAATAGTTCAGTTATACTCCTATACTACATGTTTGCGCACTAATGTAATGAAGTTACTCTTCAGTTGTATCCACAAAAACTTAAACAATAGAAACTATCTATCATAAGTGAATGTTACACGTAACAGGTCTTTCTATTTACTAAAAATAATTAATAATGCAACCCTTGATTTCAACATTTACTTTCTAAATTCAGTCCTACTCAAAGCATGCTAGGAATTAAAAAAAAAACACTGCCCAGTTTTAGTTAATTCAACGAAAATAATTAATGTAGTCCGAACACAAAAGTAAGCTTCACTTTTAAGTAGTTAAGTCAACTCAATGAAATTAAGTTAACACAATGTTCAGCATTGTATTGCTTTAGCTCATTTTCATGAAATAAATTGTACAAGCAGATTTTTTTTTTACCGTGGCATTTTAAACTTTAATTGTTAATAACATAAGTTTCTGGAAAAAATTCAAGAAAGATCCGTCATGTAGCGCCTGAATTGATCTGACACAATTATTCATTATATTTAATGAATAATCCATAGACCCCTCACAACTAAACTAGATGCCAAGGTGTATGTGAACAACACCCCCCGAAAGGCAGAACAGGCTTACCATGCCAACAAAGACAAACCAGCTAAGAAAAGGCACTCTGCGACCCAAAGGAATATGGTGAGAGAGTCACATAAAGGTTGTTCAGGTGGTTAACTGACTCATATGTTTCCATAGCTTCAGGACCCTGTTTCGGTTTAATTCATTCACTTTCACTTTACATTTACCCATGTCTTATGATTGTATGCGTTTGATGAGACAAGTTATTCTTTTGTGCACATTTGCGTGAGTGTTGATTCTGGGGTCATTGCTTGGAAATCCTTTAACGATGCAATCACAGTAGTACTGTGTAACATTTTAGGTTCCACTGAAGATGTAAATGATTCAGAATCAAAATCAAAGTTAAATTTATTAAACTAAATCCACTAAGGTACAAACAAAAGTGAGAGTCTACGAAACAGAATGCGTAGCACAAACAATACCAGACCACTGAATGAACCAAAATTAGGGACTTAAATACTAGATAATGAACAGAATACAAACAGGTGTGATCATTAAATCAAATACTATAGTGACAAACTAGTGGCGGGAAAATGAGAACAAAGGAAACAGGAAACCATAAGCAAACTAATGTCCTTGAGAACCAAACACAATTAAAATTGTGTGACGTATTGCACCCATTAATATTACGATTATTACTAAGTTTCCGCTGGACGAACAGGCTAATTGATTATTAATTCTGCTGCATCAAGTCAATTCTATTAACTGATCCAAATATTTAGAATTAATTATAACGAGTTGTAAATAATTATTCATTATTCATTCGACTTGAGCTAATTTGCTACAGTGCTACTGCAGTACAGAAGAAACGGGAAAAACAGACACTTTAATGAATACTAAGAACTACAGTAGTAACATATCCGAATTAAAAAAACTATAATTCTGTATCCTGTTTTCTACCAAAATTAACATTAAATTGAAGTTCAAGAATCAAACTCAATTCAATTCATAGTAGCGGACAACCCATGGTGTTTTGCTCATCTAACATAAAGCAATAGCTGAGGCAAAGTTGCCTTTGGAATAACAATGCTTCTTATTCAGAGTCAACTTAAAAGCCTCAAAAAGAGAAAAGGAGGTCGAAAACAGACACCATGCATGTCAATGCCCACAGCACAAACATATTGATATTTTAAAACTGAACTAACACATGATGAATGCGACAACAAACTTAGAACACTAGTCCTCGGGTGAACAGATGCAGATGAAAACCGATCTGAAAGAATCAAATTATTTTCCAGATCGATGTGGCTTTATTTAGTGCGTGTATTTAAATTAAAATTGGTTTTTAGAATCTATTTTTTCAGCCATTATCTCTTCTATTGTAATGAATACCAAATGGTCCAGAGGCCACAGCCAATCGATGCAGCTCTGCCTGAACTCTCTGCACCTGTGAGGTTTATTCAAACACATCTGAGGTCAAAGCACTTCAGGCAAAGCCAGTGATTAAATGAATGGTTGCGCACAGGTGTGTTTACACAGGACTGTAGTAAGCTGAATCTGTACGGCAGCTCTTGTGTAGGCTATTCATGCATAAAGAGAGAGCTATTGATCAGATTAGCCTGTGGAGGTACATAGCGATTGGTTTGTCCTGATAAGCTGTCTCTTTCTCACCTCCTCTCTCTTTTTGTGTGGTCTGCTGAGAAAGACAGGTGGCAGGGTGAGAGAGGATTACTTCCTGTATCAGAACCCTGACCCACAGCTGTATGTAATAGGGTCCATGTGGACGTCTGGGAACAAAGTTGAGATTATGGAAACAGACAGATGGTCAAAAGAAGGAGACCTTCTCAATCAAGAACTGTGAATCTTCAAAACTCTAGACTCTGTTGCAGAGCGGCTGACACTCAGCATATACAGTAGGACCAAAGGAAAATTGCCATCCTTTGGTTTATGAGCTCCCGATTTCACTGCCAAGTTAGTATAATTTTATTATGTTAACTAAAATATGAACATTAATAACCTAACCTAATTTTTAAGTGTTAAAGCAAATTCAGGTTCCTACGTGTAGTGTACTCTGTAAAAAGCAAAATAATGCTTCACGAAAAATAAAGCGAAGATGACGAATGAACGTCAAGGAAGAACAAAAAATGGCCATCTAGTACACAAAAGTATATACAAACAAGAGTTTAATGTTAGTCGCCAGCAGCACACCAGCTCCAGACAAACAATGACACTCAAAACTGTCCTGTTACTAGAGCTAACATGATAATAAAAGCATTATTTGGTTCTGCGATACATAGCAAAACTGATATTACTCACGTATGGAGCAAAAACAATGCAACCTCAGGCTTTCCCGCTTAGGTCTCTCCTGCACTGGAATGCTTTTCTAATCCTCAAACCACAGACTCCTGCCAGTTGACGAAAGAAGAGGTGGATGAGAAGAGCAAGGCATTGCGTTACTCACTGTCAACCTAATCCTCTTGTAACCTCTTGTTTGAGTAAACTGCTTTTTTGCTGAGGTTTTGGGTACCGCTGGCAGTGAGACCAGCAGCGGAACAGAAAAAAAAAAGACTCTCCTCCTGGCCCTCCACCAGAGGAAGGAGTGATGTGTTCACCGTCTCCCGAAGAGCAGTTCCCTGCATCTCTGGGTTGCCCGTCTCAAGGAAGGATTGAAAGGTTAGGCGGGCGCTGAGACCTAACCTTCCTGTGGGGAGCTGAGCGGTGCGGCTTAGGTGAAGGCTGTTGCTGCGACGGAGCAGATGTGGAGGCCACAAGGGGACGCTCTCGGCAACAAGCAGGTGGGGGGGCAGATGGATGGGTGTGTGCAGCAGCATCCCGCTGGGCAAAGTTCTTAACAGTGTCGCAGAAGAGGCCGGCCTGGGAGATGGGGGAGTCGAGAAAGCGAACTTTGTCGACCTCCTTCATCTCGCCCAGGTTCAGCCAGAGATGGCGTTCCTGGACCACTAGCATGGACATCGTCTGCCCCAAGGACCGCACAGTGACTTTCGTCGCCCAGAGGGCAAGGTCCATCGCTGTACGCAGCTCCTGCATCAACCCAGGGTCAGAAATACCCTCGTGCAGCTCTTTTAGTGCCTTGGCCTGGTATACTTGCAGGAGGGCCATGGCATGCAGGGCGGAGGTGGCCTATCCAGCGGCGCTGTGAGTGCAGCCGAGAACTTACAGGCCTTGGATGGGAGATGTGGTTGACTCCGCGAGGTGGCAGTATTTTGCGGGCACAATGGTACTGGAATGACACTGTTCAGCACACCCTGGCTCGAGATACCAATCGTCCACCTGCGAAGCCTCCGGGTCAGACTCGAACAACACTACTCTCCCTGAAGGAGGCAGCACAGCCAAATCTTCATCCTCAGAGGACGCTAGCCCGCCCTCTGATGCAGCAATCGACATGCCCCGAATGACATGCTGGGACCTCCATGAGAAGGCCCAGCAACCACAGCTAGAAGCTCCACAGCCTGCGATGGAAAAGAGGAGTGGGAGGGCCACAGGGATTCACCCGGCAGGAGCGCTCCCACTGTAATCTTCAGATTACTCAGTGTATTAACCAAAGTGTCCCTCTGCTGTGCAGAAGAAACGGTTTGGGGAAAAGCAAGAGGGGACTCCGCCTTTTTCAAGGTATCTTAGTCTTGATCTCAACATCGTAATGGCTATCTTCCTGCAGTGGGTGCATGTCACATCAACGAATTCCACCTCAGCGTGCTTACGGCCCAGACACGTGAGGCAGAGATCGTGGCTGTAAGACGGGGCCAGGAAATGACCGCATCCAAACACACGGGTGGAATGGGATCTTTAAAAAGACAACATCACACCCATGTTTACTCTTTTAGGGAAAATTGCTCTTTCCATGTTGAACCGCCCAGGGGAACAGCCGCTGCACTTAACTATGCACACACACAGCAACCATGACCTCCGCTGGAACACGCCTTCACGCCTTCACACCAACAAACGAACAGCTTCCCTCTTGTTCTGTAGAAACTAAACGATGATTGAGAGCAGAGTGAAGACAATTGTCCACTCGGCTCCGAAGCGAAAGCTTAATGTGAATATTGGCACGCTGCCTTATATACATGGAAGCAGGGGAGCGGCTTGTGATGCAAATCTCACTCGCCATTGGCTTGTTCTGTTACCACTCTAAGGTGATTGGGCTCTCAGACGAGATCCCAATTCGTCAGTTCAGTTCTGAGGTGACTGACTGATAGGGAACAACTGGTATGTGTATCTTATGTTGTAAAACATACTAGACATGGTGGAGAAATGTTAGTCTAGTTTGGCCATTATGCATCTGTAATCCATCATTTTCTACACTGAACACCATAAAATATCTGACTTCAAGGGATTTAGAGTGTGAGGGTGTGAGAGCAGCATGCGGCCATCGTTGATAAAAGGATCCGTTTGGCAGCCAAATACACACAGATATGATCAGACATGGCTTGAACTCTCCACATTAAAGCGATATGGTGCCTCACAGGCAGCTCTATTCTCATTCACCCCATGTATCAGGGATCGGTTACTCTAATGATGTTCCCACAAAGAAAAATTGCCCCCCTCCTCAGTTCCCTTTCCTCCCTCACAGACGGATCCGCCTCCTCTCAGCGCTCTGATTAGGATTTCCTTGTGCTGAAGACGCTCATAATGCGTGACATATCACAATGAGCTTGCTCTAAACACGAGCCACCACAGACAACTGGTGAATGGAAATATAACTCAGACTGTCAGGGTTCAAGACCCTCATTATAAATTATTTAATAACATGGATATGGATACACCCTTATAATCTCGGATGGACCACTGCACTCATTGGCCTTCTGACCTCTGCAACAACATAAAATTCATTTTCAAATGGTTAGTATTAGTGTAGGTGTGTAGTTAAAGCGAATAATTTCTGCGTCGATAGTGGTATCAAAAGGAATTGTGAATATAACTTGATTTTAAAACGTGGTGGTTCTTGTCAGGGTCAATCGGCTGCCATGATGCTATAGTAGCATGTTGTGGCAATGTATTGCTATGAGTTATTGCTAAGGTGTTCTGTGTGATGCTATGTGGTTCTGTCTGGTCCAAATCAAAGGAGCCCTACCGTCTACAATGTAAGTCTATGGGATATTTTTGCCTATTTAAGTGCCCTTTATGTGAAGTATGTAAAGTTGTGGTCAAAGTCACACACTGTAAATTTTCACCTACAGTATTTCAACTTAAAAATGTAAGTTACATAGAATCAAATTGGCTTTACAAGTAATTTTAAATTATATTATTAAAAATAGTATTTTGAAGTTAAATTGATTTGAACTTATAAAAGAACTTTGTAATTGAAAACGTTGAAAACTATTTTTTTTTTGATAAGTTAAAGTAATGTTAAAACATATGTTGCCGTGAGTTGTTGATCATATCATTATTTAAAGCAGCATTTATTCATTTATTGCAAATATGTACGGGTGAAATCCAGTCATTTCTATAGGAATCCATGCAATCAGAAATTTTGTGTGTGGACACAGATTTCTCTGCGTTGACCAACAGAAAGCAGCTTGGTTTGAAAGTGACTTCTGTGTGAGCTGTGCTTCATAAATGCACTATTGACAGCAGTGATCACACCTTAAAGGGTTAGTTCACCCCAAAATGATAATTCTGTCATTAATTACTCACCCTCATATCATTCCAAACCTGTAAGACTGTCATTCGTAGTGTTGGGGAAGCTTCTCTGAAACAGTAGCTTTACAAGCTACAAGCTAAGTTAAAGTAGGGGCCGTTTACACAAAACCGACTTTTTATGCGTTTTGGCTGTTCATTTACACAACAATGGCATTTTGCTGATCTGAAATTGCAAACTTTTGAAAACGGGGTACATAGTGCAAGTTTTTGAAAACGACATCCGGTAACACTTTACAATACGGGTGCACTAATATGCAATAATTCATACTTAACTAATGCACAGATACTCATGAGTTAATGTATGACTCATGAAGAACTAAACCATTAATTAATTATTACTGCATCAGCAAATAATAAAGAGTCTATATGATTAATAGATTAAGTAATAAATGAATTCATAAATGTCATCATGTATTAATTCATTAATAACATATTTTATTGACTAATAGTGTAAATGAATGTGTTAATTACCACAATCAGTCAACGCTATGCACTTCAACTTCCAGTTGTCTGCTTTAATGAATCATTAGCTAATGATTTGCAAAGGTATCATTATGTTATGACTTTACTTGCTGAGGCACATGACTATTAAGTCATTGTTAAGTAATATGTCATTATGGTTATGGGTTTTGTCATCCCCACTAAAAGGTCTGTGGGGCAGTTGCACATGCAGTGAGCGTAATGTCAGAGAGTGTTTGAAGGATGGGTGAGTTGGGCCGCATACAAATATCAGCACACCAGAATCTGAAATACTGATGCTGTTACACCGTGTTTAAACTGGACGAGACCATTACAGCTGTCTACACTGTACATGACAGACCATTGCAAGTCCATTTGTCCTTCATAACAGAAGTAGCGCAAGAGCTCGGAGTACGTCAGAAATGGAGTGAGGCATCAGTTTACTGTCGGGGTTTTGTTGTGTCGTGTAGCATTGTGTCGCATTGCATCCAGTGTTGTATCAGCGATTATAATGGGTTCTAGTTTCTTTGTCCGGTCAAGACACCGTGTTATGAAATAGCAGAGCCCTGCCGCATATTCTCAGTGTTCTTCCTTTAAATCCTAGAGCTCAAGCTTAACCTGACACACTCCTGTGCCATGAATTGTTGGATGCGGCGGTTCATCTGGCACAATGGAATCTCGGTTGTAGAAGGCAGAAATTGAAATCCAAAGTATGGATGTCAAAACCAAAATTACATATTACTTAACAATTAGTTAATAGTCATGTGCCTCAACAAGTAAAGTCATAACATGATACCTTTGCAAATCATTAGCTAATGATTAATTAAAGCAGACAACTGGAAGTTGAAGTGCATAGCGTTGACTAATTGTGGTAATTAATATTCATTTACACTATTAGTTAACAAAATATGTTATTGAGGAATTAATACACAATGACACATTGAATTAATAGCAATTCATGCATTACTTAATTTATTAATCATATAGACTTTATTAGTCTATGATGATACTGATGCAGTAATAATTAATGAATGGTTTAGTTCTTCATGAGTCACACATTAACTCATGATTATCTGTGCATTAGTTAAACATGAATTAATGCTTATTAGTGCACCCGTATTGTAAAGTGTTACCCGACATCCTAATCTCCATGTAATCTACAAAAACGTGAATCTGTAAAAGGAGGAGAGGAGAACAATTCTAAAATTGGGATTACAAGTGAATGTTTCTGGCTTTGTGAAGATGAAATTTCACCAGAAGACAAATTAGGCCAATGTAATTTGTGTTTACACAGTCATATGCGTTGGGTTCGAGTGCGCTGTAGTAAAAGAATGCGTGTGTGCAAGCTTTCTTTTCAAAGTGACATCGCCAACTACTAGTCTAGCATGCATGCTACTTGCTGGAAAATAGTAGTTATAGCTAGTACTGGAAATGGAAATGCTAGTTTTAAAAGCGACTGTTCTACAGACGCTGCTGTACTCGTGCCAGATGGACCAGTAGTTGGAGGCTTGTTGGGAACTTTAGTTTTAAGTTCGAGCTCCAGCTCTTTCAGAGGGATGGCACGCTGAGCTTGACTGTTTGTATGTGCAACAGCTGACTTTAGTGCAACAGCTGACTTTAGTACTTCTGCCGGCATAGTTTCAACTCAAGCACCTTCAACAATGGGTCTTGTGGAGATGGCAGCTCAGCGGAATCTATGTTAAATGGTTCCTCTGGTTTTTGTCTGCTCCGCTCCCTCACCCACGGAAACTGGGTTTTGGGTTTGCAACACCTGCTAGCTCGCCCTCCTCTGGCAAGATCCCATTTTCCATCATACGTTTCACAACCACTCCTTTAATCTCCCTCTTTACTGCACTCACTCAATCTATCTATCCATCTATCTTTTTTATTCAGTACATTAAGACATATTGAGATTGTACGCCAGTCACAATTTAAAAAGACAATACCACAATGACGCAGACCGCCAACCTAGCAGGCAGCTCTATTTAAAATGTTTCATAGCTTATCGAACTATTTGTGCAATTTCAATTTCGCAAGAATAAATGGGTAATGAGATAAAAGAAAATACTTCAGCCATCATTGTGTTCCCGCTGGTATGACGATGATGAGCTATTCCTGCAAAAGCACAATCACTTCATCTTAGCTCGCTCTTTCTTCTGTCCTTCTGGGAAATGCTTTTCTTGATAAAAAAAATAACCAGCCATTCTTCAGATTTGTTCTGTTGACCTTCACACACACTACTTATAAGAAGGTAACAAAGTTCAGAGAATAAAAGTGAAAGCAAATGTCAACACACACACGTTGGTACACCCATATTATTATGAGGACATTCCATGAGCGTAATGGTTTTTATACTGCGCTAATGATATTTTGTAGCCCCTAACCCTACCTCTAAACTTACCCATCACAGTGAACTTTGTTTTATTACATTTTTAATTAAAAAAAAATAAATCATTTAGCATATTTATTTAGCGTTTTGAATTACAAGGACATCAGTCCTCAATGTAGGGGACGTGGCCTGAAACCTGAATACACCTACATTAGGAGGACACAAAGTCCTTCTATTGTAATCAAACTAGTACACACACCTTCAAACAGTAGCACTTTTAATGATCATATTACTTGTACACAGCATGTGCAAAGTTCCACAATAAGCCTTTTAATTGGATTAGAACAAATTACCATTTGTAATGTCAGCTTAGTTTCAGTCATGACGATAATCTTCTGATCCTGCCACTGCAGCGACATTAATTACTACCAAAGACAATGAACCTGAAATATAACATTGTATCTACTATTTTCCATTGGATTATCATCTACATGTTCATATCAAACCCTTCCAGACTGGTTTATTACAGTAACTTCAAGGTAAATCTCATGAAAACAAATTCTTCATGTGAGTGAATAATTAAAAACAAATTAGAAAACTGTTAGTGACATACAGTAAGATCTCAGTTACCATTAATGCATTATAAAATTAACTAACAAAAAGCAATTCATTTGATATAGTATTTATTAATCTTTGAAAATGTTAATTAATAAAAAATACAACTGGTCATATAGGTAATGTCAGCTCAGGTCCATTAAATAATATTAACATACAACTTTTGCGTTTAATAATGTCAGTGAAAGTTGTAATTAACCATTCTAAAGCATTTATTAATCTTAGTTAGTTCATGATAACTAATGTTAACAAATGGATGTTACCATACTATCATTTTCTTTGTGTAAGAGAAAAATGACTCAGTCATTCTTTAAATACAATATAATGCCTTATTTCGCCCCAAAAAAGAAAGAAATATGGGAGATTGACCCATGTAGTTTTCTCTTTCGAACAACAACAGGTACAGTATGATGAATTGATTCTGTAAATTCAAGACAAAATACACAGCAGGAGCCCAAAAAAGCAAGCAAGTCAGACAATGACATCGATTGAATCATTTCATCTTCAACTGTTGAATAGAGATGTGGGATTTTCTCATGTTTCCTCTGCTTCAGCCTCCAGATATCATTGATCAGAATAGAGATTTTAAAATGGGATAAATGAGTCCAATCAGAATGCTGGCATTCAGGACACACCCCCCAGAGCTCAGCCTATCACCATACTGGTCCAGCAGCTGCAAAGCAATCCCATTGGTCCATCCGAATCCCAACTATGCCAAAGAAACAAGAGGGAGAGTTTGGATTATCAGTTACGTTTCTTTGCACAAATCGTGTGGGACCAGATATATTCGCCAAATTTGAACAAGGGTAGGGTTTCAGCAATACAAATACTGATGCTTGCAACACTAATGCCAAAGTCTGATATAAAGACTTTCCATGATACATCTTATGGAATGTATTCAATGAACTTGGAATTTGATGATCTGAGCTTCTATTAATTTGCCGTTTCTTCTCTAGACACTCTTTTGGTCCTCAGGGTCTTGAAAAAAAAAAAATTAGATTCTACATTTCAAGAATGGTTCTGCTGGTCTGAAGAACTCTAATTTACCCCTAATTCCTCCGGAGATTAAAAACGTCTCCGAAGCGCTGTGCCCAGCTCGGAAGCAGATTTATGAATTTGAATATGTAAATATGAACAGGCCATTAATACCTGAACTTCATACTCGCCACCTCCTCCGGGCTTTCCATCACCGTTGACATTGTACTGTAACAAGAACAAGGGGTGAAGAGAATTGCAGAGAAAAAGAGAGAGCGTGAGAGCGAGGAAGTTAAGAGAATACCAAGTCATAACGTATTAATTTACAATCAACATTTTTTAAGAAAGCAGCATTTCCATTAATATTTTACATTTTAATATCCATTTAAAGATGCGTGTCATTAGCAGGAAATAATGGCTGTTCAGAATGGAATTTTACATTGAGTGCCATGCTGAGATCACATGACCAGCTGAATATTGCTGGCTTTTTCCTTATTTCTACACCAACATCGGCAACTTTTGCATGATGCTGCATCCACACCACTAGGTGTCAGTGTGTTTATGACGACTACTGTCACGCAGCTTATTGACTAACTGCACCTTTAAAGCCACACACACACACACGTATATCTATGCATGCCTCAACCTACGTCCTTACTATCCATGTCCATACTATCCATCCTAAACAGTATGTGAGATTATAATAAGTGTGTCCCAAACCATAGTATGTTGAAAAGAGTATGCCAGAAGTCCCCAGATGTCTACTACTTCCGTCAAGTTTCAAAGTGTGGATCCGTGCACACTATAAAAGGCTAATATTGCCCACAACCCATTGCGCTTTGGAGGAGGAACTACAAACACGAGTAAAGTGTTAAAAAAAACGACAAAACATGGCAGATATGCACAACCGATGGTGAGAGGTTTAGATAAAGGTTTGAGTGACTAATCAAAGATTTAAAAAAATATTTATTTCATGATATCCGTGTCATATTTCATCTGCAATAACAATGTGGACTTTTATAAAGATCCGTTCGACCATTAACTTTTAAATGCATCATTATGCATGAATATGAGGAGAGTTTCCGCATGAAAGACCCGCGACTGCAGATCAACGTGCTTCTGCATTTCTCTCCGATATGGTAGGAAGTGAAATGTGGATGATTTTTAACTGACAAGATGATTGACAGGCCAGTTAACTGTGACAAAGAGCAACCGTTAAAGACGCAATTGTATGACGTGATAGTATGTCCCAAAGCTTGTGTATTCGACTTTTTCGACTTGGCCAGTTGGTTGAAGTTTTTACTTGCCCTTGCAAAAATGTTCACGGGTTAAAAAGAACAAAACATTATTTATTTGTTTTTGGGCCAACGTAACATTATATTGGTTAGGTATTGAAATTGGAATCAAGAATTGTGAAATTTCACCGGTATCTAAATTTTGTGGCTTATTAATTGGAATATAAATTTTTAACTTTATTGAAGACAAGTGAGTCTTCAGTAACAAAATAAGAACAAATAAACAAATTAAAAGCAGCAGCTCAAATAAAGAAAGCTCAAAAGAAAGTAACAGTAACAGGCAAGTAACAGTATTCGGTTACAGAAATTAATAATCAAACGTGAACAGTTCAAACATACTGTTTAAATGTTTAAATTGACCAGACTTAAAAACATGCAAATGATCAACTTTCGTGATGACGCAATTTAACAGTTCCGCCAACTGTCCAGAGCGTCTTTCACGCTGGCCCAGTGCCATTGGACAGTCCTTACTGTCGAGCCCTGGAGGGCACATGAATTTTACAAAACTAATGATGTGCACGGATAAACCATTTATAATAAACATTGCAATACATTAAATAAGAATTGTCCATTTTAATCTCATGGTGACTTTAAACAAATGCAGAAACTAATTAAAGCCAAACTGTAGAGAGGGACTGTATCCGAAATCGGATAAAAAAAAAAAATAATAATTATTTCACTATTACCTACATTACTCCACTAATATAGTCACTGAATGAGTGAATGAAAATTAAACGAATTTGGACACTGAATGCCCTGCGGACTGCATTTTCTGGCGATGCGCAGAAATTAACTAAATTCATCAGTGCATGGGTATTCTCTAGGAGCTAGCAATTGAGCGTTCATCAGATGGACAATTACTGTGGTGCATTCTGGGATCTAATGAATGCTCTTGATAGATGGTTTATACTGTTATATAGTGCTGTATTTGAGGTAGCAATATTTAGAGTATAGGGGGTGATTTTGGAGACAGCCCAGAGTGAATTTTAGTGGACTTAACCTTCTCAAACATGGCCTCATATTTGATGTACGCCCGCCAGTTGGTCTGTATCCACCGTTGGGCCAAACTGAAGGCGAGCTCTTTAGCGTGGGCTGAATCGAGCCCATAGAGACCTGCAAATACATGATGGATGGGGTGAGAAGTGGGTGGGTCATTTAAATGGCAAACTACTGAGAATCATTAATCACATCTTAATAGTCACGTCCAAAACTCACAGACGAGATGTGACAGCAGGCAAATTGAATTTAAGGGAAAAATGTGATTTAGTTCACACATGAAGCAGTGTGTCTCAAGAATCTTCATTCTGTTCAAAGTTATAGCTGAAGTGGCTGATGTGCAAAATATGTGTTTGATGCTGATGCATTACAGCCTGCCTGTGCCTTTGGATAAACCGTACACTGCTGTCAGGAGTTGGACGAGAACCAAACTGTTATTGTCTACACTATGATCACACTTTTTTCTAGGATGTCCTCTCCCAACCATTTGGTTTCCAGGATTTTCAGTGAGAAAAACGCAGATCTTCATCTGCCACTTGATAGAAGCGAGCCAAATTCGGCAGATGCAAACAAATGTACATTACATGGCGCCGTCCTCAAAAACTATGAACAAACTACATTAAAAAAATAGCTAACCCTAACCCAACAGTCTACTGAGAGTTAGTTGACATGTAGATGCAAAGTTACTTATCAGACCAGGGGTTCTGGTGCCCAATCCTGTTCCTGGCAATAACTTCCTTATTGCGTCTTTATCCATGTCGCGTTGATCAATACGCCATTTCATGTTGCATTTTTATTGGCCTATAGAGGTATTGGCTACCGATTAACATTAACCAATATCCTGCACGTTCTTAGAAGGGGGACCAGAAAATCATGCGTTCATACAATTAGCCTGGATGTTGCAAAATGTTGTAAAATGTTTGGCCCAACAGATGTAGCTCTTTATTTCAGTTCTATTAATAGGTCAAAGACCAACCCAGCCCACACGCACTCAGTACATAAGGCTAAACATCACACTGCTTTGCATGAGAGAATAAGTGTGAATCACAGTGCCAGTTAGCAACCAGACTAAAGAGAAGTCTGATTATCAGGACAAATGGCTTCCGGATGGAGACAAAGTCAGGAATATGACTTCTGAAATACTGCTCTGATCACATTGAGCCTAGTTAATGTCAGTTTGAACAAAAAGGTAAAATACAGACAAATATACTTATGAATCATGTGCAATAGAACCAAGAAAATGTATTTAGAAAGTAAATAGCAAGCAAGCAACTTTATTTGTATAGCACATTTTTAAACAACAGACGTTGCCCCAAAATGCTTTACAGAATAACATGGTCGTACAACAACACAGACATACTTTATTCAAAAGCTAAAGAAAATAAATACGTTTTTAAAAAAGACTTAAAAGTTGCAATCGATGGAGCTGACCTCACATGGAATGGGAGACTATTCCAAAGTTTGGGACCTACCACTGAGAAAGCACGGTCTCCTTTTGATTTTAAATTACAACGAGGTACCTTTAAAAGTCGTTGATCGGAGGACCTGAGAACTCTAAAAGGAGAGTAAGGAACTAGAAGATCACTGATGTACTGGGGGGCAAGGCCTGACAATGCCTTGTAAACAAACGAGAGAATTTTAAAATCAATCCTAAATTTGACCGGAAGCCAATGTAAGGATTGCAGTACCGGAGTAATATGTTCTCTCTTTCGCACCCCCGTTAAAAGCCTTGCCGCTGCATTCTGCACTAACTGTAGGCGGAAAAGCAGAGTCTGGGGGAAACCGATATATAGAGAATTACAGTAGTCAAGCTTAGATGTAATAAAAGAATGAACTACAATTTCTAAATCCTCACTAGATAAAAAAATGCTTTACTTTAGCAATTGATCTCAGGTTAAAAAAGCTTCCTTTGACAACAGCACCAATCTGTTTCTTAAAGTTAAGTGATGAGTCCATGATTACCCCTAAACTCTTTACATGATTCTCATTCTTTAGGGATAAAGAACCCAAATGATCAGGAAAGCAGGATGGGACGGGAGAGCCTAAAATCAGAACCTCAGTTTTACTTTCATTTAATTGGAGAAAGCTGCTAGATAGCCAGAGTTTAAGGTCATTGTAACATTCCTGTGCTTTGTCCAATGAACAGGTTTTATCTAGCCTCACAGGAAAGTAAAATTGGAGATCGTCTGCATAGCAATGATATAAAATGCTATACTTTCGAAAAACACTGCTTAAAGGGAGCATGTAGAGCGAAAACAGCGACGGTCCCAAAATCGACCCTTGAGGGGCACCACAAACTAAAGGGGCCAATGTGGAAGAGAAGTCTCCCATATTCACAGCAACTGTCCTGCCTTTTAAATACAAAGCAAACCACTGAAGAGCTATACCCTGCACACCAACCCAACACTCCAGACGATTGAGAAGAATTTCATGATCTATTGTATCGAAGGCAGCGCTCAGATCCAATAAAACCAGAACAACATATGATCCAGACGATAATAATACATCATTAGTGACCTTGAGCAGTGCCGATTCTGTACTATGACAGGTCCTAAAGCCTGACTGGAATGTATCTAAAATATCATAAGTATTCAGATATGAATATAACTGTGAATAGACCACTTTCTCTAAAATTTTTGAAATAAAAAGTAATTTAGAAATTGGCCTATAGTTGTGATATAAGTTAGGTTTTTTAACAAGGGATGAAGAATTGCATGTTTAAAACTATTGGGTACCACTCCGTTCATTAGAGAACTGTTAATTATAGCTGTTAGGCTAGAACTCACAGTAGGAAAAACATCTTTAAAAAGATGAGTTGCAGCTACCTCCGTTCATTTTAGAGACAATATCTGCCAGCTGCGCTGGTGAAACTGGTTCAAAGTTAGAAAAAATATTAGACCGCACAGGATTAATTAATGCACAGGAATGTACCGGTACTATTTCACTTCTGATCTTCTAAATTTTTTGAGTAAAAAACAATAAAAAAATCTTCACAAGTCTCTTGTGTGGCATCTCTCATAACATTCCTTGAGGGGTTTAAAATAGAATCAATTGTGTCAAATAGTACTTTAAGGTAATTTCAGATAATGCAAATCGCCCAAGAGTAAAATTTCATTTTTTCCTCTTTTACTACTTTCTGATAGTTAGCCAAAGAATTTTTTAATATCTCAGAGGAAACTTGAAGTTTATCTCTCTTCCACTTCCGTTCAGCTTTTCTACATTCTTGTCTAAGAGTGCGAGTTACATTTAGCCAAGGTTGGGAGGTTCCCTTGTGTTTCTTTAGTTTAAGAGGGGCAACACAATCTAAAACAGAAGTACATAACTTCGTAAAAACCTCAACCTGCACTTCAGTGTCCTCTCCAAAGGCTTTGTCTGTTATATGCGATAAATACAATTCTGAAAAAAGGTTAGCAGTTGTAGAATTAATGGACCTAGCATAGTGTAAAGGCTGAAAAGAGACAAGATGGATATGAGAACAAACAGCATCAAAGACCACTGAATAATGGTCAGAAATGCCTACATCTGAAACTTCCAGGTTTGATACAGAAATACCAAATGATAACACAAGATCTAATGTCTGGCCTTTCTTATGAGTAGGACCAGTAACATGTTGTATAAACTTAAAAGATTCAATAATAGAAAGAAATTAATTAACCAATGGCTTTGATGGGCAGCATAAATGAATATTAAAATCCCCAAGGACCAGAAGTTTATCACAGCGAGACACCAAACCAGAGAGAAAATCAGAAAATTGCTGGATAAAATCCTTATTTAGTTTGGGAGGTCTATATACCAAAGCACAGAAAAATGAATCCACAGTATCAATCTTCAGTAACTGTGCCTCGAAACTCGGATATGTTTGTGTGGATAGTAGTCTGCATTTAAAAGTGTCTCGAAAAAGTGGCAAGCCCACCTCCTCGTCCTGAGGTCCGTGGAGAGTTCAAAAAGTCACAGCCTGGTGGTGTCAGCTCACCCAGAGCCATCTGATCACCAGGATTCAACCAGGTCTCAGTAATAAACAAAGTCCAACGAACGTGACATTATAAAATCATTCAAAACAAAAGCCTTGTTTGATACAGAACGTGCATTTAAAAGACCCATTTTTATGGAGGTGATTTCTGTCTTTTCCAACGGGACACTGACAGTATATTTTAACACGCTAAGATTGTTTACATTAACTCCCCGTTTTTCGTCATTTAGATCATTCAGTTGGTGGCGGTGAGAAGACCAAATGACTGGAATATGACTGTCAGAGGAAGCCGTCTGAAAACTGCTATAACAGCGGCGTGATCCACGATGCACATACCGTGGTCGGCGCGTAATTCCCAGGGCAGCACATCGATTATAAACTCCGACTGGCAAGTGGGGCGAGGATTTTAAACGTAGCAAGTCAGATGATGAATAGTATAAAGCCATATCGAAGGAATGATACGATTGAAATTGACGATGATTAGCAGGGAGAGTCAAACAGACCAAAAAAGTTAACAGGGATAGCATTATAACTCCATAATCCAGAGTTAGAAGACGCCGAATCCTACCATGGATGGATGAACAAAAGACAGGAATCAGGTGGTATCACCCTTGTGCGCGTCCTTCACCGCAGATCTCGACAGGAACGGTAGAAAAAAAAAAAAAAAGAGTTGCATAGTTTCCAAACCATGAACCGAAGACAGGGACCGAGTGATATCAGCCTGTTACACGTCGATCGTTTGCAGAAAAACAGCAGAGCAAACAGAAGCGTAGTCTCCAGACCTGTGAGGACAGTCCTTTTCCCAACTCCTTTTAAATCCTTTAAAATCACTTAAAGTTCATTTAAAACTTTAAAATGTCTAAAAAACGCTAGAGAGCAGCGGCAGAAACACACGCCAGCGTTCGCTCAGACCGGGTCAAACATAGGACCATTTTACATACAGTACACTCACATAAAGCAATTATTTGGCAAATTAGGCAAGTACATGTAAGTGTTCATAGTCTAAAATAAAGTGCAACCATGTTTTTAATAGTTTTAGTTCTGGGTAATATAAACTGGATTAAAGTTAGGATTAGGGGAAGGTTCAGGGTTAGTGCCTGGTTATTATCCAGTTATTGTAATACCTATAAAAAGTACATAGTATGTATGGGGGACAGGGCTGTACAAGTGGAAAGTGAAAGTGGTACCAAAACATTTCGGTTAATTGAAATAAAGCTGAAATAAAATATAAATATAATTTGAAAAATTTAAACTTGTTTCAGTTTATTGCCAAGGCAACATTTCCATTCAGTTTAAGTTGAAGCACTAACTTTTTTTTGTCAAAATGTAACCATTATATCGCCAAGCTCTTTATGTAAAATCGCATGTATAAATATGTACAGCTTTATACACATTCATACAGTATACTTGTTTAGGGAGATATTTTCTATACATTATATATTAACCTCTTCATTGCTTTAATTGTTTCAAAATGTAAACTATCACCCAGTTTTAACATGTGACTGTAGATATTATATACATTAACATCGTGATTTTCTGTAAAGCTGCTCTGAAACTGAATAGTGTTTTTCTTAATACACAAATACATATGACTTGACTTTGATTTCATGTTGACTTTAAAGTCACAAAAATCAAGATTAAGCGACCATATACCTTGTATAATCATGTGTTGAAGCGGAGGCCAGGCGTTGGGCATGTCCCACTGCTGCCCACTATCACTAAGAGAGGCGGGAACCCCGTTAGGATACTCCAGTCCTCCACTAGCCTAAACAGAGAAAGAGAAAAAGAGAGAGAACGGTTTAAGAGAAGGTTTTTGAAATATTGTGCAAAGAGTGCCATCTGCTGTTGAGCATGGAGTTTGCTTCGGTAACAAGATGGGAATGGCAACCTCCCTGTTTGAGGTCTCACTTCCTGTGAAATTTAAAAATACTTCTTATTTGAGATCTTTTATAAATCAATAGGGAACAAACTGGGAAGTGAACAGTGCTGTTTCTCAAGAGGGAATATATAATATATAAAGACATTACAATATTAAGTTACTGTGAGTGTGCATGGAAGGTGCTAATGAAAGCAGCATTAGGTCAGGCAGTGAGAAATCTGGAGCTTGTCTACAGGAAAGAAACATTGCATATGTTGTATACAGTCTACGCATCTATGCATCACCCACTCTTAAAGGGTCAATAACTGACAGAAAGGTTTGCAATGTGACAGGCTCACTCTCAGATACTGCACGGCCTGATCGCCCATCTCCGGCTTCGAGTAACAGTGTGCCCAGAGAGGTGCCAGGTTGGATGGGTAGAAGGACAGGTGCCGGGTGTCGTTCAGCAGGCTGAAATCAAACCAGGCTCCTCTCTCTGCATCCCACAGTAGACTTTCAACCGCTTTAATTCTAGCAGAAAGTGCCTTCTCATAGTCCGCAGCCTTCTCTTCATTGCCTGCAGGAAACAAGACGTCAGAAAAAAAATCTCAGAGGGCTTTTAATAAAACACACAAATCACAGTGATCATACACTGCTGCCTTACTATGTTACCTAAGGAAACTAAACAAGAATTTATCAAATATACACTAACGTTCAAATGTTTGGTGTCAGTACATTTTCTTTTCTTGAAAGACATTCATACTTTGACAGTAAAGACTTTGCATTGTTACAAAATTATATTTCAAATAAATGCTGTTCTTTTGACAATTCAATTTCAAAGACTTCCAGAAATATATGAATTCAGCACAACGGTTTAATTATGCTAATTTACTGCTCAAGGATTTTATCAATATTCTATTTCTGAATGATCGCGTGACAACTAAAGACTGGAGTAATGATGCTGAAAATTCAGCTTTGCATTTTAATATTAAAATCGAAACCGGTTATAGTAAATAGTGAAACCTGTAATAATATTTCACAATATAACTGTGTTTTTGATCAAATGAGATCAGAGCGTGAAAGACTTCTTTTAAAAACATAAATCTTAACCTGAAACTTTTGAACAGTAGTTTTACCACACCTCTGTTAAGACAAATGTATATACACTCACCTAAAGGATTATTACTACAATACTACAAAATGACCGAGGACTGATATAGAGCATCATAAAGGGGACAAAGGAGTCATTTTGGATATGATTTCCTGACAAAGATTATCGAATTGCAGCTTCATATTTTTGGCAAAAAATTTCGAACGAATGATGGGAGAGGAAATGAAGTAAGGTGCTTAGTTTCATCCAACTAGCATCCTCCATTTGAAAACCATTGAGAATGTGTGCTAAATTCTAGGCCACAGGTTCAGCTGGACCCTTTCATTTTACTAAAGAATATTTATGAATATGCATATTTATTCAAATCAGGAGTGTGTATATAGAAATAAGTGTGTTTTTTCTCTTTTACCCAGAATCCTGTGGAAGGAGGCCAGCAGACGCTCATTGCGGCACATAATGGCATTGAGGTCAGCAGGAAGGATTGAGCTGATCTGTGTGTCGCTCAGGGTGCCATTGTTTCTGCCTGTGCCGTCTATATACCAGCGAGAAGAGAAATCCCAGCCTGACTCTGCCCCAGATGTCAGTTCCATCCAAAGTCTCTTCTGAGCCTCTGTAATACACAAGCATGTTCATGGACATAAACACACACAATAAGAGAGATCCCTTAAAAAGTGCCACTTTTATGCTTTTTTTAAAGGTTCCTTTCATTTTAACAGCATCACCTATTTTCTCACAGTCTGAACTGGTTCGATCAAGGATTCAGTCTCTCTAAACCCCTCCTTTCTGTGAGCCTACTCTGCTCTGATTGGTCAGGTGGGCCAGTGTGTTGTGATTGGACTACCGCTTATAGTTATGCAGTTTAATTTGCAACATGCGGTATATCTGAATTTCAGCTCCTGATCTTCCTCAGCGCTTGCATACACAGTGATACGAACAGGAACGATGGCGTCAGTTTTACCTTATCAATTCTAGCCAGAGTCCTCATCCTTTGGAAGTGCATGCAAAATGGATTTGGTTTTGCAGCACAGAAAACCGCTTCTTCTCGACATGTCAGCGACATGAACCAACTCATCCAGGCCACAACTACAGTGTTTGAGAGCGGGTCAAGGAAGATGCCGTTTGCGGTCAGCCAGTGAAGACCATAGGCTAGCATTATGCAGATTTGTTACAAATCTACATTGGTTGTCAGTAATTCTAGTCTTCCTACACAAAACTGTGTTGCCAACTTAGCACTTCATTGCTAGATTTAGCGACTTTTCAGACCCCTTCTGCGACTTGAAAAAAAGACAAAGAAAGTGCCTTTCGACGAATCTAGCAACTTTTTGGACCGCTGGCTAACATGTAGTCAGTCACTAAATAAATAACATTCCGTTGTATGACAAAATATGTAAATGAGAACAGCTTTATTAGACATTCGGCAATATTATATTAAAATACAGTATGTGAGCATGGATTAGGAGAGAAAACATTGCGACAACTGGACCATGACGTCATTTATCAATTTTTTAGCAGGCTTTAGCCATTTTCCACTGAAAATAGTTGCCAACAGTGCTGACGACGTTTCAGGCAATTCTAAATTGATTTTTTTCTTTTGCGAGACAACTCCATTTATCAAGCACTTTGAAACTTTGCAGACCTTTACATTAAAAAACAGCTACATTACACACTACATGAAAGGTAATATCTGAAAACGCATAATGGGGGACTTTGAATGATAGAATTATTTTTTTTTTGTATATTATCCATCTACTCGCCCTCATTTTGTTACAAATAGTCTCCAGTAACACTATTTTAAGGTGACGTCTTTAGACGTTACTACATTTTACTGCTAGTACTTACTTTACTTGTAATTATGCATAATTTACTGTAACTAATCCTAGACCAATCCCTAACTGCAACTTATTGTAAGTACATGTAGTTCACTAATATTACTCCGTTCTTAAGTACAATTTATTTTAAGGTGACGTAGTTACAGCGTAACCGAGTTTCTTTCTTCTGTTGAACACAAAAGTAGATATTTTAAAGAATAATGGTAGCCATTGACTACCATATTTATTTTCCTACTATGGAAGTCAATGGCTACCATCAACTGCCTGGTTACCAACATTCTTTAAAAAATCTACTTTTGTGTTCAACAGAAGAAAGATCCTCATGTTGTTCCAAACCTGTGTGAGTTTGAGTAAATGACACATTTTCATTTGGGGGTGACCCATTCCTTTAATATGACCCCTTTTAATGTTTATCTTGTTGTGGCACATGTAGGCATCTAAATATTAGTAGGTGAACATTTAATTTGGTGGAGAATGAACTTGAATGATGATTCCTGAATCAAGCCCCTGGATTCCTACCTGTTGACAGACCCTCAGCCAGTTCAACATCATCAGTGTAGGACTCAGGCCTGCAAATAGTCACAGATTTCTATACTGTAATACATCCGGATGTTTTACTTTATTACAATATTGAGAATCACAGTAATAAGAAAGATTATTAGATTTTTTTCATTACTGCAATGAGTGTATATGCAATTGGAAAGAAACAATTGATGTATATGCTGCCTTAAAGCAGCACTAAGTAGGAATTCCGTTTTTGTCAAACGGCGACCCCTAGAGTCGCTGTGGAGTACTTGTACTGTCGTGAATAGCACTCACGCAGAGATGGCTCGCACTCACGGCCGGATCCCCTCCCCCTGTACACCGGTACCTGTTCAGTAGGATGGACGCTGTAACGAGTGGAAATAAGGTATGGCCCCTTTAAGAGCTCCGCGCGCCCAACACCACATGTATACTGCGCCGGGTTATTTCTGTTTGATGCTCATTTTATCAGAATTCGCCGGCCCAAAGTTGCAAGGGTGGTTTTGCGGCTCACAGGCACCAGGGGGGTGCGAGACGACCACCATTCAACACGAAATCAGTAATATAAACATTACAATGACTCCAAAGCTGTTCGGTTAAGGTAAAAAAAGTTAGTTCACCTTTAAAGGTGCAGTGTGTGATTTTTAGCGGCACCTAGCGGTTCGGTTGCGAGTTGCACTAAGGGCTCAGCCCACTGCTCACCCCTCCCTTTCGAAGAAGCTACGGTGGCTAAAACGGGACAAACATATCGTCGTCTGAGACAGCAGAGAATAGCCAGAGTAAGCCAAGAGTGTACATCACTGTTTCTATACCACAGTCCATTATAAACCACATCATGGATAAAGTTTACAAAGCCATAGTCAGGTGAGGATCAAGGGTCTTAATATATAATATAATAATAGTAATCAGCTGATTGTCTCATGAACATAACCAGCACATCTCTCCCCCACATAGCAAACCCATAATACAGTGAGGGAGAAGAACCACATGAAACTAAGCAACTATGTATTTTTTCTAACAGGGTAGTAAAAGTTTAGCTGGCTAATGTGAGCTGTTACTGTGGCTGAGCTGGTTAAAGCGTAAAGCCTTGTTTATACTCGACGCGTCCGCATGAGCGCAAAGGTGCGCGCGGCAAAAATGACATGATTGTAACAGCGTGCGCGCCTCCGCATCCCCTAGACACCATTTACTACACACAATAGGCTTTTTTTCTCTGATTTTGAAAACTCTTCGGGATCGACTTAAAATGCTTCCAAGATCGACAGGTTGGCGATTCCTGTAACGTTAGTGTTTTACGGTCAATGACAAGAGTACTAATCAGCTGTCTCACGAACGTAACCAGCACACTTATCCCCACATAGCAAAGCCATAACACAGCGAGGGAGAACTAAGTTACATGAAACAATCCAACAACATATTTTACACCACTGACAAGGGAAACGTCACTACTCACGGTGTTTATGGCTTCTAGGTTTCTGCAGCTTCTCTTTCAAGGTAGTGACGAAACACGCTCTGTTTGTGCGGGTTCGGCTACGGTAGAAACATGACGTCACAATATGTCGACCTTCATAGAAGAGGATTCCCACGGTTATGTAGATATAGAGTGCCGAAGTTACGACGTCACTCTGTAGGCCAAAACGCGGAAGTGAGTTAGCATTTTAGCACTTCCGGTTCCCTCGCTCTAAAGTCTATGGGATTTTTGAATGGGTTTTTGCTAAATCGCCTGAAATAAGGTCTGTGGTGAACAAAGCCTCTAAATATTTTCACGTTTTGATCTATGACATAGAACACACAGTTATAACCTGCTTGTGGTTTTTTAAACTTTATTGTGTCTGCTTGTGTTTTTTAAAAACTTTATAGGCCTATAGGCTTCAAAATGTATAAATTTTGGATTAACTTGTAAAGATTATCTTGATAGACAAAACGTGTAAGGGTCACAACTCTTTGTTAAACACAGATCTTATTTTTTGCGATTTTCCAAAAGTCTATGGGGAAAATGCATAGCTTTTCGATCGAGGGAACCCATGCGCTGCTAGCTTCCCAGTTGTCCTACAAAGTGACGTCATCACTTCGGCACTCTATAAATGTCTCATTCTAAGGTAATAAAAACATTATGGTTTATTAAGTAAGTTCTTTATACACCACTGAAAATATAGTTATGGATGTCATATTGCATTTCTGTTAATAGATACTCCATTAACACAATTTTGTTCGGTTGTTTACTAAAGCAGCTTTAAATTAAAGCTGCTTTAGTAAACAACCGAACAAAATTGTGTTAATGTTTTATGCAGGGTTATTATGGTTAGCAAACAATAAAATCATTTTTGTTACTTTAAAATTTTCGGTCTTTTAGTTTAACATGATGCTCTAAAATAAACCTAAAAATAAAAAAATATATATAGACATAAAAAAAAAAAAAATAATAATAAAAAAACATTTCCAAAAAAACAATACTAAACCTTTAACTAAAAATAAAATTTAACCAGAAAATATAACAAAAACTAATTCAAAGTATTATTAAACTATTATAGTGGTTATTTCAGTCAAAGTTGCTCTTCTATCAGCTTGAATCAGTCGGCCCATTCTCCTCTGACCTCTAGCATCAACAAGGCATTTTCGCCCACAGGACTGCCGCATACTGGATGTTTTTCCCTTTTCACACCAATCTTTGTAAACCCTAGAAATGGTTGTGCGTAAAAAAATCCCAGTAACTGAGCAGATTGTGAAATACTCAGACCAGCCCGTCTGGCACCAACAACCATGCCACGCTCAAAATTGCTTAAATCACCTTTTTTTTCCCATTCTGACATTCAGTTTGGAGTTCAGGAGATTGTCTTGACCAGGACCACACTCCTAAATGCATTGAAGCAACTGCCATGTGATTGGTTGATTAGATAATTGCATTAATGAGAAATTGAACAGGTGTTCCTTATAAACCTTTAGGTGAGATATATATATATATATATATATATATATATATATATATATATACACATACATACACACACACACATAAAAAAGGATTTAAAACAATAACTAAAAATATAAAAACAATGAAATTTCTAAACCTTTAACAAAGTAAAATTAAGCCAGAAAATATAAAAAATTATTCAAAGCATTATTAAACCTAATACTACTAAAATAACAATCTATCTATCTATCTATCTATTACAACAAAGTAGTTGGGCTGAGATTACAAATCACCCATATAATCATAAATACGAAAAAAAATGCATTACTGTAATGAGAATTTTATATAATAAATAATGAAATAATGGAACAATTAATTTTTTTAGCCATGCAAAGTTCTTATTTTTCATTTAGCTTTAGGGGTGACCCTGAGTGTTAATGCATGGTCTCACCTGGGTCTGTCCACCGGTACATTATATTGATTCAGGATGTGGGTCAGTCCATTTATCGCCACAACACGAGAGCGATTCTGCATCCAAAAGCTGTACTCTCTTTCCAGTGCTGGCAAAACCTGCCTAAACACACACACACAGCGCTCATGCGGTGCAGAGGTGTTGTTCAGAGCGCTTGAGCGCAACACCTCAATATTCAACAACCCTGCAGGAAGGCAATTTAGTAGGAAAGGTTACCCGAGGAAGTCTTTGTCTCTGGTGACCTTATAGAAGCTCTCCACCATTATGGGAAGGAAGGGAGGCTGACTGCGCCGCTCGTAATAAACTCGACCGCCGTTTGGGACAAAGCCGTATCTAAATGGGAGTGAAGGGATCATGTTTAATAAAATTCATTATTACTACAATTTTAATTTAATTGCTCAATTAAATTTCACAAACTGAGGCAATATTTAGAAAAAAGAAAGAAAAAACAGCATAATGATTACGATGTGAGGGTGAATAATGAGTGACAGAATTTGAAGTGAAATATTTAGTGGTACTGTTTTGAAACAAAACTGGTGTATGAAGTGTTTTGCACAGCATTTAATAGACTGTTAAAAACGGTTAAAATGCCATTTAGAGCTGCAGTACATCTGTGTGTGTGAGAAGTGCACCTTTCCACAAGGAACGCGAAGTTCAGAATCATTCCTCGAGCCGTCTCGGTCATCTCAGACAAAAGGAGGCCGTTTAATACCCAATATGAGTCCCTGGAGAGCAATGTATGAGCAATAACAGTGATACTGGCATTAGCAAGTACCACTAATTATTGTGCAAATACACTGAACAAAATTATAAACAAAAGACTTTTGTTTTTGCCCCGATTTTTCATGAGCTGAAGACTTTGTCTATGTACACAAAAGGCCTAGTTCTCTCAAATATTGTTCACAAATCTGTCTAAATATTTAGGATTATCTCAGCAAAGGAGAAGTGCTCACTAACACAGATTTAAACAGATTTGTGAACAATATTTGAGAAATAGGCCTTTTGTGTGCATCTTTGAGTTCAGCTCATGAAAAATGGGGGCAAAAACAAAAGTGTTGCGTTTATAATTTTATTCATAATTTTATTCATGTGTGTATGTATTTGGTAAAGAGAGAAACTAACCAGTAATAGAGTTCCCTAAAGCGGCCTCCGGGCACGACGACTGGGTGTGGGGTGTAAATCTGCGAGTACATCTCCGGATGGTCTCTGACATCATCACGGATCTGCACAGCCACGAATACAGTAATAAGACAAATATTATTGAAGTCGTAAATAAAACAGATATTGATTGTATCAATATTATTGGCTTTTCTACTTAAATTTCATGTTTAATTCAGTGTTATCTGACATTTCTTTGTAATTGTGAAATTTAATAGCAATTTCTTTAAGTGTTTTAACACCATTGTTGAAAACCAATATTTACCTTTCGACCAAGGGACTTCCACAAACCGTGCAGTTCTTCAGCCCAACTGCGATATTTTGAGTCAGAAACACTGGATAAGAATTTTGGTCTGTGGAACAGGGAACATTCACGTTTAAAAGACTTTTTCTCACGACTTTTTTCAGTGGAACACAAAAAGTGATTTTGCAGAATGTCCTGGCTGCTCTTTCCATCTACTGTAAGTGAATGTTGACTGAACTTTCAAACCATGCAAAATTCTTAGAAAATCATAGACTGGAATGACATGAGGGTAAGTAAATGACAATTATCATTTTCAGGTAGAAATACTATTCTGTTGTATCAAGACCACACAAAATGTTCTTACTTTGAATGCCAGTCTGGAGGAGTCCACTGCTCAAATTCCTTACCCGGCTCTTCAAAGTATGTTTGCAGGAACTTCTGTAGCTCTGTGGATGGGACGGTCTGGTTTGGGAACCCTGAGGTCAGATTTGCAAAAGCCTCCACAACGACCTCTGTGGGGAAGCAGGGGAATAGCAGAGGGAACCAAAAACAAAAATCAGGCATAGAGATTTTCTGATGAGCATCAGAACAAATCACACGTGTTTGACTCACCAGGAGCTGTAGTCAACTTCATATCTACAAAGTACTTGTCATCATCAAACAGTTTAGCCATCTGGACCTGTCGCAGGACTTCGCCTGTGCAGTAGATCAGACTGGTGGCAACAAACATGTCAGGCAACTGATGCACCAGAGTAACAGGGTAGCTTGGCTGGCACTCACAGGTTAAGCTCATAAAAAAGATCAATAACATTCTCTACTGAATGCTGAATACTGAATACTGAATACTCTTCTTGAATGCTGAGAAGCTGAGCTTTGAACCTTTATTAAACACTTCACCTGCTTTGTCATGGACTCAAAGTTCAGCCATAATGAGAATACCATCTGGTGGCTGTTGAAGTCTTCATAATGAAAACCACAAATCATTTCACACAACCCATGGAACAAAAAGACACATTTAAGTGTTTACGTGCACACATCAGTCACCAATATATTCGGCTTAATATTTAATGCAGTTTTCTCATTGGATAATTCACAAAAGCTGTTCAGATTTCAGCAATGAAGCCTTGATCAAGAAGATGGTTATGGGAACTAACCTGTCACAAGGTGCCAGAAGCATGTCGCCGGAAGAGAAAAGGATGGATGAAAAGATTGTCACAATTAAGCAGTGCATCTTGGTGAGCTAAATGAGTCAGTACTAATGAACAGTCAGCAAACTGAAGCCCGAGTTTTAAAGCTCTGTGCTCGGTTTATCAATGATTAGGGCGTTATAGGTCAGTTTAAAATCATACTATTGTGATTAATCATTTACAGAGATAATAAACCTAGTCTGTACATATATCACATTAGTATGCAGATTGTTAGTACTAGGGGCAGCATTCAAATGTAACAATAGGGAAGAAATTAAATCAATACTCTAAATACTGACATCTAGTGAGACAAAACAGTATTGGAAACTGACATTTATAGAGACAAAAGCTCAAACAAACATACTGTAATTATAAGTCTTACAAGAGGAATTCTTCACATTAAATTCACACACCAAAACAATGAATACATGTCATGAGAAACTCAGCAAAAAAGACACCTTAAACACGCGTGGAACTTCAGTGAGCATTTATTTCCAAACAAAAACCATCACAGATGTTAACCATTGCACTTTTATACATCTCAAATCTTTAAAAACGTAGCATCACTGAGAAAAATGCCAATTGAAATTACCCAAATTGAAAAGGTGGAAAACAAATATATACTTTGGATTGCTTAAATTTGGTTTGTCATTTTAATCTGCAGTATCCAAAAACGAAAAAAAAAAAAAAGAAAAAAAAAATCAAATTTAAGGGCAAAGTTAAGATCAAATTTTCCTTACCCTGAACTCCCAAATTGTTTATTTGATGTTTTGAAACCAATTCTCTCCATTTCCCTCCCACCCATTAACCCAGACCGATGTATCCAAGCACTCTCAACACTGAACAGAGCTGCGTTTCTCAAAAACATTGTAAGCCTAAGTAGATCGTAGAGACCATTAGTGTCAACGGTTCTACAATCTAGTTAGGCTTATGATGTTTTTGGGAAATGCAGCCCAAAAATAAGTATTGGAATAGCAAGAGATGCATCAGGGCAGCAAAAAACCCTTCCCACCCACCCCAACAAAAAAAAAAAAAAAAAAAAAAAAAAAAAAAAAAAAAATGCAAAATGCAAAGGAAAAAAATATTGAAGAAAGAGTGGATTTCGAGATGGCAATTTTTGTACACTTCAGATAAACTATTAAACAGGTGAGATGTTCTCCACCCTATTCTTCGAAATAAAAGGAAAACAAAACCTAAAATCAAATCAAAACCCCAACCACAATGGCAAAGACCACAGCACATCCAAACCCATGCTGCTTTACAGCATCTCGGGAACGAACAGTGATTTTCACGGCAAGTGGTTACTGAAAAACACCGGGCTGCTGCCAAAGAACCCAGTAACTTGTATACTCCGCTCTAGAGCTGATCTGTTTAAAAAGCCCCCAAAAGAAACCAAAGCTGATTAGCTTGGCGGACCATCTATGTGCACACTGGGGGCATGTGCTATAGAGAAGAGAATACAAGCTTGGATAGGAGCAATGTCACTGGGGAAATGTTGCAAGTGCTGGAATATGGGGCAAACACTTTTTTGCTCAGAATTTGGTAACTAGCCACAGTTAGAACAAACTTGCTTAATTGTCTCAGGAAAAACTAATAGCAACACTCCGCAGTAGACAAAGCCAATCCGTTTAATAAAATAAAAACATCTCACCCGTATTTGACTTTCTAATGGGGACGTTGGTGATGTTACACTCCAACGTTAAATTCAAAGTAAATTCTGTGCCAATAATCACAAAAAAAGCATAAAATTGTATCCCTCCCAACCTCCAACCCACCCCATCCCATGAAGTTACAACCCTCAAAACGCATAACTTAATCAAAAAGCAGCAGAAGGGCTAAAGTGTCTCAAGCAAGCCCGTCAATCCCCAGGAAAAAGAATAATAATTCACTCAAAAATCTATAAAAGGCTATTAGTGTTTGGGGGATAAATATTCCGCTGCAAAAAGAAAAAAAAAAAACATTTGGTTTCAGCACCCATGAAATACACATACCCCATCTTAAATACCCTTGTCCCTGCACAATACTTCCTCAAAACAAAAAAATATAACTCACCTTCTGTCTAAACACATCTGCCCTAACCGAGGAAGTGCTCCCAGCACGTGTGCAGTCCGTATTATTGCCCAACCCTTGAACTAAAGTTCACACTTAAGTGCAGCCCACACTGCAAAGGTTTAGAACCTTCTGTTAAATCTGTGCAGCATCTTAAGAACATGGTCTTGTTACAAAAAAAAAGAAAAGCCTGCTGACTCACGATGCACTGCATGTCTCTGCCGCTACATTATGTCAGTCCATCGTTTAGAAGTCTTGGCATCCAGTTGTTTTTTTGTCCATTTTTCCTTTCACCAATGGGAACTAAGTTCCTTTCAATCCTCCCACCCCAAACGGTCTGTTTAAAGTCATCATGTCCTAGTGCCAGTGAACACAAACCCATGTAACAGCTACACATCTCACTTATAAATTCAACATTTTTGCACGTTGCCAATTTGAGCTGCACTGCAGCGAGAAGCACTATTACATGATGAAAATATTAAATTACCTCTATGATTAGAGTCACCCGAGTTAGGGGACCCTGCAGAGTGCCTTAGTCAGTGTTACAAGCAAAAGGCTGGAAAGCAAATAAGCCTCAAAGTTTTCTCAACCCTAAAATGAGGCCATTTTTTTGAGCAACCCACATCAGGAACTTGTCAACACTGGGTAATGGATGAGAGACAATTTAGAGTGAAGAAGTGCAAATCTGAACAACTGCACCACCTGCTGAAACGCTTAGAAGCTGACAAAACATTTGAACAGTGTTTTTGGATTTAAAAAGAAAATGTGGGAGCCCAATTTTTTTTCTGTTATAACAAAACAAAGGTGGTGCACTACCTGGAAAGGTTTAAACTTATTTACCCTGGGCAAAAAAAATTATGGAATAAGCAAACAAAATACCGCCGTCCAGTGCTGACAAAGTCCTGATTTTAAAAGATCTTTCAAACACTGTTTTCAAATGGTCATCCAGCCTTTTTAGCTCGTTTTAAAACAATCCATTTAAAAAAATAAATGAAGTATTTACAAAATGTTTACAATGTGCCAAATCTGTATAAATGGCACATTTAGGACAGAGTGCCTACCCAATAAGAATGCAAAACTGTACTGAAATCAGGAGGAAAAGGGGAGGGGGAAGAAAAAGAAACAAGAGGGGGAAAAAGAAAGAAAAAAAGAAATCCACATTCGTCTCAAAGCAGGAGTCCTCATGGCCAAGGAGAAAGGCTGGTCTGAGTCCGGTCAAGTCTCTTAGTGTTGGCCCACTGAAGACAGAGGGGGAAAGAGTTACGGGTCTCTAGAGGCATGGCATGTTCCATGAGTTGATGAAGGGGGGGAAAATCCATTGAGAGCCTTGTGGGACTTTTGAAAGCTTGACAAGAACATTAGCTCCTATCATTGTCATCATGCTCACTGATATCATCTCAGTTCTCCAGGGGGCTTCTCTTCACACCATAGTCAAGTATGCCAGAGGCTGCACACACCACACATGCCACCCCCATCCTCTCTCCCACTGTGAAATCCTGTTCTTCATTGCCCCAAAAATCTATATGTGGCAAATGCAAAATTATTCTTCTGATGTCAAACAGGAGAGGGCAGACAAGCGATACCAAAAGCCATAGAAAAATCAAGATCGTGTCTTAAAATGAAGAGTTATGAAAGGAGAAAAAAAAAATCATATCAGGTTATTACTTTTTGAACAAGTTAGACTGCTTGTTAAGGCACTTGTTTCAAATGACTAGAAACATGAAGATGTGCAGAGGGACAGAGAGAGTGGGGTGAGAATGTGCTTGCAGGCAATAAGTAGTCATTTCTTTTCTTAGGAGATAAATCCTCATGTCCCCTCTTTCCCTCCTCGAGTGATTTGAAGTCTTCAGGATGAAAATTTCAGTGCAGCAGTCCTTTATTAGGCCATGAGTCCTTCCCGATTATTGTGCCTTTGCAACATCACATTCCTTGTGGTGGCACCAAACAAGACAGAAAAAAAAAAAAACGGGGGAAGAGGAAGACAGACGGAAGATATAGTTTAAACAAAATGATCCCCTACTCCCTATACATAGTAGGGAAGGAAAAAAAGGTGGGGATAGGGGACAAAGGATTGGTGATCTGCAAGGGGTAGAAAAAGAAAAAGATGGTTAAACCAAACAGTCAGAGAAACTGAAAGCTGTTGAGTGAGTGACCTTTGAACTCACCTCTCCTGCTCACAGTTTAACCTCCTCCCCACTCTCACTATGGTACTCGGCCACATATAGACTCTTGTCAATACTGCTGGGAATGGGCTTGATTTCAGTACCCAGCTGTTCTTCAATACCTTTCAGGTTAAAGCGGTCATCATAAGTGATCAAGTTAATGGCCAGACCCAAGTGTCCAAATCGGCCTGTGGGGAGAGAAAGCGAGTGTCATTAATGCAGCTACCCTTTCAAAGTCACTGTTTGGCAAGTGCCAAATGCAACATGATCTCAGAGCGGAGACCAAAACAAAACCTTACTCACCAGATCTGCCAATGCGATGGAGGTACGTCTCCCCAAGTTTGGGGAAATCGAAGTTGATCACCACATTCACAGCTTGTATATCAATTCCTCTTGTGAAGAGATCTAAACAAAAACAAAAAAAGTAGGGGTCAAAAACACCAACTTTGATTAAATATGTCTATTATAAATGAGGTAAACCGTTCTTACCAGTGCAGACGAGATTTCGACATAAGCCATTTCTGAAATCATGGAACACGCGGTTTCGGTGTTCCTAAACAAAAATCAAAACATGCATTAGCAAAATTGGGAACGTCAACATTTTGGCTAGATTTAGAAGCCCAAAATAATGGAAATTTTGAATCCTGTAAATTCGTTACGTAAACACTTGCTCCATTTAAAAATTCTGCCAATAGCAGTGCAACACCACAACAGGCTCCCTTTACTCCCACCTGTCTCATCTTGGCATGAATGTAGAAACAGGAGTATCCAAGCTGCGAAATCTTCTTGGCCAGGAGCTCCACTCGCTGGGATGAATTGCAGAAGATTATAGACTGATTGATCTGGAGCTGAAAAAAAAAAAAACATTAAAAAAAGGATGTCTGCATGTTCTGCAAAAGTCAGTTTATCTGTAGTCAGAACAAGTCAGAAAAAGGCTTTTACCCTAGAGAACAGAGTATTAAGGCAATGGACTTTCTGCCTTTCAGTCACATAGGCGTAATACTGAGTAACCCCTTTCAGGGTCAGCTCCTCCATCAGGTTTATCTCATAGGGCTTCTGCAGATGGGTGTTCTGTTCACAAAAGCAGTGTAAATTAATACTTTCTGAAAACTCATGACAGCCTCACAAAACAATTACATGCAAACATTATTGTATTAGGCTTTAAAATTTACCAAACATACAATAAAGTACAAATCAGTGTTTTCTGCAACTAGGCAACAAAACAAAAAGCATGCCATTCTATTTGCGCACCCTGGATGCACAAAAAGTGACCTGACCATTAATAATATCCTTTTACATTTTTGGTTTCCTACGATTAAGAAAATAAAACCGCATTTATTACGCTGGTTTTTTGTTTTACAAACCCAACACTCAAGTCCCTAAATGTGTAGTGTAGAGTTATTTATTGATTCAATTTATTTTGATATGATTTGTATTATTTTTTTATATATATATATATATATCAGTGTTTCCACTACATTCATTCCGCAGTGGCGGGCCGCCACACCTAAAATCATCTCGCCACGGCTGCAGCTTCTCAGTGAGGTCCGATATTGTGCTATTTGTTAAGCCCCTCTAAAGGCATAAAAAACATTGTAAAGCACAATAAATTTTCACACTATATTCTAAGACTTCTAAAGTCTTTCAATAGCATAATGTGAGGTAAAAATGAATATTTAAGTCGTTAAAGACAAGTTAATGGAAATCTCTCCTCAGTCATTCTCCATTCAGCATTCAAACAGCGCGTCGCGTTCGGTTACGACAGTAACACGACGACACTCATCAAGATCAATGTTCCCATTATTATACTTTGTTTGTAGATAAAGGTCTATGGTTTGCATAAAATTACTTTATCTTGCTGGAGTTTATTGCGCTTTCTAAATCATATTCCTTTCTCCCGGGTGTCTGTTAGATTACAGCACTGGAGTAGAGAGCGCTATGAATTGTTCTTCATGCGCACTGTAACTGAAATGTAAACAAAAAAGGCTTAATAAACTGTTACATAGATAGAATACACTAAGCATAGATAGATATAATCTCTTCTGTTCGCTTTGTGCTTTGAACTTTTCAATGCGAAGAGCTGCGCGCTGTAACTTCGCGAAGTTCGCGTTACTTCAAGTGCATCATTCTGCACACGAGATGCGCATAATCGCTTTGCCGCTCTTATTGGAGCCTTCCATGTTATAATACTTAGGGGAGGTTTAAACACCTGTGGCAAGGGGGCGTGGCCAAGGGAATATGGCCTCATGGGCCACGCCCCCTCCCCCTGGGGAAATGGGCCTGCCACCACAGTTGGAAAAAATCCTAGAGGAAACACTGTGTGTGTATATATATATATATATATATATATATATATATATATATATACACACACGTATAAAGTTCAATTATATTTAAAGTTGAAGAAAATCCACTCTTAATACGTCAAGTTTTTTTTTATAAGTTTAAATGCACAATGTTTCCAGTCAAGTCATTCGGTTTAATAATTGTGAATGACTAAACCATAATAATGATTAATATTGGCATAATTGAGCACCCCCAGCGACCACTGGCCAATATATGAACAAAGTTTGAGCCTTAATGAACTGGGTAGCGTTGGACCAGCCATTCATAAGTTCTTACTTGGATTGGAATGTAAAATCAACACTAGAGGCTTAGTAACTACTACCTAGTTTGTAACTAACTGTACTTTATTCGGTTGCACATTTTGTTTTTTAGGCAGAACGTAGCCAGTAGGTCCTAAACTCTAAAGTAATGTGTAGTCGTTTACCTTCAGTGATCTAACAGCAGCCTTTAAATACGCAAGCAGATGCGGTTTAAATGCTGCTTTAGTTTATGCTGCTTGAATTTCAGTTCACTAACTTCTTTTGCTATACATAACTAACGGCAAAAATACGTTTCGCTTAAATTCGATACTAAACAATGACTAACAATAGGTACTTCTATGTAAATAACATTCAGAAACTGTATTTGAAATTAATAACGATCAATGAATACTAACAAAAATAAATACAATAGTCAAGTCATCTTCATTTATATAGCGCTTTTAACAATGGATTGTTTCAAAGCAGCTTTACAGAGATAAACATATAATTTAAGGTAACAGATTGTTTTGGCATTATAGCGGTTATAGCATCAATACTATAAGAAATGTCATTTATTTATTTGACATTCACAACACGGACACTCCTTTTAGGACAGGTTCATATTTAAGGGCCATTAACAAAGTAATTATCCACAGTTAGGCTTCAACCAAGTTTAATGGTGCGACGCAAAAATATTTAGTAGTGCGCAAGTTATAACTTAGCCTAGTTTTGACGTAAACGGGCACCAAGTTGTAACTTATGCACAGCTGGTACAATTGGCTCCTTGTCAAGGCTGTTTACACAGCAAGTCTTAATGCACAGAACTGATATTTTTACCATATCCAATTTTTTGTCGCGTTGTGGTTTTACTATGCGACATGGTTGACCCTTAGGTTCTGAATGGAAGTACTAAAATGATTGTATAATTCCCGTCGGGTGGCCATGATTATTTGGCTACATGGATAAGTTAAACGCTGTTATGGATGTTTCCAGCAAAAAATCTGACTGAACGGATATAGGCCGCTGAAAATAATGGTAATTTTCGGTTGTTATTTTAGTAGCGTGGTAAGATTTCATTTATTTGAATGAATTCGAAGGAATTAAAGAGGGTGAGAGAGATTGTAAGTGTGAATTACCTGCATGCATCTATGTAAGTGAGGCTTGTTAGTTTATTTACAAAAACAGCTAATTTATCACCTCGTTGTTGAGAAATAGCCTATAATGTAGCTTTCAGTAGCGAAGCTTGTTTTATTTTTAAAATTCACAGGGCAGAGATTGAAAACCAGATTCTATGCTCCTGAATGTTTCTGTGCGCGCGCAATTTCTTCGCAGTTTCCACCCCAGTAAAATAAGCTGTGAGATTTAGTGCAAGTGCATACAGGCACGTCTTCATATAACAAAAGCTTTTTGGGCAAACGTGTCGCAATCAATTTTATGTGCCAGTGTAAACGCAGCCAAAAATACTTGTGAACATTTAAGTCATAACTAACCGTTACAAAGTTGGCACCGAGAAAGTTACAGGTTCACAATTACTCTATTCAAAATAAAAGAATCCAATGCATACTTAAAACCAATGCATTTTTTCCCCAAGCATTCAAGTTTTTTGGTTGTATATCTGAATCAGTGACCTTACCATGAACTTTTGCACACTCAGTGGGAAGGTGGCAGAGTACAGCAAAATTTGCCTTTGTTTGGGCAAAGAGCTCAGCATCTCCTCCATCATCTGTACAAAGTCCTGCGACAGGAGCTTATCTGCCTACTCGGTAACATGGGTAAAACATCCATGAGATGTGTATTACCATATGGCATTTAAGCAAGTAATTAGCATTACTACAAGATTAAGCTCTTATTCACATACCTCATCCAACACAACCATCTGTACTTGATTGACTTTGGCCACTCCCTTTTTGATGAGGTCTAAAATTCTTCCTGGAGTGGCGATGACAACATGCACTACAAAGGCAAGAGTTTAATCCAATAAGACCCAGGGGTTATGAAAGGTATATTTACAGCAGTTCAAACCATTTTAAAACTGTTCCTGCTCATTTATGATCACTTGCCTGTTTCGTCGAGTCTCATGATGTCATCACGGAGGTTGGTTCCACCTGTAGTTGCCATAACCTTGACCCCGCCCATGTGTTTGCTGACCTGGATGCAGATCTGGCTGACTTGTAGAGCCAGTTCTCTAGTGGGCACAATGACCAATGCTGCAAAAAGCATTTAAAGCATGAATAGAGATATTGTGTATAAAACCTATAATGGTGAAACAACGATCCCTAACACCTTGTGACAAATCCAAGATAGTCACTGACCTTGTATGCTGTCTTTCTTCAGGTCAATGCGTTCAAGTAAGGGAATGAGGTAGGCGCCACTTTTTCCTGTGCCGTTCTTGGCTCTGGCTAGAATGTCCCTCCCAGACAACGCAATGGGAATGCTCTCCTCCTGCGGGAATGGGCGAGAACGCGGTAATGAGCAGTAGACATGTGCCGGTATACGTAATACGATATAATAAATTATCAAAAGTTGTAACTAGTTTAATGGATCTGAGCTAACAATGATCAATTGTGTTGTTTTTTAACTAATGTTAACAAAGAATAATAAGTAACAATGTGTAAGTTACATGTGTTACATGTTAGTTAGTTAATGCATTAACGAGACCTTTTTGTAAAGGGTTACATATTTTTCTTTATAATTTTCAAACATTTGTTTACTTTATAATTTGTGTATTGCTCTATTGCATTAATATGTTCAGAGTTCTTTTTGTTGTAAGACAAAAAGTTATTAAACCTGTTATAGTATGACAACTTTTTTTGCAACTTATTTCATTATCGTGATAATACCGTTTACCGTGATAAAAGCTTCAGCAATTATTGCAACATGAAAATTTGATACAGGCACATGCCTAGGTCAGATTAAATGCAGACTTCTCTTGCCTTACACTAGATGGAAACTGTATGGTCACTAACAGACAAAAAGGTTAAAAAGCATAAACAGTCTGAATCCAGTTTCTGTAAGAGACATGATTATCATTCACTTATAGTAAAGGCCATTGCACACAGAGTCCGAAATTTTCGTATGCGTTTTTTCGTGTTCGTCATCCTAAAAATTCGTCACGCACAGACGCCTTGCACACTGAGTCCGATGCGCATTTATTAAACCTTTGCGGAAAAAAACGCAAAAAAATACAAAATGGATTCGTCAAGCAGTGAGGATGATTTTGTTGCCCTCAAAAAAGAGAAAGAGAAAATATTGGGTCCATCCAATCCTGAAATTGCACCGAGAGGAAGGAGCTCCACCTCCTTATCAAGGAGTTGCGAAATTATCCAGAGCGATTCAAAATTTACTTCAGAATGTCAGAGGAACAGTTTGATGCTTTGCTAGCAATTCTGGAGCCACATTAAAAAGAAGACCACCAATTTCCGTGAACCAATCGATCCTGAACAGAGACTGGCAGTATGTCTATAAGTATGGACACACACACAGCGCTGGGCAGACAGAGCAGCTGTATAGGCTACAGGTTATATATAGTACCCAAATAATACATTAGTTATCGAATTGGCTGCTCAATCACACCTTAATCGATCCGAAATTTCGATATGATTAAAAGGGGATCTGATTGATTAATCCGATCGAGAGAACATGCATACACTTGATCGAATTGAAAACCGAAACTGAAAGGACTTTGTAATCCGCATACTTGTGCTGCGAGACGAAGTGTATCAACTTGTCAGAAGCGATTCTGGATTTTGTCGTTCGCACGTAGCTCTAAATTGTCAAAATAACTCAAAATGCTGGCTGTGGATGCGAAAAACGCAGAAAATCGAACCCGATCCGAATTTTTTTATGACGGACGAAAGTTTTGGAGGCGGTGTGCGAGCGTGATTGAAATAACGTGAGGTTGAATTTTTTTTTTACGTGCGAAAAATTTGGATGCGAATTTCGGACTCTGTGTGCAATGGCCTTAAGAGTTCAAATACAACCTTCAAAATAAGTCATACACTTTGATTGACAACTAATAAGACTGCAATTTAAATTAGAGGTCGACCGATTAATCGGTCGGACGATTAATCGGCCGATTTTTGGCATTTTTTAACATAATCGGCATCGGCCAATATCCAAGTATATCAAGCCGATTATTAGGCAGGCGCATCTGTGGCCAGCCTAGTGTTGTCGTGGAACACGTGTTTGACGCACGCTGCCGCTAGAGTCATTTTCCAGCCGAGTGAGCAGACCTCATCCAGCCTAAGGAGCTAACTAACGGTAAGGATTCAATTCTTATTACTCCTTTATATTTAATTAAAAACTTTTGATATGTTACTGCCAACTTCGAGAAAAAACCTGAATAAGAGACATGACATTCGGCTACTTTGGATCGTAGTTGAAGTTGCATTATCACAGAAGAGTTGCTATCATGTCACAATAAGTAAGCAATAATTTTGCAATTACAGAGTAAATCTGAGACTTTTATTTGTTCTGTTTGTGCGTCTTATATTTGAGAGGGTTGTCACTCAATGCAGAGAAATAAGTAATAAAAAAGAGACCAACGCACTATAGGCTAGTGACAGACTGGCTTTGCTTTACTAGCGGGTAACGTTAGCTACAGACAGACCCGGTGCTAATACGGCACTGGAACCTTAACGACCGTTATCTACCGCACCGAATATCAACGTGGATTTCTGCGCTTCAGTTCGGTCCTACTGTTATGCCAGTGCTTCTCTTGGATGCTCAGAAAACGGACGTTAGAATAACATCGCTTCGCTGCACGTGACGCTAGTCAGCACTCAGCAGCGAACTTTAACATACCGTTAGTTAGTAGCTGGATTAAACATGGTTAAAATGCTGGCCAAACAGTGTAAAGTGTGACTATTTCACTGTAGACTAAAAAGTCCAACAGCGGGATGCCGTTGTCTGAAGAACAACAGACGTACGGTGCGTTGTGGTGCATTTAAAGTTTTTGTAAAATATCATTTTCCCATCTGGTGGTTGTTTTTGTCATTCAACAGCAATTTACTAGTGAAATACGTTATTTTTATAAGTTAAAAAAAAATAAAATATAAAATATAATAAAACATGCAGAGCAGTTGTGTTTCCTGCACTACAACCTGCAGCTCTTAAACTGGGAGTATTAGCCTAAGAACTTTCAGTGGAGAATGGGTGGGCTGAAGACTCAGGGTCTGGAATTTGGATTGAAACTAAATATAATATTATTCACATTCCTTTTTGTATTGTTTACAAATCTTCCTTCCCTTTAGAAACAAGGAGATGCTGCTGCTAAGTCAAGTGCACAAAAAACTTTTATTTACTTAATAATTTTAAATAAAACAGTCTTGAAGTTACTAAGTAGCCATAAGATTTATTGTGTTCACTTGTTACTTACTGTATACATTTTTATTCAAACCTAAAACAAAGAAATCTTGCTGGTTGCTACTGTGTCAGCACTACTATTGTTAAAATTGTTAATTTATTGTATTGATCTCAGAAGTTTGTTAAATGCTGTTAAGTGCACTAAACTTTATTTTTTCATTGAAAAGTTTATTTAACAGTTTATTTTCTTCTTACCCGTTTTGTTTAATATATTTTTTATACATTATTTATACAATTTATTTATATATGTTTTTTTTACATTATACATTTTTAATTTATAAGTGCAGATTGTTCATTGTTCAAGTGTTCAATAAATGTTTTTGTTGAGAAAGTTTGTCTGTTAAGTAATTATTATTTCTTTTACATTTTATCTTTCAAATAGAGGTTAAAAACCAAGCACATATCGGCCAAAATAAATCGGCAGCATTAATCGGCCATCGGCCGACCCGGATTTCAAAAGATCGGTATCGGCATCGGTGTGAAAAAAACCATATCGGTCGACCTCTAATTTAAATGCAAATTCTGCATAAGTCTGTGTTGAATGAGAGCTGCGGTTTCGTCTACTAATTCTCTAGCATGCATGACTCTCTGGTGTTGTCAGCATCTGCAGTCTCACTGTCTATGAGGACATGAACTTCATCTCCAGAAGTGCGCTGAGTCACTTGATGGTTTTATCAAAAGGAATGGTGAAATGCTCATCATATCAAATACACACAAACTAAATGGTCTATATGACACCCATCAAAATAAAAATTTGGTTTAAAGGGGTGGTTGAATATGATTTCACTTTTCTAACTTTAGTTAGTGTGTAATGTTGCTGTTTGAGCATAAACAACATCTGCAAAGTACGACGCTCAAAGTTCAAAGCAAAGGAAGATATTTGCTTTTAAAGAAATAGTTTAAGTACTACAACAAACAGCTGGTAGGGACTACACCACATTCCTCTAGGGTTGTTGACATCACCAACCCTAGAATTTACATAAACCCCGCCCCCTGAACACAATTTATAGATTATCAAGACTATGCTAATCAGAGTAGAAAACTACACAAGCTACATCACTTCAACTAACCACTCAGAAATGTCCTGTTGTTTCTACATGTTGTCACTTCTTGAGTCTCTCCATTATTGTCTGACTCCGTTTGAACAAACATTGACATTTTCAGTGCATGTCTATGTAAGGTAAAAGGACAAGCTGTTGAAGCTCCGCCCCCTGTGCTGAGAGCAGCAGCTCATTTGCATTTAAAGGGACACACACAAAAACATTGCGTTTTTGCTCACCCTAAAATTACAACTTTAACATGCTATGTAAAAATATCTGGGGGGGGGGGGGGGGGGGTATGGGGGGGTTAGCTAAAACTTCACATACACACTCTGGGAACATCAAAGACTTTTTACATCTTGTGAAAAAGGCATTTTACCACCCGTCTAACTTGAGGAAACTGTGACAAATATATTCCAATTGCACAAAATAATTAACTTCTTAAAGTAATATTATTAATAATAATAATAATAATAATATTTTGATGCACCTAAATTTCACTAAACCGCTCCAAGTTTCTCAGCCGATTCCGGTTTAAATTTCTCATTTCTTTCCCCCAAAAATAAAATAAAATTAATTATTACTGACCCCAAACTTTTGAAGGGTAGTGTTTAATGTTAGAAAAGCTTTCTATTTCAGATAAATGCTGTTCTTTTGAACTTTCTATTCATCAAAGAATCCTGAAATAAAAATGTAAAAAACTGTTTTCAACATTGATAATAATCAAATGTTTTTTGAACATCAAATTAGAATGATTTCTGAAGGATAATGTGACACTGAAGACTGGAGTAATGATGCTAAAAAATTCAGCTTTGATCACAGGAATAAATTACACTTACTAATATAATTATATATATATATATATATATATATATATATATATATATATATAATTTCACAATAGTAGTTCTTTTTATTATTATTATTTAAATAAATGCAGCCTTGGTGAGCAGAAGAGACTTTTAAAAAATTACAAATCTTACTGATCTAACACTTTTGACCGGTAGTGTGTGCATGTCTTATTCTTAATTTGGGAATAAATAAAACACATTTCATAGGGCCGTACACATGGTATGTCTCGGCCGATTAGCTTAAAAAAGAAAAAGAAAAAACAACTTTCTCCAGGTATATCAGATCTCTTTAGCTAGGAGTGATACACATCTGAAATATTTGCCATCATGTGTCTTTTTTTGTCTCTTACCTGTATAGGTGATGGTTTCTCCCAGCCCATTTCAAAGATGCCCATAAGCAACTCCCGTTTCAGGCAGTAATCCTCAAACTCGTTTCCCTTGGTCGCCGTCACATCCTGTAAATTTTTGATAATGATTGCACTTTAAAGAGCTTTACAGACCACAACAAGCACATCAGAGAAAGACTCTGGTTCAGAGGCTACCTTTACTTAAAGGGGTCATCCGATGCAAAATTCACTTGTATATGCATATATGTGTGTATATGTGTACGTATGTATGTGTGTGTATGTGTATGTATATATGTATATATATACGTATATGTATGTGTGTGTGTATGGGGTATATATAGATATATTTATATTTATATATTTTTTTTTCTGTCTTTTATATTTCTCTCCTTCGAGTATGATACTGTTACTGAAACCTGTTACTGTCTTCTCTGTTTTTATTTTCTACTACTGATAGTCTCTGAGACTGCTTGGACGTCTCCCGTTTTAAGCTATTCTTAACCTTGTTGTACTGTTCTATGATGTGCTACTACGCATGGTGTTGGTGTCTTTTAATTTTGTGGTTCTGTAAAGCACTTTGGTCAGTCAGTGGCCGTTATAAAATGTGCTATATAAATAAAACGAACTTGAACTATATGGTGTTCGCATATAAATGTGTCTTTGTATTGTAGACAAAACCACCATACAATGAAAAAAAATCCATTCACTCATTTTTTAATCCTCAAAAAGTCTAAACGCTCAATAATCAGGCCGTTTGGATAATGCTCATGCTCCGCCCACGATGGAAGAGAGGGGTGGGGTGAGCTTTTGCTCATTATCATTTAAAGAGACATGCAACGAAACAGGTCACTGTGAACAGAGCTGTTTTTGAGGAGGGCATCCGATGACCCCTTTAACAGACATTAGAGCTGCATGATTCCGGATAAAATGAGAATAACTTTTTTTGTATAAAAGGGATCACGATTGTCCCACAATTCTAATGCGACAACTACACAAAACAGTAAGGCTGTCACTAATGATTGTTTTGGTAATCGAGTAATTGGTCGATTATTTTGACGATTAATCGAGTTTTATTTATTTATTTTTGTAGTAATAAAAACAGATCCAAACTAGGGCTGGGCGATAAATCGATTTTTTCGATTAACTCGAATGTGTAGTTTACGCCGATTTTTTTGAATGAAAATCAGTTTTCTCTTTAACAACCGCCGACGCGCCCATCTGGACTCCCGTAGTTCCGACCGGGCTCAGCGCTTGCCATGATAGAGATACACACACAACATGGCAAATGAACAAGACCGCGGCAGCAGAAGCACACCCGCCGAAAACATTTACAAACTGAATCTGCAGGGCTGTCCACTCTCACGAGTTCACTGTGAGAGACGCAATTGGCACTTTTTACACGCTCACACGCATTTTCTCACGCAGAGAAAAATCACGCAGCAAAGAGCACATTGACACCGACAGACTAGACAGAGCAGGTTACCATTGATATGAAACAGATTCTCAGCTCTCAGATTCTGTCAATTTTTTGACGAAAATTCAAACAACACCGTTTTGGCGCTGGTAAATGTGACGTGAAAGATCGCTGACAGATCTCAGTTCAAGCGGCACGTGAAGCGATCATCTGTTACTCTTCACCACTAACTCACCAAAATGTAATAAAATCGATCGATCAGTGTTTTTCCAAGCGCGGAAAGATGTCCATAAAACAGCAGGAGAACAACGTCACGTAACGTTACATTTACCTCAGGAATGCCTTTTAATTACCCATAGCACGCATGTTAGTTGGACTTAAAATAATTGCTATAGAGAGGAGTATTTTGCTAAATATGATAACTATATTACACATTTATTATATTTTTACCTATATCATTAAAATATTATAACGTTGTTTGTTATTATAAAACACACATTTAATTTGAGTTAGTTTTAACCTTTAATAATACCAGCTGACAGGGTCTCTCTGTATTAAAGCATTAGGGGATTTATTTTTGGAGAACAATTAACATAACACATTAAGGTAGGCTATCTACTGTACCTAAAATTGATCCAAAGGAATTGATATTGAATCAATATCAGAATCAAATCACAAGAATTGAAATTGTGAAATTTGTGTTAAGCAATAATAAAAACAGTAGCATACCAGTCTTTGTACATTGTGTTTACATAGTTAATAAACTTGATAAAATTATGTTTAGTTACCAAATAGTTTGACAGTCACTCACAATAAACTTATTGTGATGCAAGTTTTTTTTTTTTTTTTTTTTTTTTTAGACACATCTACCCAATCCACCCATTTTATGTTATGTTACATTTACACTTAATGACAGGGGCTGCCCTCTTGTCGTTTTGGCTTGTTGTTTCTGATTGCACTTTAATCCAGATAATATCCCAGAAGGGAATATCAAAACAAAATAAAGTTAAAACTTGTTTTGAACAATTTCTTTGTCATCTACAGATTGATTTTAAGTAGGGAGAGAAAAAAAATGATCTAAATCGTATTATTTAAAACGTAAATCGGATTTGTGAAAAAATCTGGGATTTTTTTTTTTAGGCCATATCGCCCAGCCCTAATCCAAGCAAACAATGGCCTTTAAAATACATATTTAATAACAATGAGGCAATCATAACTTTAGGTATCAAAATAAAGTATCAAAAACAAGTCATCATATGGTTTAATAGAACAACACTTAAAATACATAATCTATAATATAAATAATATAAAATCAACATGTCGTTATGTATTATAAAAAAAATTAGGGATGCATCAAATGTTCAGCAACAGAAATTATTCGACCGCAAATAGCAAAAAAAGGAATTTCGGTGTTCGGCCGAATAAGTGAAAAAAAAAAAACGAATACATTTTACCGAACACTTACATTTTTGATGACGCGATCTAAGAGCAACCAGCGTGTGTGAGAGGCGCACACACTTTATAAATGCAGCAAACATATCGGCAGTGTGGAAGCATTTTAAAGTGTCCGAGAAATTGCCGTTTGCAGACACAGTTCTGCTGGCAAAAGATGGCCAAATAAAAATAATTTTATTTTACTAAGATTTTACTTGTTTATTTTAAGTAATATTGTTGGTATAATGTCTGCTGGAATGTAAAAAAAAATGTTCAGTGTTAAATATTTTTAAATTGTAATTTTGGAGAAAAAAACTGGCAAAATAAATGGGATAAAATGCGAAAAAGGTGTTTCATCATATTCGGTTTCGGCCAAGAATTTTCATTTCGGTGCATCCCTAAAAAAAAAAAAGCCTCAAATATAAAAAATAAAATAAAAAAAGGACATGAACTTAATCAAGGAATTGTGACAACCCTACAAAAAAAAAAAACATTTAATTTGAATGAATGACTCGCTAATAAATACGTCACTTGTTTCATTACTGGATTCATCAGCGTTTTTGAACGATTCTTTTTTACATTTAACAGTCACTTCTTGCAACCTACTGGTGTAATGACGTAATTGATACAATCTTTATTTAAAGCATCAAGTTTAAAAAGGTGATTACTAAATGTACAGTAGTGATCAAAACATTGCGTGAGTGTTTGAATCGAGATTACGATCTTTTAACGATTAATCGTGCAGCTCTAACAGGCAGACAAGTAAACCTGTTAAAGAAGGACTTACTGAAGTTCTCATGCGCATATCCTTTGGAGGAAGCTTTAGATTCTTCTTCCAGTCATCCCCAGGCCTGATAAGGGAAAAAAAAAAAAATTCCCAATCACCACCATAATAAAGCAGCTCTCACTGCATAATCTGCACTCCCTCAAGGACTTACTTGATGATAGTGTTGGCCGTGGGTACAGGCTGGGAGTTGCCATTGTTGACTGTGCTGGAGGCTTTGACCTGGGTAGGTTGCATTGTTTGGGACCCCCCTCCACCTCCTCCAGGACCCCCTGCTGGCTTCACAGAGCCTCGCATTTGGCCATTCTGATTCGACAGTCCCAGAATCACTGGATTCTCCATTCTGGCTGTACTCATGTCTTAAATTTTCTATCCTCCAAACGTGACAAAAACAGTGGAGATAAGTTTATCTGGATGGGCTTGCAAAACAATTCACAAGTTGTCCTTCCCACAGCTTTCGCAGTGTCCAAAGCGCACACAAAAAAAAGAAAAAAGAAAAAGTTAAAGCAATATTTTTCACCAGTTCCTTGTTCCTCAATATGCAAGTCTCTTGTGGAACATCTCAATATGAATCTCACTCAAGCAACAGGTCACAGATATTATAAGCGGGGAGGATTAGCTTCAATTATCCTTCCATGAATGAGTGAATCTTTCCTCTGCAAAAGGAAAGTTTCACAGAGCAGGGGCCAGGAAGCCAGTGTTAGTCTTTTCGATGATTCTGTCCATTCCTTTCTCTCCAATTTCAACTATTTTAAATGTTTTCCACCTGTGTGAGAGAAAGAGCATCTTACAGCACATAATATGAAGTGTCAAACAAAACCACCAATCAAGATGTAAGTCAACGCCTATACAAATTATGTAGGACAGGGGTTTCCCAAGCTTTATAATGGTTAAAACAGATTCTAATTAGCATATCTTTTCAAAAACATTACCTTAACAGATCATTCTATTCCCACATTTAGAAAAAAAAATATCTATATTTTGATAGAAAATAACATATCGCCACTCATGGCGCAAGGGACTCCTGGGTTGCTGACATTATGCCAATATATGCAAAACAAAAAAGAAAAAGATTCAAAAATCAAAAGATTTAAATATGTTCGTTTTAGACCTTCATTTGATTACCAGTGTTTGATAAATTTCAAAATCAAATCCAGAATTAAAACAGACAACCATGATTTTCCTTTATGCATTTAGCAGATGCTTTTATCCAAAGCGATGGGACATTATCGTTCATAGAGGGGGAGTTTGCACTATTTTCTCAACTTATTTTTTGTGTGCTATGCTAGCACAGTAGCGCCGTTTCGTTCCGCTTTCATTACGTTTGCCATTTGATGTTGGGCAACGTTGTGGTGGTCGCGCCAGCGATGAATGAAAATATTGAGCGTTATATCGACCATTTTTTATATCGTTACCGACAATGGTGTACCGTCGATAAACAACAATACTGTTTTATCGCCCAGCCCTACTTTCACCATCATGAATGTTTGTATTCACCACTGTAGAATACACATGTGCACAGGAGCGTAGCATTTCTCTACAAAGTGACGTCCCCAACTACTGGCCTGGCATGTATAATACAGCGCTTTTAGTCGTTTTTTCACGGATCCGTGTGAACAGGACCATTTTGACAATGTCGTCGGTCATCTGTACATGAAAATGCATTATATTTTTAAGTGCTTCAAACACAAGCATTTACCGCATCTTGCCCTGCCGTGCTTTGACAAATGCGTGTGATGTTTAATGTTTCTGGCAAATGACAGGGCATTACTTACATTTTATGGTTATATCCTTGTCTGTAAATGTTTGAAAGTCCCGCGAGTATTTCCATTTTGCATATCCTGACAACAAGGGTCTTGTTAAACTTCACAGTCTTCAATGAACGAGCTTAAGTTAGAAATTAAGTGTAAGTTTAAAAACGCCTAACACAAGCAATATTCATGAGGCGTAACAGTGAAGGCACTATTGTTGGAATAGGCCATTAATGTAATACACTTACTATGTTCAGAAGAGTATATGTGTGTTTTCATACCTTGTACAAATAAACATTGTGCTTTTGTTTGTCCATTATTTTAATTTCTGCTTCAAAATAGTAAGCAATCAGTTGTCTTTAGGTTTAGAATGTATTTTAACACTTTTTTTTTGCTTATAAATGTACAGAAAAGCCTACATGGATACATTCACTATATTTGTTTTCATACGCTTTATTTTACACAATGTTTGGGAGGACAACATTGGGTAGGATGTGGAATAATTGTTTAAATAAATTTTTGTATTTTTAATAAATCTTTTACTGTATTATATGATTTATTTATTATTTGTATCCCATTAATCAAAAATAATCGAGAGATTTATCGAATATCAAAATAATCATTAGTTGCAGCCCTAAATTCAGCCATTAAGATATTTAATTCATTCCCAAATGTGCACAATTCTTTGGTAAATTTTAAACTAACAAGTGAAGTTTCACTCCTGTTGCAATCTCAAAATGGCAAAACATGTGCGGATCAATCTGCCTACCATTAATACAGATAATTTCGAGTAGTAATTACACTAAATTGTAATGTTACAGCAGCAAGAGTTAACTCACTGTAGAAGGAATTATTATACAGAGAAAAAAGCTCTGGAAGAAGTGGCACAGAAAAAGTCTGTCAAATCAAAGATAATTTGTAATCAAACAGGAAGAGCCTTGATAAGGAGAAAAACATGCATGGTTTGAACATACGAACAAGGAACGTAAACCTTAGATGTCAAATCTGACATCAATAATGATGGCAGCTGAACCTGGCACAAAGTCAACATGATAGGCCTCATATTAAAACAGCAGCTACTAAAATGATTTCCAGATTACATAGACATTAATATGGTGATTTCGCTGACGTTGTGGGTTTGTTAAACAGATGCAGTAAATTAGCACTTTGACAAAATATCAGTGTAATCTGGTTAAAACTAGAAACAATGTAAATGCTAGTTAGCTGAAGTTGACTGAAAGTCCCTCATAGTCACGAAACTCACAAACGGAACACGGTAAACCAATGTATCTCAATGTCACCAATGTTACTCTGTCGTTATTTAGAAAAGCACTCTTAAATTTTAACCGTCTTGCTTCAACACAACGTGCAACTCGCTGTCACGCAGTTAATGCTAATGTTTAGCTAAGCGGCTACCCCTTGCGGCTTCATTTCAGTTAACAGTCGGATAACGTTTAAACAGTTAGGGGACACAGCTAATAATAATACAATGTTGATATGCTGCTTCGGATAGAAGTGAAATTAAATGTGAACTGTGTGAAAGAAAAACACTAGCACTGTGCTAGAGTTCATTAGCTTTTGCGTCCACACACAGGCCGCACGCGAACTAACCCCTCACTGATTCACAATTAACGGTCTAAATCACTAAACACCCATTTGTATAAGACATCGGTTAGAAAACATTTACAGGTTACTAAAGCAATTAGCTGAATGCCTTGACTGAGACAAGAAAATATGCATGGCACCACAGACAAATATGTAAACACGCAGATAAAAAGAAACCCCCAAAACGGACTAAAAATCTACCTATGTACCACATACATTTGACTTTGTGTAAACTTACCAAACGTGGCTGAGTATATCTTTCTGCGTGTTTGTGAATTATAGGTGTAGAGCTCTGACATATATTTAGGGGTGTAAAGCGAGTGTGTAAGATGGCTTCCAGTCATCTTTAAACCCTCCCATAATCAGTCACATGAGAGCCCTGTCTAATCCACAAAAACACCGCGCATATTAGAATTATTTATTTATTAAATGCATTTTTACTGCGGATTTTGTTTTAAATGCATGTAATATATATATATATCTTTTTATCAATACAAAACACTTTGCATTGCAGTTTATTATATTTATTATTATTTATTTATTTGCATTTTTGTTGGCGTAAATAGTCACAGTTATACATTTCCCTTAAAAAAATATATCATAATTATGTGGCAGTGCTGTTTAATTCTTACCTGAACTTGTTTTTGTCTCTCTTGGCAGAAACCTGACATGAAGGGGAGTCATTTAATCAGGTAGCCTAAACATGTTTGTGCTTAACTAATTGGTAATGTAATGTGGTTTAAAGAAGATTGACATTTATTTGAATCCCGAAAATCATACGTTTTCATTATAACTACTTATTTCATAAGTGTTGAAGATGTTTGGTATGCACATGTTAGAAATCTGTTGATAGGGACACCTGTGGGATTCAGACAGAGTTAATTAATTGCCATATAGCTGAATGACCAATTAATCTGTCCTAATTGAATTAAGGCTTATGCTTATTCTTTCACTGATACCCTAGACATGATAAGTTGTTTGGAAAATGGAATGCTATGTTGGTACAAGAGTGAAAAACAGGCGCAATATCAATGCATGTTATCAATAAGCCCCTTGAAGAGATTTCTTTAGTAAACTGAAACCACTCGAGCAAGCTTCACACTCCGAATGGGTCCACGAGTGTAGCAATCATTTTAAAAACATTTTTAAAACCCAGAAAAAGGGGGAACAGTAGGCTAATTGGCTGTGCAAAACTCGCCGCAATGAGTGTTAGGTGGTTGCTTGTGGTCTACATGTTACAGTTTTACATTTAAGGAACATCAAAATATGAGTAATAGTGAAAGTGACTCTTGCGTCTTGCCTATAGCAACTCAGCACTGGGTTGCAATCTATGTCAGATGTTATAAATATATAACATTTTGAGACTTCACAAAGTTTTTTTGATCTATATATGTATCATTCATATTTATAATTAATCAATTATAATTGTGTGACCTTTGTTATTTTTGTCAACTTAAATGCAGGGTTGGACCTGTTGAGTCATTTTTATTTATTTATTTTTTCAGTGTTTGGGTAGTTTTTGTTCAACCAAGCTCTTGGGTCAGACGTAACAACCCAGTTATTTATCAAGACTTGCATCCTCTAAACACAAAAAAAATCTGCTGTCCAAAAACATTCACTGTTCCTTAAACATTTGGTAAATGTTAAAGTAATTAAATAATTATGGGAATTATGTAGTGATCAAAGTGCAGTGACTTTTCCTTTTATTGTCTGCTCTAACTCTTTCATTTAAAACAATGATAAATAATTCAAAAAAGAAATTGAAATAAATCAGTTGCAATGGTATTTCAGTAAAGTAATTCATAGGTTTATTTGTTAACTTTTATTTATTCATATTTGCCCACAGATGTTTTTTGTATGTAGGCAGCCTATACTTGCCAAAACCAAAGTTGAAGTGGAGATTTCTGTAACCAAGCCAGATTGCTAAGAAATAAGTCAAAAGTTGTGGTCAGCCAAGTGCTAAAAAAGAAGGCTACAAGAAAAATAATCAAAAGAGTAGGCCTACCTTAGGGGAACAAAATACTATAGCACAATTTATTTGTATGTACTTTAGAACTATAAATTTGTGGCGCGCTATAAATTGGAACAACTAATTTTGTACTAAATGCATAAGTTGTCCAAACGCGGTGCTGAAGTTCAACTAAAGTGGTATTTAATATACTTGTTATTCCAAGTATACTTAAGTACACTTTAAATACACTCTTGTATTTAAGTTTTGAAATGCAGAATTGACTCAGCATAAATCAAATGTATTTTTGTGACATTCCAATTCCAATTCAATTACACTGAGAGTGTTGAAGATACATTAATATTATACTGATAACAAACTTTTAGTGATTTTAAAACACATTGCAATGGCATTTCAAGTAAACTTGAAGTGTGCTAATGGCATCATTAAAAGATGCGTTTGGAAATTCTGCCTTTACAGCACCTGGTGTTTACAGCACAAACTAGATGCGTCAGTTCTACCTCACATTTCCTTTGGTGTGCACACATAGAAAGTCTCATCTAAGAAAAAAATTAATGTCATCTTGGATTTGAAATACACGGAGAGACTTGCGTCTTCAGGTGCAATGAGTTTCTAGACTCTAAAGGTGTCCTTAAATGTGCCAAACCCGCAACACAGATTCCCAATAGTGTGCAGTAGCGGGTTCGGTTGTTTAGCAAAAGTACAGAAAAAACGATTGTTGGTGAGTGTGATTGCATTGACTTTATGGCGTGTTCGAAACATAGATCAAGCATATAGTCTGACGTGTTAACTTCTGGTACAACCAATGGTAGGACGTTGGGGCCAAAGGGGTCAATAGCTTCGGCAGTTGCAGTGTTTTCAAGTCATGGCATAAAGATAAAATGCACATGAATATCAGCACAACTTGTAATTATGAGTTTTGGTAACTGGATGTTCTTAAGAGTTTCCGAGTTAGGTGCGTGACGGTGAGAAAACATGTCAGAGGCAAAAAAAAACAACAACCCTATGCCAAAATCTATTTAAAATAGGCCTAGGGCTCCATTTATTTCATACTACAAACCCATTAATATATTTACTGACATATTGCTTGAGACTTACTGATATAAATATTATATATAAACTTTATTTGGAGTTTTTCTTTATTTCCCAATGCACATTTTTTAATATTAAGCTTATGTGTTTAATATCACTATTAGTAAAAATGCAAGATATTCAAAGTGTACATATACTTGCAATAGTTCCATTTTAGCACAATCAAATATAGGCCTACTTAAGTATATCTGTAGTTGGACCTCAGCACTATTTCCGGATAACTAAAGTGCATTAAATACAAAATGAATTGTTCCAATATAGCAGACTTTAAGTAAACCAATTTAGTATACCAAAAGTACAATTGCAGGGTATTTACATTAAGTACATAAATATGTAAATGTATACTTAGCATAAAATAAATGTATTTCAAATAGATTTGAGTATATTTATTGATAGGGTAGTGTGTATGCCTATACTGTATACATCTGACTGAATTGCCGGAGAGTGGGGGATGTGTTGTTCTGTAAAGGAAATGTGTGGGCTTAATTGTTTTGGTTTTTTTGTGTAAATAATTCAAATAAGGTAAGTGTGAGTTCTTGAGGAGATAAAGTTTAAAGAGGCGTGTCTTGACAATCTGAGCGCAATTCATGGGTCGTTGATCAGAGATTTTATCACCCGGAGTGGACGAGGACACACATTTCTGAGACAATTGTATGGTCATCCACATCAGGACAAACATGGATCAAATAACACAACAAGTCATTATTAATGTGAGTATTTCTAAACTCTCAATGCATTTTTAGAAAATTACAGTATGGTAGTGTCATCACTGATTTTATTCACATCCTGTGGAAACAAAACAAGCTCTATCTATTAGAAAAATATATAATTATGAACTGATTTGTACATTTTGAGAAAAAAAGTTTTTTTTAACAACAACATGATCAATTTGTTATTATTATTGATATTAGATACAAAATGATCAGTTTACATCTCCACAATAAATATTTTCTAGATGTTTTCCTGTGAATCATTGTATTTGTCATTACTACTTTTTTGCTACTATTACTGTTAATTATTATTATTAATTGTATTATTAATAATTACTTCCATTTAATTTATTTTCAAATACGGAGAGAAAAAAAAGGAAGTGAGACGCTTATTGATATTAGATACAAAATGATCAGTTTACATCTCCACAATAAATATTTTCTAGATGTTTTCCTGTGAATCATTGTATTTGTCATAAATACTTTTTTGCTACTATTACTGTTAATTATTATTATTAATTGTATTATTAATAATTACTTCCATTTATTTTATTTTCAAATACGGAGAGAAAAAAAAGGAAGTGAGACGCTTCCTTTAAATAGCTTCCTGTAAACGCCACAGGTGGATGTAAAACTGCTTTGCTTTATGCAACTAACTTTTTTTGATTGTTAAATAATAAACATTGTTGTGTAAACTCCCCCTAAGACCCTGTGAACAATAAGGTCCCATCGCTTTGGATTAAAACATCTGCTAAATGCATAAATGAATTAATTCTGGATTTGATTTAGAAATGAATCAAAAACCGTGGTAATCAAATGAAGGTCTAAAACTAACATTTTCATAATAAATAAATAAATAATAAATAAATTGCAAATGATTTAGCAAAAAGCTTTAATGATTCAAATTATATATAAAACAAATGATTTAGATTGATCTTTTTTGGAGGGAATCTTTAAATATTGCAACTTGCAAATCAATTGTTGAAATTACTGAAATGTGTATTTTCAGTATCAGGATCTGGATCTGGATGATTATAGAAATATGACAGAAGGACCAGATGGAGTCGGCCAGTACACCTGTGGCAACGAAAAGAACCCACTGCATCTGTTTCACGTCGTGTTCCTACCCCTTGTCTATGGTGTGGTGTTTCTCCTGGGCTTAACTGGAAATGGTCTCCTCTTGACAGTTCTGCTAAAACGGCGGAGCAACCTGCGCATCACAGAGATCTATCTGCTACATCTGTCCCTGGCTGACCTGCTCCTCCTCTTCACGTTTCCATTCGCAGTTGCTCAAGGAGTAACCGGGTGGCTTTTTGGAAGCTTTCTGTGCAAGCTATTGGGGCTTATTAATCGCCTCAATCTGGTGTGTGGGAGTTTGCTTCTGGCATGCATCGGCTTCGATCGCTACCTCGCCATTGTGCACGCCATCCCCAGTCTCCAGGCCCGTCGGCCTAGGACCGTTCACCTCACCTGTGCGCTGCTCTGGCTAATCTGCCTATCTGTGACCATTCCCAACGTGGTGTTCCTGTCCGTAAAGGAAGAGGAGCACAATCCTACCAGGTTCACTTGTTCTTTCCACAACCATGGCATACATGCAAACAACTGGATGTTGGCCAGCCGCTTTCTGACGCACCTGCTGTGCTTCGTCCTGCCTCTGGTGATCATGGGGTACTGCTACACTTCTATAGTCATCACTCTTTGCCAAAGCCAGAGAAGTCTGGAGAAACAGGGAGCAATTCGGTTGGCCCTACTGGTTACATTGGTTTTCTGCCTGTGTTGGCTGCCGTATAACATCACCATTTTCATGGATACCCTGGTGGTTTTGGGGGCTATGCCTGAGCGGGACTGCCAGGGTCAAGCCTCACGGGAACGGGCGGTCATAGTGACACAGAGCATTGGTTTTTTCCATTGTTGTCTCAATCCAATCCTGTACGCCTTCATAGGGGTCCGTTTCCGAAAAGACCTCCTGCAGTTGCTGGCAAAAACAAAGTGTCTGCGTGTATGCCTGTCAGGTCTGCAAAGAAAAAGTCTTAACAGGATGTCGGTCACAGAGGCCGTTACTACCACAACAAGCAACCAATACATTTAAAAGCAGCTGAGCGTTTTTCTACATATTGTTTTTCTGGCAAGACACCCCAGGTGAATAGGTCAACAAAAAAAATAGATATCACCATACTTCCCTAGTTGATTAATTACATGCATAATTGCAAACATTTTTTGTATTACAAGTTTTCTGAAATGTTATGTTTACATATGCAAACAAGGCGTTAACTTATTAAATATGCACTATTTTGCATACATTTCTAGAACAAAAATCTGAACATTGGATAAAACCAGGTTCAAAACTCTTGTTTCATTTTTGTATATATATTAGAGTCAAAGGTTTTTACAGAGGGGATTTTGGATATCTCTTTTTATCACTGTCAACAGCCAAAACTAAAATTGTTACACTTTTTTTTTTAGGAATGAAATGTTGTATAAAATCAGGAAATTATAAATGAACAAACCCCTCTGTAAAAGCCTTATAAGAATATAGATAAGAATAAAACTGTAAATTGTGGTGTAAGTGCTACTGACGTGGAGATTTCTGGTTCAATGTAGGAGGAAAAACTCATTTTGAGAAAACGGCCTTTGAATATATATACTGTAATTGAAATCCACAGACGCAAATAGATAAAGTGCTCTAAAAGATACAGTTAAAAGTGTATTTTTGGATGTTTTCTTTCCACTAGTCAGAAAAAACGCTTTATGAAAGCCCAAAAAGTCCAAAATCTCAAACTTGACAGATGCATGAAAACACTGTTTGTGCCTGTAGTGTCTCGCCTTACCAGCTATGCGATTTACAGATTTACCCTAGCACTGAGCCAATCACTGGAAACATGACTGAAAGCACATATGTGAGTGTATGAAATCATATAAATGGGGACAATCTGTTAGTCAAATAATAAATTTCATTAATAAGCAAAACAGAACATCATCCCTAACCTGCTATAATGCTTTGCATTGTGTTTTGAATAGATTGTTATTAAATATGAGATCAATTGTTCTGTAACAAATAACTGGAAATAAAAGAGTGATCTAATGGTGTCTTGAATTTTTTTGTTATGTGATCGCCGGTCAAAATGTCCCATTATACACATCAAAGAAGGCAAACAAAAAGTAGCTGAACAGATTTTTTTTTTTCATATTTGTTATTAGATTTCTAATAAAACACAGTATACAGAACAGTTGCAAACAAGCACAAATTGCATCTTATTTACAGCAACTATATATATATATATACTGTATATATATATATTATATTTATATATAGATATTTATATATTACCTTCCACAACAGTTTGGTAGCCAGAATGTAATTAGAACATAGAAACCCAGAGGCTTTTTTCCTTTAACCTTTGCAATCAAACACACTGATCTCAAATATACATATTTTACAAATATCTTAAAAAATGGCTTCAGATTTTACTTAACTGTAATGATAACCCTTAACAGTTTAATTTTCTCCCAATGTCATCTTCAGCATCAAGAGATTGTTACTTAAACCAAAGTTTTTAGCATTCTATTGCCACAGTTTGTCAATGGCAATAAAAACATGTCCAAATGAGAAATAGCCATTAAGAAACAAGGTTTTTACAGTATTACAGATAAGCTAGTCTAAAAGGGCATGTTGGCCATGCTTCCAGGCACGTAGCCCAATGGGCTGTCCAGTGACATGCTCCGTTGTCTAAGACTCTGGGGGCCCATCATGCCAGACTGTGAATGTGGAGGTCCCATCATAGGTCCTTGAGGGGACATGAGGGCACCCTGCTGGCCAAAGTGCTCCCCAGGGAGAGCCATGCCCCGTTGCTTAGCCTGCATCATCATCAGATTCTGCTGGGCCATAAGATTATGAGGGTGCTGCTGTGGAGACAGCATGCCACGGGGAGGGTGGGACGGGTGTTGTAAGAGGTTATTGGCCATCATGGCCTGCTGTTGCTGATGGTGGTGTTGTTGCTGAAGCTGCTGTTGTGGAGACATGCCTGTCCTGCCCATCATGTGCCCTGGGTGGCATATGGGCCCCATCCCACCTCCTGATCCCATGCCCCTGGAGCCAATCTGATGCATGCCCATACCTGGGCGCATCCCACAATGTGAGTGTGAAGGGTGTAGGGGCAACTGTTGCTCAGCCATCATATTCTGTAGGTTAGCAATATGGGGGTTGGAGGAGGGGATGTTGCTATGGGGAGGTCCAGATGAGGAGAGCTGTTTGAGCAGTTGAGCAGAAGAAGCCTGTGGAGGCGGTTGGCCCTGGTGAGGATTTTGCTGCGGATGGGACATGGCTTCACTCTTGGGGAAGTACTGTAGGGTGCTGCTGGGCTTGTCCGCAGGAATGATACGGGAAAGATCAAACTCAGGAATGCCTGTATGCGAGGGCCTGATGACCTCACTTAGGTCTGGACCATCCCCCATGGACATTGATGTAAAAGTGTCTGGTTGGTGAGGAGGCCGCTGGTGAGACATGCCTTTACTTAGAAGATGCATCTGTTGGGGTGGTAAGACCTCATCAGGACGCTGGGGGTACTGCTGCCCCATACCCCCAATAGGGGAGTGAAGGGGTCCCTGCATACGAGGGAATCCTCCCATCTGGTTTTGGGGGTGCATTGGGGAAAGATTACAGGGCCCTATTCCATCTGGAGGTCCACCTCCCATTATTGCTGAGGTCATTCCTGGTATTCCCATAGGGTTAGGGGATGGGAGCATAGGTCCTGTGGGATCATGGGATAGCTGCGGGCCTCCTTGGAGAACCATTCCCATAGGACTTTGCGGACCACTGTGAGGTCCCATTGAACCCTGCGAGGAGAGGAGCATCTGTGTAGACTGGTGATTTCCCATGTTGCCTACTGAAAAAGAGATAACATGTAATGATTTTAATGAATAATTATCTAATAAAGAAAGAAAGCAATTGAAAAGGTAAAATAATATAACTGGGCATCAAACGTTTATTATAGCATAATTTCCATTATGCATTGACTTCTGGATTCTAAAACAGGTGATCAAATGTAATATCTGTACCTGACATGTTGATTCCAGGTAGGAGGGGTCTATCAGGTAGCATCTCATCATCTGATGTAGCGATTGTTTTGATGGCGTCATGGTAGAGTGGAGTGGAGCTAGGCATGGCATACTTCGACATTTGAGACATTATAAGGGATAGAGGATTCTGGGAGGGAGGGGCATCTGGTGAGGATGTGAAAGGCATGCTAGGATTGATAGAGTTGGTAGGCTGACTGATGGGGGTTGAGTTGGAACTCCTAGGTGGCAGGGACATACCTAATGTAAACAAACAAATGGAGGAAGACATGTAAATCATGTAAAAAATCATTTGTGCATCATGTGTAAATATACAAAACATTTGTTTTCATATTTCTATGAATGAACAAAGAAAATAGATGTCCGCACACTGAAATTGCAGCTCCAAAGAGTTTTACCAAACAGTGCAACTTTCAAAGAATTAGTTTGCATTTTTTATTTCTATGTGTTATTTCTTTGTCACATGTATGTGTATAATCAATTGTCACATGACTCTGTGTGTGTTCTTCGTTCTGTGTCAATCTTTGTTATCGCCTGTGCTCATAAAGAATTGAGTCTCACTCCACAATGGTATTGTGCCTGATGAAGATCTGGCTGGTTGAAAAATTGCACAGTTTGGTAAATAAACTCTTTGGAGCTGCAATTTCAGTGTGTGGACATCTATTTTCTTTGTTAATTCGTTGCTGTTTTGTTGTCCTGCAGCTGAGCCGAATTTGGTTTTTGATGTGCACACATTTTTTTTAATCATTTTTATTCATATTTCTAAGAACATTTTTTACCTGTATCAGTGGAGCTGCTCCCTCCATTGCCTGTGACCTTGACACTAGGAGGCCCTCCAGGGCTAGGCATAGCAGTCTTGGGTGATGCAGTCCAGCCAGGTGAAGCAACAGGCATGGTTGGAGATTTAAGGTGTCCAGGGGAGCCAGATGGTGAGCGAAGACCAAGAGAAGGGCCTATTACCTGGGGGGACTTGATAGAGGTGGAAGAGGGTGTTCCAGCCCCAGAGGCTGCTGGTAGAGGAGGGTGAGATGGACCACTCTGTGGTAACTGGCTGGGTGATTTCAGGCCTGCTGCAGAGGGTGAAGGCATGAGGGGTGATGGCTCCTGGCTAAGAGAAGGCGATTTAAGCTGGTGAGATAGCGGTATAGCTGGGGAACCCATTGGGTTAACACTAATGGGCAGGTCAGGGGGGTGTCGGGCACCAAGGTCTGTACCCCTTGAGCCAGAGTTTATGGGAATGTGACTAAGTCTTGAGGTGCTGCTCATGTGGGGAGGACCTGGCTGGTCTGGTCCAAACATATCAGAGCATGGCTGCTGCATGTATAAGCCATCACCTTGACTACCAGGAAAGGAGCTCTGATTGGGGTATTGAAGAGGTCCATCTTGCCCAGGGATCATTCCTTTGTTAGAACTACCCCGGCCATTCTGTGAAGCCCTAATGCGGGAAATGTCTTCAGGGTTCAACATCTCTCCAAGCTGTCCGCCAATTCCAGGACCTCCCCTCAGCTTCTGAGCCAACAACTGCTGCTGCTGTGGATTCATATTCATGCCCATATTTATATTTAGGTTACCCCCTAAAGGAGAGTCAACTATGTCTCTCATTGTGGGGCCGCCATCACTGCCTACTCCACCAATAGGAGACCCCATTATAGTCCGAGAACCAGGAAAGTCCATTGGATCGCCACGGGAGGGTGGGCCTCCTCCCATTCCAGGATTGGGAAAGCCTGGTCCCCCAGAGTTATCTATCATCCTAGGGCCTCCAAGCCCTGCCTGCTGCTGCTGCTGCTGCTGCTGTTGTCTGGATATTTGCTGCATGTCTAATCTATGGAGTCTGCGGAACATCTCTTCCCGTGTCATAGGTCGATCCAAATCACCTTGAAAGTGCTGGGGAGGTCCCCCAGGACCCCCTGGAGGATAGCACCCATGAAATGGGCCTCCACCACCCATGTTTGGAGGCATTTCCTCTAACCAACCCATGCCTGGCCTTGGAGGTCTCTGAGGCCCCAACCCCTCGATACCTAGAACTCCTCCAGGGCTTTCTGTGTAAACACCTCCACCTGAAGGACCTCGCATCTGTCCAAGAAACCTTGGCCCTCGAGGACCTTCCTGATGCATGTCCATTATTCGTGAGTTCCCTCCCATTCCGCCCCCTACCATTGACCCTGGCCCCCACTGTTGATCAACAGGTTTACTGTGATATGGTGGTGGGGGGCCCCTCATTAGCATTGGAGGTCCCCCAGGCATGCCCATTTCTGGGATCATGCGGAAATGCTGGGGATGTTGGTGGGGGTTAATCTCGTGTTGCCGCCTTTTCTCCTGGTAGTACTCTTCTTGTAGCTTCCTCCAAGCTAGCTGCTCTGGTGTTACACCCTCAGGTCCAAGAAGGGGCCCCATGTCTAACCCTGAGGGTGAGGAGAGGTGGTGGGAATGTGGTGGCATACTATGGTGTGGGCCCATCAGCGATTCATCCAATCCAGGCCCACCAAGATTTTGTGTCTGTGAGATGATGGACTGTAATGGCTCCTCATACTTTTTCATTACACTGACATGGGGCATACTAGCATTGTTGCTATGGCAAACACCAGCATTCCCTCCACCATTCTCACCATCTTCTAAACCCCTACCCCCATCATTACTATTATTGTTGTTGACATTAGTGCCATTAGGATTGCCATTTGGACCTCTTGGTTCTTCATGGCCAGCACCGGCTCCACTACGGAGAAGCAACCTCTCAATGTCTCGAAGAGTCTGCAAAGAGCGTTCACGATGTTCTAGCTGCTCCTTAGAGAGGCCATCTGTGTTTCCTGGCCCTCCACGTTGGGCCAATTCACTCTGACGGAGTACAGATAAAGCAGAGGGACTTGAGGAAGGAGACACACCTGCACCATGGTGGGGAATTGTACCTGGTCTGTCCACTCCTTCTGTCCCTGAAACCCCTGCAGACTGTGGACCTGAACTTCCTGGGCCCAGTGAATGAACCGCAGAACGGCTGTTGCTGCTTGATGTTACTCCACCTCTGTGGGTTTGGGCTGGCTCACTGTCTGGATGGCCTGTGGAAGAAGGAGTACTGGTGCCAGGAAGGTGTCCTCCCACAACTCCACCAACGGAAGCTGGCCGGGGTGTACCACTTTGGGATTTGGGTGTGCCAATGGGTGGACTGTGACTAGAGCTGATCTCTGTTAGGTTGGTGAGTTTTCCAACACCAGTAGACTGCTCAGACAAAAAAACAAAAACAAGGATAAAAAACAGGATAAGAAAGAAGGACAGAGGTGGGGGTGCTGTTAATGCCATCATTAGTCTCAGCTCAATAAATCTCAAAAGAATTCAACTCTACTGTTTCTCATAAAAACAGAAACAGGAACAAAGATGAGCATTGTGATTTAAATAGCCGTTTAAACAAATACAATGTCTCGCGCTCAGTGGCACCTGCAAGTGTAGATGTTATGATACATTTTTTCCACTCTACTTTGCATTTTAAGAGCATATACATATGGATAATGATTCCAAACATAAACAAACCCATATAGCCTAATCATTTTATAATCTAACATAACAAAAATATGCAGTCATGTATGTACACTATATGTCTATATATAAAGACAGACCTGGTCCAGCTTAGTACGAGGGACATTCTGCTGATGATACAAGAGGATAGAGTCTGTATGACCATGCATCACTGCTTCTGCAGCACTGCGGAAAAATAAAATAGTTTGTTGAACAAGAAAATAATTGTTTCCTATTATTTTCATAGTTTTCTATTCAGTCATGTGACAATTGCTTGTAAAAGCACACTCCTACATCCGTCCCAAGAGTGTGGTTGAAAATTATCTGATAAAGCATATAAGCTCCTTTGTTGTGGCTTTCTCAAACATTTATGGCTTAAACATGGCAATATGTTGTGTAAATATCCCATTTGTTCATTTAAAAATCAGACTGTCAAGCTGCAGTGTCTATTAGAACAGAAAAAAGCAGTCATACTGACCTGTTGGCTAGGCTGGTGGTGAAGACATACACTACTTGCTGAGGGGGTCGAGGATGCAGATCGGTGCGAATACTGGGTCCATGGCCAGAACCTAATCCTGGACCTCCTGGATCACTAACATGGCCAGTGGCCGATGAAACAGAGTGGCCCTGACTGGGACACATAACATGCTCACCTGAGCAAGTGTTGAAAAAGAAAGAGAAAGATAAAAAAGAAAAGGTATATGAGTGAAAAACTATTTATACCGACAATTGATCTTGATGCATTAAAGTATTTAAACGTTTTAAATAGGTCAGGTCACCTCATGTCAAATACCAGTTTTATTGACAAAAATGTCTCATTACAAATGATAGCAGTCATTCATATGACAAATAATTAACTCGGCAAACAAACTGAGTCACTTGTAAATGTACGTGCCCAACCATCTTTTTAAGAGAAGGTAAGAAGCAATAATAATTCTTATTTATGAAATAAATATGAATTATGATTTACTATTATTTAAATATGAATAATATCAGAATATTGTCTGATACAAGAGATTTTATAGTTTTTGTAGCACTAATTTTTATAGTTAAATAATAAAGATTAGCTCTGGCTGTTAGTGTTTATAATAATAATATGATGCTTGTGACTGCCAATTGTTACATAATCTGAAGAGCTTCATACTCACTGGTTTATTATAGCAGTATCTTGTATGCATTATCACTCATAGTCTACTTTTACAAAAAAGCTCAGTGGAGGAGCTGCCATGATGGCATCAGTAAGCGATTGTATCAGATGATAATACATGGTACCACAGTACTGAATGATTACCATGTTAATACCATAGATTTCTCAATATATTATATATTATAACCCTATCTAAAAAAATTGCAACTATAAAGATGTCAATCCAAAAACAGATGTTTGTTTACTACAAAAAATAAAAACATATTCCAGAAAACCACAAGGAGGAGCTAAATCCCACAGAAAACTTCCCAGAGCTTCAGTTCCATTATGAACGTCTGATAGCTAAGCATTTACGTCATGAATTTATGTGGGCAGATATGAAACACTGAAGATTTGTACAAAATAGGCCATGTTCTGTCACATGAATGTCACATGAAATGAATGGAAATCTAGTGGTACATTTGTGAACAGAAGTTACAGCACACAAAATATTAGGAAACTTTGATTCATCCTAATGTCTTTCAAATTCTGATATGACTCGGGCAAGGTCAAGGTTACAGAGCTGGACATTTTTCTTAAATGGCAACACCGAGTATGTTAGTGGTGTTATGTTGCCCTTGTGCAGGTAATGTTTCACGACACACCTTCAGTCACGTGTCTATACACAGATAAGGGAAGCTGAGCTTACTTCACAAGAGGGGACAATAGCTCTGAAAGCTCAATATCATACCTTGCATGCTATTAAATGGCAAGTTCACATTATAATGTCAACATTACACTTTTTAATTTATAATATTTAATTTACTTTGCCAGATACAAATGGCATTACAAGCTGTGATTGATAAATGTCTTAAAAACCATAGTAAATTGAATTGAATACCTTTTTTGTCATTGTATACAACGAAATTAATAATACATCCTACAAATACAGTACATACTAGTTTATTAAAAGTTTATGCTAAGCTAAAAACAACCATTGAAACCTACACTCAATGGTGTAGAAAAATATAATATATATTATAGGAGTTTGTTGTTATTTGAATAACTATACGCCAATTGTGGCAGTCGTGGCAGAATTTTTAAGAGATATTTCACCCAAAAATTAAAATTCTGCATCATTTACTCCTGATGTTGCTCCAAAATGAAAAAAAAGGAGATTGAGGCATTAAGTTTCACAGCCTCCGCTACCATTCATTTTTAATTGCGTCCCCCCCCCCCACCAACCCATACTGTACAATGTCTGTCAATCACCCACACTTCTCTTTTGTGTTCCACAGAAAAGAGGAAGTCATACAGAATTAGACTTCATAGACATGAGGGTCTGTAAATGATGACAGAACTTTCTTTTCCTTTTTTTATGGTTGAGCGATCCCTTTAAGACACTTATTTCTGTTTTGTTGTTTGTTTGTTTATTATGTGAAAAAGTCTTCATACAGTATGCCTCTTTCACAGCGTCTTTGTTGAGAAGCGGTTTGGCTAAATCTCATGAGACCTGAGAGGAACATGCCCTGCTCATATTTGACCCCAATATCAAAAGAAAAAGAGGTAATTTATTTTACAGTGTCCTTGTTACACATATTAGCAGTGTTATTCCAATGGTTTGTCTTAAAACATATTAAAAACACCACACAGACATAAACAACATTAAAAGCTTGATTTTCACCACAGTGCGTCAGCATAGATAAACTCAGCATGTTTTGATTCCTGCATCTTTGATATGATGCATTATGCACTGCTGCATTTTATACATAGCTTTGGTTACACTTTATATTAAGAGTGTCCTTGTTACATTTTAATTATACATTTAAGTACCGAGTAATATTAAATAATAACATTAGGATAAGGGTTTGGTTTAGGGTTAGTTGCATGTAATTATGCATCATTTGTTATTACTATAGTAAGTACAATGTAATATGTGTAAAAAAGACACTAAAATAAAGTGTTACCATAACTTTTTTTTCTTTTGGTACATTCATTTTTAGTGGCATAAAAATGGTATTGTCCTTCATGACCATTAATATGGCTGTTTATTTTTAATTTTATTTTTGTCTTCAAATGGCTCTTTCTCAGCTCTACTCTGCACAGAATAGAAGGTAGCGCAGGGTGCAAACACACACACACACACACACACACACACACACTCCAGGCTTGTGGTCACCAACTGATAGATGCACAGCCATGCTCGCAGACACAAACACACACAGTTTAATGTGAGGTGTTGCAGTGGAAAAGGAATGACTGTTTTAACATCTGACAGTTGGCCAAGATCTAAATGATGTGTATTTTTAACAAAAGTAGTCATTTAATTATTCTTGTGTAATATATATATATATATATATATTCAGTACCGGTCAGAAGTCAGAAAACATTACTAGTTTTAATGTTTTTGAAAGAAGTCTCATATGCTCATCAAGCCTGCATTGATTTGATCAAAAATATAGAAAAAAAAAAACCTATAATATTGTGAAATATTATTATAATGTAAAATAATGGTTGTCTATTTGTATATACTTTAAAATAAAATGTATTTCTGTGATGCAAAGCTGAATTTTCATCAGCCATTACTCCAGTCTTCAGTGTCACATGATCCTTCAGAAATCATTCTTATATGCTGATTTGATGCTCCGTTATTATCAATGTTGGAAACAGTTGTGCTGCTTAATATTTTTTGGAACCCGTGATACTTTTTTCAGGATGCATTGATGAATAAAAAGTTGTATTGCATGTATTATTTAAATATAAGTACAATGTAAAACATATATGTGCATAATAAGTGCATTGGATCAAATCATTAAAGGGATAGTTTACCCAAAAATAAAAATATTTATAAAATATAAAACCATCTTGAGATGACTTTAATGACTTAATAATGACTTTAATCTCGAGATGGTTTTATTTTTTATTATTGCTTGGCCCTAATCCTCTTCCGTAAATCAATGTTTATTTAGCACAAAAATTATTTAGGCCCTTTTCACAGACTGTGATGATGCATTTGTACAGTTATTACCATTTTGTAGCATATTGTAACATTAACATTAGCAAAGTTTTTGGTCTCACTTTATACTAAGTGTCTTTAACTATGTACTAACATTTAAATTAAATCGGATAGTTCACCCAAAAGTCAAAATTCTGTCATCATTACATCATGTCGTTCAAAACCCGTAAGCCTTTTTTTTTTAAAACCTTTATTGTTACATTTCGAGGAAAAAAAGTCGAAATACAATCTTGAGAATAAACTCATTAAATATTGCGAATAAAGTCGTGTTTCGAGAAAAACCTCGTTCAATTTCGAGAATAAGAGAGTTTTTTTCTCTCGAAATTTAACGAGTTTAATTTCGCATTATAATGACTTTAATCTCCAGATGGTTTTATTTTTTTATTATAGCTTGGCCCTAATCCTCTTCCGTATTGATTTCATTATTGTAACCGAGTTCAATCATCTTTTTTTTCTCCTTCCAAATTCTGAAATACATGTGAGCTGAATTACAACATTTAATCTTTTTTCCCCACTGAATCAACAGGACTGCATGTTTTTATGACAACATCATCAACCAGACGTTTGTGTAAACAGTCTACAGGAAGAAACATTCATTAAGGTTTATAAGACAGTGTTTATGTACAGGTAGAGCCTGTCAGTACTGTGTGTGTGTGTGTGTGTGTGTGTGTACTCACGGTGTGTGGCAGAAAGCGGTTTCTCATCCTCTTCCTCAGTTTCGGCCCCTGAACACCATTCATCGCCACTGTACGGCTGCTTTCTCTCCAGCACACACCGGCGTTTGCTGCGCATCACGCCCTCTACTGGACACCATTGAGAAAAACACATAAGGCACAACAACGTAAACATACTTCAAATAAACAATTACGTGTTTATATATGACAATACGGTTTCTATCCACACTGCTATAAGCAAACGCCCACAAACTGCCTCAAAAAGCACATTTAAACTGATAGTATTGGCACGTACTCCAGACACAACGCACTCCAGAAATGTTTTGGCATTTGAGAGGTATGAGAGGACACAAGGCCTCCAAAGCCTTGAAACATCCCCTAACCTTGAATACCAGACACGGTGAGGGAGAAAACAGGGGAGAGAGAGTGAAAACGAGAGGAAGAGAGCACAGAGCGTTAGGTTGTGGTGTTGGCGGCGGGCAGAGATAAAGAGCTGACCTTTTCTGCATCCTCTTTTGTTCCCAGCAGACATCAGTTTACGTAAATGAGTGAGTCAGCTCTCTTTCTCTCTCTCTGGTCTACTTTCTCTTTAATCATTGGTCCTTTCCAGGTGTGGCAGTGGAGGGGTCTGAAGTGGCTGAATTGCATTTCATTTGAATGTTTGCTTTTCTACTGGGTGAACAATATTAACAGAGAAAGAGAGAGAGGGAATACCCCTGAAACACAGCTGGATAGTGATGGGAAGGATCTCACCACCCCATTTCTGATTCTCTCCACTCTTTCTTCACAACCAAGGGTAACAATTATTGTTACAACTATACTATAACTGACCTAAAACTAGAACCAAGCACTCCCTCGTATTTTGACCGATAAAATCCATGACTTGGTCATTTATTACTATTACGCAAAAAAAAAATGTATATTTTATATTTATATTATATTATATTATTGAAGCATTTTCTATTTGAATAGTTTCTAATATTATTATGAATATTATATTATTTATATTTGATGTTATTCAAATATCTAATATATTAATAAATAAATAAATAATAATTTAAATTACATTTTAAAAACTAAATTATTTGTAAAACATATTTGAATATATTTTTAAATATTGTTATTTATAAAATATGATTTATTTATATTTTAAAATGTTATTAAAACATTCAATATTATTTAATATATATATATATATTAATTTATTTTTAAACATTTCAGTAAAATTACATTTTTAATCAAAACACTAATTGAAATTAAAATGAATTTTTCAAAACTATAAATTATTCTTTTTTAATTATTTTAAGATATTTTAAAATATTATTATTTATATTGTAAGTGTTATTACAATATTTTATATTATTGTAAAAAATTCTAATATATTCACATTATTTGACACATTTCAGTAAAATTACATTTTTAATCAAAACACTAATTGAAATAAAAATGAATGCTATTTTCAAAACAATAAATTATTATTGATATTTTTTAACATTTATATTATTCACATTTTAAATGCTATTAAAATATTTAATATTTTTAAAAATATCAAACATATTATTTGAAACATTTCAGTCAAATAAAATGTTTAATCAAAACACTAATTGAACTAATAATAAATTATATTTTCAACCTGATAACCCCATCTTCTACCTTTCGTGCGGTTATAAAGCCAAACAGGTGTGAGTTTTTGTGTGAAAGCGTGAGAGTGTGTATTCACACACAAAGGAGCTTCAGTGCTATTACAGGAAGCCCAGATGACTCAGTTTCTCAAAATCACACTATTGCCCCGTTATTTCCCCTGATCTCTCTCTCTCTCTCTCTCTATAATACACACACAACGTACACAAAGCACTGGGCAAATGGAAATAAAATAAGAATCGCACAATGAAGCAAACAAAAAGAAACAGTACACACACACAGTGAAAAGAAAAACACGCCTCCGCAATCCAGGAAGAGAAGACCTGTTATTGCTTTTCATATTGGGCAGAAACTGTTTGGGTGATTCTCACAAGACCTGTCAGGAACAAGCTTTGCTCATATTTTACCCAAAATAAATAAAATACATACATATATTTTCCATAGATTTCATGCATTTTTATGACAATTGAGCACATTCTCACTACCTCCAATTCTCATAGTCGGAATGCAGTCTCGTTTGCTTTCACACATTTAAATCTACAGTGGCACGCCGTCAGGTGTATGCCCTGTCAGCTTAGACAGGTTTATTGACAATTATGTGGCATAAAAACAGGTTAACATGAAATGACATTGTACAACATCTTAGCAGTAGTGGCATTCATAAGTGTTACTAGGGCAACCAGAAGTAGAAACAGACCAGCGTCCAATCAGTACAGCAACTGCTGACATGCAGCGACAGTCCCTGGTGTGTGATTCCTATTGGTGAATTTTCATTTTGGTGAATGATTCCTTTCATGATGGTCCTGGTGAAGCAGTTAAGACTTTGTTATACTTATTAATTCATTTGTTTTGGGATATTGTAAACCATTTAGATTTGTTTTATATCATTTAAATGTGTATGCATTTCTATTTTTACAGCAATAAAATGTAATGACGAAGACCTACTGATAAAAAAAAAGTGCATTCACTTATTATATTCAACAAAAAAGTTTTATTTTATTTTTTATTTCAATAGAATGTGTGACTCAATAATTGACAATCACTTTTATTTGTATTCTTTTTCATTACATATAAGTATTATTTAAATTGTTTCGTAAAGTATTTATATGTAGTATTTTTGCACTGCCTTTGTACAAAGATTTTAAATAACAAATGTATAGTACATGTTTACTCTAATTCAACAAAAAGTAATTGCATGTCAATAGATACATTTAATGAGAATCACCATTAAGAATCATGTGAGTTACTTGTGAGTCTTAAAAGTAAAACACAGACTACAGTAATGATAAGTTGAGGGGAAAGTGTGCTTAATTGTCAAAAAAAGTGTTTTTTCTTTATGCAAAAAAGTATTTCATATCTTCTGCTTTGGCTTTGGTGTGAAATATGACCTGGACAGGTTTTTTGTCAAAATCACCAAACCACATTTGGGAACTGTGTGTGTGTGTGTGTGTGTGTGTGTGTGTCTGTGTGTGCTAGGGAACCTGTTGTCATTCAGGAACTTGTTGCTTAGAGTCTCCCTCCCCCTCAGTCTCTCCACCCCGCTCTATTCTACTTCCTGTGTGTGTGCAGTGTGTGTCTCTACCCCCACTTAATTAGAGAGTGACACACAACAGGACGACCAAAAGGAAAACACAAGCACATGTGTGGACATGCATTGCACTTTGTTTCAGGAGCATAACATCTTACACGATACAAACATATAAACACACACACACACTCAGAAAGGTCAGGACATTTTTGGGGGGGCTGAAAACAGGCAGTTTCATCTTTACTGTGTTTCCAGTTAAAAGGGGAATTCCAGAAGTATGGCCTTTTTATGTTGTTGATTGAGAGATACAGTGATACATAACAATTTGTCAAATTAATATGTGTAGTGTTGAATTTGGTTGTGCATGACCTATTGAGTATCATATATGCTATGTGTGTACACAGATGTGTGTTTGTAGTATGCTAGTCTCCCATAGCCTGACTTTTAATAATGGGCATAAGTCTGGTCCACTTTACAGGATGTTCTGGCCATTTAGACACAGAACCATCAACTTAGACAGGACTATACTAACAATTTTCAAACTTTTTGATCCCAAGGACCTTAGTATGATGATCCATTTGTGAGAGATCTCCTTCCTAAAATAGGAAGCTGTGTAAAAATAGTAAGCATTATATTATAATGATTGTGTTTACAAAAGCCACAACAAATGATTAAAATGCTGGATAATAGTTTTTTTTCCCCGAAACAGGTTAACGGTGTCAATCTCTCTCTTTCTACTGAATGTCAGAATCTAACATCAAATATCAGATATCAATATTAACCAATTGAATTTTGTGAGCAAAACTAAGGTGGAAATGGTTTCAGTTTTAACATATGTACGTCACAAAACAATTACAAATATTTGCAAAAAATTATTATAATATGCACCACCGTGCATGGGTCCTGTCCATTTCAACAACAAGAACAAAATAAAACGAACTATCTTCAATTTTCCTTTAACTCAAATCTCTGATATGATACAGTATATATGTGTATGTTTCAGGCTGTAATCTGGAAATCTAAGGAAAATATACAGGTGTTTACAGCCAAATCCAGTGATTAGTTATTTGTTTCTCAGGTGGCTCAGAAAACTAACAGATATTACATAAAGTAAAGCTAGTCAGTCAGATTGGATCTGATGTTTTGATAGACCTCATGGCATTTTGTTCAACGGACTGTGGGCGGCTGGTGGACATTCGGATGAGTTTCATTACGCCTACCTTTGGCATCTGGCTCCAAAACAGGGGTGAGTGACTCTCTCTGGTCTCCTGTGTCCATGGAGACGCTCCTTTCCCTCTTTGCCTTGGTCTTCATCATCCCACCAATGCCACCACCGGATTGGTTGAGGCTCTTCAGTGTAGGGTTTCCAGGAGAAATCTGGTTGGATTTGACTCCATGGCTCCCAGACCCACTGCCCTTTGACCCTTGGTTGCCAGCAGGTCCTTGCTGCTGTGCTTGGTTTACATTGGGGAGCTGTGATTGGGCCCCACTGGTCACTTGCTTGCCATGATTGGATAATTTATTTTCAGAGTGCATTTGATTGGCTGGTGATGGAGAGGAAACTGAGGGGGTTGGGTTGCAGCAATGTGTCGTGTCTGTCTGTCAGGGAGACTGCAAACAGACAGCTGAAGCGAGAAAGAGAAAGATGAAAGAGTGTAATAGTCTGTCTTATAAATGTATAAACTTACGCCGACACAGGAGAATACGTTAATATATTTCGAAATATGCAAACTGTTCATCGCGATTTCAAAATAAAAGTTTAAACCCTCGCTCTGAATTTGCATGTTTTGACGTCCACATATTCTTTTTCAAGAAATTACAGTGGCTGTAGTATTTCTATCGTAAAGAAGTTGCCAAGTATTAAAGATTAAGTGAACATTTGAATTAAATGTTGTTTGGCCAATTTAAAAAAAGGATTTGATCTGCTGTAAAGTGTAACAACATACGGCCGTTGGCGCCCTCTGCAGGCATTTGTTGTAATAAATAATGTACATAAGATGATTGTTTATATAATGTATATTACATTGTCTAAGTTATATTATCAATTATATTATTATTTTAACAGTATTGTTCTATAAAACCATAGGATTACTTGCTTTTGATACTTTATTTGAACCAAATATTATTGCTTCATTGTTATTATGTATTTTAAGTCATTTTAATAGCTATTCTTTGCTTAGGTCTATTTTCATTAACCAATAATAAAAAAAAAAAATAATAATAATAATCGTTAGTGACAGCCCTATAACAGTTATCATTAAATAGTGTTGTTAAACTCAGGTGCAGTCACAATTGTGCATAAAGTGGGGTTTTATTTCCCCGATGGATATATTACAACGATTGTAGCTCATTCAACCAGAATTTAGGGTCTGAAGTATCCATTTTATAATATTAGTTTGACTAGTATTTTGTTTACAATTCAAGAGTTACAAAATGTGAAGTGTCTTTTGCCCTGATGCCCATTTCTTTGTTTATGTTCATCAACTTTTGAATACAATGAGAAAATAAAAGTATTTCATTTGCTGGATTATTCCAAACAGAGAATTACTTTTAAATGATTATTTAATATTAAACTTAATAATAATAATAATACATAAATACATATTAAAACTATTCAAATGTATCGTTCGATGTCTTGCCAAATAACTAGATTGTGATATACCATGATATAAAATGACTTACAGTCATGGTCATACCCCTCTACTGTAACTGTCAGCTTAAAGGGTTAGTTCACCCAAAAATGAAAATTAAGTCATTAATTACTCACCCCCATGCTGTACCAACCCCGTAAGACCTTCGTTCGTCTTCGGAACACAAATGAAGATATTTATGATTAAATGTGACAGCTGGATCACTCCTCCATAGGCTGCCTAAGGGAATGAAACTTGACGGCCCAGAAAGTCATTAAAGAAAATGTTTAAATATTCCATGTCACAACAGTGGCTCAACTATAAGTTTATCAAGCGACGGGAATACTTTTTGTGCGAAAAAACAAACAAAAATAACGACTTTATTCGACTATTCCTTTTCTTCCTTGTAGGCCTGAAACGAGACTTCAAGAGATTTCCACGACGCACGCGCGAGAACTTAACTGAAGTAGTTGAAGGAGATCGCAATTCTCGCGCATGCGTCGAGGAAATCTCTTGAAGTCTCGTTTCAGGCCTACAAGGAAGAAAAGGAATAGTCGAATAAAGTCGTTATTTTTGTTTGTTTTTTCGCACAAAAAGTATTCCCGTCGCTTGATAAACTTATAGTTGAGCCACTGTTGCGACATGGAATATTTAAACATTTTCTTTAATGACTTTCTGGGCCGTCAAGTTTCATTCCCTTAGGCAGCCTATGGAGGAGTGATCCAGCTGTCACATTTAATCATAAATATCTTCATTTGTGTTCCGAAGACGAACGGAGGTCTTACGGGGTTGGTACAGCATGGGGGTGAGTAATTAATGACTTAATTTTCATTTTTGGGTGAACTAACCCTTTAACATCTGAGGAAGGTTTATGTCTCACTAAACAAGCTCTCAACAAGTCTATCCATTTCTTCATTTGTCCTGCACCAAAACACTCTTAATGCTTCAACAGGATTCAAAGGTCATTGCCAACAACAAAATGCACCTCATAAGAGAGATGATACAACTCAATATGATTGATCGCTATATTTATACAGCCATAAAATATGACAGCGTATTTCAAAAGGTAACAGCGTGTGCTTGATACACTAGAGGAGGCTGAACTGTACCAACCTCATGGGGGACTAAAGGCCACTAGGTGGAACACACTGTAATTGGCACTACAGTCTTTTCAAAATAAATGAAACGAAACCTAGCATTTCCAGTTGTCCCAAACTTGTATCGAACCGTGACCCCAAAACCGAGGTGCGCACCGAACCGTGACTTCTGTGTTCCGTTGCACCCCTAATATATACATTATACAATTTGAAAGTGAGATATTATATATAACTCTTTAATAAAAAACAAATCCTGAATTTGAGTTGCATAGGGAGCTCACAGAGAATAGGACTCTGATCGAAGTGTGTTTAGTGCAGACACCGTGTCAGAGCATTGAAGGCAGAGGATGCTGCGGGTTTGATTTACGCACCTCATTGGGATGAAGGTCCAACAATCAAGCGCATTCCGACGTCTCCTCACTGCACACACACTGATCTGTAACACACACGCATTCAAGAGAGATTTTATTACGCTTTAATTGAACTCAATTAGGATCTATTATCACACAGAAACACAAAAAGAAAATCATGAACCATTTTAGCATACTGACTGGAGAAAAATGAAAAGCTTTGAAAGAGAGGCTTTTGGAGAGGTGTAACTGTCCCTTTAAGAAGGGGGCTGTAAATGATGTGTGGATCCTCTGATGCCCAGAAGTGAGTTTCTTGTTTAATTTGCTCCACCCACAGAGAGCAGAAACCACAAAAACTCCCCACCTTCAATAATAATATCCAGACTGTCTCATTTTTCAACAAACAATTCTTATCCTCGCTCTTTCTCTCCTTTTCTCATTTCCCACTCCCTTTCTTTCTTTTTCTTTCTTTCTTTCTTTGCAAATGAAGAAAATATTAAGACACCTTGTGAGAACTTAAACAGCAATATTTATATCTTTCATTAAATGTGTAACTACTTAGAAAATGTACGTATTTACATAGATCCTACATATCATCTATATGCTGATTTACTCTGAAAAGGTGAGTAAATTAAACCTTGTATTATAAGTACGGTATATAATCATTTAAAATGTACAGTATTTCACTTCTGGAAATGAACTGATGAGTCATCTTGCACTCAGGGGCGTGTCCATTTTTGTCCAATGCTCTCTAGTCTGGCAAATGACTAGCAAAAGCAAACAGCCCCCAAAGACTAAAGGCTATTTAAAAAATGCATTAAGACGTGAAAAGCAAAACTGCATTCATGTGTGAAATCAAACTTGACTATTCTTTTTTTTTTACACAATGTTGCAGTGCATAATAAATGATTTATTCACGTACTTTTTATTTGTTTTATTCATATGGCCCCCATAATCTTTAATCAAATATGATAACCCTTGTTCCCTTCTTGACATACACTACCAGTCAACAGTTTTGGATCAGTAATATTTTTAAGGTTTTTAAAAGAAGTCTCCTCTGCTCACCGAGGCTGCATTTATTTGATAAAAAAAAAACAAAAAAACACAGTAATATTGTGAAATATTATTCCAATGTAAAACAGCTATTTTCTATGTGAATATATTGTAAAGTGTAATTTATTCCTGTGATCAAAGCTGAATTTTCAGCATCATTACTCCAGTCTTCAGTGTCACATGATTCTTCAGAAATCATTCTAATATGATGATTTGATGCTCAAGAAACATTTCTCATTATTATTAATGTTGAAAAGAGTTATTTACATTTTTATTTCAGGATTCTTTGATGAAAAGAAAGTTCAAAAGAACACCATTTATCTGAAATAGAAAGCTTTTGTAACATTAAACACTACCCTTCAAAAGTTTGGGGTCCGCAATAAATTTTTTTGGGGGGGGGGGGGAGAAATAAAAGAAATCAATACTTTTATTCATCATGTATGAATTAAATTGATCAAAAGTTACTGTAAAGACATTTATAAATGTTACAAAAGATTATATTTTAAATAAATGCTGTTCTTTTTAACTATCTATTCATCAAAGAATCCTGAAAAAAATTGTACACGACTGTTTTCAACATTGATAATAATGATAAATGTTTTTTTGAGCATCAAATCATCATATTAGAATGATTTCTGAAGGATAATGTGACACTGAAGACTGGAGTAATGATGCTAAAATTCAGCATTGATCGCAGGAATAAATTTAAGTTATAGTCATAGTCATAGTATTTAACAATATTACTGTTTTTTTGTTGTTGTATTTTTACTCAAATAAATGCAGCATTGGTGAGCAGAAGAGACTTCCTTTAAAAACATTAAAAATCCTACCGATCCAAAACTTTTGAACGGCAGCATGTGCCTCGACGGAGGGTGGTGTTTTATAGTATATCCTCCAGAAATGACTGCAAACTGCCATTCAGACCTGCCTCCATTTAGATAGCAATGACCAACTTCCCACCATCCAATCAATTCCTGAAGGACGAAATCAAATCCCGCCCTACGTTTTTTCAATCCAGAAGCCGTTTCACTCGGATATATGTCAAAATAGAGAAATCTAAACTTCCGTTTCATGTCGACTTTAAGATATATTTACAGAGGAAAAACGGGAGTTAAAACAAACTGACCACATTCCAAGAGTTACTGTAGACCCAGAACAAATACACACGTTAAAACACATACACATGTCTCAAGGCTCTCAGCACAGCTGCCAGGGCTGAAATGTGTGAAGGATCGGGTTTCTCTCATGTGAATGAAGAGAAACTGCACACAATCCCATCAGCCACCTGCCTGTGTCCATAACCTGCAGACCTGTCCTGCATGTGTCTGTGTTGAGGGAGTTCCCATGCGCTCGCTGCAGGTCTGCCATGTAGAACGTGTAGGAGAGGCATGCGGTACATGTCATACACAGGTCTGAACAGGACGCCCTGAAACCTATTGAACAAAACACACCAGCGTTCATGGAAATGATCGAAAGAAATCAGTCTTATTTTCCAGATACTAAAAGCTAATAGGGCCACACGATTTGGGGATAAAAAACAAATCTAGGTTTGCTGTGCTTGTTTGTACGCCTGCACAATTTGGGCAACATTTTGTGGTTACACATAAATAAGGATAAATAATAATAATAATAATTAAAAAAATAATAATTCTTCATTTTCAAACATTAAACTCTCAAACTTTTATTTTGCTTCTCGTTTGGTGATAAGCTCCTTCTCATTACCAGATTGGGAAGATGGGTGGTTGTGAACAGGGCTGGACTGGCCATCGGGCATACCGGGCATTTGCTCGGTGGGGCGACGTGCTTTTTGGGCCGATACAGATCATTCTTTAAAAAAAAATAAAAAAAAAATTTGTCTAAACGGCCCATAATACTCGTACATCGGCGGCCCATTCGTTTAGTTTTGCTTAATTGGCGGTGCTGGGGTCTTTGTGCCGGTGTAATGCATTGGACAAAAAAAGTCAGCGTAGATTTATTTTATTTTTTTAACAGACCGGCCCATGAAACACGTAGATCAGCGGCCCATTGGTTCTTTTCTTGATTGGCACTGGGCTGGTCCAATCACATTTTTAAACTCCTCCCCTTTGGGCTTTGAGCGCGCGTGCAGTGTCAGTGTGTATCTGTCAAAATAGTCAGAGATGGAGAAGAAACGCAAGGAATGTGCAGAGAAATAGCGTGAAAAAAAGAAACGGGCCCTTCAAGTGTCTGATGAGGATACTGAGGAGGATCAGGAGAGAATGAGTGAGTGTAGAGAACTGTGGGAAGCAGAACTAGGCAACTTACAGAACACTGAGGCGATGAGTGTAGGAACCCATCACCCAGCTACGCATTATTTACACATCGGCATAGTTGATGGTTACGCATTTTATTAGAATTGTAATGAGACGCGTTTGTAAACCATGTTTTCCGCCAAAATAAAGGGCTTAAAAGGGGCCTAAAGGGACAGAGGTCCACTCACCACAGATTTACCAAAAATCCTTTGTCAAACACTGGTATTGCTATGCCAATGCAGCTTATAGCTTGTTTTAGGATTCACCATTGTGGAGTAGTTTGATTGTATTTTACAATTAGTAGTTATTTCATCTATTAACTATTAATTATCTATTACTCATTCCTACTCACTCATTAGGCTACATGGCATTAGTGGTTTTAATAGGAGTTAGTATACATATTCAGGGGCATGAAAAGATCGGTTGTGTTTATGATTATATGTAGTGGGCCAGTCTGGGCCAAAATGCCCGGGCCGATTTTTAGTCCCAGTCCAGCCCTGGGTGTGAACATGTTGTGTTCCCAAATGCAGGTTAAAGCGACCTAAACTCAGAGCAGATGCAGAGATGGGGTTCGTGTGGAGCAGCATTTACTGCAAACCGAGCCGCGCTTCATTCTGAAACACAGAGCGCATATATTTATTTCAGCCGTTGTACATACCGCAATTTCGGTATATTTTGATTAATCGTGCAGCCCTAAAAGCTAGCATTTTAAATTGTACTTAAAACCAAAATTCTAAAATGTACTCTTAAGCAGGGATTATTATAGAGATACAACACTCGTATTATAGAGATGCATCGATCAACCGGCCATGGACCGAAATCAGACGATTTTCCGCATGCGCGAGCCATTTGTTGCCAGCGGCACCGGCAATAACATCAGCTGCACGTTCTCGCTCTCTTCTCTCCAACGGCGAGGTGACGCACCCGCCTCCTCTCACTCACTCGTCTCATTAAAATAGTGCTTATACTGTATTGGGTATAATTTGACTAATTCCCACAGGTTTCGCACTCACACCAAAAGCGCGCGCACCACCAATCTATATAAGTGGTCCATACATAAAGCCGCCTCTCAAACAGCTTGTAAGTCGCAAATACCAAAATGAGTGGCTTACTTCACTTAAACGCTCAAATACACACAAAAGTATGTCAAAATGCCCGTCTTGGCAAGTAATCAGTTAAACACAGTCAGTTTTGGAACGTAAATAGTTGAGAAAGATAACGCATGTTGAGAACAGTACACTGGATCTGTGCAGCTCTTAAAGTGACAGCAGTCTAATATTCCTGCGGCTGTCTGTCATGTTAATCAAAGAACAAAATACGAAGAAAATCACTCTCTGCTCTTGACTGAATAACTTTTGTAACTTTAATTGTACGCATGAATCTGCGTTTCATTTTTACAATGAAGACAGTGTTATTTACTTTCATTTCTGTAGTATTTCATACCTGAATACTAACCTACTGTTAGACCCACATGAAAAACTTAAGTGTTTATTTCATATCTCTCTTTTTTCTATTGCATCTATTTGTGATGTTGTTTGCAATTTGTTTGTTTGTTCTTATTTTATTACTGACTTTTTACTTGTTTTTTTTTATGAAAATAAAAGTTTGCATTGAAAAAAGTAGATTTTTGTTTGTATATGCTGTCAATTATAGTTCTTAGAAAGAAAATAATAATCGTCAAAATCGGTATCAGTAGGTCACATTTACAAAAAAAAAAAACAGAAATCGGAATCAGCCAAGACCATTGCAATTGATGCATCTCTAACATATTACACACACACACACACACACACACAGGCACACACACTCTTCCAGTCAGTGTGTCTGTGATGCTAACGGGGTCCCACACACATTTCCATCCCAGAGGCATTCAAGCTATTGACCTCAAAAACAAATGAAACATTATCAGTCCCTCTCACACCCCCTCACTAGCACACCTCTGCCCATCTCGCTGCCTCCATCACACTCTGTCTCTTCAACGGGAAACTTTCTTTTTCCACTTACTGCTGTTCACAAACACCCTCTCCTTCCTCCATCTAGAGTTATTTACACCCTTTCTTCCTCTCGCTCTCAAATTATGCGCTTTTCCCCTTCTCTTAAGGTGTGTCATTTCTGTGCCACAGCGGCACCAAATGGATATGTGAAAATAGTTAGATTTCAACACTTTCTGAAGAAGATGTGAGTGGTGTTTGCCAGTGCAAAACTGGGACGATAACAATGTTTATTCTAAACGTGCGCCGTAGTTATGTATTCTGCTGCTTTAAATGCTAAAGCTCTTTAAAGTCAGCTGGATTCTGATTGGTTGTCATTGTTTTTATTATTCATCAGCTGGTAAAAATCATTCTGAAAGTGATTCCAATGATATGTTTTCTCTGTCTCCTTATAGTTGTAGTGTAGACTTAATTTTCCTCAAAGAATTAGAATGATTATTAAAACTTAATAGTAAAACAGTAGTAATTTGTTATGCTGTTTCTGAGATTGTTACACTTGTGTGGTTGTTAGGGTGGTTTGAATGTTTTTATGCATTGTTGCTTTAAAGTGTTTTGAACTGTTTTTGCACATTGTTGTGAGGTTACTAAGGTGTTTGAAATGGATTGTATGTATTGTTGTGCTGTTGCTAAGTTGCTCTGAGTGTTTTTACACATGTTGTGTGGTTGCTAAGGTGCTCTGGCCGGTTCTATATATTACTGTATTTATGTTTGTAGCACAAACAGTCAGTTTGTTGTTGTTGTATTTTATAGATAATCTCACCCCAAATACAGTCAGTGTTTATATTTATCAGAAGAATTAATCTGAAAATGGCTTACTGATTGTCATCGCTGCACATAAAACTGTAAAATAGGTAACAAGTATTCTATAAAATATTTTTTTTTTTTTTTAAACACACTTTACCATTAAATTGTCGTTTCAGAGGCGTTAGCTCACACACAACCCGCTGGACATCATTTAGTCATTAACTAAAACACACAGTGTTCATTACTCATTAACTCTAAGAGGAAATTCTCTCATGATAATGTATCGCAACACCCTTTGTGCTCATCTTCTAGTGTGGACAGGTCATGTTGACTGCACTAACTAAAATCATTAGAATTAGTGATTGACCGATACGTTTTTTTAATGGCTGATGCTAATGCCAGTATCTAGAGAGAAAGGTAGCAAGCTGATGATCATACATATAGTCCGTAGTGGAAAAGTTGTACTTTTTTACAGCCTATACTTTAAAGGAATATAAATAAGTGCAACGTTTTCAGACACTTAAGTGCGTGTTAATTGCAATTAAATAAAAATTGATCATTTTTAAAATTGATATTAGATGCAATTAGCTGAACTTTAGAGAACTTGTTTTTTGACCCACTTACTGTAAGTAGCCTATTCAGTTTAAAATATATTAACTTTAAATGTAATATTAAAGCTGCAGTCTGTAGTTTTTCCTCTTCGTCGCCATATCTGTTCGAAATCTCCAATTGCAGTTATTAATGGAATTGTCAACTTTACGTGGGTTGTGTCTCGGCACGGCACAGCGCGGATGAATCCAATGTTTTGAGGAGAATGTGCGGCTGTCAGTCGCCGCGCCGGTGTGGATACTGGCATTCTCCACCTCCAACATCCTCACACGCAATATAGCCTACTAGCCGAGACTCCTTCTTTATGTCTACAGATGTGACGTAATGACCCAAAGACATGCACAAATTTCCCGCGGAATTTGAATTTGAACACTGGCTGGTTATGTATTTTCTCAAAAACTCTTTGGGAAAATTTTTAACCCAGAAAAGTTACGGACTGCAGCTTTAAATAATATTAAACAACACACTATAGCTAAAATTATATTAAAGTACTTTAAATTAGCTGTAGTATGTTAGTCAGCACAACAATATTATAAAAACATAATGATTTGAAATGTACTTTTAAGTAAATTGTTTAATTTGACAATATTATTACGAAGTGCAGAAGTGTACTTAAAGGAATTGTTCACCCAAAAACGAAACATTTTTGAAGCTCCAAAAAGCGTATCCATCAATCATAAATGTAATCCATACGACTCCAGTGTGTTAATAAATGCATTCTGAAGCAAAGGAATGGGTTTTTGTAAGAAAAATATCCATATTCAAAACTTTATAAACTATAATCACTTGCAACAGCCGTACGCACGCACAGGAGAGTCGAGCTCCGGCAGAAGGGTGACCTCTGACCCGACGTAGGACGTAGCTCCTTTTCTCTTATATCGAAATCCTCCAACATTTTTCTTTAAAACGTATTATTTTAGATTTCTATTTCGTGAACGGCGTTTTGTTTTGTTCTATCGTCTGTGCTTCCACGTTCATCAATTCTCATCTAAGCTTAAAGGGTTAGTTCACCCAAAAATGAAAATTAAGTCATTAATTACTCACCCCCATGCTGTACCAACCCCGTAAGACCTTCGTTCGTCTTCGGAACACAAATGAAGATATTTATGATTAAATCTGAGAGGCTGATCACTCCTTCATAGGCTCCCTAAGGGAATGAAACTTGACGGCCCAGAAAGTCAATGAAGAAAATGTTTAAATATTCCATGTCGCAACAGTGGCTCAACTATAAGTTTATCAAGCGACGAGAATACTTTTTGTGCGAAAAAACAAACAAAAATAACGACTTTATTCGACTATTCCTTTTCTTCCTTGTAGGCCTGAAACGAGACTTCAAGAGATTTCCGCGACGCATGCGCGAGAATTGCGATCTCCTTCAACTACTTCAGTTAAGTTCTCGCACGTGCGCGTCGTGGAAATCTCTTGAAGTCTCGTTTCAGGCCTACAAGGAAGAAAAGGAATAGTCGAATAAAGTCGTTATTTTTGTTTGTTTTTTCACACAAAAAGTATTCTCGTCGCTTGATAAACTTATAGTTGAGCCACTGTTGCGCATGCGCGAGAATTGCGCATGCGCAATTCATACGCATGCGCGAGAATTGCGATCTCCTTCAACTACTTCAGTTAAGTTCTCGCACGTGCGCGTCGTGGAAATCTCTTGAAGTCTCGTTTCAGGCCTACAAGGAAGAAAAGGAATAGTCGAATAAAGTCGTTATTTTTGTTTGTTTTTTCGCACAAAAAGTATTCTCGTCGCTTGATAAACTTATAGTTGAGCCACTGTTGCGACATGGAATATTTAAACATTTTCTTCATTGACTTTCTGGGCCGTCAAGTTTCATTCCCTTAGGGAGCCTATGTAGGAGTGATCCAGCTGTCACATTTAATCATAAATATCTTCATTTGTGTTCCGAAGACGAACGAAGGCCTTACGGGGTTGGTACAGCATGGGGGTGAGTAATTAATGACTTAATTTTCATTTTTGGGTGAACTAACCCTTTAAGCTACGCCTACATCATACGTCGGGTCAGAGGGCACCCTTCCGCCGGAACTCGACTCGCTCGTGAACATACACCCGTAGCCGGAAGCCAGTGATTGTTTATTAAGTTTTAAATATGGATATTTTTCTTACTAAAACCCATTGCTTCACTTCAAAAGGATTTATTAATCCACTGGAGTCGTATGGATTACTTTTATGATGGATGGATGCATTCCTTTAATGCCATTACAAAGCTGAGAAGAGCCAGAATATTATTTAATATAACTCCAATTGTGTTCGGCTGAATGAAGAAAGTCATATACACCGAGGGTGGCTTGAAAGTGAGTAAATTATGGGATGATTTTCATTTTTGGGTGAACTATTCCTTTAAAGTGTGTTTAGAAACTCTTTTTAATTGGCCTTTTCATTCAGTATTATTATATTATCTTCAAGTAAAATTTTTTAAAATATATACTTTTAAGATTTGAAGTACACTACGAGTGCACATTCAATACAATTAAGCACACTTTTTCACATGGGGAAGGGCTGTCAATCAACTAAAATATTTCATCTCACACAGACTAAAGGCTGCAAAACTATTCGGACGGGACTAGTTTTCTAAACGACGTTTGAGTTACAATTCTTACAATTCTCTGTGTTTATGACAGGTGGGAGTGTGTGTTTTCTAGACGTGGGTGTTACAGAAGGTCATGTGCTGTGCATGCATGCGTGCGTGCATCATGTTTTATTAATATGTCTTTCCATCTATTATAATTTGTTCATTTTAATTTATTATCAAAAAAAAACCTATTTAAGTAAACTTCACGAGTTGTTGCAGTGGCTGTTTATTATAATCCTGCATACGTGAGCAGAAAAATCTAGACAAGTATCTTCTTACCTGAAGATATTTAAATGGGGAGTCTTCGCAGTTTCCGCGATTTGGCTCTATCTATAGATCGTATGAATTTTTTCGTCGGATACCATTTATATTGAAACTAAATGAAAACATGCCGAAGATTGGTGAGCAAACGGTAGCTCGGGTAGGTCAAAAAACACATGAGGAAAAGCGTTAGAATAATACAATATCAGCAATCACAGACATTTGCAATTCGGACGGGATTCGATTTCTCAGATGACCGCTGAGTTCGCCAGAAAGCAGTAGGTCATTTGCTCTGGAATTTTTACTGAGGTTGTGTGAGAAAAACACAAATTCTGACGGGATTAAAATTGCAAAGTACGAATTTCTCTAAGGACCCCATGGAAAACCAGTCCCATCCAAATAGAGCTTTAATTTGTTTCTTATTCCTAGAACATTAAAGATCCCATCAAAACAGAGTATTGATGATTTTTGTTCAATCAAATGCTCTCTAAAACGAGAATGCCCCTCCCCCGATACCACCTGTGACAGCGACTATTCAACCAAATGTCCCACCTAAACTTCCTGTGTAAAAAGTTGCGTTACATTTGTCATAGTTTGTGTGCATTCAACCATGAAGTCTTTAAAGCAGCAATTACATCAGTGTGAATAACTGTCTTAGAGGAACACAAATGCTCACCTCCTAAACCAATGAACAGTTTGTGTGAATTAAGAGATTAGAGAGAGAAAGAGAGAGAGAGAAAGTGAGACGTGGGAGAGAGCAGAAGACAGACAGAGAAAAACAGAGAACATCTTAAGAGAATGACCCAGAGAACCCTGTGAAAAGCGTGATTTTTCTTCTCAAAACTCAGCTATTACCGCTTGCCACTTTGATCCCATTTACACAGTCCAGGACGAAACAGAAAGAGGATGATATGAGAAAACAAGAGCTCGAAATGGGAGTTTGTCTCTAGCAAATGGCATTTGAATTGAGAATATGAAACTGACGTCAGCCAAAGAAACTTTCCAGAGATTCAAGTTTTGTTTGACAGAAACAAAATGAACATCTGAGATGATTGGGGGGTGCTGATGTCATGAGGGGACCACCAGCATATAAAGCCCAGATTACACACAAGACAGATTCAGAATGGACATTCCCAAGTGTGAATGTGTGTGTGTGTGTAATGAGAAAATACATTACACAACTAGCAAATCACCACCTAACAAATACCTGCAAAAAAGTTGTCGATGGACAAACTCTCCCATCTGCTCTACAAATGTGCAACAATGGGTAAATATTCTGCCAAGAGCCAAATAACAGCAAAAACAAAGTGAATGGACAAGCAAGGCCATAAAGAACAGAGTTTGTTACATTGAAAGTGTAGTTTGCCACACTAATTAATTTAAAGTAGTTAAACTACAGTTAAGGGCCGTTCACATCAAGGATGAGAACTAAACATTTTTAACAATCGTTCTAATTCCGTGAGAACATACCACAACTATAATGATAACAACACAAAGGAACAATAACATTGGAATCATTTTCAGAACAGTTTTTTTTTCCCAGTAAATGAATGATAAAGACATTGACAGGCAATCAGAATCCACCAAAATTTAAAGAGTTATTATCTGTTGGTGTGAACGATAAAAGTCATCGTTCTTGGTGTGATCGGGCCTTTAAAGGTGCAGTAAGGTATTTCTGAGAAACGCTGTTGAAAGTGGATCGGACTGAGCACCAAAATTTAGCCAATGTAGCCAATCAGCAGTAAGGGGCGTATACACTTATTAGGGGTGAGGTGCCTGTGTTGCATAGCGTCTTTGTGAATTTGGGGGCGGAGCTATTAAGATAGGGGTGTAATCCTATTTGATAGGGGTGTGTTTGTTTTGGTGATTTTAAATGTCAACAGCGTTTTTCAGAAATCACGTACTGCAGCTATAAGCTAACCTTTCTTGCCACACTTGTACAATTGTGTTGCGAAGAAAATGCAATGCAAAAGACATTAAACCACAAAAAGACTATTTAAATACAAATCCTGCGTGTTCTGCATGTCTCCGTGAATGTGAATGGAGCAGGGTTTCATTTACCACACACACACACACACACTGAAGCATGTGTGCACACTCGCAGTGTGTTTCAGCCTCTGCCGCCTCACTATATGATGACATGAATGTATGGACTTCATCTCCAGAGCTGAGAGTCCCTACATCAGCATTTTAGCATTTCATTTGAGAAAAACAACAAGATTCAAAGGTCTTTACGGCAACCCTTCAAAATAAAAGTTTGAAAAGATTTGAAAACTTGAAGAAATTGTTACAGAAATATATTACTGTTGTACAGTTGAATTTAGCGAAGTCTCAATGGAATAACACTAACACTAATAATAATACATTTTTATTAAACTTTATTTTTAAGGAATAATCTTAAAATTTTTTAAATATGAAAATTGTTGTTTATATTAATTAAATTAAGACGACATGTTTTTTTTATTATTACAATTTTATTAAAACATTAAAATGGAATCCAGACAAATTAAAGCAGAAAACACAGAATTTGGTCAAAAATAAAAACTTTTAATAAATTGTTGTTAAATTGAAATTAAAGTTTCATGATTTTTTTGTTAATTACACATGGTTTTTGATTACTAAAATTTAATTTAACCATTAAAATGTAGTCGAACGGATTAAACATTAAAATAAATAAAATGCAATTTGGAAAAATATAAAACAAAATTTTGGGAAAAAATAAAACAGATTTTATAGGGCCCTAAGTACAGCTATACAAAGTTTTGCGACACTTTTTCCTCCACATCAGCAAAATAATGCATAAACTAAAGAACTGTTAACCGAGAGAAAAAAGAAAAAAAAAACATTTGAAACTAGCAGAAAGAAACCAACCCCAACACTTATCCATGTAGTTTAAAATCTAGGAGCAAGTCTCCAAGAGACAAGCACACACACACACACACACACACACTGTTGCACATTTTTAGCATGCTGAGGTATATTTATAGCTCCAAATGCCCAAAGGAGAGCAGGAGAAAAGTACTAGGAAAATTCTAGGCCCTCTCCTAAGACAGACACACACACACACACACCTCTCACCCTCTCATATACTTGCGTAAACACATAAATCTCTCACACACATGCACACAGAGCCGTACTGTAGGCAATACAGGGTCAATACTGTGACCAAAGTGTGTGACAGAGGAGTTAAACGTTAACAACACACACACAGACGCACGCACAGGGAAGGCTTTATGACATTGGCCCCAGCTTAACAAACTACATTTGAGCGCGGCGCCAGCGGAAATGTGGGGAGGAGAGAAAGAAGAGAGAGAGAGAGAGAAGAATGAAAGGGTCTGATGGCCGCCTCTGTCCCAGCCTGTCCACTTAGACTTAGTCTCTCTGGCAGACGAAATTGTTTGTTTCCAAAACAAGCTCTTTGACTTTTCCAACTTAACTTCGTAAATGTTGCTGCCAGATTTAATTTGGTTGAGAAAATGGTGCGAGATGAGAGTTGAATGACAAACTAATATGGACGTCCTATTAGCAGCGTGTTGTGAGCTGATATGGGTTTATTGAAAGCCTGATAATATCTATATAGCAGATCCACACACAATATAAGGATATATGAATATATATACAATAACATGAAATAATATTTGCAACACATTTTACTTCTGCAATACGACATGATATTACCAGCTGAAACAGAATGTTCATCAACATCAACAACAAAATGTAGATTTTAACCATCAGGAATTTTGCAGGAAAGTTTGCAGTTATTTGCAGAGGACCGGGGTCAAAAACAATACAGTCTGTCCACTGAATCATGCCACATGGTCATCGTTTGTAATTCCCAATCATATAATATGTACAACACTGTATAACTGAACATTTGCTTAGAGTATAGGCTAAGAGGGAAGGCTAAGTATGCTAAGCTAGTTTGCTGAGCAGTTAACTTGCCAAACAAAGAACAAGAACAAGAACATTTTATATAGATTTTAGGGTTGTCACAGTACCAAAATTTCAGCAGTCAACAATTTCAGTTCTCAGTAAAATGTTGCCCCATTTTGTCTCGTCTATTGGGTATTACTGTCAATCATCTCAGTTTCCGATTCAATCATACATTTATATACGTTTGTCAATAGCAGTGTAGAAAAGCCAAACTTGTATTTAGATTGTGAATGGGTAATAAACAGAAAGCAAGAGAAGAGCCCTTCCTTTTTGTCAATCTCTAAAGCGCAAGCTCACTGAATTCTACTATAACTCCCGTGAGTCCCGTTACAATATAAAAAAATTGTCTTAATTGTAAAAATGAATGTCTTGTTTACATTGCATTTACACATTTTAGGTTATAATGAAAAGATTCGAGTGTGCGTCTCACATTTAATAAAATAAAACCTTGTGCATTTTCAGCACAAGTTTCATGACTAACTTATAGACTAGCACCTCTGAAAGGCCATTGCGTTCACACACTTAAGAGATATGATTATGATTGTTTACAATGCTCAACAGTTGTAAATATGCACCAATGAATCAGTAAAACCAGAAGAGAGATTCATAAACATAACCACTATGTTAAGACTAGTCTGACCAACTAGCAGTTATTCAGTCTTACTTTTCGGATTTGAATTAGAGCAATCTACCTTTTTATGAAACTTTTGACTTTTAAAAGTTATGTCCAGTCTTAAAGAAAAGAGTTTGATGACTAACTTGACTAGTCTAAGCAGTTTATGCAACCAGCCACAGGTATTATGTACATTTGGTCAAATTTGATTTCATGTCGACTTTAATGATGGAAAATGAGATGTACAAAAACTGCTAAAAATGTAAGAATCTCCTTTTTTTTGGAAATATTTAAAATTCACAACAAAAACTCATTCCCAAAAAAAGAAAAAACAGGCATTAAAAAGGCTGTTTTTCCCTGCAAACCCCTGTGACAAACTTCTGGCAACTATTTTCAGCAAACTGTTTTGATTCCCACAACTTAACCTCATGGTTTGTGCAAATAAACAGATTTTGCCAGGGCTATTACTCTCACACTTCATACAATCAATGCAAATCACAGACAAAGGCTAGATACTGTGATAAAAATGTATGTACACGCATACGTTGTCGACTGGCTCTTATTTGGCATGGAGTTCAAAGGGTCAGCGGTAATACTTAATCCCACTACATCACCTGATGCCAAGACATTTGCTCACACCTCCGAACACTATAAAGGAAAGTTAAACATGCTCTAGCTGACTGCCATGCTGAAAGCTCTAATCATTCACCTGCTACCGGCATTTAAAAGCCCATAAGCAACTGAGCATTCACTGCCGCCAATCAGGTCTTTCAGCTACTGTACGCTCGGACAAGCCCAGAAAAAAACGATCTGAGCTTCAACTACAACACAGATGATTCTTATTTCTGACCTATTTTGCACAAAGGTCACAAATTATTGATTTATGATCCATGTCCATGATTTAGATTCAAGAATTTGGATGGGGAAATGTATTAAAGGCACACCTTTTTGGGGTGCAAGTGAAAGAAAAAACTTTGTAAAAAGAGGGTATAACTGCATACTCACTTAAGTATTTTTATCATTTCCAATTAGTTTGATTTTTTCCAATAAACTTTGGAAACAATAAAAATACTTAAGTGAGCGTGCAGTTATACTCTTTCTTTACAAGGGCACAGTTCGCCCAAAAATGATTGTCGTCATTTACTCACCCTAATGTCTTAAAGGGGTCATATAATGCACTTTCATACAAGTTAATTTGATTCTTTAGGGTCTAAATGAAAAGTTTGTAATATACTTTGATTAAAAATTCTCATTAGTATTGTAAGAAAACACTCATTTTACCTCGTCAACAACAGCTCTGTTTTCAGCACGCCGTTTCAGTGCATATGCCTTTAAATGATAATGAGCTTCGCTCACTCCGCCCCTCTGTTCTGCGGGCGTTTTGACACAACGCACGTGGAGTGTTGCCTTGACAACAGTTGAGGGGATATTTTGGAGAAAGAATGGCAGCGGGAGTCTCTGAGGACACATCTGTGCAACCGTATCAGTTTGAACCGGAGTCGGACTCGGAACAAGATGACGGCCGCAAAGAAGTTCGACAATTAAAGGGATACTTCACCTCAGGAAAGATGAATATGTATTTAAAATGGGTCATTTATGTAGAAGAAATGTGAAATTATTTTTGAATTTGGAGGTTTCTAGACTGAGAACAGCCAGAAAATGTATTTTCGGCTTATGTGGATGAAAGACAACAACTCCCAGAATGCACTTGCTTCGCTGCCCTATGTGGCCACGCCTACCAGTAACAGAGCGCAGTAGTTAAACAACAAGTCTAGGCTACTAGTGAGTCTCCGTGATGAGTCTGCCCGGGATTTCGAGATCGCCCAAAATGTCCGGGATTCGGCTTTTGCGTTCTACAGTTGCCATTCATTATGTTTACTGTGGCGAGCAGGACGAGACTGAGGGCCACGGGAGAACGGCGCGAGGCCAGTGGCGTGATTACCGATGAGAGACACCTGTGAGACGCACCGGTCTCGTATCTCTCACGGAGGAGCGGGAATTTTCTTAGCAAAGTTAAAACGCACATCAACCGATCACTTGTTTAGCGTTCATGTAAACACTACATTCAGATTCACCAATCGGAATTAATTCAGTTAGATTGAAACAAAAGGTGTGCATGTAAACAATGAATGGCGACTGCAGAAAGCAAAAGCTGAATCCCGGACATTTTGTTCGATCTCGACGGCCGGACATGTCCGGGAAAAAGAGGATGAATTGTAACCCCTACTACTCAGCTTTCTCCTACTAAGTTACTCAGCTTTCTCCACAGAACAAGAGCCTGCTAGCTTAGCTTCCAAAAAAAGATGTCTGACACTATGTGTACATTCCGTGAGTGAGATCCCACCCTCTATGGGCGGGTTGAAAACATGCGGGACAGCCCCTACCACTGGTTTTTGCATCATCAGAGGATTTTTTCCAGACAAAAAATACATAAATCTCCCGTGTCAGGGGGATATGAGGGTGGAAAGCACGGAAATTTGAAAATACTACAGGTTTTCTACTAATACAAAGCTTAATGCTAAATCCTGAAGTATCCCTTTAAGGCTCGAACAGGACATTTCTGAATAGTTGGTTGATATAATGTCACTTTGATCTATCTTTGTGCACTGGCAGGGTAGAGTAACTTGGTGAGATGTACAAACGCTATGTGTTTACTGATGTATACGTACTCAGTTTGTAATAACACAATAACCATAACGCGTTGTTCATTATAAACGTGGGATTATGAATTATATTGAGAACGTCGTACATAGAAATCATGCCGTAATGTACTCTGAGTGTAAACCTTAGCCGCATTCATTGTAGGGGTGTAACAATATATCGTGCCACAATATATCGCAATACAAAAATGCAACAATACGTATCGTGGATAGTGACAATATGTATCGTGGATAGTCCCCCCAAAATAAAAATTACTGTGTGAGAAAAAATTCTCACAAAAGTTTTAGTGTCAGTACTACATTAAACTATATATAATGTTAATTATAATGTATAATAATGCAATGGGGGAATATTTGTGGGTCCTGATAATGCCAAATGACTTATGTAACTTGACCAGTAAGTGTCCAACATTGTTTTAAATATATCTAAATATATGAAATATATATCTAGTCAGAAAAAGTGCAAGAATATTCGTCTAAAATAATTCTGTATTTTCAGCTTCAGAATCATGAATATTTTTATTCTGGTGTCACCATTGTCCTTGGGTTACAAGCACCGAGTCCAAGCCTATTCATTTAAACCCACAATGTAATATCAAAGTTAGCATTTTAATCAATAGTACATTTGTTGTTAACCTTTTATCATAGGCCTTAGAGTATCGCAATAATATCGTATCGTGAGTTTAGTATTGTGATATGTATCGAATCGTGATATAAGGGTATCGTTACACCCCTAATTCATTGTGAAGCGTGCAAGGGATTTGCAAAGATTAATATAAAGGTTAATAAAATGTTACACTCACTTCTTCTGGAGGTGCAGCAGGGACACGAATAGTTGGTACCGATTCTTTTTTCAGGAGCAGCTTCTCAGCAAAACCAGCTTTATACACTACACTAACCCTCGTTTATAAAGCAGTCTGGTGAGAAATGATTCGTGCAAACATGAAAGCATTGACGTTGATCGTGGGGAATATTCCCTTCGAAAACAAAACTCCGCCACTGTGTCTTCAGCGTTACGGATGTAGGAAAATCAAAATGACTGTGTTTGTTATTACACCCAAGAACAGAACACCACAATCGCTTAGACGCCATTCTGCTCCAGTGTATCAACAATAGCGGACTATGATGACAGCTCGCTCAGGGCGGGTCTGTGTTGAAACGCTGCTGTCAATCAACAATCGTGGGAGGGGCGTCCGACCGTGTGACGTCACTTTGACGCTCAATTTGAGGCAGGGGAAAACATATAAGGAGATTAAAACAAAGACACTGGATGGATTTTTATCATTATATGATGGTTGTGTACAAGCACTGCCAACACACATTTCAGTACAATCAACTTGAAAAAGTGCATGTACCATTATATGGCCCCTTTAATCTGCATAACTTTCCTTCTTCCATGGAACACATACGCTGTTATTTACTGATAGGCAAACTTGTTAACCACTGCGACTGGATCACTGAGTCAGCTGGTTGACCTTTAGATGAAAATTAGATTAGAATTTATTTTAAGGATACACTGATACTTTGTTTTTAGATATTTTTGGTAGGGATGTGTAAAATATTTTCAAAATCGATCGTATTTCCCTCATATTTTCCCTCTAATCCCACTAAGGCAAAGGCAAAATTGACTAAATATAAAATAGGACATGGCTACAGGAAGCTGATGAACGAACGAATCATATGGCTCCAGAAGATTTGACAAATACAATGCGCAAATAGACTTCTGTGATACTTTTATGGTGCTTTTGTGTCCTTTTGAAGCCTTTAAAAAAAGTTATTAACACATTTTCTTTTCAAATGTTCTCCTTTCGTATTCTATTGGAACCTTTAAAAATTCAAGAAATCCTTTGAACATGAGGGAGAGTAAAAGACAACTATCACATTTACTTGAATAATTTCTGGGGGGGGGGTGCTCAATTCTCTCAGAATTGAGCACGCTTATGGCAATGCCATAGAAAATATATCGCCCCACACCCAAATGACGACCGATGACTCAGTGTTCGACAGAATAGCTACTCATAAGAATGAGAGAGAGACTGAGATGCCTAATTGTTAGAAGTCGGGATCGTGTCTTGTTTGAACACGAAACTTGCCGAGCCAAAACCCAGTTTCCCACGCGTCAGCTGAAACCACCTGAGTCAAACATGCTTTCATCCCGAGTCTGACTAATACGGACACTCTCTCTAACACACACAAAAACGGTGACTAACACACTTTCTCACTTTCCTTAATTTCTTCCCTTCTTCCCTCTGCAGCGGGGACTACTTCACACAGTCTGAACACTTCCCCCTCCCCGTCGCTCTCTATTTCGGTCTCGGTATGTGTTCCGCTCATTCCCTAATGAAGTGTGTGAAGAGGGAGCCATTAAACACGTTTTAAACCATGTTCAAACCCATTATTCATGCAGCCTGTAGGATCGCATTTGACATTTGACTGAGCATCAATTATGTTTGACAGCTCTATAAATGATACATAAAGGACTTGTTGGTAAGGCTTGCTGAGGCAAGCATTACAATTGCTCATACTTATGATTTGAGGTTTATTACAATTTTGAACTCTAAAGTAGTATAAACTTCAGCAAATGTCTCGTTTGTGCTACGTGCATGAAACTCGTGTATGAACGCTTTTTGAGAAGAGGTGATTGGACAGTTTTTTTTTTTTTATCATTTCATATTGATGATTTGACAAAGAATGATCCGTTCAAGGATATTTAGGATATAGATACTTAAAGCTGCAGTCCGGCGTTTTTTCTCTTTGTCGCCATCTCAGTTTGAAATCTGTAATTGCAGTTATTCGCGGAATTATTAACTTTGCGTGAGTTGTACATCGGCATGAAACAGCGCGGATGAACACTGTTTTGAGGAGACTGCGTGTCTGTCAGTCACCGCGACGGTGTGGATACTGACAAGTAGTCATAGTGCTATGAAATAAACGGTTTATGAACTGAATCCCTGTTATGCATAAACATGTTTTACATAATATAACTCTAATCATTTTTGGGAAAAGGATAATTTTCACTTTACCGATCTGATTCAGATCCAATGCTTGACAATGGAGGAGGCGGGTTTGGTTTTCTAGGAGTAGAGTGATTTGCTCCCTCTCATAGCTAGCACAAAATAATTCATATTTACCATAATAGCAAAACGAAAAAAGCCACAACAAAGAAAACTCCGTAACTGTGTGAGTTAAGCGAACAAGTGTGCTACTGTTACACGATTGAACTATTGAAATGTCTTACCTGTCCAACAGAAAAAAAGCCGTTCTGCGTCCGTTTTGAACCCCTTCAAATATCACGGAGTTCACGCCACATTTCAAAAGCCCTGCTAATCATTTTATTGCAATCTCTTTTTTTTCTCTACCCACTCCGAAGTCCGAATTCTCCTGGGTTTTACCTATGGTTTTACCACGGGTGACTGTAAGGTTGTCACTGGTGGTTGTCGTTTGAACCTTTCTGGATCCGCCATGAGTTTAATTATTTGAAGAGCTGTGAGAAAGGGCTAAAAGCTTCCAACTCCAACATCCGCTCACGCAATATAGCCTACTTGCCGGGACTCCTTCTTTATGTGTACAGATGTGACGTTATGACGCAAAGACATGCTCGAATTTCCCGCGGAAATCCACCAGTACCACTGGAATTAAAATCATTATTACAAGCTTACCGTTTTGAATCGAGAAAAGGTAAGCAGATATTTTTGAACACTGGCTGGTTATGTTTTTTTTTATTATTATTATTTTGGATAATTTTTAACCCAAAAAAGTTACGGACAGCAGCTTTAATCTAATAAACATGACAGGAACAGCGAGGAACGAACACACAGCCGACAAACAAAATTTGGCTAGTTTCTTATACAAAGTCTTGCGACTTCAGAATAGACTTGCTTGATACTTTTATGTTTTTTTTTTTTGTTGTCCTTTTGAAGCCATTAATCATAACTGAATGGGAAAAAAGCAGCCAGTACATTTTTCAAAATGTTGCTACGTTTCTAAGTGATTGTAATGTTTTTGACAAAGTGACAAAGAAATGGGTTAAGCATATCTAGGAACCAAAATATCATAGAGACTGAAAGGGATAGTTCACCTAAAAAATTTAAATTCTGTCATCATTTACTCATTGACTTTCATAGTATGGAGAAAAAAAAAATGCTCAATACAAAGTCAATGGGGCCCATCTACTGTTTGGTTACCGACATTCTTCAAAATATTTTTTTTTGTAATTAGCAGAAGAAAGAAATTCATGCAGCTTTGGAACCACTTCATGGTGAGTAAATGATGGCATAATTTTCATTTTTGGGTGAACTACCCCTTTAAAGCTGGGCCCAAGGTTAGTTTTGCTTTTTCAAATTTGTTTTTATTTCCATAGCAAATTTACTGTAATAATGATTAAACGTTTTGCTCGTTGCAGTGAATGTTGCAGACATGCTAGCAAAACATGCTCAAGCATGCTAGCAATATGCTACTACACCCCTGCAATGTGTTAAATCATGCTAGCAACGTGTTAAAATAAGGAATGAGATGAGGAATCGACAGAACATTTCCTGAATTATGTTAAAGGTGCTGTATGTAAGTAACTTTTTCACTCTACACTTTACTAATTCATTATTCATTGTCATGTAAAATCCTAATCCTCTAAAAACAGCCATTGCAAATGCTTTAGGGTCCAATGGGGCTAAAATTTGGCATATCTCAGTGATTTTACAGGGGTGGGGGGGGGGGGGGGGTCGGATTTTGCATGACACCACTCATCCATTCCAGAAAGACTGTGTTATTGGAGGCAGGACAAAGCCTTGCTTGGCCTATCAGGCACAAAACGGGGGCAGTTTACTGGATTGAGTGCATTTTCAGCAGAATCACTGGATTAACACGGCATCGTCATCTGCAATCCCATGAAGACACAGATCAAATGTGAAAGTTACAGGAATTATTGATTTTTATTGCATAATTAATTTCAGTTTTACACACTTACAGTTTTTTATTTACTTTGCATGGGTTATTTTGTTTCCGTTAAAGTCAATGTTTTTAAATAAACCGTTTTCATTTTAGTATAACCTATCAGAACATATTAGAAACCACAGAAAACAACTTACAGCAACACCCTAGCATTGAGGTGGAAAGTTTTGTATGTAGAAGTGTAGTATCTTTTGCAATGGGTGATGGGAAATCTAGGTGCTTAGGTAAAGAGGTATTAAGAGGTCAGTATGTCACTGAATTCTCTTTCTTGCTGAATCATGTTTGAACGTAACTGATCTAGTCAACTGATCTTGTGCACGTAGGCTTTCAAATTAATGTTGCATAACTAGGAGATGAGTAAATATGGAAAATAATGGAGCTGAAACCCTCCCAGTCTGGCTTTTAGTAAAAAAAAGAAAAAAAAAGAAAAAGAAAATGGGGTCAGATTGTTAAATCCTGTTTTACCTAGAAAGTTCCCACTGTCAGAGTGTCTATCTAGTAATTTTTTTTCTCTCGGTCCAGCTGCGAGTCTTCTCTCTTCAGTAAGTCTATTGTTCTTCCGCTGCAACAGGCCGTCTGTTTTTCAGTCGCCTGTTGTCGTGGGAGTGAGTGCAGTGCAGTCTCGAGTAGAACAAAAGGTTACGAAAGTGCAACTGTCATTCGTGCAACAGGGACAACGGCGAGGCTGCAGGTGAGAGCATGTGTGACTATCAGAAATCAGAAATTAACCGGGTCGGACCATTTACTCCCATCCTCTAGGACAAGCTGAGTGCAGTTTGGGAGCGCTGAGACTTTAGGACGCCAACTGCAGGCTGCATGCGTCAAGAATTTGCTCATTCACACTGATCTAATTTTCTTCTGAATATTTCACTGTCCGAAGCCTCACTGATGCGTCACAGAAAGTCATCCGAAAAATCGAATCTGCATGATCTTGGTCAAAGTGACTTTGATGATACAGATGGCGTTTTGACCAATGAACTCCCATGACTTTTCCAATCATTTGTGGTCATGATATAGGCTGGATGGATATATATATATAGTTCAGCAACATGGTCCACACAGTCACAGTAAAGTAATAGGAAGTAAGATAGATGGTATAATTAAACGGCTTACATCTAAAATAAATATGTCAACACAGGAAAGAAAACCCCTCCAGAAAATAATACTTGCAATGGATTGACCAATCACATCTGCATTTGCGTACTTGTGTAGAGAATGTTTCTGGGCTAAGTGGAGACTTGTATTATCTCCCAAGTGTGTACTGAACATCCGAGACACCCCGCTGAACATCTTTGATAAATAACATAATCAACAACAACTCACGACAAATTATAATCACTCTCAAACTCCTTTTTCGATGTCAGGTGATTACTTTCCTCAAAAGACAATTTGGTAATTATCTATAATTACCGAAAGCTTCTCTTCTAGTTTCACAGAATCAGTTGGATACATGCACCTCATGCCAGGATATTTGCAAATGTAAACTAATCATAATCATGTTGTAATAAATATGATTGGCATTTTCAAAACAACAAAAAAAAAACTTGAGAATAATACGCATGCCTGAATAAGTGTGTTCTTTGCTGCACTGTAGGCAACTTGTGCAGTGCATTGTGGGACTTGCACAGGTGAAGCCAAAAAAATCAGCCTGTTGGGAGTTTAGGCAGGTTGATGTGGCACCTACGCATGACACGGGTCTCTGCGAATGAAAGCCGCGTGAGAGAAGAGTGAAGAACGCGAGGCCGAAAGCGGACTGAATGATGACAACAACAACAAACAGAGCGACCGAGAACGGACGCAGTCAGGGGGAAATCATCTCGCAGCCGGGCTTGTTTGAAAACACTGCCCGTGCCCCTGTGCCAAGAACCAATGCCACAACAAAGTGAAAGAATACTGTTTATTTAAGAGGAAGGGAGGACAGACTGCAGCGCTCTGAAGAAGGGAAACAAGGAAGGAGGAGTGGAGCAATCAAAGGCAAAGGAGCCAATATAAACACCCTCACTACAGATGGAGCCTGAGACACTGTTTCCTCAAAAATAAAAACATGTCATCCCAAAACCTGTATGATGTTATTTTTCCCATGGAATACAAAAGGATAAAGAGGACATATTGATTGTGTTTTTGGAGTCTACGAGAACATTTTCTTCCACAAACTGTTGGATGGAAATGCCAAGATATGCATTCATTCTGAAAATCAAGTTTGAGTCGTTTGGGTCGAAAATATTTTTATCCGATAAGAAAGCACACTCATAAACTAAAATAGAAACACATTTACTGAATAAATTCCTAGATGCGCATCAAACAAACCATGTGACTTTGCGCGATGGGACGGCGTAACTGGAGTAACCAGCGGAACGATCTTTTTGCATACCATCTCAAATGTTTCGGTCATCCTGAAATGCCTGAGCAAAGATTGTCATCAGTGGTTCAGTTCAATTACCTTACAGAACTGTCTTACATACCAAACAGCAGGCATCTTCCTCCAAAATGCGTTTATTGTGTATCGTCTGTGCTCTGAGATGCAAGTAATTTATCATACGAAAATTATTATATACAGTGGCTACTCCTACAGTTCTTAGTGATATTTAGCGCCAGGTCATCATGAAGTGACGATGTTGTTCATTTCAACTCACTGGATAGAAAAGCTGCTTTATTCGCAAATGTTTTATCCAATATTCCCATTTTGTGCACAAGTACAGATATTAGCTAGTAACATGAAGCCCCTATTTACGAAAAGACCAATTGCCCTGATTGGTCGGCTAGACCAGCGTGTTGTGATTGGTTAACCGGCCGCTTAGAGCGTGTTTTGGAAATGTCACACCCTTTAGTAGAGCTGTACAATTAACCGTTAAAAGATTGCGATCTCGATTCAAACACCCACACGATCTCATTCCTGAAATGATTCGATTCGTCCATGTCTAATAAACCTTTGACAAAATCACAGCAGAACATTCAAACCTGCGTTTTGCCGCTGACCCAGAGAGAACAGTTAGGCTATCTAGGAATGAAACAGCTTCACAAAGAGTCTTTTTAACCAGACAACAGTAGTATCATTATTTCTGTGTTACAAATATGCAAATGATCACAGAAGTACTGGGATAAAAGTTTATAGTTCAGATATAAACACTGATGTCAATCAAAAGAGAGCAAATCAACTTTTGATAGTAACTTGGTGCTTTAAATAATGATTGTATCAATTACATCGTTACGCCAGTAACAAGTGACTGTTAAAAAAAATTATTTGTCATTGAATCATTCATTCAGAAGATTCATTCATAAATCCTGATTCATCCAGTAATGAAACAAGAGAAGTATTAATGAGTGAGTCATTGAATCGTTCATTCAATTCAAATTAATTAAACATTTTAAATAGACTGCAGCGATTAACATTTTGTCATAACCTCTAGTAAATGACGTGTTATTTTGTTCAGTTGTCTCTTGTCTGTTCAGAATCATGGGAAAATCTGCAAATAACTCCTTTAAAGTGGATTGTGCTTTGTAATTCATACAAAGGCCCATTTGATTGTGAAAAAAATTTATTTGGAATCGGCCATGAAAAATATTTTATTTGTCTGTAATTTTGTCATTATTGGATACGTTTTTTTTAATTTTTTTAAATACATCGAATTCTGATTCATTTATTCTAATGAATCAATCAGAGGGATTTGTAAATTTGCTTGCCTGGCCAAATAATTATTAGGAATATGTATTCCAAGTTAAATGGCTTTTTCATGACCTTTAGGTTATTAATTTCTATAATCTAATGATTCTCCATGCCTGCAAAACATTTTAAAATACCCTGATATTTCAGATTTTCCATGAGCTCCAAACTCTGTCCCTTAAATAAATATGATTTCTGTGTATGTGTGCATTAAGTCAGCAAAGAGATTTGTGTACATCATGCTAGTACACATGACAGTCTGCAAACAGGGCTGGGGGTGAAAATATTTGCAAAGTGTTTGCTAATAATATAAAATTAGGGAACATTGTAAATATCAAAATGACATCAATGCAATTTGATTTTGTCCATTAAGATTCCTAAAGTTTATGTAAAGCAAGTATTTCAATAGAAGTATTTGCAATCCATTCAAATTCTGAAAATCAGATTCTAAAACTATTTGTTTGCGTGACTCGTCGCTCAAAATGTTCACAGAACTTCCTGAAAATATTACCATGTTTTAGTTTTAAAAAATCCATAATATCTAATACTGTTTTACTGCCTATAAATTAAAATATAATTAGTCCTTGTGTTCCTTCAGTGAAAACAGTGTGGAAAACATACCTTGATTATTTTCAAGCTGTGTAAAGTGTGCATTTTAAAGTGTGTCATTCTCTTTCACTAATGCAACTATATAATGTTTTTAGGTGCACTGAATACTCCCTCTTGTGTGCTATTGGACAGAACAACTGATCCTGCCCCAAACTCACACCATTGGTTGAGCCAGTGTTGCTGTGTCAGCCTGGTAAGGATTTTTTCTTACCCAGATCAATCTGCAAAAAATGACTACAAGGGGTATGAGGTAAACATGTATACTTTCATTTTGGGTATATACAGAATGATCACATCATGGAACAGAGTTTCTAGGAGGCACAAACCACGTGACTCTGAAGAGAACAGAAAAACAGAGAGTGAGAGAGAGAGAGCGGGCAGCAGTACAGCATAAACAGATTGTCATAGCCACAGAACAGCAGTGTGTGTGCATGTGTGTGTGTGTGTGTGTGTGTGTGTGTGTGTGTGTGTGTGTGTGTGTGTGTGTGTGTGTGTGTATGTGCGTGTGTGTGTGTGTGTCTGTCCGCCGCAGTCCCTCGTTGAGCTCTGCAGTCTCTTTCTCCGTCTCATTCTCTCTCTGTAAAGACAGGGAAGAGCTCGGCTCACTTTGCATGGGGGTCAAGGGTTGTATCTTTTCCAACACACTCTGGGCCATTAGCCAACAAGAGCAAGGAAAAAGAGCAAATTGCAGCCAAACAGACAAGATGGTGAGAGTGAGACGGAGAAGTACTCATGTGGACTGTAGATCTAGCGTTGAGCATAAGAGAGAGAGAGAGACATGCAGGAAAGTGAGACATGCGAGTGTAAACTGTTGTAATGTCTGAAGAGAATGTGAGTGGTGTTTGCCTGTGTTGTTGCTGCCACAATGCCAGGATCTTCCAGGGGGTCAAAAGAACCGCCAACTTACTACGATATTCAGGTTTCTAGATATTCCTTAACACTTTTTTCTTTTAAATTACAAAAAAAAAAAAATGCAATCTGTCAGTAACAAGTAGGAGTATGATTCTAATTCTAAACAGACAATTAAACAAAATAACATGTAATTTACTTGAGGTTCTGACAAAATGTTGATTGCTGCTATATTTAAAAATGTTTAACTCATTTGAAATCATTTTTTTTTTAAATCTGTTTGAATGAATGATTCAATGACTCATAAATGTCCATATGGTTTTAAAAAAAATGTTAAACCATTTTTAACAAAAGTTTAAACTTAATTATTTCCCCAAGATATATATACTTTTTTTTTTTTTTTTTTTTTTACAAATATCATTAATAATGAATTAAGAAATATCATGAAGTTTTGCGAAGTATTTTTCCTGCATGTTTCTGCACTAGGGTTGTACCACATGAAATTGTTTTTCAAACATTTATTCACTTTTTTTTTTGTTTTTTTAAGAAATAGTAATAATAAGATTATGCCAAACTGCTAAAGGTTTTGTTTCCAATATTTTTTAATGGGGCTTATTTTATTTGTTAAGATACTAGGACAGTTTTATCACCCTGACATTTCTTACTATTTTAGCCATTAAATGTGTTTATCACAGAAGAGACGTAATCAAGTCATTGTAGGTTTAAATAAAAAAAAATTATTGCATTTAACTGTTTTCACATAAGTACACAACTGGTCAATTGAAGCCTGATTGATGTTTTATAAGTACTACCCCATTCTTGCATGGTACACACCAAGACTTTTAACCATTGGACATTTCCAAGTCTTTGCAAATCTAAATGAACGACATAAAATCATCATTACAGGGGAAACAATACAGTAAATGTTCTCTTATGAGAGAAATTTCACTTCATCGTTGGTGTGTAAAGCTAAATATTTAAGCTTTAAATGAAGCCAGTGTATACACACTCTGCCATCCAGCCAATTACAGCGCTGGAGGAACAAACTCAACAGGAATCTTGTACACACACACACACACACACACACACACACACACACACAGGATAATTTCCATTCCACCTTAAATGTAGGGCAAAGTTCTAGCTTGATTCAGTTTGTACTAAGGGAAAAATAGGCTTGTTGTGTTGAGCGTGGAGTGTTCTGAGTCTCACAGCTGGCTGCTGTTGTTTTCGGTGCGCTGAAAGCTTCTCGATATCACATTATTCTTTCATAGCTCGCCTTAGCACCGCGACTTGTAACTCATCTGGAAGCTCTCAGATCACCTGACCAGATAAGAAACACTTTGTTCCAAACCCTGGATCTTATTGTCCTTCCAACACACTACAAACAGCCTTTAATAGACCCAAAACAGATCTACACTTGATGACACAATTCACCTTCCTCTGCGTGCGTAGCCTTCCCTGGCTTGAGATAAGATGAATGATGTCATTTCCTAGCAAAACTCTTGTTGTTTTTATGACGAGGTGACACTATGGTGGTGCATTCAGGGATTATATGACATACCATAGACCTGCGGTGGTTCTTGCGTGTTACGGCACAAGCACACCGAAAGCCATGCACCGCAGGAATGATCTGTGATAGGAAGGATCAGTTGATGTGCTAAAAAAAACACACACACACGTCTTTTGTGAATATGCATTCCCTGGACGCCTGTCTCTGTGCCTGAGGCTGAGAGGATGCACCACTTTTCAAACAACATGAAAGCAGATGGTAGCATAGGGACAAACGCTGTCCCTTAGCAGAGGTGATCTGAAGTGTGGCATCACATGATCTCAGGTGAGAGGTCACATGTTAGGCAGTAAAAAGTTTGCACAGGCCAGTGTGAAGAAGCAGAAGAAATTAAGTGGCATTAGAATAGGGCATGGGTCAGAAATCTTACACCACGTCTAAACCGGATGCGTGCAGACGTCGCAACGACAAAACTTGATCGCTTCTGTTATAATCGATGGAGCTGGACTTCAGCCCATTCATAGATAGACACCGTTTCTATTTTTAACATGCCTCAGAGCTACTCCAGCTGCTATATTTTCTTTGTCTTTTATCAATTTATTTATCTACACTGAACAAACTTATAAAAGCAACACTTTTGTTTTCACCTCATGTTGCACCATGATCATTTTTTTGTTGTTGTTTCAAAATAAAGATCACAATTCTCCCACGATTCTGAACAGACAAGAGACAACTAAACAAAATAACCTGTCATTTACTAGAGGTTCTGACAAAATGTTAATTGCTGCAGTCTTGAATTAATTGCAGTTTAATTCATTTGAATGAAAAAAAATATGAATGAATGATTCAACGACACTCATAAATACTTCACTTGTTTCATTACTGGATGAATCAGCGTTTTTGAACAAATCTCTTGAAGGAATGATTCAATGACAAACATTTTTAAGTAATTGATACATTTGTTATTTGAAGTGCCAAGTTACTTTCAAAAGGATGTGCTCTATCAGTGTATATGTCCAAGCTATAAACTTTTATCCCAGTACTTCTGTGATCATTTGAATATTTGTAACACAGAAATAATGATACTGTGTTTAAAAGACTGTTTGTGAAGCTGTTTCGTACCAATATAACTGCCTATATATCCGTACCTATATATTCGATAACTGCTTTCTCTGGGTCAGCGGCAGCACAAAAACACAGATCTGAATGTTCACTGTGATCGTACTTGTCAAAGGTTTAATAGACAAAAGAATCGATGTCATTTAGGAATGAGATCGCGATCTTTGTGGAGCTCTATTCGGTGCAGAGAGCTCAAAGGAACAGTTCACCGTAAAATGACAATTCTGTCATTGTTTATTCATCCTAATGTCATGACAACTCTATGACTAAAAGTCACCATGAAATCCAAAATGACAATTCTTGTTTTATTTATGGAATATTGCACTATTTGTTAAAAAATACCATTATAACATTAATAGCAAACCACAACAACCCAATGATCCAATCAATTCCCGATGGACAAAATAAAGTCTCGCTCTCGCCCGACATTTTTTCTTGTTTGAGAAGCCGTTTCAATTGGATGTACATCACAATACGGAAGAAAAGACTATCACAACTTCCATTTCATGTCGACTTTCATCTACAAATAAAGATTTATTTTTAGACCTGTGAGATTCCTCCTGTACATTCATTGAAATGCAAGCAAAATTTGCGTGTAAAATGAATTGAGTGGTTTAATCCATTGAACCATCTGATAAACGCACATACACAGGTAAACATGGAAGCTCAACCGTGCTTGCTTGACTTTAACATCAAGCAGGAGGCTCTGCCAACAGGTTGGTTTGGCTGCGGGCTGAATGAATGTGCAAGTGGTAAATGGCTAACACCAATCAAAACCTGCTTTTCAGCAAATCAGTTAAGGTAAATGAAATGTCAAAATTAATATTTACGACCAAACCTGTGCCTTGAGTAGCTTACATGTTAACTTCCTGAGGAGTGAGGACATGAAGACTAGACTATGCAAAGTCATCTTTGACCATTTTTTGTCATATATTTTCTATAAATGATATCAATTTTAAATGTTTACACAAATTATACATGAATTTTACACATAAAAATGATACACACACACACACACACACACATATAGTCACACAAACACAGTAGGCTAGTCAACATTTGAAGTGGATCAAAAAAGTTAATCAAAGTTGTCCTAAGGCAAGAACGGGTATTGTTCAAAATTCATGTATAACTTTGATGAAAGGTTTTCAAATGTTGACTACAAATGAAGACTTCAGATGCAAAAGCCTCTGAGTCCTTCTAACGTTTTTCTCAGGTTCCTATGTATAGGTTGTATAGGTATACGTACCGGCATTTCTGAAAGGGCTGAGGCTGGGATTTAGTGAGTTTGAGGTGAAAGTATTTGATGAACCTATACTATGTGCGGAGAGCATTCACTCAATATTATTATCTAATTTTTGACAGAGGTGGCTTTTAGAGGCTTTTGCATCGGAGGTCTTCATACTGTATATTCATATACAGTATCTCACGAAAGTGAGTACACCCCTCACATTTCAGCAAACATTTTATATCTTCTCAAGGGACAATACTATAGAAATTAAACTTGGATATATTTTAGAGTAGTCAATGTGCTGCTTGTATAGCAGTATATATTTGCTGTCCTCTTAAAATAACTCAACATACAGACATTATTGTCAAAATAGCTGGCAACAAATGTAAGTACACCCTAAGTGATAATAGCTGTACGTCGTTTAACCATGCAAAACCACATGTCCTATTCATCATTTTCATGTTTTTGTCTGCTTGACCGTACCATATAAATTTGTGTATCTTGTATTAGAGCACTTCAAATTTGTGCTTTGAGTACAATTCTCTCATACTGACCACTGGATGTTCAACATGGCACCTCATGGCAAATAACTCTCTAAGGATTTGAGAATTAGAATTGTTACTGTCCCCAAAGTTGACCTAGGCTATAAGAAGATTGGTAACACCCTGAAACTGAGGTACAGTACAAGCCAGGGTCATACAGAGGTTTGGGTCAATCTAAGAAGTTGAGTCCTCGTGCTGTGCGTCAGGTGCAGAAGCTGGCTTCAAAAAACAGATGCATGAGTCCCGCCAGCATTGCTTTAGAGGTTGCAGAAGCGGAAGGTCAGCTTGTCATAGCTCAGACCATACGCCACACACTGCAACAAGTCGGTTTGCATGGCCGTCGTCCCAGAAGGAAGCCTCTTCTGAAGCTGGCTCACAAGAAAGCCCGCAAACAGTTTGCTGAAAGCAACCTGTCCAAGAGCATGAATTACTGGAACCATGTCCAGTGGTCTGAATCTGATGAGACCAAGATAAACTTGTTTGGCTCAGAGATGGTGTCCAGAATGTGTGGCGATGCCCTGGTGAGGAGTACCAAGAAAATTGTGTCTTGCCTACAGTCAAGCATGGTGGTGGTAGCATCATGGTCTGGGGCTGCATGAGCGCTGCTGGCACTAGGGAGCTGCGCTTCATTGAGGGAAACATGGATTCCAACATGTACTGCGACATTCTGAAGCAGAACATGATGCCCTCCCTTCAGAAACTGGGCCGAACGGCATGATAACGACCTCAAACACACCGCCAAGATGGCAACTGTCTTGCTGAGGAAGCTGAAGGTGAAGGTGATGGAGTGGTTAAGTTTGTCTCCAGACCTGAACCCTATTGAGCACCTGTGGGATGCCCTCAAGCGGAAGGTGGAGAAGCGCCATATGTGTCTAACATCCAGCGGCTCCATGATGTCATTATGGAGGAGCGCGACAAGATAAAGAGAATGTGCTGGCTGTGAATGTAGTGTCTGTGTGACACACACACGACGCACAAAGACATGCGCCAGTATCATGCGGACAGACAGATCAAGATCTCTTTCGCTCTTGAAAGAACAATAACACACATTTATGCCAAAATCAGTTGTCAAGTATCTGCATAAGAGCAGTCTTAAATTAGTTAAATGAAGTCTTAAATGAACGTAAAGAGTTGTAAGAGAATGAGAAGCGTGTGAGATGTGCAGCAGTGGCAGGTCTTAAAGTGACAGCAGCCACTAATACTGTCTGTCATTAATGTTAATCAAAAAACAAAGGTAACAGAGAAAATTACTCATTGCTCTTGATTAAAGAACATTTGTTGCTTTCATAAGGATTAATCCACATTTAATGTATAATGTATGCAGTGCAGACTGTTTGATAACTGTATTCAATTCCTGTATGTCCTACCTGTTAGACAGACAGGAGGGGCACAGGTAAATGACATTTATTATGGGTTTATGTGAGGATTGTTTTAAGTTTACTTAAATTGTTTGTTTTTTTTAGCTTGATAAATGTTCAAAAAATTAATTACACTAATGTTGAATGGCTATAATTAATGTTTAAAATTGAAAAAAAAATCTATTTCATCTAGACATCATTAGCTGTATTAGTATTAGTGATACTGGCCTTCATTCATAAAAAGATGCCATTAAACAAGTATTTAAAATATACTGTCTTTATGTTGTTTCTACATTAATTTGTAGATTAACTGGGAAATTATTACATTATAAAATATACTAAAAACGTACAAAAACTTATTGTTTTTAATCGTGATTAATCGCGATTAATTTTAGTTAATTTTTTTATCTATTGACAGCAATAATAAATGTATATATATATATATATATATATATATATATATATATATATATATACACAAAAAGGCATTTCACAATTTATGCAACAATGTCTGAGGTCTAATTATAACATTTATAATTAAATGATTCAATATTTTACAAAAATACTGACCTTTCTGAAATGGTATCTAATATGCCAACCAGACATTTACAATCGTGTCATATTACTGCTGTGATTTATCATCAATCTCCCCAGTCTTTGCCCCCGTCTAGCTGTGCTCAGTTCGAATCCAGCTCACGTCATTCAATGATCTCACTTCCTGCCTTTTTCCTCATTCATCATCTCTGACTCTCTCAAAAAATTCTCCAAAAGAATGTCAAGAATCCAAGTGCATTATCAGATAAATGCTCCTCCTGGCTAAAATGTGACGTCACAATGTAGTCTAGTCAAGTTCTTTAAAGCAGTTGTTTATCCTCTACTGTATCCACAGAAGGAGAAGTGAACTGTAGGTTTGAACTCAGGTCACTCTAACCGCACTCAGTTCCACACAATTGCTCCAGGAAGAAAAACAAATTCTGTAACACACAAACCACTGCTTGAACACTTCTAAATTTAGTTTGAATCAGACCATGTTTTAGGGAACTGTTTTTTAAAATGTTCAAATAATTTATCCTAGTATCCAGTTGAATACGTAGAGACAACTATAAGTGTGGTATTTCCACGTCGATTCCCCTTGGAAATGTGTAAACACTGTGACTCTGTGGCGCTATTAAAACATTGCTCTGTTTATTTAAGAATCCCAACCAGTCCGACACAGCAACATCGACTAACTGCACCAGTGGTGTGGGTTTGGGTGAACTATCTGCTTGTTCAACCAATGACAGATGAAGGGAGTGTTCAAGAAACCTGTTTGCAGAGAGTGTTGAATGGCTGTACATTAGAGCTTGTGCAGAAAACCCCTATATGGAGATGGTTTATGCTAATGTGTATTATGCTAATTAACTAACTGTGGCTGCAGTTTTAACTCCCTCTTTAAAACGATCCAAACTTGACAACTTATGGTAAGAACAAATTTGTTTGCATACAAACTTGTGAATTCACCAGAAATGTTGCACGAGAACCTTAAATGATTACATAACTTCACTTGTGTACAATTATTTGTAAATGAGGCCCAATATCTTGCCACAAAGCAAAGTTGAATAGGGTAAACACTTAATATTCACTATTATGCCTGTACGGTACTGTCCCTCCAGCCTGACGATGCAAAGGCTAAAGAGACAGACATGGGTAGGCGAATTTTCCACACACAAAGCCATTACATTCACCATCCACAACTGAAGCACCATCACCTCAAGTTGAGAACGACGTCACATCTCCCTCATCTCTGTGATGTCACAACTGGAGCCATAACACAATATAGATTATCTAGATCACTTTAAAGGCAGATCCCTTGGTCAGTTCTCTCTAAAACACTCGCTGAAGTCTACGAGGTGTTGAGCCAATGTGGGGCAGAGCACACTGTGAGCCTTGGGCCTCAAAGACAATTCAGATCAAGTTGCAAACTCTGTGAGCTTCTAAAAATAGCGTGGTAGGATATCACGCTCACAGCACTAGCTAATGGCCTGTGCGGCCAGTGGGCTAAAGAACAGCCAAACACTGCCAGAATACACTTCACACATTCTCTCTCTCCGCTCACACTGATGACTACTACTGACGGTCTGTCGGGTTCTTATGACGGAGGGAAATTTGTGAAAAGACGTGTTTAATTTAAACAGACCGCTGTGCCAAAACTATCAGGAGAAAACGCAACATTATCAGCTCTGTCTGATCTGGGGTCAGCTCATAGTATCACTATCTCTCCTTCTATCACACACAGCACTAACTTAATCAGCTTGCGTCACCGAGGCCCTGGAGATCTGTCAGGAAAAGAGAATTAGGGGAGCATGTGAAGGGTTTGAATGGGATGCAAATTTCTATTCAAATATAAAGAATGAGAAGTATTAAATATCACCCTATTTGATATCGATCGTAATATATGTACACTAAGAAAAAATCATTTTGCGCCACCTCTGAAATAACTGGCCAACCTTGTTCATGTGACGTCATCAAGCCCCTACTTTCACAATCCAATCAATTCCCAAAAGATGTAATCAATTCAAGTCCCCCAGTCCACAGAGAAATGCTGATTTTAAAGGAATATTTCAACCCAAAAACCAACTCATGCTGCCTGTATTCCTTCCTTAGAACACAGAAGTCAATCCCAGCAACTCTTTTCCATACAACAAAAGTAAACGAGGGTCTTGCTTTGCCTTATTTTAATGTACGCAAGATTCAGACTCAAAGCTATCACATACAGCAGGGATTTCCAAACTTGGCCCTTGAGAGTCACTGTCCTCCACAGTTTACATTAGCTCCAACTTGCCTCAAAACACCTGCTTGGAAGTTTCTAGTAAACCTTTCAAGACTTTGATTGGCTGGTTCAGGTGTGTTTGATTGGGGTTAAACTCTACAGGACAATGGCCCTCCAGGAGCAGGATTGGACACCCCTGACGAATAGGCTGCCTTCGGAGAGCGCATTCCAAGGTAGGAAGGCATCAAGGCCCGTGCGAATCCAATGTTAGCCTCACTTCCTGTCTCCCGAGATACCTTGATCTGATCGATATTTGAAGGCAGCATAGATGTATACTTCACCTTTGATATCCCACAATCCTATGCTTTTCATTCTGTGACAGTTGAGCTAAAAAAATAAAGATGGCGTCTGAAAGTTGCAGTTGGTGGTCAGTGTGTGTTAATGCACATTTTTGACTAACGTTTTCCACTTTTGATGTCATTTCTACCGAGAAATTACTATTGTTGTAATTAGATAGTCGCTTAGTTTTCACCAAAGCGCTCTCTATTTTGCTGCAGATTACTTTAAACCGTTACGCTGTGTCAGAAGTATGTCCGAAATCAGTTTCGTGAGGTACCTTTGTGCACAGTCATTGCCTGATAGGGCAGCAAGGCAACAAGTCAGCTGCCAAAGTTTTCGGACGCACCCATAGTTTCAGAACGGTTGGAATATAGTGGACAATTCATATAGACTATTTTTAAGGTGCCATGTTTGAAGGGGCTCAACTAGCCCTATCCATTTGTTCCAAAGGTTGACTATTTTTTGGTTGAATTATTCCTTCAATAATGTTAGTGTCATGCCAAAGCCAAAAAAGCTTGTCTGTTGGTCAGAATATGACTACATCATCTCTGAAAGTACATCAGACTATTATAGGATCACCGAACAAATCAATCATGTAATTTTCTACCAGAATATCTGATAATATTCTGAGGTGAACTTTGTACAGTGACCCCAAAAAACATTTGGACACAACATTTTTTTTAAAAACTCTATTAGACACAAAATATCACATTAAAGGAATAGTTCACCCAAAAATTGTAATTATCCCATAATTGACTCTAGGTGTATATGACTTTTTTCTTTCAGCCAAACACAATTGGTGTTATTTTAAATAATACTCTGGCTCTTCTCAACTTTGTACTAGCATTGAACAGAGCCAGAGTTTTCGAAGCTTCAAAAAGCGAATCGATCCATCATAAAAGTAATCCATTGTAAGAAAAATATCCATATTTAAAGCTTTGTAAACTATAATCACTGGCTTCCGGGTAACTCGCTACGCACTCACGAGAGAGTCGAGTTCTGGCAGAAGGGAGACCTCTGACCCGAGGTATGATGTACTGTAGGATGCATGGCGTAGGCGTAGCTTAAGCTTAGGTGAGAACAGACGCCTCACACGCAAACCATGTAACTCTCTCGTGAACGCGTGTGCAATTACTTTTACTTACTGGTCCTGAAGCAATTTTTAGTGGATGTATAAAATCAGTTCCCCTTAAGTTCACACAGGTGTCCTAAGCAGAGTAACCAAAGGTGTAGTAGTTCACCACAGTGAAAGGATAGTTCACACAAAAACTGAAAATTCTAACATTCCTTACAAACCTGTATGATTTCATTTTCTTCCATGAAACATATCCTCGTCTCTCTTTTCAATATAGGCTAATGAACATGAATTAAGACTAGGCCTATCAAGAGGCACAATTACAACAACAAAAAAGCAGTATAAAAGTATCATAAAAGTGGTCGATATTCTATGACTTCTAAAATCATACAAAAGGTTTGTGTGACAAACAGAGTGAAATTTAAGTCTTTGTTCATTTAACTGAAAATCTAAACATCTGCCCTGGCTCTCCTTGGCACGTTCATAAAAGTTCATGAATGAATTATTCCTTTCAATGATTCTGTAGATCCAGTTCACAAAACCAGTTTGAATGATTTGTTCAAGAATCTCACTTATGTGGTTCTTGCTTTCAGCTCAGTGACTCAACGATCCAGTCGCAGCGATTAACAGCTCACTGGAGTCAGATTTCAGTCCGTTCCTCACACAAAGCTGTTGTATTGCTTCGAAATATCACGCACAAGTCATATGGACTTTTTGAAGCTTGAAAGCTTCTATCCCCATTCATTGTAAGGAATGACCAGTACATTCCTCAAAAATTTCCCTTTTTGTGTTCCACAGAAGTAAGTAAGTAATAGGTTTAAAACAACTCGGCCTGGTTTCACAGACAGAGCTTAGATTAAGCCAGAATTAGGCCTTAGGCTTAGTTCAATTAGGAGATTCAAGTAGCTTTTAAAAACATACCTTAGAAACAAAAACATTACTGTGTGCAACTTGCGACAAAACAATGGCACTGACATATTTTAAGATATGTCAGTGCAAGTGTCTTTCAGTTAAAACAGCTCAAACGTGCATTTTAGTCTGGGACTAGGCTTAAGCCTTGTCTGTGAAACCGGAGGCATGAAGTTAAGTCTCCACTAAGGATCGAGCATGTCCAAAAAAAATTGTCTTCATTCCGAACAGTGTATTTTATCAATTAAACCTTGCCAAACATAAATTATGTAATGTTTTGCTTACAAACTGTGCTTGTGATATCTTTGTTTACAGTAAATGCCTCTTGGTTTGATATTTTGATATTTGTTGTGCCATGCAAGGACATTCAGACATTTAAGTGTGGCTTAAGTGGGGCCACTGTATGTGTGCACAACACTCGTTTGCACAATATTCAAAATTCAAATAGAAACTAATGTTCTGCATGCATGCCCTGACAGTAAATCCCATGCCTGATGCGGACGGTATAACTAAAGACAACCGCTTTTCCATTGACTTCGTGAGCGGCCACATTCACCGTCACATTCTTCAAGTGCCTGCCTCTTTCTGCCAATCACTCGCGACATTGTAACAGCCTAGCTCGTTTTCCTCAACCCAGTCCTTCAAACGGCAGTCAAAACGCCCTAACTCACTCTTAAACAGCAGCTACAAGTCCTTCCTGGCTTTTCGTGTCTTTTTACGGTCACATGGAGACGGGCCCTACGTTACACAGAGCCTATCGTCAGCTCATTAGCATCCATTGCACTGAAGAGAGGCAGTTAGCAGGCGAGGCTAACTCCAGGATCCCCTACAGCTGCTGTGACTACGAGTTCAGCACACCGGAGCGATACACAACACACGCGCCGCGATACATGCAGACAACTGACAGTTTGACGGTTTGGCGTTTAGTACGCGCCGCGTTGTCACGGCATTATATGCCTAGCGTGTGTGGGTGCGTGCGTGTGCGGGGAGCTTTCCTACCCCATTCCGCGGTGTGTCTGCGAGCGGAGGCCGATGTCAAGAGTGACGGCCAGCCGACATCACCCGAAGTGTCCGCCGCCACTGCGCAAGATCCTCCGCGGCTGTGTTAAGCGACCAATGCGATGCCCCGAAGTAAAGCCGCTGGTTAAATATCAGATGCTTTAAAACGTTGTTTCGGTTCGGCTCCGAGCGGAAGACGAGTCCTGGGGAATACAGCAGATCATGACTCCGCTGTTGGAGACGCTGTCTGCATATTCCAGCTAGTAGTGTAGAGGTAGCAGAAGGCGCTCAGACAGACAGTCGCTCTCGCGCTCATTACTCAACTCACTGTACACACATATGAGTGACACACTCACTCACTCGCTCGCTCACTCACTCACTCACTCACCCAGAACTGTTTCAATGAGCTCCTTTCATATTAGATGATAATACACCAATAATAACCTAGAATATAAGAATAATATATTTTTATTTTATAATAATAAATATTATTCATAATATCATAGATTGTTAGATATCAGTCTAAAATGTGTTTGTTTAAAATGTAGAATATTGATTGCACAAGAAAAATCACAAGAAAAAATAATAAATAAAGAACAAGGCATTCCAAAAAGATATATAATATATATATTTCTTACTTTATAATATATATAATGAAATAATAAATAGAAAAAAAAATATATATAGGCTAAATATAAGTATTTTTTCTATTTATTATTTAATTTATTATATTTATATTATTTAGTAATTATTATTATACAGACACAGACACAAATATATATATATATATATATATATATATATATATATATATATATATATATATATATATATATATATGGTAACACTTTACATTAAGGTTCATTTGTTAACATTAATAAATGTATTAACTAACATGAACTAACAATGAGCAATATATTTGTTACAGTATTTATTAATCTTGGTTAATGTTAGTTAATACAGTTGTTCATTGTTTGTTCATGTTAGTTCACAATGCATGAATACAACCTTTGATTTTATTGAAATCAATATTAACTAAGATTAATAAATGATGTAGAAGTATTGTTCATTCTTAGTTCACGTTAACTAATGAACCATGTTGTAAAGTGTTACCACATGAGCATTTATACATTAAAGAGTTATAAAAGGATACATATTTAATGTGTAAGGTGTATATGCCACATTAAACAAATCATTACTGTATTATTTTTATAATCTCGATTATGCTCATGTTTTGTCTGCCACTGAAACAAACCTTTCATATATCCATGACTATTTAAGACTGGTAAAATATGGCCTAACTGTAATTGACTTTTATTAAATGAATATGTTTTTAATTCACTTCGAGAATAACACAGGAACCACTCATGACTGATCAGAGTGTGTTGCCCTAAAACTTTGAGGAACACAGTTATGTGAATGTGATTTGGTGAACGAAGCTCACGTCTGCTCTGTCTGAGACATCAGACACATAACCTGATCTGACAACAGAGGTATCAGATGTATCAAACCTCTTAGATCACTCCTTACCTGGCATATGCCAAGATCAGTACTCTTTCCCTGGGAGGCATGATACCCTCTGATACATTTGGACCCTCAGCGCTGGTTGTTCAGTCATCATTTCACAGGTGAGCACTCCCTCTGGTGGTGCAGGAAACTGTTCAAAGTCCAAAAAGTCCCTTTAGTGAAGCCCTGATGAATTTACTATTTTACTCTTAGGTTGTCAAAGCAGGCAAAGATTCTAAAACAAAACTATGATTATGCGAATCATATGTGTCCCAAAGTGAATTATCCATAGTTTCATATCCGACAGACTTTTCACAAAATGCACCAAAAGTTGCACCACAGAGAAATCAACCCCTCTCTAAAACTGAAGCACAAGCTAATCTGATTGTGCGCATACAAATAGCTCCTTTATGAGCTGGTTGTGTTTATATGTTATACCCCAAGGAAGCATGCTTTATAATCTCATATACATGATGAAACCTCGAGAAATTCAGGATTCTAATTGTGCTGTTAAATTTGTGTAGTAAACCCTGACAAATGGACAGAGTGCTGTACGGTTGAGAAGTAAAAAAAATAAAAATTAGGATGGGATATTTTGCACTGGCAAAAGTGTATTCCTGAAAAGAACTGGGCTCTTTCTCTTTGTCTCCCAGATCTGGTGTTGTGTTACACTCTCAAATGCCAAGCCTGGAGGAGAAAGTGGGAAAGAGAGAGAGAGATGAATGAAATGTACCAAGAAGACAGTAAGCATCTTTGTAGAGATACAAAATTGTACATTGGATTTAGCCCTCATGTTCTGTTTGGCATTCGATAGACACAAAGTCCATTGCTTGAAAATACACTTAAAGGAATAGCTCACAGAAAACTTTCACTCATTTCCTTTCAAACTTGTATGACTTTCTTGTGCAGAATTCAAAAGAAGATTTTTTTGTAAAAGTCGATGGGGGTTTCCTACAGGTTTGGAATGACATAAGGCTGAGTAAAATGGTCATTTTTGTTTGTAAATTATCCCTTTAACATTGAGGTTTCAGGATGAGACAAAAGTTTTGTCCCGAATTACATACTTTACACCATGCAATTATGTCCTCAACCATCTTGTGCATGCGTTTTAGAAGGTTATTTTGTCATCAGACTTCCATTCCGCTGACTGCATGAAGTGTCCAAAATTCCACATTGCTTTTTATTTTCAGTTAAAGGGGACCTATCATGCCCCTTTTCAAAAACTTGATTATGTTTTTGGGGTGACTAGAATACGTTTTCATGCTTGAATGTTCAAAAAACCCCATTATTTTTCACATATTTGACATTGTTGCTGCACCTCTCTCCCCAGTCTGTCAGTAACGCTCTGTTTAGTTCCGGTTTATATGAAGCCTCTCCTTCTGAAAAGCACAATGTGCTCTGATTGGTCAGCTGGAACAGTGCCTTTAGATTGGTCACCCACTTCGAGCGTATCTCAGGAAATGTCACACACCATGAGTTTCAGCACACTGTTAAAGGGTCACTCCACCCATTTCAACATTAATCTTTATTGAAAGTGGGTTATATATGTAGTCGAAATGTAAAATAAATTTTGAATTTGGTGCCCTCTTGACCGAGAAAAGACAGAAAATAACTTTAGTGCGCATTTGTATGTAAAACAACAACTCCCACAATGCACCACATTGCACAGCTCCGCAAGCCACTCCCACTAATCCAGAACAGCGCAAACATCAGAGAAATCACTCTTCCGTCTACAAGGCTAACGCTAGCTGCCACCAGAGTTTGAAATTCATTTCACACAAAACGTCTAGTTAGTTGGCTGTGGCAAGCAGGACGAGGGACGTGAGAGGACGGCGCGAGTGATAATGAATGACACCTGTGAGACGCAGCGGTCTCATATCTCTCACGGAGGAGTGGAAGCACAAAAGGAACAGGCCTGATTTTATGTTTTGTTTCTGTTGTGTGTGGCCAGCTGGCTTATACATTTGTTTTGTATTTGTTTATTTTACTATTAAAATGTTTAAATGTTCGCCGGTTCCCGCCTCCTTCTTCCCACAACAACGAACCCCGTTACATTGGCAAACTCATTAGCGAATTACTCCTCGTTTGTATTTCTTTCTATATGGTGAATTATTGCATTATACCTGGATGTTCAGTCAGAGCATATGCGGTGCGTCACTAGGATGGTTCACATAACAACACAAACGTCCGTGTGCTCGTCTGATTCAGAGATTTCGTCCAGGAGAAATTGCTATCGTTGAGATTCTCTGCAGCAGACGGACTCTATCTGTGTCCGTAGCGCACAGCGAGAGCACAGGCACCAGCGGTCCGCCCAGCTCGAGCCAGTCCGGGCTCCTCGTCCACGACAGGCAGTCGCCTCCTGTTCCTCCATCAGCCTCAGCTGCTCTTCACTATATTGCGGCTCGTAAAGATAGCCACGGACAGCGGATTCGAGCAGCAGAATTTCAAAATCCTCTTCTTCCATATCATGTTTAGTTTCTTCCATATCGTGTTTAGTTTCTTCCGTCATTGTCATAACTTCCTATCTCCACAGTGCTTGTTAGCTTAGCTTATAAACAAGATGGCTGATATTGATTTCAGTATCTACAAGTGAAGTCCCACCCACTGATCTGTGATAGCTCTGTTAGCGCATTAGGTCCAACCTATGGGCGGGTTTGAAAGGGTGGGATCTAGTGCTTGTAGTCTTTAGAGAAATCCCCCCTTCTTACACTTCCTCCTACAATGACGTAAAATGACGATTTTTGCGTCATTGTAGGAGGAAGTGAAAAGGGTAAATAGCGGATTTCTCTCGTCTCAGGGGAAAATGAGAGAGTGTTGCACGACCATTCAATAGTATGACTAGGTGTCTAACAATGGAAAGCTTAATGCAAATGGGTGGAGTGTCCCTTTAACGCAACTCAACCATGCCTCGCTTTTTTTGCTCTTGCGTATGCACCGGGATGGAATTATTTAAATAAGGGATTTGGTGACATGTTTGTTCCCGGAAGACAACTCAAGACTAAATCGGGGTGTTTCAGGGAGATCAGAAACAGTGGGCCCAGATATAGAGAATAACTCCCTTTGGAGTGACTTTATGCTTTGTAACTTTGTAGACCTTTTTCATGCTCAAACAGCAACATGACACAATAAAGAGAGTTGAAAATGTAAAACAGCATAATAGGACCCCTTTAAATAAGTGCATCATCCGAGCATTTAAAGTGCACTTGTTGTTGTTGTTGTATTTTTCAGTGTGAGCACACTACTCGCACTATACTAAAGTGTTATAGAATAGTGCATGATAGGGGTGTAACGGTATTCGTCCTGAACCGTCACGTTACGAATGTCAAAGTTCGGTGCATACTGACGAAGGAGATCCGCCTGGACCCGATGACAATGCAGTGCTGAAGTGTCCACTATCCTCTCCCTATGGAGGATCCCTTTCCCACTCTACAGATAAAGCGTTGTGAATTCTGGCTCGCGTACCCCGAAGTGATAAAATAAAACAAAATTCTGTATCAAAATTTATAGGCAAGAAAAGTAGTTTGTTTAGGCTGGGTTGTATGAATTATAAACCTGCGCACATATTTTAAAAAGCACATAACTATAGAATCAATTCTGAATGAGCATGTGAACGCCGTCAGCGTTAATCACAGGTTCGCGTTTAAAAGTCTGATCATTTCGACGGAGATGAATCAATCAAAGTTAACTTTAGCTGGAAATAACATTATTCAAGAACCGCTATAATGCCAAAACAATCTGTTACCTTAAATTATATGTTTATCTCTGTAAAGCTGCTTTGAAACAATCCATTGTTAAAAGCGCTATATAAATGAAGATGACTTGACTTGACTTGACATACAGTCAGATGACGAATACAGTCAGTCACAGGTGATCCACACTTCAAACCAGAAGGGGGCGTGCGCGGTAATGCAACGCTGTTTGCTAACTGCCACATCAGGAAAAAGAGGAGAAGAAGCAATGGTCTATATTGCACATAAACAAAACAAGAGTTCAGATGGTACGCAAGAGCTTGCTAGTAGCCTATACACGCTGAGTTTCGATTTATTTTTGTGACGCACTCCACAAACTTCACGGAAATTAAACCGGAACGACAGAAAGTCTGTTTGTTTTCTTTATTTTACAAAAGCACAGTGTTTCATTTTATTTTGAGAAACTTTACAGTTTTGAATGATGTCTTTCTCTTATCTGTATGACCATAAATGACGGAGTATTTTAAGTTGTTTCCACTGTTATAATGAGACAAAATAATTTGTCATTGTGCTGATTTGTGCCGTGGAAGTCTCACTGAAGTCCAGTGATGAAATATGCGTGTCCTGGAAACGGGAAGCCTCAAGTGCCGCTTCACTCTCTATCTCCTCGTGGAAAGTTGAAGTAGGCTCAGATGTAGATGCCACCTTTTCTCCTTCTCATTCATCTTTCTGTGATTTCTTGAAAAAGCGTTATATTGAACTTTGTGCACCGCCATTGTCACCGCATGTTAATGAACTCTTACATGCAAAGAAAATGTAAATGGCAAGGCATGTAAATGTACCGAACTCGTACGGAAAACCGAGGTACGTACCGAACCGGGACTCTGTGTACCATTACACCCTAGTGAAAACGTCCGCAAATTGGAATGCAACTAATGTGTTGCTGAAGTTAAACAACTCTCAGCCTCAGACGTCATGCCCAAGGCCCGCTGGCGGAACGTCTGATGCATATGGCACACTTATGGCACGCTGTTGTGTTTAAAACTGTGACAATAAGTGCTTATCAGGATCAACTACAAAAGTATGTGAAGTATGTAAAGTGTCTTGGCATAGACTCCTTAAAATGCGTCCAAGAGTTTTAGACACCGGTCTGTTATTGTAGGGAATTCAATGTTACATTTTCACGCCCCTAAACATAACCAGGAACAAAGAGCACTGTGATTGGTTGATTTACACATCAGTCAGATGGCCTCTGGGCCTTGGCCAATGAAAGGTGCTATGAAATCATCTGCCATCAGTCTGAAGGTCTGGCTACGCGAGACTAAGGTCAACCTGACCCTACACAGAAACAACGTTACTACTAGTAAGGAATAATGTACAGTCAGCCGGTCATTATTATTAAAAAAACACCCACAGAGTGATCTTAAATCATCCTTAAAGTTTTTATTTTGCAATAGTTGAATGAGCATTATCCTACTTATTGCATGGCCACTTATCAAATAAAAACAGATATTGACATGAAATATTGATTTTAATTTAAAATAATTGTAATATGTGAGAGAATGAGACCACAGTGTGTTACCACACACATGAAGCAGAGCTATGTAGAAAACAGCAATTATACACAAATATTTGAACACAGAATGTGTGATTGGCCATGGCCAATCAGAATCAAGTTCTCCAGAGAGCCATGTAATAATATTAGATGAACATGGTCACATTTCTGAAAAGAGGTTCACTTCGCAAATGACTGCAAGGTCTCTGGAACAGTAACAGTACATCTCTTTTTTAATCCTGTTCACATTAATTGCCTGTATACCCAGTGAATGTGATGATTAATTTCTTTCACACAGTTATTTAATTATATCGCCCATATAAAATGACCCTCGGTCTGCAGACAGCAGCAAATAAAGACAAGACATCAGAAAGGCATCAGAGACAAGACAGTATTTTTAAACAGAGACAGAGAGACGCTCAAATCATTTCCTCCCGGCACTGATCATTTAACACACAGAGAGCGTGATGTGTGTTAATACAGACGTTTGGGATGCATCTCCCTCCTGCCCATCTCGCTTCTTCACCACTACCCTCAGCCGCTGCGTGCCACGCCGGCAACCGCATCAATTAGGCAAGGAAATGAGAGTTAGACGCAAGAACCAAACAGAATATAAAGAGAACGAAAATGAGACAGAAGAGGAAGGTCAAGAGTAAAGACGGAGAGCGTAACAGTGGGGAATGAAAGATCCTAAGGAGGAGAAAGGGGGAGAAAGAGTGCGAAAGCAGTGTTGTCATGGAAACTGGAAAGGATCTGAAGACCAAAACAAGAATGTAAATTGGTTTACCCTCCGCGAGTCTGATGGAATTGGATAACAAGAGGAGAGAAAAAGAGTGAAGGAATGATAGAAATGGAAGAGTGATGTATGATTGAGGTGGAAAGGAAAAAGTTCTGAATGTCAAAGTCACGTATCAACCAGATCAACCTAAAATAATCAAAACCCGTGCAACACACACCACAAATATATAGGAAGTGCTTAAGAGAATAGTTGGTGCAACAGGAGCAATTGGAAGAAAGAGCATCTAATTACTCAGCCAAATCAGTGACTTAAGTAATTACGAAGTGCTTTTAATTACCCTTGGGAGGAACTAAGGTGGGTTAAAGAGAAGCTTGTGTGTATGTGGGTTTCTTTGTTGCCTTGTTTGTCTTTCGCGAGTTTAATTTAGCTTGTTAGTGGTGGGAAGTTCTCTGGAGACTTGGAGCTTCCCCCACATCAGTGTTTTATTGAAAAATGAAATAACTCCATCACAGACAGCCACCGGCGGGGAGAGAGAGAGAGCAGGTTGGACGAGTTCCCAAAGAACACTGAAGATATTAAGCATTGAGACTCTGATAGTAGTTACAGACTAAAGCCTCGTTCACACTGCAGGGGCTTAATGCTCAATTCCGATTTTTTGAAAAAATTCAATTTTTTTGCAAGGCCGTTCACATTTCCAATTAAATGCGGCCTTTTGTGATCTCCTGTGTAAACGTGACATGACCCAGAAATGACCCGCATGCGCAGAAGAGTACTCAACGGTCAACGACGTCACTTGTTGTTTGCGGAAGTAGCTAAACATGGATGTCAACAGTGGAGCTCGTTTAGTGATAATGCGACCTGGCTGTTCAGATTGAAGTCTCATTTCAAAAGATCGGATCCATATCGGATTTGGACCACATACCCAAGTGGCCTGGGTCGCATTTGAAAAGATCGGATCTGTGTCGTTCAGACTGTCATGAAAAGATCAGATACAGGTCGCATAGGGGCAAAAAAATCGGAATTGGTTCGTTTCAGCCTGCAGTGTGAACGTAGCCTAATATTTCAGAGTCAACTATGTATATCACCAGTGTATTCTTTTTAGAATTACTCGAAATTGGCTCAAGCTACATTTGGAGGATGATATTTCATCGCTTTCACTCAAATGGTATTATTATGCAAGGAACCAAGTCATTCTTCTTTGGGTATCACTTTATTACAACTTAGACATTGTACTTAGACATTCTACTAACTATAAATAACTTTGCAACTACATATCAACTAACTTTCATTAGAGTATTAGTAGACTGTTTTCTTAATATCTGCTAAGACGTTGTTTTGATGCTCCCCCGCCCCAAAAGACATTCTTCTGACTATAAGTAACTTTGCAACTACATTGCTATAACCTGAGCCCTAACACCTAACCCTTACCTAACAGTCTACTAATACTCTAATGAGAGTTAGTTGACATGTAGTTACAAAGTTACTTAGTAGAGTGTCTAAAGTGGACCATCAAAATAAAGTGTAACCCTTTTTGGTGGATCTACAGAGGAGTCAAAATATGGGAGCTAACATTGTTGTTCTAAAAGAGGTCAAGTGCCTGATTTGGATTTGCAATCCATTTTACTTCCATAATTTGACAAAATGTAGGGCTGGACTTGGTTGAAGAGGAGGTGTTGAGAGTAAGAGGGGTCAAGGTTAGGCTGTTTAATGTGGTCCAGGCCAGCCCGTGTTTGTAAAGCCCAAAGTAAACTTCTGGCTACGTCTACATTAAATTCGGATACATCCGGATAAAACCTCCTAAAAGCTCACTGTGATGATACAGATGGAACAGACATAATAAAGTTATGCTATTCTTCTGGCAGGATCATTTTATTTAGCAAAATATCTCACCATTCACTGATGCGTCCAGATCGCACTCACTCACCATTATATGTTTGGTCAAAAACGCAAATGCTCTCATGTTTTGTCGCAGGACAGCAATTGCAATTTTCTGTCATCTTTCCAGGACTGCGATATGAAGAGTGTACAAAGTAACATATCTTTAACAACGGTGTGAAAGTGATTAGCACATAATAGGCACAATAGCGGTATTAACATACATCTATCGGTTCAATATGCATCACATGACTAAAGATGCGTTATCGTTTTCGATTTATCTCCGTTTTCACACTCCACACTACAACGCGAAAACTGCGTTTTCAAATTTATCCACCTGGGAAAGTGTTTTCAAAAGGATTCTTTTTCGCAGGACACTGTCTCTGTGTGGACTGAAGGCCAAAACGGAGAGAAAAAGGATGCGTTTTCAAACGAAAACTTATTAGTCTGGACAAGGCCTCAGTTTTCACATGAATGTGCACAGCCGGATGCATAACCTTCCAAAGTATACTTCCTTCATGTACCGACACAGGTGCTCAGAATATGCGCCCTAAAAAGTTTCATCTTTGTCCAGGGTCTGTGCTATTTCTCTCCAGAAGTTATTACCAATAAGAACGTCTTTGCACTCCTCATTTGAAATCTCGTTCCGGAGGTGTGGGTGTTGCAGGGCCGGCTCTAGCCCTTTGGTTGCCCTAGGCGAGATTGATTTTTACCGCCCCCAATTAAAATGATGAGTATCTATTAAACTAAACAAAAAGCTCTTATAATCACTCCAAAACTTCAACAAGTTGAAGGATCATCTGTAATAAATTTTTCATACAAATGCTACAAATAACGTTCAAGGATATTTCTATCATCCTACATAGTTCCATTGTACAAATACATTTTATCTGACCATGTAACTTGTAGTAGATAAATTACAATTACTACCACCACTACTATTATTACTAATCTATTAGGCTGCTACAAGGCTAAGGGGGTTTTGGTACCCCCGTAAGAAAATGTTGTGCATTTTAATGTTTAATTCATGTTTAAAATAAAATTTAAATGTTAAATTCATCAATCTGGTGCAATTCAGCATGCAAATTGAACAAAGAAAAATTCAAACCTCTTTTAGTTACAGTGTCTGTCTACATTTCACTGAAAAATAAAGAAAACTTTCATAATTAGTTTTGTACAAATTTCTATACTTGTAAGTATAGCTATAGCCTATACCTGGAAGCATTTCAGCGCCGCCAATTAAACAAAACAAAACGAATGGGCTGCCGATGTACGAGTTTTATGGGCCGTTAAAGGGATACTCCACTTTTTTTGGAAATAGGCTAATTTTACAACTCCCCCAGAGATAAACTGTTGAGTTTTACCGTTTTTGAATCCATTCAGCCGATCTCCGGTTCTGGCGGTACCACTTTTAGCTTAGCTTAGCATACATCATTGAAGTGGACAAGAGCATTAGCATTTCTCAAAAAAAAAAATGACCAAAGAGTTTCGATTTTCTTGGCAGATATGGCTAGGAACTATACTCTCATTCCTGCGTAATAATCAAGAAACTTTACTGCCGTACCATGAGTGCAGCAGGCGTAATGATATGACGCAGCGCCTGAAAATAGTCCCCAGCTCGGTAACTTCCAACGTGACCGGGACTAAGTGCCTGCGCCTGCTGAACTCATGGTACCGCAGTAAAGTTTCTTGATTATTAGCCATATCAGCCAAGAAAACCACAACTTTACATTTTCCGTCGGTCTTAGTGCACGATGTAACTACAGAAGAGTCAAGTTTTAAATAGGAAAAATATCGAAACTCTTTGGTCATTTTTTTGGGAGAAATGCTAATGGTCTGGTCCACTTCAATGATGTATGCTAAGCTAAGCTAAAAGTGGTACCGCCAGAACCGGAGATCGGCTGAATGGATTCAAAAACGGTAAAACTGTAAAATGAGCCTATTTCCAAAAAAAGTGGAGTACCCCCTTAAGACAAAAAATAAATAAAGGCTATGAGATGTATCGGCCCTAAAAGCACGTCGGTCACCGGGAATCTCCCGGTAATCCCGATGGCCAGTTGGCTTAAATGCCTGTGCACAACACTAAGTACATTTATTTCGTTTGACACCTTAATGGCTGAGATGAGAAGACTTACCTTTATACTGGGCTTTCTTTTTATTTTGTTGCTTTCTCTGTTTTCGTCCCTGTGCACCAGAGGGTTTATACCGCTTCATTTCCGATCAACGCGCCAGCAGCTGAGCACTTGCCTAACGTTACGTAACGCAACCCCCCGGAAATGATCAACAATAATCATCAATTCAATCTAATAATCAGTAATTAAGTAAGTAATTAAACGTGTGGCTGAGGGGCGCCTTAGGATAATCATGTTTATTAAACATTTTTTTGTTTCGCTTCTCATTCTAACTCTGTCATTTCTCGATTAATGGGAAGTAGCAGAGAATGTGAAGTAGGTCAAGGGCGACACTAGAGCGCGCCCGCGCCCCCAGCACATTTGTCGCCCTAGGCAACCGCCTAGTTCGCCTATAGCAATTGCCGGCCCTGGGGGGTTGTGTCCCCCTTGGTTGTAATTGCGGGGCCCTCTAAGTACGGGGGCCCCTAGAATCGTCACCGCCTTTCGCCCTCTTAGTTACGGCCTGGTGAGTCTCCAGTAGTTTGTTGTTGTTTCATCTCTTCCATTTCTTTTGCGTCTGTAAAGGCCGCCACAAACAAAACCGACATCAAAGAACAAGTGGCGACGAAAGCCAACTTTGTTGTGAAGCCAACAGCGAATATGTAAAATTAGAAGAACATTCTGTGTGTGTGCCCTCTTTGTCTTCATAATTTGATTGCTTTCATCACTTTCGTTTTTCTTCTCGCTCACTGGCTCAACAGCCAATCAGAGTGATCTCTTTCACCGACCGTCTGACGAAAATTCAACGTGCTCAATCGGCCAAAAAGCCGCAGATGGAGTCCAATCACACAGCAAAATAACTGGGCTGACAGACCCTCAACGATGGCCCGACGTTGACCAGAGGCTTAAAACAACGGGCAGTGTTGGCACCTTGTGAGCAAACTAATTAGTACCAAAAAAAAAACAAAGGCACAAGTGCGAGCTGTGCGTACGGATGATGCGTGGTAATAAAAATCTGTCTGTGCATGTGCATTGTGAAATTTACGTCAAACTCACTGTACAGATGCAATAGGCTCTATGCACGATCGCTTCCGTGTTTTGTCCAGCCCGCCCAGTTACATCCGGTGCTGCGTTGCAAGCCGTTTTTGCATTAGGTGGAGATAATGGCAAATTACACTTGCTGTTTACAAGAACTTCCTGCAGTTAACGTGAATGATGTTAACAATATTGTGAGGCAGTTGGCTGTCACACATAAGAGTTAGAAAGAGAAGGGCATTAAATTGTATATTTCGAGCTACATCGACAACTTGGAGGGTGAGTCTCTCATATCATGCGAAATCCGACTAGCGAATCATTTTCTAAAATTGTTGTCTCGTTTCTGAGAAAATGAATTTTGGCCGCTAGTACACTTTGTTATAGAACGCGCTAGGGCTGTAGTACTCGAGTCCGGTCTTGGACTCGAGTCCGGACTCGAGACCGTTTTTCTATGGTCTCGGACTTGTCTCGGACTCGCTGGTATTCGGACTCGGACTTGTCTCGGTCTCGGCCACTGGTCTTGCCAAATATGGCTTTTGGTCACGACCGAGTCCAAGTGTCTTTCTATTATGTTAATAATATTGAAGGAAAAGTGAAACACTGGCCACCTAATAACCAATCACACTAGATTATCCTCGCACGTCATGCTCTGCGTCTGCATGCCCGTTAATTTTGCATTTGTAAACTTTGCATCAGCCTAACGTCATAAAGTTATAAGTTCGATTACGTATGGTGGTAGTAGCTAGCTGTGTGGGTGTGTGTGTCGTATGCGTTAAAGGTGGTTCATTTGGGTAACGTTAATGTTATCTGACATCGGTGATGATTTCTTCAGTTTTAAATTGACAATAGAAAATGTGTTTAGGACGAACAGAAATATTCTCCAGGACGCCTACAGAACGAAAGACATTTTTGTATGTGTGTTCATTTATTACTAGCCTATTTGGGTAACGTTAACTTAGAAAATGGCAAAATTAACCGACCAAGTGCTCACTACAACGGAACGCGTCTTCTCATGCTGTTACTATAGTTACTATCTTACTAACTACTACTTAAAAATCCTGGGTGTTGTGACACTTTTGCTTTTAGATCAACAAATAATAACCCAAAATTACTGTCTTGATAATATCATGCATACTCTCCCCCCATCCCCCGCCCCCCGTCCTGGACTCGGTCTTGACTCAGACTCAAACCTTTTTGGACTCGGTCTTGTCTTGGACTCGAACCTCTTTGGACTCGGTCTTGACTTGGACTTGACTAGTCCTGGTCTTGGACTTGTCTTGGACTCGACAAAGGTGGTCTTGACTACAGCCCTAGAACACGCTATGCGGAGGTAAAGACACTGGCTGAGATTCTACCGGAAATGCGTCAGCAGCGTTCGTGCATAGAGCCTATAGCATATCTATAAAAAAAGAACTACTCTGAGCTTCTGTCACCATTCAAATGTATCAGTGCATTCTGACAGTGCAGAATGCACGATTTACCTAAAACGAAGGAACAAAGTAAATAGCTTTCATTTTGATTCCATGGTGACTCTATAAGGAAATCTATAACAACCAATAAAGACTTTGTATAGATCAATTTGCGTCACGGTGCTTTAATCACGTCTGCCGCTTTGTCTTTGTTCTGTGGTTGTTTCTTTGATGAGAAATGGCAGCCACTCGCTGCAGTTTGTCCTCAAATAGCGAAGGACGTGTAGGGTTCATTCAAGGCTGGAACACTTCCAAGGCCAGATACACTTCATACAAAGACTGGTGTTAATGGACATTTAGTCAAAACACACTCGCTAAAGTGAGTCACTTCCCACAAATTCATTCTCCTCAATGAGTGAAAGCACATTTTTGCATGTTTCCAGTTTCAATACCTTCAATCTCTGATCTTTTTAGATTCTCAAAGCAATACTTTACTCTTCCCACAGCTTGCCACCCACCCACCTTTATTCCTTTCTGTCTCACACACACACTCCAACATCACGCAGATGTATTTTAACACTCTGAGCTGCTGGAATCCCATCATTAGTTGACACGCTCACAGTCTTGCTTTGATAGGTCAGTTGCCTGGCAACTAATGGTTTCCGTGGTGACAACAATACCCCTGCCATTGTGTCTGTAAGTCATCTTAACCTGCTCCTCGTCGTGAATGACCCTCATTTCTGAAAGAACCTTGCATTAGCGTATCCGCTGCCACATAAAAGCCAAAGCTGCATTTTCAAGCATCTGAAATTCTCTCAGAATCAGAATGTACACCAGACATCGAGATCGCGTTATACGTGGTGGAGGTGTGCAAAATGGCACATGGGTGGTACGTGTTCCTCACTCCTGACCAGCTCTTGTAAAATTACCTGTTGATTGGCGTGTTAACACTCATGCACTGTAGTGTTAATTGGGCTAATGTGAGGTTTTGCAGGGCTAATGAGGCACTAAATAATTCATGAATCCCCAATGCCCCTGTTATCGGAGGTGGGAGATGTTCTGCTACCTGCATATTATTATAACCTTTATTTTACCTGGAAAAGAAGCACATTGAGATTAAGAATCTCTTTTACAAGAGCGTCCTGGCCAAGACTGACAGACGCAGCTCGTTTGAGTTTAACAGATAACATCCATCAATACGTACACATATACACACACAATCAAGTCCAATCAAACTTTGATATCAATACATAACCAGTTAAAACATCTACAGCGCGATGTTTCATTCTCCAAATCGTTTAAAACTACTTTGAAAATGTCCAATGAAACCAGCTCCCTAAGTTTCATAGTTTCACATTTTATAGTATACATATTAAAATTACAACATTCTTTCTGAGCCTGCTAGTTTGTAAATGAATATCACATTAGGAACTGATTTGTTTTGAAACGCTCAAAAATGTTGCAAAATTGTTCATTTTATAGCGAGAGACGGCAACAGTTTATACTAATTATTAATAATAATCTGGTTAATAATCAAACAATTCTTCCACCAATAGAGTTCATTGCACTAATCTTGTAAAGCGAGGTAGTAAATTGTGATTTTGCCAAGCAAGACATATTCCTGGATTAAAGGGTTAGTTCACCCAAAAATGAAAATTAAGTCATTAATTACTCACCCCCATGCTGTACCAACCCCGTAAGGCCTTCGTTCGTCTTCGGAACACAAATGAAGATATTTATGATTAAATCTGAGAGGTTCATGACTGCTACATAGGCTCCCTAAGGGAACGAAACTTGACGGCCCAGAAAGTCATTAAAGAAAATGTTTAAATATTCCATGTCGCAACAGTGGCTCAACTATAAGTTTATCAAGCGACGAGAATACTTTTTGTGCGAAAAAACAAACAAAAATAACGACTTTATTCGACTATTCCTTTTCTTCCTTGTAGGCCTTAAACGAGACTTCAAGAGATTTCCACGACGCATGCGCGAGAATTGCGATCTCCTTCAACTACTTCAGTTAAGTTCTCGCACGTGCGCGTCGTGGAAATCTCTTGAAGTCTCGTTTCAGGCCTACAAGGAAGAAAAGGAATAGTCGAATAAAGTCGCTATTTTTGTTTGTTTTTTCGCACAAAAAGTATTCTCGTCGCTTGATAAACTTATAGTTGAGCCACTGTTGCGACATGGAATATTTAAACATTTTCTTTAATGACTTTCTGGGCCGTCCGGTGTCATTCCCTTAGGGAGCCTATGGAGGAGTGATGCACCTCTCAGATTTAATCATAAATATCTTCATTTGTGTTCCGAAGACGAACGAAGGTCTTACGGGGTTGGTACAGCATGGGGGTGAGTAATTAATGACTTAATTTTCATCTTTGGGTGAACTAACCCTTTAACATATTTTGGCGATCCTGGAACAACATTTCTGTCTGAAAATGTTGTCCTAACTGTATAACCCAAACCTAGCCATAACTTCTCCCTAAATCAGAGGGAAATTATAGTCGAATAATACTGCATAAACTATTTCACCAAGTCCAACATGTTCCTGGAACAACATTTCAATCAACCAATCAGATTTGAGGGACAAGTTTACAGTTTATGTCCAGTTTGGGCTTACAACCAGGGTTAGGTGCTTCTACGTCAGTGTTGTTCATCTATTCCCCTCTGATTTTAGGGAGAAGTTATGGGTACGGTTAGGTTTAGGACTAGAGATATGGTTAGGACAAAACATTTCAGACAGAAATGTTGCTCCAGGATCAACAAAATATGTTGATCCAGGAACATGTCTTACTTGGCAAAATCACGCTGACAGCGCATTACAGAGTATCAGAGAAACTAGCCATTTTAGACTTTAAAATTTAAAGCCATCGATGATATATCTGTTTATACAACTGTAAGAATATGCTAGTAGTATGGGTAGCTGTCCTGACAAGTCCTGTGGTCTCACAGCATTTTATTATAATTAAAAGAATAGGCGTACATTAACTATTTCTACTTTTAAAAATTATTTTTGTGACACCACATGACTAATTAAAATGAACTGTATATTCATCATAAGAATCAATCACACAACATTTTTCATTTTTCTAATAAAGCAGGAATAAATGCATGAATAAACAGACACATAAAAATATACTTAATATATCAAAATCTCAAAACAGAATACGTATAGGTATTTCTACACAAAAGGCGTTTTTAATTTGCCAGACTTTTCTCCAAAACCAAATCAATGTGGCCATAACCCAGATTACATGTAAAACCACAAGATGGTGCCAGAGTCTTTCCCAAAACGGCACTTTTTAAGAACACTATTTAATTGCGGGTATTGAGCGGTAATAGGCCTATTGATTGTAATGCCAAAATAAATATCTGAAACATATTGTTGACAATTTTATGCGGGTTGGTAACATTATATTGCAAAAAACGACATTATTTGTCACTCTCTCAAACATAGCCTACATTTCCACTGCATGCTTTGGGGAAGACAAATAAGTCAGTAGGCTAAATATATCCAGCCTGGGAGCACTAAACCTACACCAAGGTGCAGAAATGTGCTTGTAAAATATGAATTTGAACGTGAATATCTTTGTCATGATAAATTAAGTCGCTTTGCTTCTAGGTTTCAAACAAACATTGCCTACTTGTCGCAGTACGCCTCGTCTGACTGGAACACGAGAGCACCTAACAATCTGGACTCCATTAGATTCTTTCTTTTGTCTCTCTTCACCCTTTCTTCTTCCTTTCCTCTCCTCATTTTCCCTCCTGTTTTCTTTCTGTTTTTACTTTGTGCTATTCATATTCCTTTCATTAAGCGCTGCTGCTGCTCCCACAATGCACTGCTCCTGGGCTGCCTGGCAGATGTTTCACAGTTTGTGGCACCAGGAAGTTCGATCAGTGTGTGTGTGTGTGTGTGTGTGTGTGTGTGTGTGTGTGTTTTCCTAGATTTTAGGCATGAATGTGACTGTTTTAGAATGAAGCATTAATGATTTTCATTTGCACACTTTTAACATCTGCAAGTTTACGGACATGTTTTTAACCGTACCCCGCGGCTAACAAAAATATATTATATTTTATATATTATATAATATATTATATAATATAAGTATATTTTGCTAATGTTCCCATTAAGTTATATGAAAACGTCAATTCTGAATGTTCTATAAACGTTCAAAACGTCTAGTTTGTAAAAATGTTTTTTAAATGTTTTTTCTTGGTTATACGAACATTAAGGATATTTTGCAGACATTATGGGAACGTTGAATGAGCTCTGAATATTCTGAATCAAGTAGTAACATCAGGGGGAAAAAACATTCCATGATTGATGTAAGATAAAGTTTCTGTGTTAACGTTTTGCGAACATAATTAAAGACCAGATAACTTTGAACAAATGTTAACGTTACTGGAAGAACGTTTGTGTGTAAAGCCATTCTCCGACTACACGAGTTTTTAAATCTTATCTGATTGTGAAATCTGGTTGCAATCACGCACATAAGGAGAATCTTCACAGATTTTCTTCTTTCAAATCTCAAACCTGCACACACTACAAGATTTGAAAACCGTGGTGCATTACACACTACAAGATATTCTTAAAGGGTTAGTTCACCCAAAAATGAAAATTAAGTCATTAATTACTCACCCCCATGCTGTACCAACCCCGTAAGGCCTTCGTTCGTCTTCGGAACACAAATGAAGATATTTATGATTAAATCTGAGAGGTTCATCACTCCTACATAGGCTCCCTAAGGGAATGAAACTTGACGGCCCAGAAAGTCATTAAAGAAAATGTTTAAATATTCCATGTCGCAACAGTGGCTCAACTATAAGTTTATCAAGCGACGAGAATACTTTTTGTGCGGAAATAAAACAAAAATAACGACTTTATTCGACTATTCCTTTTCTTCCTTGTAGGCCTGAAACGAGACTTCAAGAGATTTCCGCGACGCATGCGCGAGAATTGCGATCTCCTTCAACTACTTCAGTTAAGTTCTCGCGCGTGCGCGACGTGGAAATCTCTTGAAGTCTCGTTTCAGGCCTACAAGGAAGAAAAGGAATAGTCGAATAAAGTCTTTATTTTTGTTTGTTTTTTCGCACAAAAAGTATTCTCGTCGCTTGATAAACTTATAGTTGAGCCACTGTTGCGACATGGAATATTTAAACATTTTCTTTAATGACTTTCTGGGCCGTCAAGTTTCATTCCCTTAGGGAGCCTATATAGCAGTCATCCACCTCTCAGATTTAATCAAAAATATCTTCATTTGTGTTCCGAAGACGAACGAAGGCCTTACGGGGTTGGTACAGCATGGGGGTGAGTAATTAATGACTTAATTTTCATTTTTGGGTGAACTAACCCTTTAAGATAATCATGGCAGATTTAGCACCTCACGGGATCTCACAGGGAAGCGGATGCAAACAAAATGGATACTGTGTCGCAGCAACTTTCCTGTAGATATTATATAAGTAGACATAATAAAGGCAGTCGTGTTGTTGCCACGTTTCAACCAGCCGTTCCTCCATCTCCATTGTCCACCGGACCCGTACAGCTGCTTGTTGTTTCGCGGTCGCCATTTCAATAGTTCCGTCACTTCCGTTTCCTTGTAGACTTGTCTCTCATTGGCTATTGTGGAAGTACTGATGTAATCATAGTTGTAATCATCCCAATTTAAAATCCTAAATATCAAACATGTTTGATATTGTCTGGGCTTAAATTTAAGACAACCTTTCCAGAATGTTCCGAGAATGTTCCCTGTTAGCTGGGACGTATTGTAAAAAATGGAACGACGATACACAGAAAATAGCAAGAACGATACAAACTATTGCAGCTGGCCTGTGATGTCTCGCTTAAAAACTCTATGCAGAAACTCATTACGAGGGCAGGTACCACGGGGAGGGATCGCAACTACCCAAAGATCAGCCAATCCACACCCAGACTTTATAGACACACTATTTATGCTACAGGTCACAGATAGCATTGGCAGTCAACGTTGTGTGTGTGGACGAAACTGCAGCACTGAGTTCTTGGTTCCTCTCCTACCCCCTCCTCCCTTTTTACTTTCAGAACGCTGTCCCTGTAATTGATCCCAGATTGTCTGTTTGCGTTGCCAGAAGCGATTCATATCGTTTTTATCTTTCAGACAAGCCCTCTACCGTTTCCAGATGGAGAAGGCACAACAGGGTTCAAGTTTGTTTTTCAGAAAATGTAATGCTATAATGTCTTTGACTCCCACAAAAAAAAAAAAACCTGCACAAAGCAACAGGTCTGTATATGAGTACCTCTAACCTCGGACAGATGGGAAGAGCGAAAGTGAGAGAAAAAGTGAAAATGTCCTTTTTTCTTTGTGGCTGTGTTCTTGAGCAGCATTCCTGGGGATAATTGTTTACTCGTCTGTTTGTTTGTTCACCAATGTTTGTTTGCTCTCCTAAGTGTTAAGAAAGCATATTATCCTTGTACATTTCAAACACTGTCATGGTTAGCGATGTGGTCTGCTTTCCATTGAGAGAGAAAACGTTGTGATGGTGGCTTTCCAGGGCAGTTCCGTTGGCGTTGGAGTGTGTTGTGTGTGTGATGAAATGTATGCAGCCGAAAAACTGACGTGAAAATTTCACTCCTCGAATGTCAGCAAATGTGGTAAAACTTTTAGACATGTTCAATGACAAAACGGATATTCTGAAAGCTACAAATCCAATAAAGCAACGTCTATAGACTTTAACCTTCAAAGTTCACTACTGAAATAGAGTATAAATTATTTCAGAAACATTGTAAGTTCTGGGTTGTTTTGCAGTAAATCATGTAAAAATGATCAAAAATCTATCATGTTTTTAACTTCAGTTGTTTATACTTTTTAAAAAAATGTAAAAAGCACTATAGAGTGCAGTAAAACAATTGATGTTTAAGATATATTTTCTGAAAACTAGTTTTATATCTATAGATAGTTATTATGCAGTTAACTTTGTATGCAGTGTTGCTTCTCAAGTATTGAATATGTTTTTGAGATATTTTAATGGATAATCAGAAAGCAAATACAAAATACAAAACACAGACAGTGGATAACGTTTGTATCCTTATGGTTATGGCACAATTTCAATTATTTTGCATCTAACATTCCACAGACAAGGTTAGTAAACCATTTTATTGTACATGCTAACAAGTGTTGAAATTGTGGGTCTCATTTACGAACCATGCGTACATGGATATTTCAGCATAAAATCTGCGTACAGATGTTTCCTCAGAAATTACACATGATTGCCCATGAATATGTTTGCACAAAAATTATTCAGAATTTTTAATATGGTTACATATATAACAATCACATGCTCACAGTGGCCTCAGAAACATGTAGCATTCAAAAGTTTGGACACATAATTTTTGTTAAATAAGGAATACTTTTATTCAGCAAAGACGCATTAAATGAATCAGTGACGTCACGATTTACACAAAAATATTAAGCAACACAACTGTTTTTAACAATGATAATAATAAGTGTTTCTTGTCTCTGAGGAAAATTCAGCCTTGCCATCACAGGAATAATGAAGATTTTAAAAGGTGTTAAAATATAAAACATTTATTTTTAAATTTGAATAATATTTCACAATACATTACTATTTTACTGTATTTTCAATCAAATAAATACTACTTTGTTAAGCATAACAGTATACACTATTCTACATTGAAAAACTAATGACTAATTATTTCTGATTAAGAATAAATAAAAATGCAGTCTGTATTGGTATGTACAAACTGCAACTTTTCATGCGCACATAAATGCATGCATTGAATCAGGCATTTTTATTTTAAATTATTTTAAACATTAATTCATGCTTCTGTATACATTCCCCATATGCTTCCATTGTAAATGCAAATGCAAATTATTTTCTGCAATAATCGACAGCATGCCACAGATGTATTTAAGCCTGAAATATTCCTGTTTGTGTCTTTGGAAGAATGCACATTGCCTTGTCGATGTGCCAGTTGTTCTCAGCTTTGTCCTTGATGTCTTCTTATGGTGTCCTCCATCAGTTATCTAGCCAGGTGTTGAGAGGACAGCACCGGCCTGATCTCTTTGAAGGCCGTTCCATCCAGCTATCCTTCAGATTTCAATGTGAAGCCTAATCTCCTCTCTTTATCCCAATGGCATTTATCAATGAGATCATCAGAAGCAGCACTGGATTGTAAAGGCCAATTGCACATAATTGCTCACTGGCTCTGAGACCGAAACAAGCAGCTCTGGGAGCAAAACACAGCCACTGAGCTGAGGAGATACGAGATAGACATCAGAGCGAGTTCAGGAAGTCGTTTACAGAAAGATACCATATTTTTCTACTGACCAAAGGAGAAATTGTTAAACTCTTCCCATCTTAAGGGATCACAAAGGGGTCAATGAGAATGTGAGAAAAGTGTGTGGAGTGTATTGAAGATTAAGTAAACCGGCCACGCTCGCAAACCGTTTATTCCCACGTCCCTGCGGAGCTGCTTTGCGTTTCGCCAAAGAGCGCAAATTGAGCTTCTCGTTTTTCCTTGGATCCTGAGAAATATGACATCACACAAGTGCAGGAAATCCTATTTTGGAGCCTGTGAATGCTTCGTATACATTTGGGCCGGCAAGAGCCAAGAGCAGAGCGCCAAGATGTGAACCAAAGGGGGGAGGGTTGGGAGAAATTAATTTTCACAAGCTTCTCCTTCAGCTTCTTTTGGCAAGACACGGGAAAACAAAGAGGCCTGTTAAGGGCCACCTGCTCAGGGAGGATTGTGGGTAAGCACTTCCGCACACTGAACAGCTGAAGCGGAGCCGCTGAGGCAAACGGCCCTGAGGGAGTCTTTTCCTCCGACTGGGGGTCGGGAAGATTAAGAGGAAGCAGGAAGCAGAAGATGAGGTCGTCTCGGCCACTCGACCGCGGGCGTGATTGCGAGCGCCGAGGCTTCTTCTCTCTGATGGACAGTAGGGCGGTCTGCATGAAGTATATAAACGCTCCACGCTACATTAGAAGCCAAAGCCTTTCCACATGTTGTTTGCAGAAGCCCTCAGTGGTGCTTTTTCCCATCTGGCTCTTTCTAGGTCAGCTGGACCGCCCCTTCTCTTACACACACATCGTGCACGATCCCTGACGTGAACCTGCGTTCCGCTTCACAGCCGCTCCACCGAAACATAAGCAAACGTCTCCGGGGTTTTGTGGTTCGCGCATATACGCACACAGGCCGATCTCGCTGTGTCACGGGTCTCTCGCTCCCTCTGTGGCAGGTCAGCTGACCTGTAAAACTCACTCTAGTGTGTCCAGCGCTTGGCAGAGCCACAAAAAACATCCACGGCACTTTGAGAAGCAGTCAAGCTCATCCATTCAGAGCCTGACACACTTTGTTGACAGGCCACAAGCCCCTCTCCATCATTACGAGCCTGAGAGGGCCTGTGAGAAGACATAACGGTATTGCCCTTGATGTGACAGCCAAAGATATTACGCGACATACTCTAACTTTGAGCGAGCCTGGGAAAATGTGGTTTGTGTGTACAGTAAGAACAAAACACGAAGCTGTCAGCAGCTACGGTAATGACAGAATTAGGAATGAATAAAGCAGGGTCTGTCCGCCACTCTCCCTGAAGCTAGTCTGGATTAATCTGATGCTGCTGGAATGTCCCATCAGGCTCCTCTGTAATCCTTCTGTGGCTACAAGTTTTGAACATTTTTGCTATTTTTTTCCGCCTTTGCTGTGCCGTCCACTTTTGCCGTCAAGCGTCCTCTATTTTCTCATCATGCCTGTATTTCTGTCCCTAACCTCAAACACTGGGCCAAGACGACCGAACCAGAGCACAGCTGGTGACTGCAACTACAAGAGATAAAACAATATGAGAAAAGAGGGAGATATCAGGTGAGAGAAGAGGGAGATGACGTGAGGTGAGACAGAAGGAGACAAGACAATTTGAGAATAGATTTGAATAAAATCGAGACGAGACAAGGGAAGAAGACACAAGTGGAGAGAAGAAACAACAAGAGAAGCTAAATGAGGCAATGAAGACGAGACGAGACAAGAGGAAAATATCTAAAACAAAATGAAATGACAAGCAGAGAAGAAGAGACTAGAGGAGAAGAAACCAGACAAGAGGAGGCCATGCAAGATGATACAATATGAGAAAAGAGATCAGAGAAGTGAGGAGAGAACAGGAAAACCAATTGAGATTAGACAATATGAGAATAAGAGGAGAAAATGACACGAAAAGGAGAGAAGAGGAAAACAGATGAGATGAGAAAAGAAGAGGTGAGGTGAGACGAGGAAGATGGATGAGAAAAGAGAGGAGAGTAGACGAGATTAGAGAATATGAGAAAGGAGACAAAATGAGAAGTGAGAGGGAGAGCGGATGGGACAATGAAGAGGAATGGGAAGAAGGGAATAGAGGAGAAAACATGAGATGAGAAGAGCAGAAACCAGATGAAGCAATGCCAATGAGTTGAGACGTGAGGAGAGAAGAGGGAGGTGATATTTGACAATATGAGAATTGACATGCAGAGTTGAGGAGAATAAATGACATGAGAAGAGGCGAGAAAAGATGAGGGGAAAGGAGAGAGGATGAGAAGACAAGGTACTAAAGGAGAAAAGACAAGATGAGGGGAGAGGAGAGGGGAAAATTGAGAAAAGACCAAACAAAATGAGATGAGACAAAAAAAGAATTCCTTGTTTAAAAGCCTGAATCAAAAAAGAAAGTCAAGACAAGACGAGACAAAAGGAGAGGAGATGTGTGAATGCACACTGCAAACCCAAATGAAAATACTGTGGGATACAAGAAAGAAGGAGAAAACACACTGAGCTCACGGCTAGGGGAGGGAATGCCAGGTTACATATTGAAGAACACAGAGGGAGATTGTGCAGCGCAGCACATTATTAACTACACACAGAGCTCAGCCTGAGACATTAATGACACACACAGTATCTGCACATACTCAACAATTACAGCACAAACACCATCTGATCCTGATGATACGGCATTCTTGAGTCAGTGTAAACACAGATCCTGATGCAATCCTTTTAGCTGAGGCCAGACGCTGAAATCATTAAATGATCATGTGATCGCTGAAAAGGAAATCAATGGCAGAGATTGTGCTATCGGTCTTGCTGACTTTATCTCTCAGTACATTGCATCAAATAACTGTCTCCATTTTAAAAAACATTTTTACCATAGTAAAACAATGGCATTTTGAGGTACCTTAAAGTAAATATCAATGGTTTATGAATATAGCAATCACTGGGTCTCATTCACTAAGCGTGCTTTTGCACAAATTTGTGTACGAACATTTTCACGAATTAATAATGATTCATCATTATATCATCTCCAACAGACCTGTGCTCCTCATAGGGATTCGGGCCTCACTCTACAGTGCTGCCAACCCTTCCTGCCAGGCACAGCCGGATCTGTGTTGAAAGAGCGCCACACCTGAAAGCTTTAACCCAGCAAACAGGCCTCAGATAAGACCCAGAGACTTGTACCTCCCCCTCCAATCTCTCCAATCCTATCTTCTCTCATTGCCATTCCCCCCTCTTGAAAAAAAAAAAAAACACCCCCAAAACATTTTGTTTTTCTACTGCTCACATTTTCCAGCCTCTCTCTCTCTCTCTCTCTCTTTCTCTCCCAGGGCTGTAGGTCTGCAGGAGCAGATGTGTCTGGCCTCCGCAGTCTCAGACTGCTTTAATAAGGGATGTGTTTCACCGGTAAGGAATTCGGTCAGCCAGTCGGCCCCATCTGAAGCAGGCCCACTCATCCTACTCATCACAAATCAACTCCGCTTTGGAATCTCTGCCTTTTATCTACCTTTCATCATTGTCGTTGTGTGATACAGCATCTGCTGTAATGTAACGGCAGGGGTTGCTTTTGTCTGTAAACTTGCAGAATTGTGGCGTTCCTGCCAAAGAACATTTTGCTCAATACAATATGTGCAAATCAACCGACTTCAGCATATCTCTGCAAAAACTGATATACCACATGTCATGATAAAAATTGAAGGAATTGGTCAAAAGTTACTTAAACTATTAAAAATTAAAGTTTCAAAATTGGGTTTTCATAGCAATGCAATAGAAGAACCATTTTTGGTTCCCCGAAGAACCTTTCAGTCAACAGGTTTTGTCTTTTTTAATGTTTTTTTTTTATCATTTTGCCTGTATTAATGCCAACTATACATACATTTTGGCACATGTGTTTTTTTATTGGAATTTTACTATTTACTTTTAATCAATCTATTTTACACTACACATTATGGTTCTTTACATGTAGTAACAGTTCTATTTAGTACCGTATCGTCCCGAAGAACCCTTTATATGCTGAAATGGTTCTTTGTGTTAGAGTTCTTTATTCCCGCCTTTTTGTTTTTCAAATCTGTAACTGTCAAAGCTGGAGCTCAGCTACACAACTACAGTTACTACACAGACTGTCAACATAGGCCTACTCTCAACTGGTCAATTATTTCTTTCTTAAAATGTCTATAAATTATAACTAAAAATTATAACAATCATTTCCTAACAATCATGTCTTTTTCTCTTTAGTTTAACAGAACATGTAGAGTGAGCAGCTCTGTTCAGTTAAGGATACTCATCTTCTCTTCTCCACAAAGTATCAGAGATATGGAATTTATGATCCATATAGTTTGATATTTTTATTAATATGACTCCTAAACATACCCAGTCACAAAAAAAACATTAAAGCTATACCATGACTTTATATCACTGTTTCCTTTTAACATGGATAAGAGCTCATTCTGTCCATGTTTTGCTAATTTTGGCCTTTATGAACATTGTTTTTACATAATCAAATGGAAGAGACACAATGTAACTCTAAACTCAATGTATTTCAGATGCTGTCACGTATCATAACCTCATCATCTGCAGAGAGAAACTGCCACTCAGAATACACACATAATGAAGGACGTAGCTAAATACATCATAGAGAGGATTGTGAAGATATTTCACTGGAACTTGGTCTCCTTCATTACATCTATATCGTGTTCAATGTCAATTGTTATTTATTAATGTATTCAGCTAACAACTGTTATTAGAGCACTATCATTTTTGCTATAATCTGTCATGTCAATAAAAAATAAAAGTAGGCTACATGAACAAGAACATGCTGTTTTTTTAAAGCGTAAAACCCAAACAGAGGCAACAAGATATAAGACCAGGCAGATAGAGGGCTAAAAATATTAATAAAACATTTATTGTAAACATTATATTAAAATTAATAATATGAAGACAATATGGTAATAGTAATGAAAATAAATATTGTTGAAAAGGTTATTTATAACACCAATAAGGTTCTATATAGCACTTTCAAAGCATGGTTCTATTTAGCACCAAAAAAGGGTTCTGTTTTTGTTACAAGCCGAAGAACCCTAATTTGGTACTGTTTAGAACCATTTTTCTTAAGAGTGTAGTTACACAAAATAGTTCCACTCTGGACCTTAGGGACAAAAATGTCCCCAATTGAAACCCATTAAAACTGCAATTTAAAATTCCAGGGCCATTTAACTATAAAACTATGCAGTTTTTAATAGGCTTTCATTCTGTTGGCAAGGCTTCAAAATAATTTTTTTTTTTTTTTTTTTTTTACCAAATGGTGCCATTTTATCAGGTTTGGCCTTTAAGGCAAATACTCACTTTATTCCTTATTTTCTTTTGCTTTCTGCTTCTGCATATTATAGAGCCAATTGGATAAATTATGCAGCTATAATTCTGTGGGTGTGTTGGCATGGATGTCAGAGTATGGTTTGTATGTGTGTAAATTTGTGTATGTGTATGCGTGTAATATTTGAAAGAGAAAAACTCTACTGCAAATCACAAATCCACTGTGTACCAGTGGAGCTTTGCTGGCATCTAACGCCCAAACAAAATCCTTTTTTTTTTTTTTAGATATCAACATCAAATTTGGAACACAACTTGATGGCTTTGATTTTCTTGCAGTTTTGGAGTTCAACATGTTTCATAAAATAATGTTCATAAATCATTTTCATAAACTTAAACCTCTATAACTTTTTTCTTTAACTTTTTAAAACTTATGTTATCAATAATCTGCCAAGGGTCTTCTTTAAAAGGAGACCACAGACTTAAGTCTGTGCTCCCAAGCTTCAAAGTTTTATGACAGTTTTGGACATCTATGGATCTATGTGTAACTTTTTTCAATTGGGTTAAATTAAAATAGGGTTAAAATAACCATTTCTTTCTTAGAGAACAGTTTAATAATCTAAATAACCACTTTCCACTATAAAGAGCCTTTTGTGCAATGGAAAGGTACCATGTATTTAAAAAGTTTTTTTTATGGTACCTATGGTATCTATCTATCCATCTATCTTTGGTTTAAACATTCAGGCTTTTAAACAAGGAATTTATCTTGACAAATGTAAATTGTTACCCAGCAACCAAAGTAAATAGTGTGTGGAGATGTGTGTTCTTCTCACTGAACTCCTCTGAACTTGAACTTATTTGAACAGGTAACAGTCAGATGGGATTTCAGAAAGTCCCGTCCCTCACCCTGCTCAATAATGAATTATGCAGTGTCATCTCCAGACACTCTATACCCCACTCTACCAGCAGAGAATGAAACAAACCATGCGAACAGGGCAGTGCGAGGCACTAATAAATTATTTAAAGTAACTGAGATGAAGTACTCTGTCAGTTACCTGAGTCCCAGTAGTCTCTTCATTGGAAGGTTCTGGTTTAGATGGGGCAGAAGAGAAACTGTCCAAATGCCTGTTGTCGTCTGTAGGTCTGCTTTCAGCATTTCCTGAAGTTTGTGGCACCATGGGGATCGCACGATTCTTCCTCCTGCTCTGTTGCTTCCTCTTGGTTTTTGTACACGGTAAGGAGCGGTACAACGATGATGGAGGATAAAGTCTGTTTTTGGTTTGTGTTTCAAGAAAGTTCTTGAAACAATGCAAGAGGAGAGAGTTTGAAGTGGAGTCATAAATGGGGAAACACAGAACTGGGTGTTCTGTATATGCCTGTTAGTTATTAATGCAATAATATTTGCTTGGGGAGAATGTTGTTAATGATGAAACCAAACTGAGCCGATTAGAACATCACAGGTTTTAGTTTGTATTTTCACACGTTTTAGTTTAGTGCATTTATGTAATCCTATTTTGAATAAGGTGATGCACATTCAGCCATTTTTTCAGCAATTTTTAAATAGTTGCAAACCTGGTAAAACGAGGGAGACTGTCACTTATGTCCATCATGTAATAATATATAATATATGGAACTAATATCTGTGATGGTGTTAATTTTGTTTAGCTGACTGATACAACAGGGCTTGCACTTTTTAGGTTTTCTCAAGTTTTAGGTTAGCACTGCCAATGCGAAAATATCCTTTTCATAGCTGCATTTGTCACCTATTATTAATGAATTTTCCGCAGATTTAAGTGTCCGATAATAGGGTACTTAATAAAACAAGTAGGCTGTTCACATAAATATCTATTTGGCGAACCCAATTAAAGGGCGATTCACCTTAAAGCTACACTGTGTAACTTTTTTAGTTTATTCTTAGCTAAAAACACTTAGTTCTTTCAAAAATATATGTGCTCATTAATGTATATTTACTTCGTTCAAGTAATAAAGTATTCTCGTGAGTGTATAATATGCCATTGAAAATACACACGGGTAAGGGGTTCTAATGTCGGTCGCCATGTTGCCCCTCCATCTTGAAAGTACATTAGCCAAAGAGGGACATCAAGCTTCGCCTTTCGCGTTTTAACACTCGATGGCACCGTGTCGAGGAGGTCGTACTGGAAGCCATGTTAATCTTGGACTCCATTGGCCACCGTAGGAGTTAAAACGAAATCGAAATTGAGAGGAACAGAAACTAAAATTCACTGGATGGTCATATACCTTTTCACCGCTAGATGGGGGTAAAAATCACACAGTGTAGCTTTAAGGAGATTTTTTCACTTTATCTCATGTGAGCGTGCATCATTTTTTAATTATGCACGCTAACATGCTCACATTAAAAGTTTTTGATACAACTTTTGTATATGACTTCTGGAATTTTACTGACAAATTTACAGTTAGACTGTGTTTGTGTGTGCTTAGGTCTGGATATCCCTGACCCTGATGAAATCGAGTACATCAGGCAAGAGGTGCAGGCGACAGTAAACAGCACTGTGCACCTTTATTGTGGATCCCATTTGCCCACCCTGTTCATCTGGGTCTTCTCCAGGCCAGGCACAGAGAGAAATGAGCCTCTGGCCTACAACCACGGACAGGGGACCAAACTCCTGGCCTTAGCCAGCACCCTGGGAGAGATTTCCCTGCTCACCAACACAACTACTCTGGTGATCGAGGGGGTCTCAGATGAGGCCGAGGGGGTCTACACCTGCCAGGCCCTATTCGATATGGATGAACCGCCTAAGGTTACGTTTTACTACACCCAGCTGCATCTGCAGGATGAGGAAGAGAGATCCAGGGGGTCAGGGTCCCCGCCCCCAGAGAGTGATTAAGGGGCAGTTTAACTAACAAGAACAGTAGAATGTAACTAATCACAGTTTTCTATAGTGGACAATATACCGTATTTTGTGACAGCATTCAATATTTGTGTGAAGGTAATTCATTGCAATTCAGTTAGGCCTAGAGGCAACTTTCTAAGGGTGACATATTCAGATGCATTAAATGAGTTTTAAATACGAATAAAATGCTGTTCTTTGCTGTTTTTATTTAAACAAAAACATCTTTTCTTTCTACTGAACTAAAATCCAGGGCCTAAACACCCACATCCAACTGACTCTACCACATACACAGCTGTCCTCCAAGTTTCCATCATTCCAAGGTGCCAATAACACAGTCATATATGTCTGTGAATATCTGTGATGCTAAATATTTTGTTTGTAGGACACCACCGGGAAAATAACTATTCCTTAGTGTGGGAAATAAACAGCTTTTGGCCTTGAGTTATGGAGCCATAAACCACCATGTCTGGGCTTCCATGCTGCAATAGATCAGTCAGAAAACCAGAAGTACCGATATAAATATTGGTCACATAACTCAGTTATTTTTATGATGGGGAATTCAGCCTTGGCAATTGCTATACTAAAGCAGCAGGATTTCACCACAATTGTAACATCCAAAATGATATGTCTACAGATTATAAACAACAAATGTGTGTTCTTATTGCTCTTTCAATATTTATGCTTCCTCTTATTTGACTCACCATATTGATGAATGTGAATTTGCAAGGTACTGTAGAAGATGGTCCTGAATCAACAAACAAAGGCTAACTCTATTGGAAAACCGCAACCCTAACGTTAACCCATAATCAGAAGGAAATGATAGGTTGATAAGCCGGTTATATCCGGTTGGGTAAATTCAATAAAGTTGCAGTACACTGCGATTCACTTTACCATTTAATAAAAGCACCCAAGTTAGTCAGTGCAAAAGTACATATGACTAGCTGGTCATTTTTTACGTAATCCTATAGGTTTTGGTGCCAAAAAAGCTGATGGCAGATAAAGAAGAATGCAGAAAGAGGAGTGCATTTCTGCCACCTCCTGGACTGGAGTGTGAAGCACTAACTGGCATTTAGTAAAGCAATGGTAACTGCCATAGTGTTCCTGTTAAATTTACTTACATAATTTTTTATTTTTTTATCGAAACCAATTGAAGCACTTGAAAATTATCAGCAAACCACACACTTTATTATGTGTTAAAGAAAGTCACAAGGTACTGCCACTGTGTAGAATTCATCCAACCAGATATTCATTAAGTTATCTCCTTTACTTTTTCACAGAAGAAAAAAAGTCATACAGGTTTGTAAAGACATGATTAGTTGATATTAATATTGTTCCAGGATAAACAATTATATCATACTTGGCTAAATGACACTAAGCAACAATACTGAAAGACATGCTCTTTCTCCCACCTCACAAAGTAAGAAAAAATAATAGAATTGACTTTCACACAGCGTCAGTTGGGACCGGAAAATGTAGTGAAGGTTGCCTGAGGTAACGGCTGGTGCTGTCAGCATGTATAAGTGATTTGTCGTTATTGGTCTAATTATGACCTGGAGAACAGACACGTGGAACGCAGAAGTGTAAAGTAGGTCTGACCTTTGTCCCTTCACACAACAGAAATATAGTGATAGCCATACATAATTTAAGCCCCATATGAAATAACAACCCAATCATCAGCTGACATGATAAGTCGTGCATACATTTCCTGTTGGCTGTGGAGATCATGGTCAGGAAAATGGTAGTTTATTTGTTCAACACTGATTATGGGGCTGAAATTTGGCTAAAATAATAGAGGGCTGGGGCAGGGCCAGAGTCCCAGAGTCTTTGTGCGGTTTTGTAATCTCTCATGGATAAACGGCTTGGAAGCTGAGTCAAATCAGGCCACTCTCAGAACAAGAGACAAGAAAAGAGAAAGAAACACGGCCTAATTCATGAGTGTTACATTCATTCAGGGTGTGCCAAAGTGACAGGCGAAGAATGGTGGGCGGAGGAGGGGGTTGGAGAGGGCGCTAACAGGTCCACTCAGAAACTGGGGGAGGAATTTTTGGGGTGGACAATGGGTACATTTGTTCCCATGGTGCCCCTAATAAGGGTTCTGAGTGCGGTGCAGTTTGCAAAAGGACAGGGTGGAGGCAGGGCAAGTAAAGAGCGACTTAAAAGCAGGTCTTTATCAGGAGGTCCTCAAACTTATCTTCATCTCATCAAATGACCTGAGACCTCTGTCAACATCCCTTCTTCTTTCTCTCTCTGTCACAGTCACCCTATTCTTTCTCAGTGTCCTTTTCCCATCCATTGTTTCTGGAATCTTTCTAAGTAGAACAGGGATGGGCGACCACAGTCCTGCAGAGACAGGTATGGTTTTTCAAAGATGGAACGAAACTCTGCAGGACAGTGGCCCTCCAGGACCAAAGTTGCCCATCCCTGCAGGACAGTATCAAATTGTTTTAGTATCAAATGGTTGGCGGCAAAGTGGCTCAGTGGGAAGCAATGTTGCCTCACAGCAAGAAGGTCCTTGGTCCTTGGAAGTCCTTTTCCTCCGGGTGCTCCGTTTTCCCCACCAATCCACAAACATGCAGTATAGGTGATTTGGAGACGTTAAATTGCCCATAGGTGTGAATGTGTGTGTATGTGTAAGTCCTAAGCCATGTAATAGGGAGGGGTTGGGGAAAACCTGGTGACCTACCCTGGAAAAAATCATCACCAAGAAAATTCATGGATAGTCTCTTGTGAATAGAATTACACAACTCACCAAGAGTTGGATATGACTGACATGATTAATGAATCAATTGGTTTTAGAATCACCAATTCTGATTCTCTTGGCCACTTTTATCCAAAACGATTCACATTGCATTCAGTTCTTGGATTCCCTGGGAATTGAACCCATGACCCTGGTGTTGTTTGCATCCTCCTCTACTATTTGTGCTACAGGAATGACTTCATGGCTCAAGCTATACAGGACACCACTCTAAAAGTCATCTTCAACATATTAAAGCAAATTCACAGGTCCAAGAGGATAAGCTTCGATATCATTTGTGTGATCTGATACGACTCAGATCTCTGGGCCTACCTATGCCTGTTCTTTAGATCCTGACTTTGGTTTTCCAGCTGAAGCCCAGTGGAGCAGAAGGGATATTTTAATGTGCAGACACTGTCAAGCTCAGCCAGAATTCAAGAAACCAGCTTGAAGTGGCCTGGATTGTACACTAAACGGTTTGCCACAATCTGGAAACAGCAAGACCTCCTGTCTTTCCTCCATCTACATTTTTCTTTCCAACCAAAAATGACAGATGGAAGCTCCATGGTGTCAGAGGGTTTGTGGGGAACAATCCAGCAGGCCTGGATGCCTGTTGGCATTATAATGGAAGAATAGTGAAGGGGTTTACCAAGGACTGAGAGACTTAAAGCTGCCAGCTCTGTTAACCACTCGAACCAGCCTACAACAAGTTATGATATCATGACATGACAAAAGGGTTAACTCATGAATAGAAAGTTAGGTAACATGCCATTATCCCCTTATCTGCATAGAGCATTTAGCTTATTTCCAAGTTACAATAAGAACATCAATGATTTATTAACTCTTTCCCTGCCATTGATGTAAATTTCCACCCTTTATGAAACAACGCTTTCTGTGATTTCACTGTTATATATAGGGGGTGCTATGACGCATCTTCTGAAAGAGTACTAAATCTCCTGATCAAAAGATATGTGAAGAAGATGCAGAAACAAGTGATAGCATATTTAAGCAGATTCATAGTCTAGTGTTGTCGAAAGTACCGACTTCAGCACCAAGTCGGTTCTGAAATGTAAAAAATGTGACGCTTTGAGCACTGTTGAGCGGAATCGTAAACACCTCTGATTGCCCGTTGTTCTCACGCGCATATTAAATATGTCTGTGATTGGCTACAATGATCAGCGCTTCAAAAACATGTTGTAAACATACATCAATGACGCTCTTCACCGAGCGCTTACACAGGTACACACGGGAGCGTTTGAAAGCAAGCGTCTATCAGCGGACCGGTCCAGACGCCTGCTTGTGATTTAAAACGCTCCCACTCCCGCTTTCAAAACACTTTTAAACACTTCCGTGTGCTCTCAAACGCTCCCGTGCGTTAATGATTGTAGCCAACAGACATATCCGATGAGTGCATGAACACAATGGCCAATCAGAGGTGTTAACGATTCCGCACAACACCACTAAAAGCGTCACATTTTTAAAAAAAATTTAAATCAAAAGTCAGTACTTTTGACAACACTAATGTAGTCTTTGACAAAAACAAGTTTTTCTCAGACTTTTGCTCAAAATGTTGCTTTTTTATGAAACTTACCCACATTCAAGTGTTGATATAAAACCATAATAAAACTTTTTTTTGGTTCAAAAGCAGAGACTTCTCTTTCTTTTGATATATTGCATGTTCAGATATCCACACAACAAAATATTTTGGAGGCAATGAAAAGTCTTGCAACTTTTTAAAATACGCTGGTGGGGAAAGAGTTAATAACATTAGAATAAGCTGTGAAATGTACATATTAAATAAAACAGTTTCAACAATACATTGAATGAATGCAAGTTGTGGGTGCAATCATTCTTTTCTATCAATATTCACGCAAATACGTGAACACAACCGCTCGGTCAACACATGGCCTGGTTAAACTTGATGTGTATTCTTGCGTTCATCTAGCACTGGCAGTAAGAAACCTTAGTAGTGTGAAAAAGTAACATTCAAATGTCTGCATTAATATCTATGTACGTTGCTATAAACATTGACTTGTTCAGCAAGATTCTCTCCAAACTGTTGCTCTGCCATGACAACAGCAAAAACCGACCATAAAACAGATGATTAGTGCTAATTCCTGCTATACTGCCCCTTGTGGAAATAGTGAAAAGCAACACATACTTGACAATCATGCATAATATAACTTTTGCATTAATACACAAAAAATGTTAACTAAGTTAGTGGATATCCTTTATATCAGCAACCTGATAGGTTTGCATTTTATTTTCTAATATGGGAAGAGCTGTAGATGGAGTTTCTGAAAGCTTTGTATGGCAGAGAAAATTGTGGCTTACACAGCAAAAAAAATAAAAAAAATAATTGCCACATATTAGAAAACACACTAATGCCAATGGTCTCACCACATTCTGAGTGTTTGCATTTGACTTTCAATGTGATTTTACATGAAGGGTGTAGCCTGGAGTCACTATGTGTATAGGGTATCGACATAGAGGAGATATATAATAAATTTTTTTCATCATGATTGTTCCTTGAGGGATCTTTAACATTAAAGAAATAAGTGTCTAGGTCCAACTTCCTCCTTATCACTTCACCTTGATTGCACACCAAATAGGTGTCCTTGATGTGGATGATGGAAATGTGTTTTTAAATCTAGTTGATGCCAAAAAGTCAATGCAAAAAGTTCATTTTTGAAGCTTTGTTTCTGTGAATACTCTTTATGGATGACGGTTCTCTATCCGAAAATGACGGTATGTTTTCACAGTACATCAAGCTCTTGTATATAAAAAAAAACGAAAAAATGAAAGAAAAATGATGATGAAAACATCTTAATCCAACCATCCATCAGTGCCTGCCTGAAATCCGCTGTTAAAAGACCGCAAAACATGACAATGCACCATCCACCCTTTGGCAGTCTGCTTATGTAGACAGTCAACTTGAGTACAAACCACATCTGAAGCTGAAATGAGGAGACCGCAGTAAAGAGCGCCACTAAGCAACCAAACAAAAACACTCACGTGATGTGAACACGACCAGCGCCCTTCAACACATTCTGGGAGGGTCAAAGGTCAATCAAGCACTCAAGTTTGTGTATGGTTAACAAAGAGGCATGGATAGGAGGAGGTGTGGCTGGGAGGCTGTGGGATTGACAAAGAGCTGTCGCAATTGCCGGACACTTTAGTAGATATTTCTGATATCCCTCAGGCACAGACAGTTCACGCTGCTTTATCGATTATAGTAAAGCGATCAAATTTTATGCTTGCATGGAACCTTTCTAGGTTCCAATTGTGCATCATGTGCTTTAGGGGTGCAATAAGCCATTTTAAGGGGCCATATGAATCTGTTATTATTCATCCATTTTCGGTAGTTCGAGAGCCCTATAGTAAGGTAGAGCATTAAAACATTAGAGAAGGATATGGATGGACATAATACTTAATCTTCTCTTTATATTATAACAAAACTTTACACATACAATGGCTAAACTCCACACTGTGTGGAACAAAAAAAATATATAAAGACAAATAAAGAACAAAAAATAAGTTTCTCATCCAAAAAACAAAAAAAAGCATAAATAATATAAAAGACAAACTTTTTTTCTTACAACAGATACATTCATATGAAATAATATTTTACTACTACAAAAAAATAAATAAGTCATCAAAAGAGTTTTTGCTTTCACTTTCAAAAGTCCTCCCACAAATGGGATCGTTTCAGCCTATGAGTTCTCCGCACATCCTTGCATAAAAGTCTCTTGATTCTTTCTTTTCATTCTATTTATTTCCATCTTGCTTTCCCTCGTCGTTCTTCTCCAGCTCTGAAAGCGGTCAGTTTGGTGTCCACTTAAAATCACACAATGTCTCTGACCATTCCATCACTAGCCATTTCCTTTTTTAAAAATGTGTCCATGTTCCTGTTCCCAATTTCTCTCGTACTCTTTCTTGTGTTTAGAGTGTCTGCATGTTCAGATCTCCTGCACTGTAGGCTGGATGAAATCTCCAGTCAAGCTTCCGGTAGAGATCCAGGCTGTTTTTTCCTTACAGTCCAGATCAGGCAGTCCCAGCCGTTCCCAACACACCACGGGACCCTCAGAGTCTTCATGCTGCACGGGCTGAACTCCTGTTACACACACAGATAGATAGAAAAGATTTATGCACCGGCTCCAGTATGCAGCAGTCTAGTCAGGTAAAATAATATTGCATGATGGGTAATTTACAGTTTGCCAATGCAGTAATTTCCTGAACAGCAAGAGGAAACACTGACTTTCCTCATTCAGAGGGAGTGTGGAGTGAATCAGAGAGCTCTTTATAGCGCTGAAACTCTCTCACCTCTCTGCTGCTCGAGGGTGGACTTTGTTTCCACAGGCAGACAAGGGGAATTCTGGGAAAGGGGTGGAGTCTTGCCCTCCTCCGCCACTTCGGCTGAATCTCTCTCCTGGGAGCCGTTGAGCTGTGGGCTGTCACGTCCATGGCAGCGAGACAGAACGGGGTTGAGGGGCATCATTTCGAGGCCGTCGGGTTGGCGCGCTGCCACGCGGTGCATTAGGGGGAGAGTGCCGCCCGAGAAAGTGCCATTGGTTTTCGTGTAACACCTGTCCACAAAACACAAACGCAAGACATAAATGATGGCCACTCCACTGCAAACTTTGACTTTCTTGAACCAAACTTAAAACTAAACATTTCCCAGATATTCCCATGAAAACAAAGCTATAAATGTATGTCCTCTTGCCAAGATTTCAATTTATGAAGCATTTCTACTCAAATCTTGCATGGACATCATTTTGACCAAAAAGCACCATGGAATTAAAATTGTGTGTGTGTGTGAGAGAAACAGTGTTATTTTACTATCATAGAGATACTATTATAGTCTAAATTTGTTTTTATTGTTTTATATTTATATTTATATTTTTATATTTTATATTTATATTTTATATTTTTTCTGTCTATATAGTTTTTTCTTTAATACAATTTTTATTTCAGTTTGAGTTTGAGTTATTTTAGTACATCAAGGTAAAACTCAATGAAAATGACAAATGTTTCCTTGGCAAACTACAAGAAATAAAATGCATTGCTTTTACATATTTTCATTTCATTTGAACATTTATTCTATTTCAAGTAACCATTTTTTTATGGTTTTAACAGACTGGTGTCAAACCTAGTGTGACGGATCTTAAAACTATTATTTTCATGTTGTGACCAATAACCAATAAATGAGCAATATTCAAATTCTGTAATATATAGAGGGTATGCGCATGACGTCACCATCAGCCGGAGTGAATGCGGTCACGCCTACAAGTGGCAAAAAGACTGAGCGGCAGCATTTGTTTTCAGCGTGAATGCCGTGAAAATCACACAAAACACATCTAAAACGGGAAAGAGCTTTGCGATTGACTGTACAACTAGATTTGACCAGAAATCTGAGGTACTGTATATTTTTACAGACTGCAAAAAGCTACAGAACAGACTATATTCTGCATAATTGGATGTTTTTAAATAAACACTGACAAAAAAACTATACAAGTTTTAGGGCTGGACGATATGATGATATACAGTATAACATTAATGTAAGTGATCACTCGGATTTAGACCTATCTATATTGTATTTATATAAAACGTTTACAGGCAAATTTTCTTCATTTATTTCCCCGGCGTCGAAATCAGGCACATATAAATGTCAGGAAACACGATTCCTGGCTGCATGTCAATATCCATGGATCACTGGATCTTTGATAAGTTGTAAGGAACACTATATCGAGTCCAACTTTTAGTTTAAACTGATAATAGTTTGTTTTACTCGCGTTTTCACAGTTTCCCGTATTAACTCCAGTCACGCAGCAGCTCTTTTGCCACTCAGTCCGGCTGAGGGGGGCGTGTTCCGGCGGGGAAGTGACGTTAATGCATTCCCTCTATTGTGTAAATAAATTCAAAGCCAATTGTTTAAAATACTTCACTGGAGTAAATTTAGGCATTTAGGCATCACAACATTATAATGCACAGTATGGAAAATGTATATTTCTTTTGAGATTTGCATTTTAAGCATTTCGTTTTTTTAATTGCCTTTCATATTTCGTAAAGATTACATTTAACAGTGTTATTCAAGTTAAAGTTATTAAAGTCTTTTAAAGATTAAGTATTTGATGACAGCAAAGGTAATTTAATGGCAAAATATGGTAATTAAAAACAAATCATGCATACCTACCTTTATTATATTTCAAAGGTGTTTTTTGTGGAGTTTGACAGCTTTTGTCACAATATACTTTCGCTGTATGCAAAAGAGCAGCATGAGCATTCTTCAAAATTTCTCCTTTTATGTTTGACGGAATGAAATCATACAGGTTTGGTAAGAGGATGTGTAAATGACCGCATTTTCATTTTTCTATGAATTTCTTCCTCACAGTACAGCTCGAGCCTGTGCACCAGCTGCAACAAGCACCTCTGCTTTATTCAAACTCTGATCGCATCTGAGATCACAGATTTATTTCCGCAAGTCTCTACGCTGCCTGACCAGACTCAACAGCCTGTGTCTCTGTGTGTTTGCACATGCTGATAAGACAGAGAGGCTTCAACACACACATGCGTAGACATAAACATATAATCAAACAATACCTGCGAGTATAAATACACATGCACTCGAGAAGTAATCAGGGATATAAAGTGTGCACAGATGCACACAGTTAGTGCGCTGATATCAGCTCCATTCAGAAGGATTTCCCTCTGCTCCCCCGCCGGCCGCGGCTAAATAAACACTCCGCTCATTAAGACCGTAGCAAGGGTGCGTTCAGTGTAAACTGTTACTGCCGGACACACTAGAGTACACAAACAAGCCTCGACGAGAGGAGTTGCCATGCGTGTATGTGTATGTGTGTGTGTGTTTAGCCCAGAAGAGAATAAACTCAGGTCAGGGGTGAGATGAGAACCAGATGGAACAGATGATTGGTTTGCTGACTGGAGGCGTGCTGCGCAAAACATAATTCTGCAGGCATGTAAACACCAAACATTAACAAGCTACCGGGCTTGACTTTTCAAGTATTGCATTTCCCCCTCTCTCACCTGTTGTTGTTGCAGAAGTTTTGACAGCTCATGCAGTCCGACGAATCGTTCTGGGGCAGAGCCGTGTATATTCCCCCTCCCTGCCACAACAAAAGCCATATTTCATTTCTCATTACTCAAACACTACACTTATACATGACTGTTACTTTCAGTCCCAGATGATGCTGATATACAGGGGAGAAGATGGACCACTTCCATAAAAATGTTCGCAGAGTAGACTAAAATGCCTTTTACTATACTGTATTTGACATATCACACCATACTATACAATAACATGTTACACTAAATTATCTCAGGATACACTACTGCACTATATTACATTATAACACAGCATACTATATTATATTATTAAATATTATGACAATTAACAAAGATCTATTATTAAACGAGTACCAATAATAATCAGCATATTAGAATGATTTCTGAAGGATCACGTGACACTGAAGACTGGAGTAATGATGCTGAAATTGTAGCTTTGCCATCACAGGAATAAATTACATTTTAAACTATATTTTAAAAATCCATTTTAATTGGACAACAGAGATTTTGCTAACACTACAATAAGGTTTAATTTGTTAACATTAGTTAACTATATTAGTTAACATGAACTAACAATGAACAATATTTATTCATATTTATTCGTTTTAGTTCATATTTATTACATTTACTAAAACACTTTTAAAATCCAACATTGTCTCTGTTAACATTAATTAATGCACTTTAAACTAATAAGAATAAACAGGCCTATTTTTATCAACTAACATTCACACAGATTAATAAATACTGTAACAAATATATTGCTCACTCAGTTCATGTTAATGCATTAAGAAATGTTAACAAATGAGTTACTGTTTATACTGTATTTTTGATCAAAGTGAGCCTTGGTGAGCATAAGAAACTACTTTCAAAAACATTACAAATCTCATTTATTCCAAATATACAGTATATATACACATCTTAACCTTCAGAAGGGAGGAGAAAACACTTTCAAGCTTATGCATCTAATCAAATTTGAGTAAATTCATTTGTTAGAGGTCGATTTAGACAACCATGAACATAAATGCACAAAGTAAAAGAATAAATGACCCAGACAATTAAATATGAACTTGCTGCACCATACCATGCTACAGTACATACTATACTACACATTATAAAAGGTTTTTAGTAATCTTGGATGCCGATTGGTCAATGCAGCATTCCACAATATCACTGCACGGGAACCAAAAAACGAAATACAACCGCACAATGCACAAACATCTACTCACATTACGAAGGTGATGAGGGTGTGGGTGATCGTACTCCATAGTGTTGTGGGGCAGAGAGGCGTCATGTGCGTGAGGATGCCCGGGAGGGTAGAGGGCTCCTGATCCGTTCAGCAAAGCCAGACCATTGGGCAATTTGTGGTGGAGGTGATGGCAGGCCTGGGGCATCATGGGAGCGGTGTGTCCACAGCCCGTGTGCACGCTTCCATTCACATGGCTGGAGCCAGGCAGTGTGGAATATTCCAGAACATGACCGTTCATCTCTGCAGACTGGTACAGGTAACCTGGAGGGTCGTATTCTACACACAAATATTTTTACGTTAGTACTTTTTTAATGGCATGTGTAACATGCTAAACTCCATCTAAAACTATTTGCAAATTGTACTGTAATTATTATACACCACCCTTCAAAAGATTACTTTTTTTGAAAGAATTTAATAATTGAATTCAACAAGGATGCAATCAATTGTTCAAAGTTACACTAAAGACATTTATGTTCAAATAAATGCTGAAATTTCTATTCATCAAAAAATCCTTAAAAAAATCACCACGGTTTCCACAAAAATATTAGGCAGCACGACTGTTTTAACATTGAAAATAACAAGAAGAAATGTTTCTAGTACAATCCGCATATTAGATTGATTTCTGAAGGATCGTGTGACACTGAAGACTGGAGTAATGATGCTGAAAATTCAGCTTTGCATCACAGAAATTACATTTGAAAATATATTAAAGAAACAAAACAGCTATTTTAAAATGCAATAAAAACTCACAGCATTAGTGATTTTACGGTATTTTTGATGACTTCTTCTAAAAAAATCGTACCCACCACCAGCTTTTGAACGATAGTGTACATGGATAGTAAAGTGTAGACACTATACTGAAAATATACTAGTCAACATTGTACAAAAAATGCTGAAGAAACAACGCACGAATATGAAACATAACATAACTCTTTTGCCAAACAGACACGAAAAACTGACTAGCGGCGAAACTGAAGTGTGTGTGATTAAAGTTAGCAGGCCCATTTGTGGCCTATTTCAGGGGGAGGTGTGTCTGAGTTACTACTTATACACACCGCTGTGGCCAGCACTGTTTACTCTGTTACTCAATCTCACTGAGAGTGGAAAAGAGGAAAAAAGGGAGAAAGAAAGAAAACTTCAAAGGCCCGGCAGTCGAGGAGAGGCAATGAAAACCAGGCCTGGATCAGTAGGTGGACTAACTCAATTTCAAAAAGACATTATTGACACAGCATAACCTCTCTTAACCTTACAGAAATACTGCATAAACTAAAACAACACAGCGCGGCTGGCCTCATTACTACATATCTAAATAAAAAAATAACGGCAGCAGCAAAAGAAATTGACACTTAAAGTAACATGTTCCACCATAAAAATATACATTATGAGGAAACAAAATATTGAAATGATTTTTGGACACTACAATGATGGCAATTCAATAGTTTTCTTAGTAATCACTAAGTACACAGTGGCCCCAAAAAGCACAAAAACTAGGAAGTAAACAGGAAAGGTGGCACATACTATGAAGACTGTTCTGCTGACGGTTTCTCCACAAGCACATGACGATGAAGACCAGCAGAATGAGCACCATGACGCCCAGAACACATCCCACGATCAGGTAGAGCAGGCCGCCCGGCTGGCTGGGTGTATCTGCAGGGGAAAACCCTGGAGGGGTTATGGGGCGCTGGCTGGGCACACCTGGAAGTTGACGGGCTGGAGGGAAAGAAAGAGAACAAAGTGAGTTTGAGGGGATGAAACATCTGGATGTCTTTCGAGAGAATATAGCCCAAGCTCTTAATTTATTGGTTAATGATTTTTAAAAAAAAAAGTTTTTTTACATTTACAGAAAGGAATGATGCTTGCCCGGGCTCAACAAGTATATATTTCGTTTTTTTACTCGTACATGGTATTCGAAAACTGTAGGTGAAAAGTCCCTGCATGACCTATTACTTCTGGTGAGATTCTGAAGTGTGCATTTGATGGACAGTTTACTATCCCATGAGGCCACGGGAGAGGAATTGTGAATGGCACTGAAGCGACGCAACTGAAGCTGGCAGGTCATGTGACAGTAACAACATGGCGGATGTCCGAATTTCATTCTTATTACACATAATCATACGACATAGAGCATACTTTTTAACGTCCGCAAAGTCAACTCAAATTCAAATGTACTACCTACTCAGACAGTACGCAATTTAGGGCGCCCACTCTTTAGCTCCGCCCACTCCCATAAAGCACTGTGAATGATGAAGAATCAGTTTCCCTACGCTCTCAAACCACTTAAATATGCATAATATGCATATTTTGCAGTAGGCATAAAATATGCTGTTACTATATACATAATTAACACCTTTTATTCAATAGTTTTATATTTTCCCATCATTTATTTTATATAATTATATCATTTGCAATGCTTAAATGGATTCTCTCATTAAAGCTGTTAAGCGCACAGTCTTGTACCTTTGTCTTTTTGTCCAATTTAGCTTCAAATCAAAGTAGGTCATTGCTAACCTGCTGTAGACGTGATGTAGCCCCGCCCCTTTTCAGCCTACTGACATTTGTAATGACATCCGCTTCAAACATTACAATGCTCATGATAACTTTCGTTAACTCTAAAATAAAGTAAATCCACTCCACCAGCTAATTGCTCTTCAACAGTGATGCCATAGAGATATACAGAGCTATCGCAAAAAAAGGAAGTTCGAAGACAATAATCTGAAGATGGCTGTGCGCTTGTTTCTCTCGTGCATAAGGTCTAGTGTTTGAAGTGATTTTAGCACTTTCCCATGCAAATTCTAAGGTGTTCTAGGTGGTTGCTAGAGTATTTGGAGTGAGCTTTAGCACATTTACTATAATATCATTTCTATAGTGTTATCAGTGGTTTCTAAATCACAAGAAAGCCCACCCCAAGTCTCTATAATATTCTCCTCTATGGATTACTTTTCCTCCCATTTATTGTGTGCAAGGTGAACAATCTTGAGCCAATTGCTTCGAACAGTGCATCTCTCCTCAATAAGCTGCACGATTTGATGTACCATTCATGTCTGTAGAACTAATGGGGTGGGATAAATTCTGTACCATTTAATACTAATGCTTTAATACTTAGGATTAGGGGTTTGTTCAAATCTCTGACCCCAAGTATAAGCAATAATAAAGCACCACTAACTAAGTGCTACAGCAAGTGCTGGCATATAACAATGCATCCGTTGTCAGTCCTAAAGTTTGTGGTAGCAGCAGGTCTGTTTGCACTCCATGATTTGTATTTGCTCTGGCTGTGAATGACGCTCTGGTTTGATTTCAACAGTGTTGCATTAAGGGCAGTTATCAGTGAATGATGTCAAGTAGACGCAGCACAATGTCTCTCTTTGTCTAGCTCCTAATAAAAACGATAGCTCGCTTTCCTCTGTCATTACCACTGGGGCTTTATGGGTTCCTGTCTACATGTTAAGTATAGCATTCCTGTGACAGTACTTCAGCCTCTCACCTTTGGTCTCGCAGATCATTACGTTACTATATTCGCTCTCGCCACCGTCGTTAAAGCACTGCATCTTGATGTCGTAGGACGTCTCAGGTTGGAGTTGACCAATCATATGCAAGAATTTGAAGCCTGGGGGAGGAGGCGGGAAAAGGAAGGCAATGAGAGTGACTATTGAATGAGCAGGGCTTTTCTCAAAGCATGTGTTGTTCTCTCCAAACCACAATTCATTTGCCCAATCTCATTTTTCTCTTGCACACACACACACACACACACACACTCTCGCACTCTCATTCTCACAGAGTCCCAGACGGATTCAGACAGTTGCTTTGCTGCTGACAGGCTCCTTATAAGGCAGCTTAACGTTTGTTCTGGCCTGGCTCCAGTATTCCCACTGAACACACTCAGGGCCCTGTGCACACACACACACACATAGATCGTAGCAGCCGCTCGCCGCAGCCTCTCACACATGTATGCTGAGAGCCAGCTCTCTAATTACAGTTTGTTCCACAATATTTTATTTGTGTAGCTCACTTCTCTTTTTAATACAGTGAAGGCATACTGTACACTAAACGAACAGCTGCTGTACTGCATAATGGAAGAGGAAAACACAAAACAAACACTTACAGACTGACACATACATGAGAAAAGCATCGCAGGCTGTTTGATGCAGTTTTTTCCCTTGCACACATAATATACCAGTGTTTTGGCAAAAGCAACTGTAACATGACAAAATAAATTATATATAAATTGTGAGTTTGCAGTCTGAACTGATCAAAAGAGTACCTCAGACAATACAATAAATAAAAGTGTTTTCTTGTGCATTGTCTTTGGTGGCTGTTCACAAAAATAAAAACTACATCACAGCGGGTGAAGTCTGATTCAGAAACAAATGACTCTAGTGAACCGATTTTGATGAATCGGTCAAAAAGACTCACAAACTCACAAGGTTTGAATCAGAATCTTTGAATCTTATTTCCCAGGTAACCCTGTTGAAACTGACCCTGACATATGAAAGCCTGATATTCTAAAATAGAACAGTTTATTGAATCTGTAGACAATGTCATATCGATTAATTGCGATGATTTCGCATCTAACAGAAAAGTTTTTGTTTGCATAATGTCTGTGTATACAGTGGTGGGCCGTCAGGGCCAGCAAGGCCTTCTCTGCTGGCCTAAACACTATCAGAATGACTTGCACACATATTTTTTCCATGAATGAGTATTAAATTATTCCCAATAGTCCATTCTCTTAATTCACACCATAGCTTTTCTCTTGGTTGCGCTGCTTCCAGTAGTGTATGTTTATTTTACAGCTTTTATCCAATCGTATTTCAGCCATCATGTGTTGCCATGGCCAAAGAAATCTGCCTTGAGGCCTTCAGAATCAATAGCGCTGGCGCCTGTAGCTTAAAATGAATGGCAATGAAACTGTTGCTTTAACCAATCAGATAATCAGTCAGATTTAATCAGCCAATCAGATTTCGATTTGACTGCATCGGGGCCATCTAGCAGGCGTACAATAACGTCGGCATTTTCACGTCCTTTGATTGGATGGTCAGAGCGCGTTCTATTACTGGTAGTCAGAGCTAGCTAACCACATCTGTAGCGAACTGCATAAACTAAAATATATTCCTGTAGATTCAATAGTTTTTCAACCCACAAATTATTGTTTCTGTCCCTCCTCGACTCCCAGCAGGTTCATTATCCAGCTTAACGCAGAGTCACGGACCTCTATTCGATCTGTCCGGGTAATAACATAACTGACTGACTTTAATGTATGCCATGACTGATTTTGAAGGCAAAAGTCCCGCTGATCTCATTGATTTCCTTCAAAAATCTGTGTGAGAGCATGGGGCAGCTGTAGCCTCCACATCGTCATTAATATATTAATATAATATATATATATATATATATAATTTATACACACTCACACACACACATATTATGTGAACAAACAAACACACACACCAGTATAGTTATTCTTATCTTTACTAAAAGTAAAAACCAGTAAAATGTCACAAGCAAAAACTCAGGCGTGCCATGATCTGAAGATAAACATATTTAGAATTATGCGAAAAAGCTTTTTCTTGCTAAAAAAGTATTAACTATCCATCAAATGACAGAAGGCATGTAGTAGATTGTATACATTATTGTGAGTTGTATTTCCAGTTTTGATCACGTAGAATGCTGAGAACTTTGAGATGATGTAAGCAAAATGGGTTGCAAACAACATTTCACATTAACTTTAAGACCAGCCAACTATAGAACACACTGCTGAGATACTTCTGTAAAAGCAGAGACTTATGAGGGCATCTTATCTGCCCAGCGTGTTTCTGACTGCTTCTTGTTTGGACGGACGAGGAGAGGTTTGAGGGGCCAATGTGAATAGAGAGAAAAGGTGCAAAAAGTAAAAATAGGAGGCGGAGGAGAGGCGAGGCAGTTAACATTCCTCTCAGAAACTCGAATCCCTCTCTGAACGGTCAGTGTTGGGTTTCAGTTCAGGCCCATTAGTACGGCAGCCATTTATTAAAAACACATTTTACACCGACTCATTACTCTGAGCGCAGGACTCACTACACATCAATCAACAGATTACGTTTTCCTTGTCCCTCCCCCTCTGAGACAGAATATACATTAGACATACATACACGGCTCTCTGTAATGCTTCATTCTGATTGGTCAATCGTAGCACTTATCTGTCAAATATTTGTGTGTTATGACTACTAAACTGTATAACTGACCATTGTCCCACGCAACGGATTTCCTGCAGAGCGTAGCAATCAGTTTCAGAAGTAAAAACTCCACAGGGATTTGTAATGTGAAGTTTAAAGTCAGACCTTTGAGTTCAGGGGTTGTTAATCGATGGTATAGGCTTTTGTGCAAGCAATCTGTCCACATTTCAACTTATTTTAAAATTAATCATGTTTAACAGTACAATTTATGGTGAAAAACTATGTTAGCCATTATGCTGTGCAGAAAATTCCACCAATCAGAGTCGTGTATATATATATATATATATATATATATATAGAATAGTTAGAAGAATAGTTTTCAATAAACTTAAAATATATTGTTTATAGATTTAGATATAATCAACAACTTTAAATGAATAGTTTTATATTTTATATTATATATACACCTTTGTCTTTTTGTCTGATTATCAATTTTTTTTGCTTCAAATAAAAGTTGTTAATGTTGTGATTCACCGCATAGCTGGTTGGTTTGGTTCATGGCTAGTAACACTTTTTTTTAAATCCCATTGGGGAGAAATGAATGGAAAAATTACTTCCAGAACAAACGCTGCTGAAAAAGTTGGCGTTTGTGTATGCACTCTACGGCTGTGTTTGTTTTGAGTCTTCTCACATAATGAAATTTCAACATTTCATGCACATTTATTTATTTATTGTGCAAGTAGCCGTGTAATAAGAGCATCAACAGAGCAAAGACAGACACCATGATCTCACCTTCCACCACATCTCTCTTATAATCACTGTCATTGTCGCTGTCTGTTGGCCGATAGTAGATGTAGAATCCCTGGATGGGGGTGTTGTTATTGCTGGAGGGAGTGTACTATGAAAGAGAGTGAAAGAAAAAGCTAATTATATATTTTTTTGTTTCCTCAATATACACTTGCTAACAATTATGCCATCAAAAATCAGCTTCAACTTAACTAAAGTTTAACTAGAATCAATACATCCATTTTTTACTTACAGAGGCCATTCTTCTGACCCTTAGAATTCATTTTTTTGGGTACTGTACCTTTAAGACGTCTAGACGTCAATGACATTTGTTACGATTGGCTAACCTTATAGCTAACATTTTAGAGTTAGTTTATCCAAAAAATTAAATTTCAGTTTTTATTTATTTACCCTCATCCCGTTCCATACAACATGACTATTTCTTTCAAGGAACTGAAAAGGAGATGTTTTGCTGATTGTCATGGTGCTCTCTTACATACAATGAAAGTGAATGGGAAAGGACGCTACAAAAAAAGCACCTTACAAATATCAAAATGGAGCGGTCAGAGGCAATATCGAATTAGTAAAAACAATTCATTCTTTTCAGTCTGATCCTTTTAAAGAATCGGTTGACCTAATTCACAAAACGATGTTGCTTAGTCCAAGTTTTCTGAAGAGACACGTTTGGTATAAATGATGAACAGATTGAATTTAGGCTTTTATTAACATGAAAACATTGATCAGTGAACATAAAGAGAAGCTTAAAGCTGCAGTCTGTAGTTTTTCCTCTTTTTTCGCCATATCTGTTAGAAATCTGCAATCGCAGTTATTCGTGGAATTAGCAGCTTTACGTGGGTTGTGTCTCGGCACGGCACAGCGCGGATTAATCCAATGTTTTGAGGAGAATGTGCGGCTGTCAGTCGCCGCGCCGGTGTGGATACTGCCATTCACAATCACCGATTTAACTTTTTTGAAGTATGACCAAATTTCCAGAATTTTCACTGGAAAATGTAATCGAACAAGTAAGTAACATCCACTTTTGTTCTGACCAACTAAGGGAAACAAAGCATTGCAGTAAATCGCGCTGATTCAATCTAACGATCGCTTATCATATCACCGTGCAAATTATATTTTGTTCTCAAATTGTTAATGTTAACAACATCAGCATTGCCATTCCGATATTATCCTTGTTTTCGCATGGGCCGGTTGCAGTCTCTTTTTTTCTGTAGCCACTCCGAAGTCCGAAGTCTTTTGCATTTTACAACGGGTGAATCTCCAGTTGTCACTGGTGATGATTGTCGTTTGAACTTTTCTGTTTAATTATATCAAGTGCTGTGAGAAAAGGCTATAAATCTCCACCTCCAACATCCTCACACGCAATATAGCCTACTAGCCGAGACTCCTCCTTTATGTGTACAGATGTGTGTGTACAGATGTGACGTAATGACGCAAAAACATGCTTGAATTTCCTGCGGAAATCCACCAGTACCACTGGAATTAAAAACATCATTACAAGCTTACCGTTTTGAATTGAGCTAAGGCAAGCAGATCGTTTTGAACACTGGCTGGTTATGAACTTGCTCAAAAATATGTTTTGGATCATTTTTAACCCAAAAAAGTTACGGACTGCAGCTTTAACCGTACCTGCTTGACCCCCAAGACCAAACCTCATTGGTTCTTGTGGAAGCTCAGATGTGATGCGTAACACGAGAATGAACCTCATTGGTTGTCGCACTTCAAGCAAGCATGCTTGAGCTTCCATTTACCATATCTGATGTGTACTTGATGAATGTTTAAATGTGAACAGAAGCCTAAATTTAATTGGACAGTTGGATTAAACTGCTCAATTCATATGGATTAGTTTTACGATCTTTTTAGTTTAATTTTGAAATTGTCAAAGTGGTAGTTGAGTAGCTGTCAATGGAGGGATGGAAATCTCTCAGATTTTATAAAAAATATCTTCATTTGTGTTCTGAAGATGAACAAAATTCATATGGGTTTGGAAAGACATGAGGGTGATTAAACGATTAAACAGTGATTAACCCCCCCCCCCCCCCCCCCCCCCCCCCCCCCCACCCACCCCCCACACACACACACACACACACACACACACACTTTTTTAAGAAAAACTGCACTTTTTGGCTCTGCCAATTATAAGTCTGATTGGGCATTCTGGGGTGTTTTCTCAGGGGCTGATGGGAAAAGCTACTATACAGCGCCTGGAAAAGTCTGCTAACGTGCTGAAAAACACTTTGGCACAACTGGCACCGCAGAGAAGAACAAACCGGGGAGGCTTGTTATGTGGTTAGTTCTGGACAGTTTTTACACTCTCATTTTCAAATTAAGCGTGAAATGTGAGTATAATTAAATTGGCCATTAGATATTAAAGCCATATCTAAACCATTAACACACACACTAGTTTAAACCCCTGAGCTGCTAATGTGAGGTTCAGCGTTATTCCTTCAACAGGCCCGAAACAGAAACAACATTTGTTTGTACAAGTGGCGAGGCCCTTTTAAAGATGAATGTGCTAATAATACACATACAGAAGCATAGAATGATAGAAAAACTCAGTTTATTCAGTGATGAGTTATTGAGTGCCTGACAGAAACTGTTCCAAAACCTAGTAAGCTGCCTCGCTGTCTACCGCCTCTATAGGCAGCTGCCTTTATTTTAGCCAAAACAGTTGCATATTTTGTTGCCTACTATTAGTAAAAGCCTTTGTGTCAGCATTGGACTTTATGATGCGCTGCATTAAAGCTAGATAGGAAGCTCAGGTAGGTTGTGTCAGAATTAATGAATTTTAGTCATTTTAGATTATTTGGCAGTTACAGAATGTGATTTTAATGCATTCGTGTGGTTGCTTACAAGTATACTCACAGTCCAGCGTAACATTATCTGAGTATCACTGACAGCGTCAGTGGAAGAGATGTGAGGGCCAGCGACCGGACGGTTCGAGACGGGTGGATTCGACGAGGAGACCTGGTATGGCCTGGAGGTGCCGCTAGCAGGGCTTTCACCATAGTTATTCATGGCAATGACACGGAAACGGTATGTGGAACCTGTCATTAAAAAGATTTATTAAGCCCATCATACGTTTATGTCCCCAGTAAAACACTTTTATACAAATTTGGATGTTCCAGATTTGGATGTTTTTCTCAGGTTTTCACATTTTCAAGTGCATGTAACAGGATTTACACACACACAGTTTTTAATTATTAAGTCAATAAAAAAATTATAACTAGTATTATATAAATAAGTATTATATTAATATATTAAAATTGAATTTCCATGACTTTTATTACTTATTATTATTTGATAAAACTATAATAAATATGAATACCAATATTTAATTAACAATTGTTATTATAAACTATAAATATAATATTATTAAATAATATTAATTAGGCCTGGGAATCAGTTTTTCCAAATTTTCCCCTCACCTGGTTCCAGGTTACGCACTTCCACAGACAGTTTAAGTGGTGAGATATTATCGGCCGCCACGATCCAGTCACCACTGCGGCCTTGTTTCCTGTACTCCACTCGAAAGGCCGTGATTGGAGAGCCACCATTGGCTCGTGGGATCCATGTGACATAGACGGAGCTTTCTGTTGCCATAGAGATCGTTGGGCGATCTGGAGCCTCGGGAACTTAAGGATGAAACCAACCAATCAGAAGTTAGTAAAAAGTAAATGCAATCTAAACCCTATTATTTTATTTTTCAAAAATAAACAGCAGCTTTTATGTCAAGTGCAAAATGTGACCTCAACATCCAATCAGTGAAAAGACCAAAAGAGCAGACGAAGATAAAATAAACCAACACACATAACAGATCCACAGCATGCCAGAGTCAATTGAGTACTTACTGAATGGGCTCTGAGCCATAGACACAGAGACGCAAGCAAAGAGAGAAAGACAGAGCAAAATTTATGTGGCAAATAACAGTGGGCCCAAACCCATTAGGGTTTAAATGTGTACACACACACACAAAGAATACTTCACCCAATATGATTCTGTCATCGTTTACTTTCTCTTATGTCGTATTTTGTAATGGAACCCATAAGAAGAAACTCTGAAGAACCTTTATGCACTCTTATTACAGAGTTGTGCAGGGATGAAGTCAAAACCTGAAAGACTAATTCGGTGCCCTGGTTCCCTCGAGATTTTCCTACGGGGTTTTATAACAGGGTTTTACAGGGAGTAAAATAAAGCCTGTGGTAAACTTAACTTGACGATACTTTGACGTTCTGTTCTACAACGCAAACTGCGCACACTCACAGCCCAAACGGTCTTATCAAGCTACTTACAAGCAACGTACATTTTCAAAAACAAACAAAACATAACTGCTTAAAAATTCGCGTTTTCAGTATGGGTGTAATTTACGATGTAGAACAAAACGTCAAAGTACCGTCTAGTTATGTTTACCACAGGCTTTATTTTACTCATAAATTTAAAACTTTAGAAAACCCCATAGGAAAATCTCGAGGGATCGAGGGAAGAATTAGTCTTCCGGGTTGTGTTGTCATCCCTGCACCACTCTATCGTTACCATAAGGCTATTTTATGGCTTCAGAAGACTCAAAATAAAATAAAAACATAGGTTGTGTAGACTAAATTTTTAGTGCTTTTTAGGAGCTTAACAGACCCTGGTCACCATATGTTTTCACTTTATGGGGAAAAAAGCAGCATGAACACTCTTCAAAATATATTTTTTATGTTCAACAGGAGACACATGACAGGATTTAAATTTCTTTGAGTACATCACTGATATTTAGTAAGCAGAAGGGGTAAAATATGGTTTTGGGATGTCCTCTTACCTCTGTCATGTATGACCACTCCATAATAAGTGTTAGTGGTTTTATCTTCCGGCACTTTCTCTGGAACAGACACAATTGGAGCCTTGGAGGGATTCTTATTGGGGGAAGTTCTCTCTGAGAGGGAGAGAAAGAAAGAAAAACATCGATTTGATTCCTAATGCTGATACAGCATGATCATTATGATTAATAATATAATTCTTAATGAAGTCGCTTATGCTCACTAAGGCTACATTTACTTGCTCAGAAATAAAATAAAAACAGTAACTGAATTTAAAATAGCTGTTTTCTAGTTTAATATATTTTGCAATTTATTCCTGTAATGGCAAAGCTCACGTGCCCACATGGTCCTTCAGAAATCATTCCAATATGCCTATTTGGTAAGCAAGAAATCTATTATTAATCAATTATCTTATTATTATCAATGGTGAAAACAGTTGTGCGGATTAATTTTTTTGTGGAAACCATGACACTTTTTTCAGGATTTTTTGATGAATAAAAAAAAAATTATATATATTTTTTTAAATAAGTAACATATTTACTGTCACTTTTGATCAATTTAATCAATATATTAATTTCTTTCAAATGAAGAAAAATAATGGCCAAAAATTGCACCTATGTAAATAACATCACAACATTTTTTCCATCAAGAGGTGCATCGATTTTTGGTCAAGATCTTATATTGACAATGCAAGAGTCAAGCCCTTTGTAAAGTCTCCTCCAGCACATCCCAATGAATTTCAAAGAATTTGAGGTCTGGACTCAGAGGTGCCGATTCATGTGTGAAAATGATTCTTCATGCTCCCTCCTAACCATTCTTTTATAATTTCAGCCTGATAAATCTTGGCATTGTCATCCTGGAATATGGCCATGATGTGTCTTCCTACATGGTTGTTTAAGAAATGAAAAGCTACACACTCCATCAATTAGAGTTAGATGAACTGTTGCCAAACATCTAACATGCTAGAAACATAATCACTGCAATAATGATCCAATCATAGACTTAAGCATTTGCTTATTTAAAACAAAACAGCGAATTTCTTTTTTTTTTGGTCCGGGCAGTGTGAAAATAATTTGGTGAAAATACTAACATGCCCAAGACTCTTGCACACTTTTTTGCAAAGTACTATGTATATGTTCCCACCCTTTCCAGTGCGGAAGGTCAGCATGGCGGGCTGACCCTCTCCTGCAGCGCTGCGGGCCACCATCAGAACCTCATACAGGCTGGACGGCTCCAGCTCAGACAGGGGCAGAGACTTCTCACTGCCTGGCACCCGCACTGTGTGCCAGTTTCCCACCACATTCCCCATGTCGTCCACCTACAGGGGCATACAGCACATGCGCAATCAGGGAACAGTCTTACCGTAAGCAGAGACCTCAAGCACATGGTCGTATCGTTTCAACCCTCATATTCTGTGTTTGACTTTGCACATACTGCACATAAAGTTCAACAAAGAACAGTAACTTCTTTCTTGTTGTCCTACTCTAAATCATAACAAAAGATAAACCCACTCAACTATTCCTGAGAGCACAAGCTATGTCATTTATTCCTGAGCCAATGTGACAAGCGCTGCCAATGCAATCTTGAAAAGAACCAGAGCAGTTTTATTAGTCAAGGGAGCTTATTATTGAAGAAAACACAGGCTTTTAAAGAGGAAATGACCAACTTCTTACCAAAACGCTCTTGGCTGGCAAAGACTGCTGAATTGTGTTAGCACTGACTTTGCAGTAAACGGCACAGGGCGTTGTTATGAGTATGTCCTCATTCTCAAATCTAATAGCTATAAATCTGACCTTATAACTAACGCCAAGGAAAAAGAAGAGGGTGGAGCGAGATTCAGTCATTCTTGACGGGGTAATAATAGTCTACATTTTGTGCCCCTCTTAAGACGTACATCAGTAAAACATTAATAACGGAAAATATATGAGCATAATTTATGATTTCTTACCTTGCGGTATTTTACAAAGTATGCATTGATAGGGATGCCCCAGTCCCGACCTGCTCGCCACTCTAGATCATACATGTTGGGTTTGTGCGTTTGCGGTGGGCTGATTATGATTGGTGCTTCTGGGGTAGGTTTGTCGTTGATTCTCTCAGTGGGCTGTCCTATAGTTTCTCCCAGCCCCTCCTCGCCCATGGAGAGGAACAGTTCATCACCCTCATCACTCTGGATAGGGAGGACAGAAGGCTGTGTCTCCATTGGAACTCCAGACTGTGGTTCTGTAGAGGAATAAAAATGTAATATCAATTAACTACTTACTACTTATAGGGTAAGGTTAGGGTTAGAGTTTGGTTTAAGGTTAGTTGCTTGAACTTAAGCATAATTTTCTGTTATTACTATAGTGAGTACATGTAATGTGTAACTACATCACATTAAAAGTGTTACCAGTTTACCTTTCAAGTATTGGCACAGTACTGTACTGTATATAGAATTGTTACGAATTGTGCACTGTGCGTGTTGTATACACATTATAATATTCAAGTCACTGCAGAGTAAGAGTCAGATAGCAACTGAATAATCCCAGCTAAACAGCTGAAAAGCAGTTGTAGGAGAGGTGAGGTTTTTGCTGGTTCTTGGGGTCTCATTCTCAGTTGTTGGGTGTGTGGCACTGGTTTACCTTACAAAACAAACAGCCTCAGAGTCAGTAACACTAGAGCTCAAACTGGGCCTGGAGCCAGCCACCACACATTCCACCCATCTGCCATTAAAATACCAGAGAGAATACACCAGCTCAACATAACCACCTTCCAATCATGTCCTGTTTGAGCCATAGGGCAAGCCCTGAATTATTTAAGGGTAAGCCACTGTCTTACACCTGGCATTTAAAAAGAATGAACAGAATTTGAGTAATACTAACAATGCTAGGACTCAGTTTGAGGTTGCCAGGCTGTTGCTAGGGCAGGGATTGGAAAACTCAGTCCTTGAGTGGCACTGTCCTGCGGAGTTTAGCTCTAACCCTGATAACACCCCGCTCACCTCCAAGTCTGGTCTGACTCCGGTTCCTCCTTCAAAATAAGTCTATGGACCTGTCCCAGTGCCCACAGTTGTGGCCGAGGCCGCTTGAAAGAGCATGCATGCAACAGGAAACAAGTGTGCAAGACTGTCCTAGGTCAGACAATACAGAAGCTCAGTGCCCTTAATGCACACTAGCTCCACACAAGTTCTACACACATGTGGTCTTTACAACTACTTAAACACTTGGGACTAAATTCTACATGTATGTAAAGAAGTGGTCAAGTGCAAAGACTGCAATTGTGGGTATTGGGACTGGCCCACAGTCATTTTTTTTTTCAACCATTCTATCATCTACCAGGCGATATGAGGTACTCGTTTCCATAGCACAAACAGTACTGGAGCCAAATCTTAGGTTATACTTACTTAAGTTACGGGTTTGTTCAAAAAACTTACCGTAAGTATGAACAATAGTACCTTAGCAAGCACCACTAATGAAAGCAAGATACAGTATATATTTTTCTGATGCTTTAATCTTGTCTCTTTTTCTGTACAGTAGGTCTTTCTCTTTTCTGACTCACATGTGCACGATCATTAATGATTGGCGCGCAGGGTGCAATATAAACATTACAAGGGAGAGACAGAGACACAGAAAGTGAGTTTGAGAGGAACAGTCAGGCCTCAGACTGCGCTCGGGCTGTACATCATCCAAAATCACCAGGAAGGCATATTGGAGGCCTTAAAATTTATTTAATTATCTACAAGGAAAACATTGAGGGCAGAACATTGAAACAAACTTGTTCACTGGGGCATATACACATTTCTGTCCAATCAAATGCACTCCACATTAATTATGCCCCTCTGTCTGCCTTTGAATAGCAAATGCTATAGGAATAGCATTGTCAATGGTTGTGAGAAACTAAAGCCTATAAAACAACAAGGAAATTAAACCACATCAAGAACAGGAAATTAAACAGCACACGTCAAGACATTTCATGGGGTCTTTAAGAACACAAGTCCAATCAGCATCCTTCGCAAAATAGCAGATCACGTCTAATGCCGTTTATTCCTTTTCCAGCAGCCTACGGATCACATATCTATCTCAAATCTTGCCGTTAAACATAAACAACTCTGCTTTTACACTGACCTGAATTTTATCAGTGCAAAATAAATCACTCTTGTAGCTGAGCCAGGAAAAAAGTGATACGAGCCAACAGCCAACATTTGGAAAAGACCTCCATCATATTTTATCTATTCTGAAGTCTGCATATCTCTAAGCTTATCAATCATGTTTGGAGACACAAAACAAGGCTGAGGAACAGCCTCAGAGGAGGTCAGGGGAGGGCTGTGTGTGAGAGAGATGTGTATTAATAAATATAGGGCTAGTTGTGTGTGATGTTGACAGCTGGGTGGTCTGGTCCTCATCATAACCTTGTGTAGTTACTCCTTACATTCCGCTGTCCAAGAGCTTATCCCCAACAGCACGCACAAAGCTCACTCTCACTGCCTTCTCATTGCCAGCCAAATACACACACCCCAACTCCCCCTTCTCCAACCGAACTCCAGCTAAACTCTCTGCCCTGCTGGAAGGATATACTGTCCCAACTCACAGTAAGGTAAACCTGTATCTTCTGCTGGTAAAACACTGTTTTAAATGTGTGTGTGTGTGTGTGTGTGTGTGTGTATATATAAATATATATAATATAATATATATATTAAGACTGTCAAAGTTAACGCATGCGATTATTTCAAAATCATTTAACACAAATAAATTACTGAAGCATGTGAAATTGTATCATTAACGTCACACAGTTAGATGAACTTGGGACACATTGAGCATCTACAATGGCGCAAGTACTGTAAGCCTGGTATGCAGAAATTTCTATAGTGACTCTTCAACCCGATTTCACTTCTCTGTTTGCCCTCAGATCATTTTAAGCCGCTAAACTCTGGGAAGGTTTTCAGTCCAATTTATTTGCAATTAATTACAGAACAAATGTGATTAATTAGTTAAAAGCAATATATATATATATATATATATATATATATATATATATATATATATATATATATATATATATATATATATATATATTAGGGCTGTCAGTTAAACGCGTTATTAACGGCGTTAACGCAAACCCATTTTAACGGCGTTAATTTTTTTATCGCGCGATTAACGGTCTTTTTAGCCAAGCAAACTTTGTAGGTTTTTTTCACATGCTTTTGCACCAGGACACGGCATGGACGTTTTGAAAGCGCAAGCGGATCTAGCTAGACCGGAAACAAAACAACAGGCACGCCGCACACTGGTCGCACGCACTTGTTTGGGCTCGAATCTCTCTGCTCGCGCGCGGAATATAATGTGCCGAGCACGAATCTCTCTGCTCGTGTCGCGCGCTCTCAGATACACGCAGCTCTTGTAAGAATTTTCTCTGGGCTCGCTCAGAGAATATGCCTGCACTTAAAACGTGTTCAGTGCAATCGCGAATCTCTCCTCTTCCCCAGCTGACAATTTTAGGTTATAAGAACGTTTTCATTACATTCCCATTAAGTTATAAAAACGTTATTTCTTAATGTTATAGGAACGTTCAAAACGTCCAGTTTTGAGTGGATGACGAGCGCGAGACGCCGAAATGGATGCCAATAAGATTCTGAATGGAACGTTTACTTTTAAAAAGTTGCCAAATGGTTCCATTGACGTAGGAGTGATCTGTGTGTTTTGTCGTTGTGAACTGAGCTATCATCATCGCAGCACTTCCAGTCTGAAATACCACTTGATGATGGCCAAACACACACACACAGATGATGCAAATTCTCCACCCCCTCGTCAATATCAGGACCTCGTCAGTATTTCTTTCACCCTTTTATTGATGGACAGTGTTACATTGTGTGAGAGATTATTTGCTCCAAGTAAGAATGTTTTAGTGTGAAATTGAACACAATATATGCCAATGTTGTTTTCAATAAAAAACATTTGCACAAAGCAAGCCGATCCACTTTTCCATATTGATAAGAGCATTAAAATGAGAAAAAAATAATGGGACAAAAATAAATCAAGAGACATTTAGATTAGATAAAAATGTGCGATTAAATGCGATTAATCGCGAGTTAACTATGACATTAATGTGATTAATCGCGATTAAATATTTTAATCGTTTGACAGCACTAATATATATATATATATATATATATATATATATGCTAGGGTGTTCTGGGTAGTTGCTTCAGAGTGCAGTGGAGTATCGTCTTACCTGATTGAACACTGAGTCTTCCTGCCGATTGCAGAGCTAATGCCATTGTCAAACAGGCACTGGTAGATTCCCTGATCTTTAACCATTACTGAAGATATATGAAGGGAGAGGCCAGAGATTTGAAGGTGGGGTAAAGATGAGAGAGGAGCAGAGTTGTGGAGCCATGTGATTTTGGGGGTTGGACTACCACTGGCAGCACAGGTAAATCTCACAGAGGAGCCCACAGTCACAGCCTGATCTGACAAACCTCGCAGGACGATTACTTGCGCTGTAAAGAGGAGAAGCGTGCTGGATTTATTATACACATAATGAAATAATACTCCACATGAACTACTGCTGATGGGATGTGGGATATTTCTTCTGAATATTACCGTCATCCGATCATTCTGTTGGTCATTGTTCGGAAATTATGTATAAAGAAACAAAATGGCAATGCTTCCATTTGTTGTGCAGTTGTACAAACATTTGCTAACAGGGTTTATTACTGAGCAAATATGGACAAGTTTTCAAGTTCGACATAATGTTTTATTTTATTGCATATTTTCCAAGTAGGAAATTGGAAATTCTGACTTTTCCAGTAGAAAAATAATAATTAAGGCCCTTCATGCAGTGAGCAATAAAATGTATGAGGAACTTGAGAGGAACCTGAATTACATGGACTAAGCTACCCTAAACCTTGGTAACATGACAGGTTATTAATAATATTTCCTTACCAAGCACATTCACAGAGTAGTTGAAACTGACCACAGCTCCACGGTCAGTCAGAACAGAGCAGCAATAATGTCCTCCATCACTCAGTTGAACGTCATTCAACACCAGGTTTCTATGCAACAACATCCATTTGGAGCTCAATGAAAGCTCCGCCCCATCTTTAAACCATTTGACTTTTGAAGAAAGACTTCCTGATACGACACACTCAAGGGTCAGAGATCCAGACTGGTCCACTGTAAGATTGCGAGGGGTGATGGGATAGACAATCCTTACAGGTGAAGAGCCTTCTGAATCTACATGAAAGAATGCAATGGTTTTATTAGTCATCTTCCCATCATATTGGCAAGATTGTTCTACTAAATACATAATTCTTCATTCTTTCAGATATATTACATACAATTTTAATTTACAGTACACACCCAGAAAAAAAAACAAAAAACATTCAGAATATATTAGCTGCTTATTTTTACAGCATCATAATTTATAAAAACTATGAACTATGTGGGAAATCAGATGTTAAACTCTCAAAACTTTGTAATACATAGAGGAAAAAACGAATAGAGTTTGCTCAACCAACCTTTGACAATGAGTTTAGTGCCATGAGCTTCTACTTGAGTCTCTCGGGTTAGAGGATTATAAGCACCACACTTATACATTCCCTGATGTTCTGAAGACACTGACACAATCTGAAGGTTCCCGGAGGGCAGGATTAAATACTCATCTGAAAAATAGACAAAAGAAACAAACTTTCAAATTGTTCAATTGTTTCTTCATGTGCTTCTGGAGGGTTTGGCATTTGAGGCAGTCTCATCTGTACCTGCAGACTGTTCCAGCCATTTCCCCCGTATCCGGTAGCGTGGCAGAGCAGGCGGATTGCTGCGAGGAAGTGGGCATTCAATAACAGCAGTGTCTCCCTTATTTACAGTAAATGATCTCCGATGGGTCTCCGCAAACTCCTCAATATCTGAATGAAGAAATCGAAAGAGTACTCAATCACTTCACAGCAATGTGTAAAAGAACTCTGAAGGGGTTTATTTTGTAAGATGACCAGCTGATTGAACATTATCCTGCTTTTTAGATGACTGCCTATGAAGTAAACCAATAAATGAACATAAAATATTGATTTTAAGTAGAAGGAGGAAGTTGTGGAGTTATATGAGAGACAGGAAACTAGCACAGATGGTTAATTATAAAGTTCAACAATCATTATACAAAATATCTAACCAAAAATGTCAGAATCAAACATTTGTGAGAACTGTGTAATAAACTGGTATATCCATTCGTAGCAGCAGCACTTCACACAAAGACCTTCTGTCAATGAAGTGTTTATATTGGATTGTGAGTGGCAGAGAACATGTGCTTTCCACTGAATAATGCAGCCTTATCTGCAACCCTGATCAGACCCTGGGTCGAACGCAGAGGGGTTGCGTCCGATAGGTCGCCCTTCCCGACAGCAGCTCTCAGTACGACACAGGAAGACCCTGGGCTCATTAAGGATACTGCTGAAGAGGTGTCTGGATAAGTGCCAGACTGAAAAGAAAGACCCATTTCCTTCCCATCCAACACTCATCTATGGTTGGCCATTCTAACAGTGTTAATGGCTCGAGAAATCTGCCTTCTGATACTTCCTGTCTTTCTTCACCAGCAACCTCTTTGAAGTGCATTATTGCAGGAGTGTTGCTCTTACAGCTGCACAGACAGTGTATTTGTCAGCATACTATGAGTGTGATTATATACGCCTACCTGCAATGAGCACTCGTGCATGGCGGCTGATGATGGAGCCTGTCTCGGAGTGAGCCATGCACTGGTAGGAGCCCGTGAAAGTCGGTTGGAGGGATGGCAGTGAGAGGGAGCCTGGACTAAGTTCCAGTCCAGACTGGTGGCTGGGGTCTAGTGGTCGACCCTGAAATAGCCAGCTGAGTCTGGCTGTAGCTGGACGCGCCGTGCAATGCAGATGGACTGCTCCGCCTTGCTTCTGAACCACAGAGAGAGGCTCCACACGAAAAGAGAGAGACAGAACAGCTGAAGAAGACAGACAGAGAAAGAAAAGAAATGAAATGAAATAGATCAACAGACCATAATCCATAATTATTATTCCTTCAAACCAGCTGAGAAGACTAGTTTAGACCATTGTACGTGGTTTCAATTCCAATTGCTCGACATAGGTGTGTGCTAACGTTTTTTTTTTGTGTGTGTTACTCACATGGGCAGTTGAGTAGGAGGGTATGGCACACACACAGCACAGCGGACAATAATCTCAGGCCACCGTCCTCCATGACGCTGTTTCACCTCTGTGCACTGATCTGGGGCCTAACACACACCCCCTCCACACACACTCCACACCTGAAATGCAGACAAATCAGAAATGTTAAAAAACATTCATGGCCAATACGATGACTGAAAAGGCTGAACATGGTTAATGACAACAAAGGCAGTTACTAGCCAAACATAGAATGTGTAGAATTTTGCCACATTTTGTGTTGATTGTGAAGGAAAATCTTTATAATGCTGTCTTCATAAAATGTATTTAAATCAGATAAAATGTGTCATAAAGAGCTGTGAAAACTAATGTTATCAGAAAGAACAATAAAAAAATGCTAGTAGAAAAAATGAACAAAATAACTAATAAAACAATGTCCATATTAAATTTTGGTTGCTCTAAGTAATTTTAACTAAGTGGTTTATAGGGTGTTGTGGGTCTTAAGTCTTTACGATACTTATACTCTCCCAAGATATGGTTTAGGTTACTCCTTCAATGCAAGTCTATGTGATTTTTTTAGAATATTATCGTTCACCAGATGAAAAACGCAAGTCTGATCACTTAGAAAGGTCATAGCACACCTCTCTTAAAAAAGAAACACATATTAATGTAATATTCATGACTGTAGCACAAATGGTGAGGGATAAAGTGTCCAGAATTTTAATACTCAGGGTCAGGGGTTTGTTCAGATCACTAAAATTGTAGTGCCTGAACAAGCACCAATAATTAAAGCTACCCACATATGGGCCTACTCTTTATACAGATATCGAGTAGCACTGTTTTCATCTTTCATCTGTAGCTGGCTGAAGGATTCAGCTTGTAGGAATAACAACACCAAACATTTTACAGTTAATCCTAAACAATACTTTTAATTATCTTTATGACACATCCCCTTATACAAGCCATTCCTCTCACACAGACTTCCCCCAATGAGAAATGTATTTCTGCTGATCTATGACCCATTCCCACAAAGTGCTTCTCTGGTGAAACAGAAATTCCTGAACCTCTATGCCCCCTCACCCATCCTCAACCTACAATCCGTCTTCTCCCTTCCTCTCTTTTGCCCCCTTAATTTCTGCTCATCTCTGATGGACTGCATTCGAAGGGTCTGCTTGTGGTATACTCTTAATATCACTATCCTGTCACAGTGCACTGCTTTCTCACGGACTCACTGTAGCCTGAAGAGTCTACACATGGCGTTCACACACTCACACACAATCTCAAACGCCCTAAAAGGAAGACAAGGGGAGCACCCAAAGGGTGAGACAAGGAAAGGAGTGAAAGGAGTGTAATTAGGAGCATTCTTCTTTGCTTTTGAACCCATCCCTCCCCTAGCGCCGGTCCTCTGTATCTGGGCTGCGTTAATCCGGAGGGCCTTTGATCACAGGCTCCTGGTCTGTGAGTGTAGTTTGGGCCAGGGGCTGGCGGACAATGGCCACCCAGCTGTGATATTCACACTGTGGGTGCCATGGGGCTCTGTGCCCAGCCCAACATCACCCCAAAGGACAGGCCACTCGACTGGGTCAAATTAAAGGAGTGATGTCTGGGTGAGACCACTAGAGCTGAACAGGTCTGTGACAGGACACACACGCTCAAATTTACTCACACTCAAGCGTACTAATACCTTCTCCTGTGTTGCTTATTTCTCTTTCCCCATTTTTCTTTAGCAGTGCTTGCTATGACAAGCATCATTATAAGCTACTATTTCTGATAGTGTGCTAAAGACATGATAGCTCAAATTATGCACATTGCTGAGAATAAGTGTCCTATTAATTAAACAATAAAAAGTTTAAAAAATCCCATAAACTTACACTGAAGCATGAGTTATGTATATCTTGAGACCTAACTAGGGAGTGGGCTCTTGTCAATCACCTGGCAACCACTCATAACACCCTACAATCCACATAACAATTCCCTAGCAATCATTCATAGCACCCCAAACACCTAATAGCATTGTGCTAAAAAACACAAGAACATTAGCGACCACACTGCAACGCCTTGTCAACTACCCACAACACCTTAACATTGTGACGCAGGCTTTGGATGAGTGTTGGATGTAAAAATCTAGTTAATTGTTGCATTATGAATGAATCTACCTTCCCAACATGCATTTTAGCTACAATGTGACCTAAAAACACTCCTTCCAAGCATCAAACATATACAAACATATCATCTCCCCCCGCCCCCCACGGGACCACTCAGAGGAAGACGAAGTAGGAAACACAGGAAATAATAAACTCTCCCAGCCTCCTGCTCACGCCCCCCTCTAAACCAGAGGTCAAGGGTCACCGGAGAGCAGAAAGTCAGTGGGTGTCTGCCAATCATAGCCCCACCCCTTGGGGTCACCCCAAAAAGCAGGGTGAGAAAAGGGGAGAGTGTCTGCACTTGACAAACATAAAATACACCACGACAGGCAAGAGGGGAGCAAGACAGACAGGCCATAAATAAATCTACACACTTCTGTAATCTACACAAATTTCATAGAAACTTTACAAAAGTTAGTCTAAATTAAGCAGATCTCAAGAGTAAATGTGCATGATGTGGCTATAAACGTGTGTGTACATGGCTCTTCAGCCCAATGATTCGTGTAGCATGTCTTTGTCCATGAGTCCCAACAAGCCCTCTGCAGTGCCCCTATGCCATCAGTGGAAACAATCTTCTCACTCCCAGAATAATAATATATAATTACAACAATAACGACAGCCTTGAATCAAACACACAGACAAAGATGGGCAACATCGCCCCATGTGTACGAGTGTATGCTTAGAAGGTGATGGTATGTACCCTTGGAGGGGTGGGTATAACCCTGGATCGAGATATCTGAGTGCCGCTGTGCCTCTTGCTATCACTGCAACAGATCTGGCATGAAGAGGAAACACAAGCATCATTCCTGTTTTATCTTTGTGCCTTTCTTTTGACATCCGCCTGTATGTGCTAGGCTCAGGGCACAGAGACACTTTGTAGGATATCTGCTGTCCTTTATCAGAGAGAGAGACAGGCAGCTACAACTAAATAAAGGCAAGAGAGACAGCAGGGAATTAGATCAGTCTAGAGCCTTCAATAACAGAGATATAAGTATAGCGAGAGAGAGACAGATAGGGAAACGGAGTGCCGAGACATGTCTGATGGCAGAAGGGAAGTCCCCTATACCAGCTGAAGATATCCATCATACAGGCCACATCAAAAGAGAAGATTAAGGGCAAAGGTAAAACATTGCAGAAGGAAGCAATGGGCTAACAGAGAATTATAAACATTAACCTGACAGTGCTATTTATGTAGTATCACTTTACTGATGACTCGAGCAAGAATGCTTGCTAATGCAGTTCTTTAACCTATTACTGAGAAAGCTTTACTCTTGGCCAATCATTCCTTGCTGGAAGAACCTGCCTAAAAATATGGAACAGCTAATTACCATAAACTACCAGCTTTGACCAACTAGAAACCATATCATTACACCAGCAGCCCTCTACTGGAACACTAACAGACAAGGAATCTTATTGTTAGCTTCTTGATTAGCTCTATTAAACAATTCACTGAAGATTAAGGATATTGGTAGTGTTCCTGTTAGTAAATTATACACAGCTGATGTCCAGAGTTTTTGTGCTGAAAAGAGACGAGCTAAGACTAGCATGAAATTCCATGTTGGTTGAGGCTGGTTGGCTATTGGTCAAGCTAGTGGGCAAGAGCATGCCGGTTTCTCTAGGTTGTGAAGCTGGTTGACCAAAAAAGTATCTTCTCAAGCTAGATATCAAGCCTTGTGGGGACAATAGCCCTCCAGCATCCCATCCCATCCCATCCCAAACGCAACATATACTGGTCAGTAGGGGTATTTGATTTACAGGGACAGATCTCTGGTCAGTTTGCTTCCCTAGAGTCTCCAAAAGTTGTGGAAGACCTCTCATACATGCCTCTCTGAATTCTGTTTTTGCATTTACGAATTGAGTCAGGACTTTCTCAAGCCAGAAGAGAGGATTCACACACACTGAGTGCTTTTCTGAGAGGCTTCCAGAGAGCTTGATCCAAAAGCAGTTCAACAAACCCACAGGCAGTTGATTATCGTAAATCTATCCTTATCAGTTGTCAGAGCAAAAACTGTTTTTCCTTTCTGTTTTCTCTCTGGAATGAGGGAGTAAGTCCAGGGTCATACCTGAGATGAGCTAAAGTACAGACTCATCTCCTTAGGATGTCTAAAAGCATCTGTCGTTAAAAATTATATTTTCTACAGTTTTACCAAGACTATTCCAGACATTAATTCATGTGTAGTATAGCATACCTGAAAATAAAAAGTGGCTCTGATACCCTCATATCTGTATGTGACACATAGCCTCTGGAATAACATTCTGCTGGAATGCTGGGTACTCTTCCAGCAAGATGGATGCAGTGTAAGCAAAAAATGACACAGGATGACAGCAAGGAATATAAACATTCTGACAAAATCCTGGGTGTGCATGTAAAGAGGGCGGGAAGTGGCACCTGCAGTCCTATAATAATAATAAAAAAGGTGTTAACGGGAATAAATGAGTCTTTCTCTGCAGGCAGTGCTCGATGAGTCCTCTGCCCAGATTCCTGTCATATTGAATAAACATGGACAAAAGACCCCACAAGGCTCTAAAGAACAGGTCACAACTGGTACAAGGCCTGAACATCACAGCAAGGAAACAAAGAAAGCTAGCAGTGGAATATTAACTAAATGAACACAAATGCTTGTCTTAAGAAACAAACAAAAAACAAGTGGTATGGCTATTGTCATTAGGGACTACAGGAAATAACCAAAAATAGAACACACAAAGCAGCAAAAACATGTGGGGCACTTTAATGAGAAAGAGACCGAAAGACAAGGAACAGAAGACATCATGAAAGCAGGAGAAAAACACAAGAGTGAGTGAATATCTTTTCTGATAGTCTGATCTGACCCTATGTGGTGAGGTTGATACTCTGCCATATCCTAAACCTGTCCACACCTGCCCCCCACAAACACTGACAGAGGAGTCGCTCTCCAAACATTCCACACAGAGAGAGAGAGGGGTGAAGGAGAGCAAATTAAGCAGCACAGAGGTTACAAAAATAAAATAAGAAAAATATGAAACAAAAAGAGAGGTGAGAATGAATGAAGTAAGCCCCTTAACAGTGAGAGAAAGACAAAAAAGTGAGACAGGAAGAACAGGGAGACTGTGAGGAAGGGAGGGCCAGTGGGGAAAAAGGGATTTATCAGGAGGTGAATACTTGCCAAACCTCAGCTCATTCCCCCAGATAATGCCCGACAGACAAACTCATATTATGTGAACCTTGCTTGTAATCCTCCCAGTCAACTGACAGTACAATGTATTGACTTGGTGCAATCAGAAAGACCTGGCGAGCAAGATAGGTCAGGAGATGGAGACGGACTGAGAGACTGAAAGTAGGGGTGGGAAACAAGGCACAGTATGGATGGCCCAAGTGGGGCTAAAAACAGGCTACTATTGGTCCAAGTGGCAGGAATGCGGGCAGCTCCAGGCCATGCAGATGGGACTAATGAATGGAAATACTGGGCCTCTGAACTGAGCAGTGATTAAAGGGAGCACACATTATTAAAAAAAGAGAGAGAGGAAGAGGAAACAGAGAGAGAATCAGAGACATCTGTAAGGTACTAAGCATTAAAATTGGATCAATTGCTCTTTCTTTTACAGTGAACAGAGATGGGAATCAGACTATTTAGGAAGTGCCTATCAGTAAAAGGCTGCAGTGCCAAAGAAAAAGCAAACAGAGGTTAACTTTTAACTGCTCTTTTTAGCATTGTAAAAGAGTGGGTCAAGCATGTATGTGTATAGAGATATTACGTCAGGAGTCTGATACTACTTCGTAAGCCCCAGCCATAAAATGCAGATTTTCTCTGTTGACAGGAAATCACATCAGAGTCTACAAAGTGCGTGCGACCTTGGGGTGAGATACTCGTGGGGTGACAGGGCACAGCCTGGGAGACCGCGGTGTGGTTAACAGAGAAAGGAAAGATGGGAGGATAGAAGAGAGGAATGAGAACAGAGGCCCCAGGGATCAGACAGTCACCTCTAACAAAGCACTGTTTACCAAGAACACACATCTCCTTCCCTCCTCTCTCCTCCCGGGGGGTTTTCAGAAGCAACAACCCTGTCTACCTCCGCCTTCTTCCCATGAGTGCCAGGCCTCAGACCAGGGAGACAGTGCTAATTCCTGCCTCGGGCTGCTTGGCCTTGGTCACAAACACTCTGCACACAGATCACACGGTGAGACAGAGTGGGAGGGAGACCCTTAGCCTCAGTACAGTACAGAAGAACCCTCTTAATTGGAGTTTGTTCTGTGGCGTCTTGTTTGCCTGGGAATAGAAGGAGGAGGTAGTGTGGAAAGGGAGGTGGTGAGAGAGGAGGGGTGCAGAGGTAAGGGGGGCTGTTTCCCAAGGTTTTCAACAACAGGGATTAGGCAGAGGACTGAAACTCAATAGGGTCGTCTCGGACACTGGAAATGGATCCCAGGGTATCCCACCACACAAGGCCACAGCCAAAACTGTGGCAAAGCAACACGCATATCTAACAACACCCACAGAATTGTGGGAGCTAAAGAATATCCTTCCAGCTGAGTTCACAGCTACTCAGAACCCTTGAGGGGACGTTTGCACACAGGAAGGGTAATTCTAATAGAGAGGTGGAATGTTAGAGATAGGAGAGACAGCGGTTCTGTCTGCCCAGAGGGTATGCTGAGAGACAAAGTTGATGTGCCAAGAGTGTCTGATTCATCAGGCAAGCAGTGGAGGATGAGAGCAAGTGTGTATGTGTGGAGGTTAGAGTCAGCACAGCATTAGATGACTTCTCCAGTAGATGCCAAGCACTCAAATTCCAAAAGCTTTGAATTGAGAAAAGAGTAACATGTCAGACCTGTGGCCTAGCTATCTGCACATGTTCCAGACATGATGAGCTATGGTTGCGCATGTGGGAAATGCAGGTTTGAATTTGGAATGTACTGCATTCTCTGTACATACTCTGTACATACTCAGCTGTACAACAGTTGAAACCTGGTCGTGCACCAGGTATTGATGGTTTGCCGGGGGAATTCTATAAAGCCATGTGGGGAATCATAGGTAAAGACTTTTATGAAGTTGTACAGAAATGCTATGAGGAGCGAAATCTTCCCAGGAGCTGTCAGAGGGCTGTCCTTGTTCTTATTCCCAAAAAAGGAGACATAAGTCCCATAAAGAACTGGAGACCCGTTTCCATTCTCACTACTGACTATAAAATTCTGGCAAAAGTTTTGGTTAATAGATTGAAGTGTGTTTTGGGTGATATCATTAATAAAGATCAATCATACTGTATTACAAATAGATCTATTTATGATAACATTTTTCTAGTGAGAGATTTACTAGATTATTGTAAATTAAATGGTAACAATTTAGGTCTTCTATCGTTAGATCAAGAGAAGGCTTTTGATCGTGTAGATCATGAGTATTTATTTAAAATATTAAAAGTTTTTGGTTGTGGTGATGGTTTTCTTTCCTTTCCTGGATTAGGACTTTGTACACAAATGCTTCATGTTTAGTAAAAATTGGAGGAGGTTTAAGTCCACCAATACAAATGCAAAGAGGAATCAGACAGGGTTGTCCTTTGTCTGGCCAGTTGTATGCAATAGCAGTTGACCCTTTGTTGTGTTTATTTAGGAGAAATGTGTCTGGTAAATGTGTAGGTAACAGTATCTATAATGAAATTAAGCTGACAGCATATGCAGACGATATCACTGTGTTTGTTAAGAATCAAAAAGATGTAAACACAATTAAGAAGTGTCTTTCTATATATGAAAAGATATCATCTCCCAAGTTAAATTGGAGTAAAACGTAAGCTTTGTGGTGTATTGAACATTCAACAGAGGTCTTACCAGTTATTCCTGAAAATGTAAAATGGGAAAAAATAGGATTTAAATTTCTAGGGATTTATTTAGTGAAGAGTTTAAAAAAAAGAATTGGGAGAATGTAAAGGATAAAGTATGTGCTAAGTTGTCTAAATGGAACTGGTTGCTGCCTCAACTATCGTATAGGGGAAGAGTCCTGGTTATCAACAATTTAGTGGCATCTACCCTGTGGCACAGGCTGAATGTTTTGGATCCACCAATGGACTTTTTTGTAGAGATCCAGAGAGTTCTTGTTGATTTTTTCTGGACTGGAAAGCACTGGGTGAAAGAACCTGTTCTGTAACTACCAGTTCATGAAGGAGGACAAGGCCTAATTGAATTAAAGTCCAGGTATGCAGCTTTTCGTCTAAAGACTGTCCAAAGGTTTCTTTACCATCAAGATCAGAACTGGATGGAAGTGGGATGTGCCCTCTTGAGGAGGGTTGGTCGTCTGGGTCTTGACAGACATCTGTTCTTAATGAACTTGAAGAACATGGACCTTAACGGACTTACTTCTTTTTATGCTTCAGCTTTACAAGTGTGGCATATTTTTTCTGTGGAAAGAGTTAACGTTTGGACTATGGAAGAACCTTTGTTCTTTAACGGACTGTTGTCTATTGAACTACTGAATTCAGTCACTCTACGTAATAATCTGATAAAAGCTGGCATTTGTAAAATTGGACATTTAAAGATTAACAACCAGTGGATTACAGCAGAAGAATTGCATCTTAAAACAGACATTCAGTCTCTTCAAGTTCTTCAAAGATTGCTGGCAAAAATAAAGAATCTTTTGCGTCTTCAGTTGTTACAGTTGGAGGAATTTGATGGATTATTCCCTGAAATTCGTGTGTCTGCAGAAGTGGGAGATTGGGAAGAGACTGAAGGGTGTCTACTGACTTTTAGAACACCTGAACCTCTTAATTTAAGAGCTCTGGACAAAGTGATTGAGTCAAAATGGATTGGAGTAGCTGAGCAAAGATCTTCCCCGAAAGGGAAGATTGGGCAATAGCCACAAACAGGTACAAAGCACATCTGAATCCTTTGCATAGTGTAGACTGTAGTTTTTGTGGGGAATCTGAAACAGTTAATCATCTTTTTGTTGAATGTTCAAGATTAAGTGAACTTTTTTTGGTTATTAAAAAATGTTTGCCAAAGGATAGGTTTTTTGTTTACTAATGGTTTATTTATATATGGGCCAAAATATAGGGCTATAAATAAACAAAAAGTAGTATTATCGAATTTTATGTTTGGTAAAGCAAAGATGGCAATCTGGTTAACCAGGAAAAACTGGACTCTTAATTTAAGTGGAGTAGATCCAGTGCAGATGTTAAAAGGTTTTGAGATTTTGAGTTTTGATATTGAGACCTTTTTTTTGATGTGGGGAACAGAAGGTGTGATGTGTGAGTCCAATGAAGGGCACGGTTATCAGATAAGCTTTGGAGTGTTATAAAATATAAGTTGAGTTGTATAATTTTCCATTATTATTTGTACTTATTTTTATGTATTTATTTTTTCCCAGGTTTTTAAGACGTTTGTTCTTTGTGTTTTGGAATATTTAATGTAAAATAAATCTGATTTTAAAGGTCTCTCTCTCTCTCTCTCTCTCTCTCTCTCTCTCTCTCTCTCTCTCTCTCTCTCTCTCTCTCTATAACAGGTCCTGCTCAGTATCCCAACGATAGGTCTTTGGCCTTGTACCAAAAGCACTCACAGGGAAGGGACATATATTAGAAGCTGCAATTCAGAGCATGCACAAAACAAAAACAAGATGACAGCAGGACTTGACTTTTACAGAAGTGTTTTCATTACAATTGTATGTAGCCTTTATGACAGACTTACATAACATACCTTCATGTTCAATTTAACTCTATTTTCCTTTTCAAAGTGATTCCAATAATATTTCAAGCAATGCAAAACCATCATGGCGAACAGAGCGCATCTGAAGTGTCTCAGCTGAAGGGAACAATACATTATCTATCAGCTTTAATATATCGGTAATTGTACCAAGATTCATCACGAATATTTGATTAGGCTAAGAAGAGTATAGAACGGTGCCTTTTAGACCATTGATTTTTCCAAATTGAAAAATGATCCCCCTGGACCAAAAACAAATAAGATCTAAGAGGCTGGGAAGACTGAATTATTCTTTCCGAGTGTGTTGAAACCCCCACCCCCACCAATCATAAGGCCAACTCTCTGCCTTGTATGTACAAGCTTGAGAGCTCTGAAATAAATATCTACTCCAAACACCGCTTCTGACTGAATATATTTAGGTTGTCTAAATGTTTATCTGGCTTGTCTTGTAGTCCTCTGCAAGCCAAGGGGTCATGTTTTCTAGCGCTTCCAAAATAACAAAACAAATTGTGTGGTGCGAGTTCAACAAACGTGCTTGTCTGGATTGCTATCACTGGCTTCATGTCATATTGTTAAACTCTCAGTCATGTTGGGCTTCAGCCGTTCTCTTAACCTGGAGGTGTGAGCAGATTCTAGACAATGGCATCAGTTGGTGCCAATACCCACATAACCATCATAAAATGTCAAAATAACAATAATACAGCTTGCATTCGGTACATTTGCAATACACCTTCCGACTACTGGGAGGACAGTTGTGGCACATTGGTTTCAGCAGATAGGGAAAGCTTATAAAAAGCCTCATTCAGTGTACAAATGGATGAGGTTTTACGAACACAGACCAGGAAGCTTGTCTGTCTCAGAATCATAAATATTATGCATCTCCCATCCTGTATCTTAATCTAATCTGGGCTGTCTTATATAGATGGGTCAGAGGCGTAACAATGCAGGGCCTTCTTTGGGCTAACCCCTGTAATTAATTCCTGTTTCCTGAAGCAGTTGTAAAAAAGACTATAAATGACCGTTTAACTCTGTTCCCCAGAGGGGCTGCCTCTTCCCGCTTTGCGAAGCTCAAAATGGCACTTGCAACCACAGGCAACTACAGTAGTAGTAGTACCCACAGTGCCTTAGGCTCTGATCTGCCAGTTATGCAGACCTTCCAAACAAACAGTCTGTTTGTCAGGAGCAAGGGGGGAGCCAGCCACGGCCACTTTTGCCTTAATATAGTCCTGCTGATCTGTTGCCTGGCTTGAGCTGTAGAGAAAACCCATGTCAGATGTCGCTTATGGGCTGCAGTGTTTGAAATAGAAAGCTGTGGTGTAGCTGGGCTGGTACTAAACAAGTTGAAATAAAATCAAGAAAGGGTTCTGACTGCTCGAGGGGCTGGACTGAGAACAGGAGCTGGTGAAGAAGGGTCAGTTCAGGAAGTCTCAGAGAACATAATATTAAAAACAGGAAGGTGCTGAGGATGCAGAAAACCCCTCCTACATTCTGCACAAGGTCAGTGCTCTCCTGTGAACAGTTTAGAAATTCATCTCAAACATTGCCACGTGTGAGTATTCTCTAATTGTCCCAAATATTGGGAAAGACGATTGGTGCATAGATAAATAATGATGAGAAATGCATTCTTCTCAATAATTATCCAAAATAAATAAACGAACAAATTTAATAAATATCAAACATGCTTATTTTGAATTTATAACTTTTTCTATTTAGAAAAACTAATCTGAAAAGAAACAAGAGGTTTCTTAAACAAAACAGAACTGTGTCCTTCTGTAAAGGTATAGCAACAACGCTTGGAAATTTCACTAAAGAAAGTTGTTAAAGCAATGCAAGATGTCACAGAAACTGAACAATCTGATAAAATAAGATTAGATTACAGTGAAAATATAGTCATTCTTCAATGAAAAACATGTTTAGTCATAGACCTACCACACACACACAATGAAACAGAATTTGTTTAAATGACAACACCTATCACAGGAGTAAACTTCCTGTATAGTTGTGTGTTGTTAACTTACATACAGGAGTCAAAGTACACCTTAGATGCTCTGAAAGTTAAACTATTTTAATAGACTGTGCCCGCTATTAACTTTTTCTTTGCTCTCGATTAAAGTTGTAATTATGTTAGTTTTGTATTTGCAGTGATGCAAAGGTGTAATGACAAAGCTGAAGAGAAATCTAACTCATAGGTGAGCAAAGGGTACAGCTTTTCTGTTTAGTATGCCAATTAATTATGCGTAAAATCTAAGGAGTAGATTTTAAGGATGGGTCTACATTTTCTGTTTAACTCCAAGGACATTAAAACTATGATGGGCAATGAATCACTAGAAACAAATTCTTATTGTTGCCTCAGACCAGTGGGAGACAACCTTGGCGTCTCCGTCTAGTGAATTCCATTGTGTTAGGATAATCTTTTTAGAGCAAAATGTGCTCTAATCTGTTGAGCGAGAGGCAAAACCTGTGAGATATACCATTCACCCGATGTACATAGCTGCTGGACGGTATCCATCACCGCAACCAGGGCCTTAAATCACATCAGCAAAGCTTTAGCAGCCAGCCGTAATCCTTCTCCAGTTCCTATGGCTCTTTAAAAAGGATGGCGGCTGTCAGCTAACCCGAACTAATGAGACCTGGACTTCAGGGATTAAAGGCAATTATTCCGGGTGGTGGACCAACTCAGTATCACTACAGTTATGGTAGGTGAAATGTACCATCATGAAATCTTCCAACTCTATGAAATATCCTTTATCCTATTTGAAGTCAGACGTCACGGTCGCAATTAAAAATAACCTCAAATTTGTTTGGTGGTTTCTCTAATCAGAATGAGGCTGATTAAGTATGCAGTGTGACGGTATGCTTGCCACACCGCATGACCACATCTGTCCTGTCTGCATGGAATGAGGGCAGGGCTATATATTGAAAATCCATCATATACATTACTCACATTTACCTTCATAAAATTAAGCAACAGTGTATTTTGGCTACAAATGTTAAAAAATTAGATCCCTTATTTAAAACAAAATAATTTCATTTCACCATCCAATAGCTAATCTCGGAATGACGCTGAGAGCAAAGTTCATGGCCCAAAGCTAAATAAACCTTCAAACCAAACCACACAACCCTACGAAATCACTTTCATCCCTCCCTACCCAGGGTGGGGGTAAAAAAAGCAGACTAACATCTGTTGGGCAACAGAGGCTGGGCAGAGGATGACTCTCTGAATACTGAGTGCCCCCTTACTGACTCTCCAACTTTCTCTCTTTCGTTCAAGTCTCCCACGCCAACACACCCGGACTGCCGCTTAAAGCTACTCAAACACATTCATCACTCATTTTTAATGTGCATTTACATTCTATCCTGCCCACAGCCCAAACATACACAGATGGAACTAAAAAAATAACAGAAAACTTATTCTGAATTGCTCAATCCACTTTTATGAAAACTAGCCAGCCTCTTCCTCCCCGGTCTGGTCTTTCACAACAACCACAGTCCTTACTACTGAGACAAGGTTTGTGCTTGCCCATGTATTGATCTAAAGCAGAGTTTTCAACCCATAAACTGCGACAAAATACGACAGACCACCAGAATGACTGGAAAGGCCATCACTAGGTCCCAATCATTACACATGCTTACATTCAAATTGGCCACTTAGCATACCTTTTCAACAGCCCCATGTGTTTATCATTACCCAGAACTCTCTAAACGGCCAAACATTATTCTAGCGCTCTAAATAGAACTGCAGCGTTTAGCTCCAGTCTGCGCTGGATAACCGATGCCCTTCTAATGATTTATAAATGCTCGTAATTAGTGAAGGAACACCGATGGGTCATGACTTTACAATCACAAAATGTCATCAAGCCATTTAAAGTCCCCCTTAGTCAAAAATGTTATCCCTTAAAACTCATCTTTGATCACCAAAATGACATATTTAAACGTTTTTTCTTTGAAAAAAAAAAATGATTCATGCCTTAAAATAGCTTGAATGTAACTCTACACCCCTGCCTCATTTAGTATACGTGGTCCTATGAATATGCAAATTAGCCCCGCCTCCACTCACTCACACCAGCTCAGATATCCACTCGTTAATGATCACACGTTGACCTGATTGGTTACAAGGAAGTTTGTGACGTCAGAAACACCAGCGATTTCAAACCCCGTTTTTAAGACTGTTTTGGTTCACTGCAGTTCTAAGGAGAAAATACTCAGCAATGGTGTTGACTAATGAATTTGCACATAGTTTGTCTTAAAGCCAATTAAAAACACCACATAGACATAAACAACATTAAATGCTTGATTTTCACCACAGGGGGACTTTACTTAGGAAGCTAAGAGGGCTTTGACTACAAACATGAAAAGGAACAAAATGGGAAAGCAAAAGCAACTGTAAAGACGAGTACTTCAAATTATCTAGCAAGATAAATGCTAAGTTGTGCAAAAAGAGTGACCTTCGAAACTATAATCCTCCGACTAAATAATGAGTGGATGAGTTAACAGGAAATGCTTTTTCGTTCCCCCCTCCAGGGCAAAACTCAGATTGAGAGTCTCTGAGCATGGGTTCTCTGAAGGTGCCCGCCTGGCCCAAAGAGTCAATGAAAAATATTCAGGAATATATTCTGCTTTCTGGAACATCAACTCTTCCAGATTCTAAGTGCAGCCCCTATGTAAGAAAAGTCAGTTTGAAACAGTGAAGAAATACGGGCATCATTCTAGTACCAGGCAGAAACAGGAGATCTCGTCTGAGATGTGGGAGCTTAATAAACAAACACTATCAGTAAATGATCAAATGTGAAAGAGGAATAGGACCGGAAAACTTCCTTTTCATCCTTCTCTTTTTAAGCTGATCAAAAAAATAAGAGGGATGGTGAAACATCACCATGAAGGTATATTCAAAGGTAATACATGTAGACACATAGGCATTATCTTTTATAACTATATAAATATACAACATTTTATCAGAACTCTATTTTTCTGGCAACAAACAATAAGGGTTTCTCAAACAGAGTGACAGCCTAAACTAAAACTAAACAGATAAAGAAAAGAAAAAAAGTTCAAAGAAAAAAATGTATCAAATTAAATGGGTTCATTTACATTACTATGTGAACAAACTGATTCCCTAGATTGAATCAATCAATTTCTAACACTTTATGATGTTTAATTATTTCAGCTCACTCGACTCTAAAGCTATGTGTGCAATTCAAACACATAAAAACAGTGATGTACAGCATTATGAAAATTAAAGGATACCCGTTAAAAAAAGTACTGTAAAAGTTACTGTTTTGAAGACAGCTGAGCCATTGTCAAGCTACTGAAAAAGTAATTACCGTACGTTTCTACTCGCTTTGATAACAGAAGAAGCAAAAACTAGGCTACTTCCCAATATGAAGGGAAAGTGACATCCTGAACTGTACAGTCATTTAAGAATCGAGATCAAACCAAAAATATGACCGAAACAACTTAACTAAACTTTCTACCACAGAAATACATATAAAACACAACAACTCAAGCTGTATATATTTGTGGTTATGAACTCTAAACATTGTTTTATCTCTAACTAGAGCGACAGGAAACAATTTAGACAGTTCCAACTGTGCAAAGTGAGATTTTATTGTGTAGTGATTTTGTTTATGATGAGATGATATGCATATGTTTAACCCATCAGCACAGTTGTCTTCTCGACATAGTTTATTCTGAGAAGATCGTCGAGAAAAAAAATGAGAGCCAACAGGTGAAAGAGACCATGCTCAACATTCCTGCCTGGACAGAAATAAAGACATGATAAAAGTTCACTCCGCTGTCCTACAGTCTCTCATCCCTCGATTATCTACGCCTTTCACATGTCCCATAAAATACCTCAACGTAACTGCACAGCACTTTTCAGCAAAATATATGGTGTGGTAAAAGACTGTGAATGTAGCGAAAATTCAAATGAATGAGAAAAAGAGAAAAAAAATCACATTCTCTACAATTCATTACACTTGCCTTTTCCTGGAAAGCACTTTTTAAATCTTTTATTGTGTTGGTATCTTGAGACGATCTCTCAGTCTCTTTCTCTCCCGAGCCGAAAGCATGAGGTCTTTGTTACCCGGCAGTCATGTTGTCCTAACCTCTCTTGATCACACAAAAGCCACTCACATGCCACATGTAGGCATCCATTTACGCCTCTTTAGAAGCAGAAGATCAAAAGAGTCATTACGCCCACATGAGGAACAATACAGAGATACAACCCTCTATCTGCTCCTGGAATCATAAACATAAGTATGTAAATAAACAATCTTTTTTTTTTAAATAATCTACAAAAGCCTATGACTATACCATAGATATGACAACCCATTAAATATAAGACGATCTATTACATTTAATATGAATTTGGGTTCGTTTTAAACTCTACAGAGAGTTTGATCTTTCAGCTGAGAGGTTTTTAGAAATACACGCCTTAAAATATGAGTAAATTCCATCAGTTTGTCTCTTTAAAAAAACGTAAATGTTTTCATCTTAAGCATATTTCAATCAATGCGTTATAGTTTAAAAAAACATTTTATCTGCAAGGACTGAAATTCAACTAATAGGTCATTATGACACTTGTGTTATTTAAATGCATCTCTAAAATAACCAATTCTGTAAATTCTCTATTCCATTTTTCTATTTTATTGTATTTCGTTCTACTGCTATTTATTTTCCAGAAACAAAAACAAAAAAACCCATGGGTTCTGTCTCACAGGTATCTCGTTTCAAAGAGCCGAGTGTTTGGGGTCTGACTGATACATATTGTGGGGTTTGTTGTCATCAAGAAATAGTTCAAATGAAACTGCAATAGAGGTGAAGAAATTACCTTCTTTCCATGTTAATAAAGACAGACAATTAGAAATACATTCATTACATAAGATGGATGACACTTCAGAGGAATGCCAAGCAAAAAGCAGTTATGTTAAGTGATTATGCACACTAGTTTAAGGTTTTATTTACGCATTCAACAGCCAAACCTTCCCTAGAAGACACACAAGTGCTTATGGCCACACTAACAATACAAACAAAACACTTGTCACAGAGGAAAACATTTCCAATAGTTTTATGTTTTCATATTTACATAGATAAATCTGAGTGCTCTCAAGGTCAACAAGAACATCATGTTGGTCATACGGTTATAGTTATGATTAAAGTCACTGTCAGGAAAAAAAACTAAAGTCAACTCAGGAAAACTGAAGTGGTTTCATTCATGGGATAGAACGTTTTTTACACTTGCCACTTTAATACAGGAACAGTTTGAACAGTCTGACTCTACAAACTTTCAACACACTTTACACTCGGTAAAATGGTGTTCATACTCCAACATAAAATCTTTTAAACGTACACTCTGTAAACTTGTATTTACACTAAAAACTTGGTTTACACACTTCAAACTTTCAAATTCTTGAAACTTTGTTTATGAACTTTTTTTTTAATTGTTGTTGTTTAATGCAGCCTTTTTACATTTCTGTTTCTACGTCCATTACAATTTACACTGTACATTAAAATACTTTGTTTCTACGCTGTCTACACTTCTGTACATCCTGTAACACTCAAATAGTTTGTATTAACTCTTGAACCTTGATTTCTACACTTTAAACTTTGTTTGTACACTCTTCAGTATGGAAAGAGGGTTGTTTATGTATGACAAAAACAAAACTTTTTCACTTGGAACTTTATGCCAATACATTGCACTTTGACATCTACACAGTTTACAGTGACGTCGAGTTTGGTGTAAAACTTTGTTTTCACATCTACACGTTCCGAGGGGAAAGGGATCCTCTTGCATTCCAGAACTAAAATCATTTTTAACACTTTACACTTTCTCCTCATCTATGTGTTTGCAGTGCGTCTCGTGCAGGATAAATTAGTGAATACACATGAACTCTTCGCACTGTTACACACTTTAGCGGAAGAAGCTCTTCACTGTCGCGGTGTGTGAAGCCTCTCCAAATTTTCTTACCTTTTACAGGAGGGCAAAAGCTGCGGGCAGCCGGACACACTAGCAATGAAACACATTATCTTGATAGCAGATCCGTACGGGGCCCTCCATTAGACGCGGGCGCAAAGTGCAAAACAACGGGAAAAGGAGTAAGGATATGCCGTTGCGTTGCTTTCTGTCCAGAACGCACAGACGCGTGAACGCAGCCGAGTCAAAGTACGTACTCAAACGGTTTGAGTCAAACCTTCAGGTCC